>JACBWW010000020.1:19750246-19779849 GCA_020086605.1 Lanius collurio
ACCCTGAGTTTCGGTTTATGCTCGGGACAATTAACTTTCTAATACAAAATTTCCTGTAGAGTGAAAGGTTTACACTGAACTTCGTAGGAAGTGGCAGCATTGTGACAAATAGCGGTTCAGTTGGACTAATTCGGCGAAAGCACCGGCTGAGCAACCAGGGGTAGCAAGAAACAGTTGACGTTAACCTGGAAAATGAAGTTTCCTATGATAGGGATGAACTCCTGCACCGCAGCGTATGTAATGTGGTAATGATAGGATTGTTTGGGGTTTTTTTCATTTAAAAATGTCAAGAGCTGTGATTAGGCAGTTTGTCAGAGTGGCGTCTGCTAAGACTGGAAATCAGTGGTGTGAATGGCCTGCTTTGTCTATACCGAGTTTATTTTATACTGTCTTTGAGAACAGGATCTACATTTTGCAGTGGAGGCCTAGTGCTTAAGTATCAATGTTGTTAGCCCTTTTGCCCTGCATCATTATCTGAAAGGCAGATTCTGTTGGCAGCATCCTTTATGAAGGGGAGTTGAATCTGGTATTTTTAATTATTCATGATCTTGTGTCTGGAATGTGTTACTGTAGCACAGAAAAACTGTTTCAGTTTTTCATAGTGTTTTGATTTGACAGAACTTTACACTTTTACTTATCCAGTCTTAATTGTCAGTTTTATTTATAGGGAAGTATTGCTGCTGCATATTTGAAAAGTCGGTGAATTTACTTGGATGTATGATTGTGAATTTTCATACACATCACTATAAAAGCATTGAGGTTGAAAATTAAGAACTAAGTTTATATTTTAATTAATGTAAAACTAATAAAAATTATAAAATGCAATAACTGTGTATAACTATTTTTTTGAAGACAAACACTGTCTTGAAGCCAAACACCTTGTTTCTGTGTGAAAAAAGGACTGTAATTAATTTGGTTTTCTATTTGCGTAGCAGAAAATTTGAAAGATTAACTTGAAATATGTCCATTCAGATTGTGTGGACCAAATCCAGACTGACATCTGAGAATATTAGTTTTATGTGTCAGGTTTTTATTTTTGAATGATTGATGTAATTGATTTGAAATTGCACATCTGTGTGCTCAGGATTCCTAAAAAAATATCCTTTCAATTGAAGCCCTCTAAAAATGAGGATCAAATAGCTGTGGAATTTTTGGTCTGAGGTAGTGGGTTCCTGTGCTTTTTTTATTATTGACTCTTGTCCTGCTGAATGGCTTGTGGGGAAAGACCGTAGTTTAAAACCAGGGCTAGATGGGGAACTACCAAGAATCGTTTGACCATTAGCTCTATCTGTGATCCATTTGTAATTGCTCTCTAGACCTGTGATGAGTACCAAATCTTTCAGTACAGATTTCTAAAACATTTCCAGAGGTGGAAAAAAGGATGCAAATACTGTGTTCAAATTGCATTGAATGGTATTCATGGTATTCTGCAATGGTATTGTATTGTAACATCCTTTGTTAGAAGGCTGAATTAGTGTTGCCTGAGTGACAGTAACTTTTTTAATTCCTAATTTTGAGTGCTGAGTTTTCAACTTTCATAGATTTTAACAGTTTAAGAAGTCTGATACCTTTGAAAGCAAATATTCTGTCATGAAAAATCATAAAGATGTCAATCTTACTAGGATCAAGGTTGGAGCTCTTGGATCTACTGCTGAGTGTGTTTAGAGTAATCATTGGAGAATCATAACCTGCAGTTTCTGTATAGATGACTTTGATGGAACTGTGATGCATGTTTTGCTAGGATATTTTTACAGTTTTATCAGGTACTGACCAGCAAATAATGATGAGGCTCAAGTATCTTGAGATCCTCTCCAGCTGCTTTTGGTTATTTCTTTATTCCTGATGCACAAAGTCTGGCACTGTTTTCTGGGGGTTTCTAGGTTTATCCTTACCCCACTTTCCTATTTCCCTAATTCCTCATTTCATTTCCAGTGTCAGGCTGCTTTTCATTCCACCAAAGCAATTCATGCATTTTCTTTTTCCTCTTTCCTCCCTCCATCCCAGCCATATTCTTCTACTTCATCCTAATATTTTCATTTGCGTGCTTCTTCCTTAGTCTTTCCTCTAGCAGCATGTTTTTCCCAAATGCTATTTACTGAGATCATTGGACACAGGGAATGGTGTCTCTGCTGTCAGTGTCTTGGTATAGAGATCTACAGCAGCTGGTAGGAGCAATTATACTGAATGTTTCTTCCATCATCCCTGGGGGACAGAATAACCACTAAAAAAGACCCCACTACTGACAGTAAAGGGACCAGCCCTTGCAAAACCTGAAATCCTTTCCTTTAAAATGTAGACAGCTGTAATGTATGGACTTGTATACCCATAGACTTGATAGAGAATCTTATTTTTTTTGTAGATATTCTGGAGGGGAAATCTATCTCCTCCCATAGTTTTTGTGTTAATTAAAAAAAAATCCATTCTGAAACATTGATGATGGATAATTTAATTTTTAAAGGTTAAGACATAATGAGTTTATAATTCAAAACAATATCACAGTGTAAAGGTGTTCAGAGGTTTCAGGAGTATTCAGAGTAGTTTTGGCTGTCTCACCTGTAGCACTTTAGTTAACCTTGGCCAGCAGGCACCAGGCTGTACCCCACAGCCACTCCCTCATCTTCTGGCAGTGGGATGGGAAAGAGACTCAGAAGTGTAAGAGTGAAAAAACTTGTGGATTGAAATAGAGATAGTTTACCAAGCAGAGCAAAAGCCACACAAGCAAAGGAAAATAAGCCATGCAAATAAAGCAAAACAAGGAATTGATTCACTGCTTCCTATGGGTGTTCAGCAAACAGGGCTCCATGACATGTAATGGGGACTTGGGAAGGCAAATGCACTGAATGTGTGTGTCCATTTCCTCTTTCTTCCCCAAAGCTTTATTACCAAGCACAATTATTGTATGGTATGGAATCTTCCTTTGGTAAGTTGGGGTCAGCTGTCCCAGCTGTGTTCCCTCCCAGCTTCTTGTGCACCTCCAGACAATGCACTAATGGGACAATGTGAGAAACATGATGCGCCGTGGCACTGTACCAGCCCTGCTCAGCAGTAGCTGAAACATCTCTGTGTTATCAGCACTTTTGGTCACAAATCCAAAACATAGCACCATACCAACTGCTGTGAAGAAAGTTAACTGTGCCAGCCAAAATCAGTACAATACCTAGTGCTAGCCATATGTCCTTCTTATTTCTTCAGAGGAAATTTTGTAAAAGTGTAATAAGTAGCGTGGCCTTCTTGTTTCATCCAGGCAACTCCAGTGGACAGCAGAATAGTTTTCTGATACCCCCAAGCACTGAAAAACAGAGGTTAACCTAGTTTACATTTTGACTATCAAAGAACAGCTTTCTTTTCTTGCATGTCACCTACTTCCAGATAATGTTCATATGGCCTATGAGAGTATTTTGAGAGTTGTGTTAGTCCCAGTTAGTATCCCTTCAGCTGACTTCAGATTCTGTCACTGAGTTAAAATAATGCTTGGCAGTAGTGACAGTAGAAATATTTAAGAATATAAAGTTATCATATATATCTTGATAGTTGGTTGCTTTGTCCTGATTTGTCCTACAACTTTGCGTTTAGGTTTTATGAGCCAGGAAATTTTAAGAGGGCTTTTAGATTCCAGGACTAATAGTGGTGATTATACAGGTGTTGATGGGACACCTTTTTGACCAGTTCAGAAATGAGGCACATCATTTGAGAGTAACTGGAAAAAAAAGTATTTGAGACTTGTAGAGAAACAATGTGTCAAAATGGTCTTCATATCTATCTCCATGTTCTATGAAATCGTTACAGTATAAAACCTGATGAGCAGCAGATTTGTGAGTTCATATACAGATGAGTAAGAATATGCTCTTTGGTAGAAGTCAAGTAAGCTCTGAAATGTGTCACCAGCATGGGGTGTGTGGTGTGGCAGACTGTTTGATCAGACAGAGATCATGTGGTCAGTGCAAAAGTACATTTGCTTGACCGAGCATAACATTTGAGGTGTTCTGGTGGGGAGAAAGATTTGTTGCAGAAGCAGCGTGAAGCTAAGCTCCCTATGGGATTACCTTTTTCCCAGATGCTTTCTGAGAATAACTCTGGACCCGAGGGCTTTATATGTGATTACTTGGAGTGAAATCTTGGACACTATAATAAACCAGCAGTTTTAATTCCAGGGGTGCTGCCACAGAACATATCAGAACCGAAGTAAAATTCTACACTCAGAGCTGCTAGTTTTGTGTCTGAAGATTTTGGTGAAGACTGGAACAGCTCCACTAGCAGATGTCTCCTTTAAAGTCTAGGAGATGGTTGTGCAGGAATCTCTTTGAAAGAACTGCTGTTTTGACAGAGTGACAGAGTTCCTCAGAGGAGTTAATATTTGTCTTCTAGTTCCTTACTTCCAGAAGTTCAGTGTCATTAGTAAAACTTACTAAAATGGTCTTGGAAGTACCAATGATGCCTCTCTGTATCTGAAGCGATCTTCTATGTGAGTATGTTGTCATTATGTAAAGGTAGTGAACTCCAGGTCTCAGTTTATTTTTTTGAGATATTCTCTGAGAATCACTCCCTTCAGAGATGATTTAGGAATTTAAAGAGGGACAGGGAGAGACAGACAGAGCATTTGTACTTTATCGCATTTCTTGAAGGCACATTCATTTCCAGGAGAAGGAAGCTATGTACCTCAGATGTTTCCAAAGGACTTTTCCCTAGTACTTCAGCAGTACTGTCAAATTCCCACTTTGTGAAAATACTCAACGGGTCAAGTGTTTTTGTAGCAGCACATGTCTAAGTGCATTACGTCATGTATTTCCATCTCTGTGAAATGAAAAACATGACTTTACCTCCAAAAAGTAAGGGAAGCTCCCCTAGGGAGGAGACTCTCCTGCCTGCTCAAAGAGGATGCTGTTCCAAAAGCCACTTGCAGCAAATGCTGTTTCATAAGTATTGTGCGTTTCATAGGTCGTAGGTCAGTTGCCAAATGTAGGAAGGTGGTTTGCTCTTTGGCTGATCATATCTGAAGCTCCTTACCAGCGTAATCCTGAGAAGGATGCTGCTTGCCAGCCAGGTGTAGTGAGAGCCATGCTGAAGGAAAAGGAAAGTTTACCTTTCGTCATTAATTCTGTGTTCTTCATAATGTTAAAAAAGGATGGTGCATGTTTGGGACAGACAGATCCAGCTACTAGTGTATTTTAGTGTTGCATGCAGTGAAGCATATGAGCATCTGGAGCTAGATATGTGTACTGACTAAAGCTTCTTCAAGAACTGCTATAGGCGAAGTGGCTTCCCTGTGAAACTAATGCAAGAAGGACTGATGATATATTAGTTACCCCAAGGATTTCCTGTAACAGAGTTACACCTGAATGTGGCCCTCTTTACAGTGTTTAAAACACATTCCAGCTTCCTATGCTTGTAAATAATATAATAATGTCCTTATCTCAGTGAAGCGGGATCAACTAACAGAATTGTTAGCTGTGCTACATCTAAGTAGTCTGCTAGAAATACAACTTGAGTAAGCATCAAAACAATTTTGTCTACTTTGGGATTTTCCCACACTGGGAACCTGACGGTTAACCTTTTGGCCACCCAGCATGAAAACAGAATTGTGCTACTTTTATCTACATGGGAGCATATTAAATAAGCCTGAAGTCAAATATAAGCGAAGGAAGTTAGGAACAGCATTGCTTTGAAAACCTTTGTATTTTAATAATTTGCACAGATTCTCATTGATGGAAGACAGATTACTTTGCAAGCAAAAATTCAAAGAAAGTTATTCACTTGAAATAAATTAAAGATTAAACTACTGTAGCAAACATTTTTGACTGCAAGCAAAATGTGCTTTTAGTAGTAAATGTTGGCTTCTTTAGCTAAAATAGACTCTCCTTTATCTCAGTTGGAAAAAGCAAGAGAGCACTGATTTGACTTGGAACACAGCAAAGTTGTGAGATTTTATGTGATAGTACTGGAGCTTTTTGCCTCACATGCACACACAGAATGTATATTTTAAACTATTTGTTCTGTAAAATATTTTCCATTTTTTTGTGGATATTCTCAGAATCTGGGAATTGGAGTATTATTCTGGGTTTTGATAATGGAATCTTGTAGATTACTTCTGCAGAGCTTTATGAGCTTGTAGGCATCACATTTTTAATTTTCAAAAATCCTGTATCTGGCATTTAAGCTTATCTCTGTGGGAAAACTAGATATTTTGTCACAGAGTAAAACTTACTAATTACTGACCTATTGTTACACGACTCACACTTGACAACACTTCTTGGTGTTTTTTAATAAAAAGAGTAATGAGATACTGTTTTATCTTCTTCACTTTACTCCCAGTGAATTTGAGCCATATCAGTGCCATTTTTTGATATTTACAGATAGTTCAGAGTCAGAACTACTGCAAAATTTTAGCTACTTTAATGTCACTGCAGGCTCGTGCCCTGTGTTAGGCCTTGCATTGTGTTAAGACAATGTAAAGTTATTGCATGGGTTTCACAGGAAGGACATACAGGTTAATTCATGTTATACCAAATTCTGAAAGGAAATGTTTCTGAGGTAAGACAGCCGGTAAGATGAACATGGGACCAGAAATGGAGATTAGCCCATGCTTCAAGGAACTTCAAGGAGTACATGGAGACCTTTGGTGAGAATGATGCCTGGGAAATCCTAAGGCATCAAGAAAACCAGATTTTCAGGGCATTTTGACTTCTCTCTATTGATAGATACAGTACATGAAAGATGAACCCAAAATAGGAATGGGTTTTTAACTCTGAATTTGCTTGATAAAAAGCCTAGATTTTCTTCACTCAAGTTTTTGCGTTGAATAGAGGGAGAAAATACTGAGTGATATCACTCTGAAGAGGTCCTGCAAAGAATGCTTTCAAAGTTGGTTGACTTAAAAATGTCAATTGTCCATAGCAATAAACTGCTTTGTGACGCATGTGGTGGTATTATAACAAGTAGGGCTTTAGGTGGCCCTCTTTACATACAATACCTGCAGAAAAGAGTTTTTAGTAATTACATTAAGTCATTTAGTAATTATATTAAGAAACATGTTAGTAAGAAAGTGTTATCATCATATTTTCATTTGGGTAATAAGTTTGAAACATTTGAGGCCTTTCCCAGATATTTTAGGCTGTTGTAATGTTTGTAGTATAGATTGACAATGACAGCACACACAGTTGGAGAATGATACTCTCCCTTCAGTGAAGTACCCTGCCAAATTACTGTTTGGTCTTCAATTTAATTTTTACTTACCTTATTTCAGTAAAAAAAATTTCCCTCTGTTTCCTTTGCCCGATTGTGGTATGTGTATAAATGTTTAATCTATTTAATCAGTTTTAGAAAGGGCTTTGAAATGTCCTCCATGGGAGAATTAGGTATGTGTATACACAGTTCTGTGTTAGGGAACAGCAGGAAAATAGGCCAAGATAATTTTTTCTCTTCAGCTGATTTAAACCTGAAAAAGGTGCAGTGTTCTCTCTGCAGTCCTTCTGCAAGAGTATGGTACAGGAGGATGGAGTGAGACATGGAGCAACAAGTTGTAGAAGTCTGAAAATGGTAGAAGTGAAATCCCTCCAGAGTTTGAGGGAGCAAGGGCAGAAGGATGATAACCATAAATTGTTAGATTATAACTGTTAACACTTAAATTTTTTTGAGAATAGGGAAAAAATAATATATTGTTTGTGAGTTCTTATAAGCTTCAGTCTTGCATCTTTTTCTTTACTTCTTGAGTTGTGAAGTTGGAAGGATGGAAAGTTTATCTACCAGCTGGATTCTTGGTTTCAGCTGTGGACTTTTCCCCCTATACTGCTACTAACAAAGCAGGTCAGTGTACGTGTGCAGGTAAACCAGAGATAAGCAGCTATGCCTAAAATTAAGGTATTACTGCTTTTGGGAGATTTGTGGCTTTCTGTATGAAGGAAATGGCCATGTCTGTTTTTTAAAGAGAATTGTAACATGATACAAGATCACAGCAATTAGTAGGCATGATCACCAAGAGGATTAGTAAACATGTAGCATAAAAAAATCTACCTTCATTTGTTTGTCAGAAAGATGTACTTCCATGAAAGTTTTTGAAAACAGTTGGTAATCACAGAGAGATTTAGTCTGGATAAGCTCTTGAAAGTTCAAATAGAAATTGGAAACCCAGTGAATCTTGTTCACTTCTTCACTAACAGTACCTTTCCTGAGGTATTAAACATCTACTTTCTGTCTCTTGTTCAAAGAATCATAGAATGATTTGGTTTGGAAGGGACCTTAAAGATCATCTAGTTCCCAACCCCCCTGCCATAAGCAGGGACCCCTTCCACTAGAGCAGGTTGCTCAAAGCCCCATCCAGCCTGGCCTGGAACACTTCCAGGGCACCCACAGCTTCTCTGGGCAGCCTGTGCCAGAGTCTGACCACCATTCTTTTCCTCACAGTAAAGAATTTCTTCCTAGCATCTAATCTTACTCTACCCTCTTTCAGTTTAAAGCCATTCCCCTTTTTCCATCCCTATGTGCCCATGTAAAAATTCCCTCTGCAGCTCTCTTGCAGGCCCCTTGTAGGTCCTGGAAGGATGCTCTAAGGTCTCCCTGGAATTTTCTCCAGGCTGAACAATTACAACTCTCTCAGCCTTTGGTGATGTGCCTATTGCTGAAGTAAGATTGCCCAAGATGGGAATAAATATGAAATAAATCAATCAAGAGCAATTGGTGGTATCACTAAGATTTTCACACTTGCCTCATTGCATTATCATTTGCAAATGTTGGGGAAAACAGAAGATGTTTCGTTGTTATGTGTTGAGGTGAATTTCTTAGATGAATGCCTGAGGTGCAAATTGAGGTAATATTTTAGAATGTCCTGATTTTAGATTAGAATATTTGTTAGTTCCCAGTAATTGCTACTTTTATACAAGAGAAAATGTTCAGTATGTTACATAAATTATTAGGCATAATAGAAGTGGTAAAGCTCTGACAAGAAATTTGGACAAAAAAGTAATATTATTTCCAATGATGGTTTTACTTGTCAGTTTGCTAATTGAGTGCCTAGAGTCTTCTGCAGCCAAACTTTGCTTTTATTTGGACATTTAGTGTATGGACCAGTGATCAAATACATATTAAGCCTTGGTTACATGTATTTAAATTCATATTGGATCAATAGCAGAAATGAATTGTTTTGATTATTTCAGATAAAACCACCAAGTTCAAAAAAAAGTGTTGTTTTTACCCCTTGGAATAGTATGCTTAAACTCACAGTTTTCCCTCACTTGAAGTAGGTGGAGCTTGCTGCTGGAACAAGTGGTATTTTCTTTTCCATAATCTCTAAGTTCCTGTAGCCTAGGTTTTGAAACAGCTGTTTTTTTGGGGGGTAGATCCAGGCATCTATCTGACTTAAAAATAACACCACCAAAAGAAAAGTTCTCAATCAGACTGGTTCCCTTATGCAGCTTGATTCTTGGAAAAGTGAACATAAAGCATCAGAGCAAGGGCATGCAGGTAGTGGGCCTTTAGGGAGGTACTCCTCTTTATGGGGGCAGGCTGTATTCCTGTCAGGTTACAATGATTTTGAGCCAGAGCATGAAATATTGGCATTGCTAAATAATCAGAGGGAAACTAGATTGAAAAATTAAGCAGAAATTAGGTCTTTGCAGACCTGAGTACTGACATGCATCAATTTTAAGCATGTCTTTAAAATCCCATGTTTGCAGTATGTTATTTTATGCTTGTAGTAGCACAGAGTCCTTAAGATGTTGAAATATGTGTCTGAGAATTTAGCAAATGCTTTTGTGAGCATCTCAAGTGAAATATTAAGCTGTAGTACCTGAGACAGTGAGAATTCCTTGAGAGAGCAAAGAATCTCAACATGCTCTCTAAATACTGACAGTGATCAAAATTAAAATGATATTTGAGAGATATATTATCTAGAGATTTCCATGACTGTGTATGATTGATTATGACTGATTACAATTGATTACACATATGGTGTGTGTAATACGGCCTTGAAGCTGTTTCTTTTCTGAAAATTGACTTTGCAGAAATATTGCTTTATTACTTGTGTTTACCACCTGAGTGTATTCACGAGCATGTTTGTAATAGTGATAAAAAAAATATGTATCCAAAAAAAGGTAGAGTGTTAAACTTCAAATACAGGGATAATCAGTTGTGTCGCTACAAGCTCTATCAAAACAACTGAGTTGTGTACTTCCCACATGAAGGCATAGCTTACATGCCACTGGACTGCTGAAGGATCAGTAAGACCAAAATATTCAAACAGTGAGATAGGACAGAAATATTTTGGCTTGCATGTGAGTATGTTAGAAAATAATTCAGCTTCTTTCTGTCATTTTAAGATGACTTTGCAGGTCTGGCTGTTGGACTTTGTTTTTTTCTCCCCATATTTAATTTGGGAATCATTTGACAACTATAAAAAACATGAAGCCCTGGTTTAGAGCTGCCTCTCAGGCAGAAGTGCAGAATATTTGTAGAGCAGTCTACTGAAAACTAAATTATTTTATAAGCCTTTCTTTTAAATCTTATTTTCTATGAGAGGTTCATCTGTTGAAATGAAACATTTTCACACATACATGGAGCAATGATTTTGAAAGTATTAGAGATGGTCCAGAAAGAGAAATACACAGTCAACAGTGTTTTGTCCTTTATAAGGCTGGCTAAAATGTCCTAGATAAGGTATTAAGTAGTAAGACTCCCCTGTAAAACATCATTTTTTTTTCCACATAGAAAATGTTTTACCTCTTCTAGCCATATTCATTTTTGATGTTTCAGTTTGACAAATCTAATTTAATCTCCTTGTCACAACTGAGGTTATAAAATTTTGTTTGACTGCAGCAGTCTCACCAACGTTTTTTTTTTTAAGGATATTGTTTGAAAAGCTGAAGAAAAGTGAGCTTAGGTCTTTGCTCAATATAAATGTGTCTTTGCTTCTAATTGCTGAAATCTGTAATCTGTTCTTAGAAAGATTTTGAAAAACCAATTTCTGTTTGTATTTGAGGACGGTTATCTCAGTGGACAGCCACGGCAGACATCTTCCAACTTAGTTTGGGTTTAGATGCCTCTCTGAAAAACAAAGTGCATTTGTCTGTTTTCTTAGTTGTTACAAGAAAACATAATATTAGTTAACTTGTGTTTTCCTTAGTTATGTCAATGAAGAATTTTAGAAATATTGAATGAAATGACAGGAATACTGAGCAATTTGGGATATTTCATTGATAAGATGCTGCATTCCTATTTTAATGTAATGGGAGAAGTTACCTACATGATTGCTCCTTCTTTTAGGAAACAGTTGGGTTTGGTTTTTTTGTCTCTGAAAAAATGTTGATACTTATGTTTTCTTCAAGGTAATGATTCCAGAGAGGACCATTCCTCATGAGCTAAAAAGAGTTTTCTGTTAGCAGTAGCATATTTTCTGTTAAAGGTTTAGTGTGTAGCAGAAAGATGAGAGAATTTAGAACATTTACAGTTTTGTACTACCAAGTTTATGTGTAAATCAGCTGGATGGGAAATATACCAGGAACTCCTGGCATAAACTCTCGTGGGATGCGAACTTCATGCCATATTATACTTTTGTAAATCCAGGGAATTATGGTTATGCTCTTCTTCAGTTCCCTCAAATATGGTAGATTTATACTGGAGTATATTATGGAGGTGTCTTGCCTATTACTATTAACAGCTGTTCTCTGTATTAAGAAGCAATATAGAAAAAGTATGACTCTGTTCTCTTCTGGAAATATCAGAACACTAAAATAGTTTTTGCAGAGTTGTTTGAAGTCTGCATGCTGAAGTTAGGACAACTTTCTTGAGTTAAAGTTGCCCCTTCCATGACTCAGGAACTGAAGTTCCCTTTTTACATCTTTTTTTCTCCTGAGGTTGGGTAGTACTACCAAGTTAAATGCGCAAAGATTTGTTGCTAAAGTTGTAGAAGTCTGTAAATTATAGTAGTGAAATCCCAATTGTAGTTTCAGCTCTTACCACACAAAAATATTTGGCTGTGTTTGGCTTTATGAATTCTCACTTTTATAGTTAGTACCTTTATGGAAGTTATAAATCGGAACTCTTTTCATAGGTTAAAACTGCATCCTTTTGTCTTTGAAGGTTACAGAAAACAGATCAGACCTTGAAGATTTACACCTTTACGCAACTCCGCGGGAGCAACGGTTTCGTAGATTTGCCAGTCTAGAGCATGAAGGACAGCTGTACATGACTCCATATGACTTCATTCAGGCTGTTACAAGTGATGAACCCAAACGTAAGCAGGAATTTTATAATGCTAAAGCATGCTAAGGAAAGTATCTGTGGTGCATATTATTTTCTCATTTGCTTTTGATTCCTACTTCTGTTTCTGATTGTAGTAAAAAGCATCTTCCAGAATTTTATTTTTAATCGTGTCCAAATGCATACCATCAGTATCCTGATTGTTCCTAGATTGTAAACATCTATATGCTAGTTAAACATTTTTGTCTTAAAGGTTGCAAACAGCTCAACAGTCATGAAAGACAGCAAGTTAATTTGTGCCATTTGCACTGACACAGTTTCTTTCTGAGCAGGCCTGTATTGCTGTAAAACTTTTGCTTCCTCTTCTGTATAGTTTCTCTGTAAGAAGGCAACATATGCATTCTGTAAAAGACTTAAGATTACGTAGCTGTATCATGGCTTTCTAAAAACATTCTTGGAGTAAGAGTTTCAGACCCCTAGGGGATCAGCTTTCTACACTTTAATATTGCCAGTGTTAGTACTATGTGTTAATTAATAAAAAAATAACTATCAACTTTTATTAGGTTGTTTATTGTAAAATCTTTGCTTTAAGTATCAGAGTGACTAAATAGTAAGGTGATCCCTTTCTGTTCTAGTTTGATTTCCTGGCCCTCAGGCTTGCAGTGCATTGGTAGCAGTAGACAACTTCTGGGGAGCAGGAATATCTTCGCTCCGGTGTGACGTGTATAATCACTCACCTTAGGTTTTCCTTTCTTAAGTCTGCACCACAAAGTTAGTATAGAGAACAGTCAACAGCAGTGCTAGAACAGTCAGAAGAAGCTTAAAGTTCTGTGCACATGTTGGATTTTTTCCCCTTTGTTCTCATAACAGTAATGAAACAAGAGGAAAGAATTCAGCCATGGCACATCCGTGATCAAAACTTCTGTAACATTTGAATAAAGATACAATCTCATTGTAACAGTGAAGATAGAAGATAGAGCTTATATGGTGAAAACTTGGAAAACTTTGAAACTCTTACCAGAAAGCAAAGCAAAATCTCTTTTTTTTTTTTTTTTTTTTTTTTTTGCTTTGCAGTTAAAAGAGAGGAAGCAGATTGCTTATCACACAAATTAATACAAATACACATCAGTGCTTTATGTCTACTTCCTCTGCTCAGACCTTCAATTCTTCCCTTTTTTGTTTCTGTGGAGTTGAGTTTCACTGTGTACGGTCGTGAAGCATTAGTGCTATATATACTGGACATCATTAAAACATTTTGGTTTAACTCCATTTTATGACAGTTTGATTGGCTAGACCACACTATAAGTGTAGTTTGCTATTAAATTTTTTTCCATGCTATTGAAATTTCTGCTTCCTCCTCTCAAAAGCAAGTATTCAGATTTTAAAAACAAGCTCATAAAAACATTTTGTTTATTTCATGGCAAAGAGAAGAGATCTGGAGTTGAACAGTCAGGACCCTTCTGAGTTCAGTGTAGCAAAAACCTTGTTTCTATCCAAGTCTTTTATGTTCATCCAGTTCACCTCTGAGACCAAAAGGGAAACTAACCTGGATGTCTTTTTGGTTTTCAGACTGATATCAGAGGTTACATGGCCGACATAATTATTTTAAAGGATTATAACTAAGTAGAAGTAGGTGACTTCATTCTAGTGCAGGTCTTATTGACTGGGACATTGGGACAGAAGGCTGATAAATAGGAAGTAATGGCTGAAATAGTAACAACACAGATTACAACTTACAGCTTCTCATCTCTGACTATGGTAACTTTAACCTTCATACTGCACCATTGCCAAAGTACCACTTTATCTCCTTGAGCAAGTCAATTTTCTGTCTTGCTCTGTTAAAGGTAGTATATTTAAGGAAGGAATTTTTCTGTTAATACATTTTAAACATTTTATTTTTTATTTTTGAGATCCTTTTATAAATGACTTGCAAGTTGTATATAATCGGGTTCCTTCAGGTTGACATACTAGACCACCTATATTTTGCATAATAAGAAAAGAACATATACCTGGGGTTTTTATGAGTGAAGACTAGAAAGGTCTTGAGTGTTGTCAAAAAGCAAAAATACCCTTTGAAGCATAATAATAGAAGCTCTTTATGTCTGCTTTATAGAAAAGCTAATAATACTAGACCTGAATGAGATTTGTGGTGGAGTGAATGCGTCTATTGTGATTGATTTACTTTGGAAATCATGTAAGCCCTACAAAAGTCAAGAGGGTGTTCACTTCCTTTTTTGATTAAACACTAACTAATATGGTAAGGGTATGTTTTCTTTTATAAAATGTAACTTTTTACTTCAGTCACTTATTACAAAAAATATAAAATAAATGTTACAATTAACTTGCATCTGCCTTTATGGTGCAGGCTTTCATTTGAGAATATGTATTATTTTTAAAAGTCATTCTTGATGCATTTTATAATTTGAGTATGTGTTTATATGTTTAGAAAGCAAAGTAAGAGTTAAGAGTCATTCTTAATACATTTTATAATTTATGTGTTTATATGTTTAGAAAGCAAAGTAAGAGAAGAGGAAATATATTTTGTTCCCCTCAGTGCTAACTATAGTAAATTTAGCCTAATATTAAGCTGCAAGAAGTGTATATATATGTGCTTAAATCTTCACTGACTTGTCTAGAAAAGAAATATGTATATAATATATGAGACTTGGAAATTATGTGATTGGAAATTTAGATATATTTCTTCTCCAGGTTCTTTATGGTAGGCCTAAATAGATATCATTTTTTATGGCAAATGAGGTTGTTTTAGGGTACTTTATTTAAAAAATTAAACTGAAAAGCTTATAAAAATCTGTTAGCTCATGTTATGACATTGTCTAATATAACGCCACCATAGTTAGAGTGGGATCTGTCAACTGTCTTGGTACCAACTTTTACCAAGATGTAAAATTAAAATTTTAGTAATTTTCTAACCATGAATTAATGAAAGACCATAGTGAGTTGCTTCAGTATTGTTTTAATTATTTAATGGAGCATGGAGTTCATTATGAGAAAAGGATGTGTGTTTTGCTCTATAAAAAGAAGCCTTTACCCACCAAAAGCTATGGATTTGACCACATAAAATGCTAATGTCTAGACCTTTGTGAATTCTTATAATCACAGTGCCTTATCTTAATATTGAATCTATACAAATATTTGTCTTGAGAGGGTGGTCTTGAGTTCTTGAATGGTTATAGACAACTCTTGTCCAATTATAACTAACAAAGAATTGAGCCTGACAGAGGCTGGAAAAGGAAGCATGAATCTGAGTTAGTAGGAAGGGATGAAGGGTGTCTTAACACTTGGTGTAGTTTCAAGAGCTTTTTTTCTGTATTTGCTTTAAAAAGTATGAGCAGTCAGTGAAGCAAGGGTCCTAATCCAGGTCTCCTTACAATCTGTATTTTAATACTACTGCTACTAAATAATAATTTCAGAATATCAATACCAGGGGTTTGCATGAATGCCCTCTATTTCCTGTTAAATGTTCTAGGGATGTATTTTGGAGGCTGAAAGTCTTTTCCTGCATTGAAGCAGGGTTGGATTAAAAACTACATCTGAATTGGTTCCTTAAAGTTAGGAGTAAAGGTATGTATTAAGTTGAATGTTTTTTAAATAATGCAAAGACAGTTTCAATCATGAAATAATTCTTTGTCTAGAAAACACAGTATAGCTGCAGTCCAGTTTTTATGACACCACATTGGCATAACTAAATTCTGTGCATTCATAACTTCTTCTTTTGTTGCAGATGCTAAAAAGTGGCGATCCCTTTCAAAGCAGGTGGGCAGCAATTCCTGTGTGGTCTTATAACCATACATTTTGTTAATTGATTTTGTTTGTGATGTAAATGTAGAGGTGAAGGAGAGTTTAGTTCATTTTTGTCACTTCAGACTCAGCTGAATCCAGAATCTCAGATACTTTAGCAGCTGTGCCTGTTTTGTTGCATTTACTGACTTTCTCAAGCATCTGTCAGTTTCTCCCTCAGTCTATATCTCACTGCATTTCTTACTGTCTAGGTGTATCCAAAACTGCCTGAAATACTTATGCCACTCTCTCCCTTTTGTGGCATTTAAGTGCCTCTTACTTTTTTTTCTTTTTACATTTACGTAACTGCAAAAGGACTCTGCTGTTTCCTTGTATTTTAAGTACATTCATGTTCATGGGTGAAGTTTGCTTTGGTTCAGGTCAAGTGTTTTAAAAGAACAGTTGCTTGAATTTTGTATGAAAACCTTACTGAAATCCAGGGGGACTTATCCTTGGCTTCAGTCAGTATGAGCACTGGTGAGTTACTTCAGCCACAAATACGTTGCATGTCTCCCTCCAGTTCAGCAGCCACTTAGTATTCATGCAGATGAGTAATTCTTGCAATAATCATGTGTGCAAAAATTTATGGAATGCCTGAATACTTCCAAAATCATTGTGGTAACTGAAGTTAAATTAACTGGTAGATGTGCATGCAGTTCCTTGTCTTTTATATTGGAATCCTAGAATCTAATCATAATCTGTTAACTACTTCATTAAATACTGAAATATATGCTTTTACATTTTTTAAACCTTATTTTTTAGGAACTGAATCAGATCCTTCTGGAGACGCCACCAGTTTGGAAAGGATCATCCAAACTTTTCCGTAATCTTAATGAGAAAGGTGATTGAAGAGAATTTATTTTCCTGAACCAAATTATCATTCTATTAACTTTTTTGTGATGATATACTTTAATCTGAGCCATATTTTCAAAAATAAAAAAAAGGGCTTGTCTTTGCTTTCTGCATTTTACAGCATGGAAAAGTCCCATGTAGTGTCTACAGTGTTTTAGTGATGCCATCTTACAACTAGCCTCTGTAAGTGATTGAGGACTCTGAGTTTGTTAAGATGATGTTTGAATATTTCAGGTTTGATTTGTTGCCATGAATGATCTCTGGACTATAGACAGAATGTTCCAGTAAAGAAACTTTTTACTTCTTTCCAATAGGTTCAATAATGTGGTTATTTCTAAAGACGGTAGTGGTGTCTTTGATCACTGAATAAGCATTTTGTACGCAACACAAAGTGAGTTTCAAAAATGTTATGTATATTCCTTGAAACTTTGCAGATGAGGGCTTTGATAGTGTTTAAAACTCACACTGTTGGTAAGTGGAGAATCACTCCTGGTCTCCTCTGTTGTATTGTTTTCTTTCTTAATAAGCTAGATTGCTTCAAAACAAGAAAACATAGGGAAATAAAATAATGATGTCTTCACAGACATTTAAAAGCTATTTATAATAAATAAGCAATATTTCTTTGCTTATATTCAAAATGGCAAAGGTCTGGTGGCACATTTGAAGTATTTTTAAAAGCAGGCACAAGTACTTGTTATAAAAGAAAGACCCTTTATGCATGTTTAAAATAAGCATGCAAGCAACAGAAGTCCAATCAAATGTGTGCATGTAATTGATTAATATAATTCAAATGCAGCTTGAATTTATTAAAGGAGTAAGTAGTATGGACCTACTCTCAAAGGAGGCTCTCTAGTGTATGGAGGCACTCACGTTTTTCTTCTGAGTCTGCAGCCAGAACTCCAGAGAGACAGAAATTGGCACATCTTTGTATTGTATTTCAGTGTACTTCTTTGCTCTAGGCTGCTTTCTATATAGGCAGAAGAGTTGACTTTTGAAATATTAATTGCATAAGAATTCAGCTTCAGAATCTGTTAAATCCATACCTTATCAGATTAAAAAAATGTATCTAGATGTTGCTTAAGTCTGTAATAAAATATCTGCAGAGTGCACAGTCTTGATTCAACAGTACCTTACTCCAGTTTTCTGCCAGTGAAGGTCTACAGAAGTTGATGGAATTGGTAGGACTCAAACTGTCAAAATAAGATGGTAAAATTAGTAATCGACTTCAGCATTTGGATATCTTTTCAGCATGTTTATGAAAAAGTGAGTTCTGTTGTCCAGTTTTATAGATAATATAAGAAAATGTGGTAGGTCTTATGACTGATAACTTAAACTGGTGAAAGAAGTGGTGATAGAATTCAGGTCTCCTTTGTTATAATTTATTCTTTATTTTTTTGTTTGTTATTAATTTTTTTTAAAACATGCACTTATGAAGCAAGTAGGAAAAGCCTATGTCCGTTTATTTTGCCATGGATTTATGTAATTCAGCTGAGGCACTTAGATTTATGCCCATTGACCTTAAGTTTTTATTATGTTTTACCCTTGAGCGCCCTCCTGCTCTTCTTTCTGATCTTAGTGTAAGTTTTTCTTTCCCTTCAATCATCATTTCAGAGCCTCTCTCCCATCACACTCAGAGCAATCAACCAGAACTATCTGTCTGCAACTACAATATGCCAGTACAAACAAAAGGGGAGAAGGCTTTCAAGACCACTTATATTGCATTCTTCATCCCTGTGATGGACTACTTGACAATTGCACTTTCTTCCTGTTTTACAACAGAGAAGGTGCCATCAAGAAACCAAAAATATATATTTACATTTATTGACTGGCTATTAAAGAATGTTTTCCATCACTGAATGAGAGCCTTTGAGGTATCTGATTTCTTGATATGTGCTTGTCCAAACAGATTCAAGCAGGCCTTTGAAAACTTAATTTCTGCAAGTTGCTGTATAAAATCAAGGAGATAAAGCATAGAGCATGTGTTATTTAAATGCCTGTATTTAATCATTGCTAATCTTCAGTAATGTGTAAATTGAGGAAAAGAGTAGGTGGTATTAAGAAATTCTTAGTAACTTTCCTGAGTAGATCTACTAGCAGTAATAAAATCCTGGTTCTGAAGATCTAAATTTGCTCTTGGATCAAAAGATGGGATCTGGAAGTAAAATCCACATGAATGATACAATGTTTTGAGTTTTAATTGTACAGGTTTTTCAGTGAAAAAAAATCAGATGACTGTTTACATAGTTTGTCACTTAGTTAAGTCAGATTTTAAAAGATATTTAAACATCCAAAGATGTGGCTGTTTTTGGAAAAACTTTTGCACCTGACTTGGACTGAAATCAAGGAGACAGCCAGCAACTTTTGAAAATCCCAGCTGATAGACATCTTTACTCTCAGGCATCTAAATACTTTTTTTTTTTTCACGCTTTTGAAATAATCTAAAATTGTGGACTGACTTAACACTTCTGGTTTTGGAGGAGAGACAAAACCAATTTGTTAGAAATCAGGAACAAGTTTTCCTAGTTGAGCCTCAAAGATTGTTGGAGCTAAGGGCTTTTGGGAGAGCTGCAAGCCATTGTTTTCAGTTCTTACTGAACTATGAGATGCTTCTCTTCATTGCTGCTTTGGACATTCTGCAAGGTTGTCTCTTTACCACTTAATCCAGAGCTAGAAAGGCACAAGTACAGAAATTCTATTTGGGTGCTGACTTCAGCTCTACATTAAATCTTTTAATTTTAAATTTTTTAATTTAAATTTTTGCCTTAATAATTTATAAAGAGAAAAGGAAGTGCTGTTCCAGCGTGTGGTTCCCTTTTGTAATCTTGCAAAACACCATGAGATAAGGTTTTAAGGTAATATAACAGATGCATTTACAAAGCACATACTAAAGACAAGAACCATGGTCAAATGGTGTGTATCAAGAGGAAGCCCTACTAATGTTCTTAAAGTAAATGATTTCATACTGGTAAAAGAGTATTATCATGAATTACTGGTGGGGTTTTTGGAAAGAAAATTGAATAAATCATACATACTAGCTTTTAAGAGTCTAGCCAGTTTTTGTTTAATGAGCCATGCTCTACTGACTGTTGTTTTACTTGCCATGTTTAATGTACTCCTTCCCCAAAATACTAAAATACAACCCCCCCAAAAAAGCCCCAAACCCTAGATTATTATTGTAGACAAATAACTTATTGACCAAGTCGAATAGTTACATGCATACAAGTATTAATATGCATATGCACATGTACAAAATCTCTCCTTATAAATAGATTTAGTGTTTTCAAGTTTAGGATGTGAAGGCAAGGTGAAACTGACATGGTATAACTTTTTTTTTTTTTTTGTCTACAGGTGTGATATCTTACACAGAATATTTATTCCTCTTATGTATTTTAACAAGTAAGTATTTTTGGAGAAAAAGTCATGAAGATTCCTTAGAGTTTCAAAGCTCTGAATGTGGTGGTGTGTGTTAAATTACACTTCCCCTCTCTGCATATAGAAAACTACAGCTTACATCTATATGTCCACCTGAACCTCTTTTGCCCCTCTGGAGTCTTGTGTAAATAAATGCTTTAATAAATGCTTTAAAAAATGCTTTATTTAAATGCATTATTATCTAGAATACCTTTTAGTGACTGTTGAGGAAGCTGTGCCATACACTTCAGCTAAACCCCAGTCAAGAGCTTAAATTTATTTTTTTTGTTTGAAATTCCTACAAAATTTGTAGCTAAATTTGCTGAAGTTCATAAGGGACAATGGATATAGGGAGAACAGAAATATACATGTTATTACTGGTTTGTTTCACCAATTAGTGCATAATGGGTAGCACCAAGGAGTCAGTGGTAAAATATGAAGTATTTATGTTAGAAAATGCTAACAAAATTGAATAATTATTCTTCTATCACCCATAAAACTGAAGTAGAATAACTTAGAGTAAAATAAGCCTGAAAAAGTCTTTTCTTTTACATTTTAAGAGGAGCTTTCTGGGAAGAAGCAAAGAATTTTACTTGTCTTTCACTTGTATGTAATGAAAATTTCTATTGGATTCATTAGTGGGGTTTTTTTGACATGAACTGGATTCCTGTTATGAATCAGAGCTGGAACTTGACCCTGAACCCTTGGTATCTTCCACTATAGGATCACTAGATATTTGTCCATTATTTCTTTGTTATCTGAATGAAATTTTGACCATAATTCATTCATACTGGAAATCACTGGGTATCCCCAAAACAAAATGTTGCCTAAAGGCTTTACTTACAGTTACCTTCAAAGTTGCCATGTTTCAGAAATAATTTAAAATTCCAGTCTGATCTCAAATTTCAATGGCTCTAAGCATGTTAACAAGAAAATGCTGGGTGTCTTTCAGTATAATGTTTATTTTGACCAGAAGTTGCATCCTCTACCTTCTTTCAAAATCTTTTAAAGTGTCTTTTAGACAATTTAGTGTGTTTTCTTAGAAAATTTCTTTTCTACATATCTATGTTTGTAACATAAAATGGACTCTACTACTGACTAACACTCTTCTATGAGATATTATTCTTGGATATTTCATGTTCAATTTCTACTTTTGTGAGCATGCCTTTTGTTTGAATAACATCAGTTAAACTGTCTTACAAGTGTTATGATTTGCATTTACTGCGTACACAAATATCCTGACTTAAATTAGTTGGGGTTCTGGCTTTTATGCAGGGACACCAAGTAATTTCTTAGAGTATTACACTTGCTTCCTTTTCAAGGAAATAAATAATTGAATGTTTGGCTTTTTTTGGCAGAGCCACATGCAGGTTTTAGGATTGCTTTCAACATGTTCGATACTGACGGCAATGAAATGGTGGACAAAAAGGAATTTTTAGTGGTATGTATATGTCCAGTTTTTGATATAATCTTGAAAGTAATGTGATGATGTCAGTAGTCATGAGAATACTATCTACATTGCTAGCTATTCTTCATTGAATAGTTGTATATTTGCCTTATTTATTATAAATAGTTATTATAATGTAAACTGAAAATAGAAGCTCCTTCTTGGAGTGCACACAAGTGTTGAATGTAATTTTTTTTTAAGCTTAACTCTAATTTTTATTCCAAATCTTTTTAATTGCTTCTGTAGTCACAGACAGTTAGGCTATTAAAGTAATAGAAATGTTTTAATGGTTAGGAGAGTTATTTAATTGCTCTAATGATGAAAGGACTTGTAAAAGAATCTTTTGCTGGGAGACCACCTCACTTTGCCATTCATTCTGCTGATAATCAGAAGTGACTTGAAAATAATTGACTGACATAATGTGACACTATTATCTGTTTTGGACAAGATTTATTATGAAATAAAACATACCGTGCATATATCTAGTTCAGCCCATAAATCCATATGCTGAAGCAATTTGCTAAGATGAGGTTCAGTGAGTTCTTTCTAAGGAGAATATTCCTAAAAGCAAAATTGGCTTTGACCTGAATGATTTCCATGTGCTTTGGAGCAGTTGGCAGGATATCTAGAAATAGATATCTTGGCAGTATTTAGCTTGCATCCAAGGCTTTGTTACATTACTAATTTGAATGACAGTATTTTTCAAATTAGAGCTTTACTCTGTTTATGGCTTGGAAAAAGCAGTTCTGTAAATTCATCTTAATTATTTAAGGAGAGTTTATTTTTGGGGGCTTAGAAATTTAAACAGTTCTAAAAAGCCCAGACTTTGAAAGAAAAATTCACATGTTGTTGAGATTTGAAAATGAAGAATAATTTGGCACTTGAGGGAAAATCTTTGAAAATCTTAAATCATCCACTATATATTCCTTTTTATCATGATAAATCTGACAGTTGCATCTTAAAATTTGAATACTTCCTAAGTTTTCAGGTAGTAGGATCCACCAAGTTCAGGAGAATGATCTTTGCACCAACAAGAGGGCTATTTGTGATTTATGTTCATTTAATTTATTTTCTGATTCCAAAAGAAATGGGAGAAATAATTCATGCCATTCTAAATTATGTCAGTGATTGATCATTAAAAAAAAAAGGGAAATGCAGAAAATTCACGACTAAAAGTTGGAGCTTCTGAGTTTACAGTGACTATGTAGCTTTATGTTAAAAAAGTGCACCATAAACCAGAGAACTCTGAATTGTTAGTGTCCATAGGCAGCATCTGTCTGGGATTGCACTGAAGCACTCAGTCATAGTTGTGAACATAGGTATTGACATTTCTTTAGAAATTAACATTTAAAGTTTTGTGGTTAGTGGTGTAGACAACCTTGTGAAGACTACACAAGGCCTTCATTTTCTACTGAACAGACGATTAATATAATAAAACAGTTAAAAGAATTGAATGAGATGTTGGAAAAAAGATATTTGTGTAAAAGGTATACATTTTATCTTCATATATTTTTTGTGTAGTTGAGCTTATAAATAAATACAGTAAGTACACGTAAGAAAAAGCCTAGTGCCTTATTGAAAAAGATGGAATAAAATAGAGAGAATGGAAAACACAGAGAATGTATTTAATTAAGTGTCAGAGCCCAATTTACTTAAAATAGAGACACCTTTATTTCCTGTGTGTGGTTTCTTAATTGATTCAAATAAACTATGCTAGCCTTAAGAAAATAGAAATATGGAAGAAACTCTCCCCAGTATACTGAACTTCCCTCAATTCTCCTTTTCAGGGAAGTGAGATCTGAGGTCTAGAGCCTCGTTCTGGTAACATGGCTTAAGCAGAACAGGTGTCTGCTTAAATTCCAAATTTATTTTGGAAAGTTGACACCACTTGGATATAGTGGCATGCTGGTCATTTTTCTGTATTCTGTTATTGAATGTTCACATCCTTGTATGTGCTAATTCTTAATAAGCATCTCCTCCGATGGAGGAGCAAACTGGATTAATTAACAAAAGGAAAATAGAGGAAGAAGAAATAAAAAAAGCAAGTATCTTTCATGATTCAATTAAACCGAATGTGGTGGAATAGACTGACAAGTTTGTTCTTAAAAGGAAAAAGGGCTTCCATTACTACAGATGAATGGGAGGAAATTGAAGCAAGAGGCTTTGTCTTTCAGAAACTGATACTAAAAATGAAATAAAATGAACATGTAAAATGGGAAGCGAGGACAATATTTAAATATGGATATTGCATCTTTCTTTCTAAGTATGCTTTTATAGTCCTCTTCATGTCCTGCTATGTATTTGCTCTCTGTTATGATCTCTGGCTAAAGTTTCTCCTTCTTCTGTTAGCAGACTTGGTGGATAAAGGAAAGAAAGTAAAATTTTCAAACATTAGATATTCTGTCCTCCACCTGTCATTGTATTTAACAAATTTATATAGATTAAACTTGAGTGCAGCTCTGCTTCATTAGGTGTCAGTGATCCTTCACAAATTAGATCAGAATCCTTGAGTCAGAATATTAGATCTGAAGTGAAAATAACTGGAACACATAGGTAGATAGCTTTTGTGCAGTAAAAGTAAATACAAAAATAGAAGTTGATTCAGTGATAGAACTGGCCACAGAACATACATTTGGCATCTTTACTCACCTTGCTTAAATATGATGTATCAAATCCTGTGTGCCTGGGAGCAGGAAACTGTTCAAAAGTTGCCAGTTGAACTACCCAAACATCTGCAAAGTACTTATCCATTAATTACAAGCAGCTATCGCAAAATTGGTAGTAAATGCTACTAAGTTTTGCAAATAAATAGACTTTGAAGAGCTTTGTTTAGGGATCACGTGTTTTGTGATTCTTGAGGAAAATATATGTAGTGAAGAGTTGAAAAATACTTACTTTTTCTGATAACATCTGTATTGTTTTTGTAAATGAATTCCATGGTGTTTGTGCTTTCCTCTTTGCTTATGTCACAGGGGTGAGGTCAGGGAACAGAAGGATTGTGTTGCCTTGTTACTGGAGATCTTGTTTTTGCTGCCTTCAGCAGTTAAACTCATTATCCTATTTCAATCAATGTTCCTATGAAGGCACTCCTAGACCCTTTTTGCATTCACTTTTTTACTCACTGGTATCCTATAGCACTCTTTCTGAACAAAAGATCCATTTCCAGAAGTTTAGCAAGTGCTTTCATAATGCATGCAACAGAACCCTACTCCTTTTGCCTCTGTGGCAGGGGAAATAAATCCAAGGATGCCTTGCTTTTACTGCTCCTTTTTGGTTTTTCAATTACTGCCACCCTTCTCTCCTGCTTGATGGCTTGTCACTTCACTTTTCACAAGGGATTTTCTTTCTGTTTCTCTCTGTTCATGTAACTTTTTTCTTTGCCTTGTTCTGGGTTGCAAACTGGGTAGTGCTCTCTCCTATCATGACTCTTTCCATGTCAGCATAAGTTACAGTAACTTGTGCCTGCAGGTTTGCAAAAAAAATTGAAAAAATATACCAAGGTCTGTAAATTGATCCCATACTCAAAAATAAGTATTGTGACTCACAAAATATTCTGGTCTGTATTTGCCTTACGGGAAGTTCCAGAACTCAGTAGTCAATTTAGGAAGTTCATAAAATGTTTTATATAAATGTGTTTGCTACTTTATCGCTAAACACTGAATTCTTTGATTTCAGGGTTGTCATACCCCTGCAGCAAAGCTTACTGATCCCTTTGTCTTAGTCATCTGCCTTCTCTGAAATAAAGATATCCTGAAATTAAGTTTGGAAAATTTCCTTCCAAAATTTATCACACACACTTTATTGTTTCACATTCCAATCCTTGTGGAGCTCTGTGTACATGAGATTACAGTATCAGGTTTTACCAGACTTCTGGTAGGTAAAATTGGGCCTTGGAAAGGACTGCCACAATTGTGTCTGTATGCCAAGGTTTGCTTCTGAAAATACCATATTCTAGATAGGACAAATTTCTCAGATCAGGGTTTATTCCTTTTCCAGCCCACTTAGAGGATAACAAATGGTACACGTGACAGTACAATATTTTCACATTCAGTTTTTTAAAAGCTGAAATTCTGGTAGAGATCTAGATGGTATCACAGTTAATACCGCTTTCTCTTGCTAAACACTGTGACACCTTTTTCTAATGGTTTGGAAACATTAATTGATATTACTATAAATAAAAATAACTAAATAAAACAGGAACTTGCAAAGAAAGATAAGTGCAATCCAGTTCTTACTCTAAAGACTTTACAAAAATAAATATGCTTAAGAATCTTTATGTTTGAAAGCTTGTATTTGAGGTTTTCTCAGAAGTCGTGTTTAAAGCTCTTCATGTTGAGATAGTTGTGAAAGGGGTATTTTACAAGACCTGAAGGTATTCTTTGAACAGACTTGAAAAGAAAGGGTACTTGATAAATTACTCTTGAGTAGTAGTTTGTTGCTGCTGAAGGGAAATGTTTCGCCCCCACCAGGTGTTTCTACCCCTCCCTTGTGCCAGCAGAAGTAAGAACTGATCAGGTTGGAAACTAATATGAAAAAAAGATTGATCCAGCTGACTACATAACCTTACAGATACTAATTAGAGCCTGACAAAAAAGGATGTGCCTTGAGGTGATGAAAAAGGGTGTAACTTCCCCTTTTTATGTTGGCCAGATTGGCTAAATAGGATGTTCTTAGTATTGTGCTCCCAAGTAGAACTGTTACCATTACTTTGTGGAAAAACACATTTCCTTTTTCCCTTTCTGTGTCATGGTTTAAGTCACAGAAGGAACATGAAGGCATGAGTATGAACAATAAAGCATCATTGAAACTCTGATATTTCAGTAAAGAACTGCATTTTAATACTGTTTTTAATGTTCCTTATGATGAAGGATATTGTTATGCATGTGAAAACAGGCTGAACACTAAATATGAACAAAATGGTTTGGTTTTTAGCTCCAAGAGATCTTTAGGAAAAAAAACGAGAAGAGAGAAAAAAGAGGAGATGAAGAAAAACGTGCAATGCTGGTAAGTAAAATCAGAAAAGTTGCATCTGGTAGTTTGTTTGAGTTTTTTGATGTAGGACAAAATTAAGAGTGTTTATATTTCACTGGTCCCTTTTTTTAAACACTAAATTCATATTGTTAGAAGAATATGCATAACTTTATATGTAGAACAAAGCAATATTTAACCTAAACTGCAGTTACTGGGGAAAAAAAAAGAGTAAGTGGTTTACTTAAAGAAAAAATAGTGTTTAAATACTGTAGTACATGTTATGACAGTAGCATTGATTCCACTTGGAGTTTAGAAATCTAGGGAAAAGTGAATAGTAATGACCCAGTGTTACTGTGAGGTCTCAGTGGGAAGTCCAAGCTATACACTTGCTTTCAGAACTAACTGAGGCTGTTTGTGTAGACCTACTGATCCTGATGCTTGTTATCAACATAGTAGTTTTAAAATAGATTATGAAATGTTACAACTGGGTTTAGATTTTGTATTCAGGTATAATTTCTTCCTCAATGATGCTTATGACCCATGCAAAATATATTAATCTGAAGAGGTTTTCATGGAATATTGAGTACTCACATAATGACAAATTCGCATTGCATGTGAGCATAAGAAAGGTAAGTCAGAAATAAGTGAATCTCTGATGGTTTTTCTGAAGGATCGCAGCAGTAGCAGATACATATTTTAGTGTTGGAAAAGTAAGCATCAGGGACAAATCTCTGTCAAGCCCACAGCAGAAAAAACCTCATGTTCATTTGCAGTTTGCGTATTTATGGAAAAAACTCCTTATTATAAGAAACATTTTGACATAGAAGCAGAGCTTCTCATAGTGTCCATTATACTTTTGCCAACATCAATGCTTGGTCTCAGTTCTTTGTCCCTGAAACCACAGGAAGAATGACTTTCAACAATTAATATTTTTTCAACCTTCCCTGAGGAAAAAAAAAAATTTTTTTTTCTTCCCTCCCACCTAGAGAGACCTATCCTTCTCAGCTTTTCAAAGCTGTAGATCAGTGGTTGAATCTCTCATAGACAGTTTATTTTGAACAAATGAAGCTTACACCTAAAGGAAGAGTTTTCAGAAACTTAAAGATTGCAAAAGGGCACATAAGTCGTGAGAGTAATCTCTAAAAATCTGTACTTCTCTTTCAAAAATTTCAAGAGTAAGATTGAAAATAAACCAATATTTTGTTCACTGTCATTTTGAAAACAAATAAACAAAAAGTTTAATATAAAAGTAAAGGTTTGCTTGTCTTAACCTATTCTGTTGTCTTTTTTTCCCCCTTCTTTTGTCTTCATTCTGACATGTGATACTTGGCTTGGCCCATGTCAGCGTCTTCAACTTTATGGATATCATACTTCTACTAACAGTGTATGTACTCTAATTTCAATTGATGCAGTCTTCACCAGGAGATGAAATAATATGCTATGAAAAAAATTATTGTATTTATTTTTTTCATCAAGTAAATTATTTCTGCTAAAGAGTAAAAATGTGAGGAATCTTGACTTGCATAAAGGATTGTTGCATGCATTCTGAAGATGCAAGCCTATCAGGAGAAAAGGTTGCTCTATATATAAAATGGAGGAAACAGTATTTTTAAGGGAAAGCGCAAAATACAATTCAGTAAATTATAGACATATTTTTAATTAATGTGTGTAAATTAAGTCATCCTGCATGAGTCACTTGATCCATCTCTTTGTTTCCTTGTGTATAGTGTGAATAATTAGTCAACTGAATCCTTCACCTCTTTGTTCCCCCCAAAAAAGAAACCTGAAGAGAGCTTTCCTATTTTTATGCTTCACTTACAGAACAAATTCATAAGAACTTTCAGTGCTGAACTAGGAAAGGATTTTATAGAAAATAGACCTTGTATTACTTAGGTGACAGTAAACTTCTTTTCAGTCACTTTTGAGGAGTGGGAAAGAGAAGCAGCAAGAGATGTTCTGAGGTTTTTAATGTCTTCATCATGACCTGATTAATCTCTGGATCATGGCAGAAGTAAAACAGTGTTTAAAAACCAAACTGATTTCATATTTAAATAGGAGAATTCATCTAGTTGTGGCATTATTGTGATATTCAAAGTGAGGGGACGGAATCCAGGAGAATTAGATGGTTAGTGAAATTCCAATATTAAAATTTATTTCTTTATATAATTATTTACAGAAATGCACAGATTTATTTCTTGTGAAATTGGCACCTATAATTTGAGCAAAATGCGGGAAGGAATTCTGTTGAATTAAAATGTGCAGTTGACATGATTTACATACTGCAATGTTGTGAGAAAAATACAGTAGAATAAGCAGGGCCTTATGATTCAATAGATTTCAGATCAGGCTTTACTGCAGCAAAACTTGCTGCACAGTGATTGCCATATTCCTATGCTGCCTTCTATTTCAAACTGAAACCAAACTAGCTAGCTATTCTACTCATGTAATTTTCAGCTTTAGTGAAAAAATCTCCTTCTGGACTCCAGCCATGTTCAAGCACTTTATCAAGATAATTCCCAGGTGTGTGCCATATTTTTTGCCCTTCTGCTATGTGAATGGAGATCTCCATGCAAAGGAGACCCAGGTGTATAGGGCTTCAAAAACCCCCTCATCCCCGAAAATTGATATGTTGGAGTTCTATTTCTCCTACTGAAACAAGAGCTGTAACAGCCTTTTGTTTCCCTTGACGTCCTGAGGAGTTGAAGATAGCCAGGTTCCAAGGAGATGCAACCCTAAAATGTCTGGGATAGTCCAACATGCTATTTCATGCATGAGGCCTTTCTCACTTCATCTTGCAAATCAGTTCTAATTTTTTTAGAAGTGTTGAGGTCCACAGATCATATGGTACATTTGGTGATGTTTTCAAATGGGTTAAATATTTTAGGTATTTTCATTTGCATAGGTTAATTCTTTCAAGTCATGTTCTGGTGCATACTGC
>JACBWW010000020.1:19795617-19867036 GCA_020086605.1 Lanius collurio
CAATGAAACAAAAATACTAAGTTTTTATCCTAAAAACTTTTTAGGATAAAAACTTAGTATTTTTGTTTCATTGCATTTGACACTATGATAAAAATGTTAGGATAAAAATTTAAATAAGGAGATCATTCTACTTGCGTGTATGAAAGTTCCCTCCCAGTTGCAAAGGATCTTCTTGTTGAGAAAAGCAGTGCATTATGGCGATGGGCCAAGCTCTCCAAAGAGTTTATAAATCTTAGCTACCTTTTAGGTAAGATTATTTAGGCAGGGGTTTACATCTCACGTGTGTGGAGACCTATTAAATTCTTCTCTTATAACAATATTATGCTGCTCTCCACATTTTCCACAGTCCTTGCTGTTTCATATTGGTTTGCATCCAACCTCTGCCATCTTCTCCTCTGGCACAAACCTACTTTGTATGTTTTCTGTGTTCCAGCATACCATAAAGACTATGTATATGTTTGAGGACAGACATAGTTTGAGGATAGACATGTTTTAGTATGAACAGAAAGAAAGGCTCACTGGTCTTACTGTTGCCTTCAAGTATATTTTCAGAGACAAGTACTTAGACAGGATAAAAGGATAAAAGCAAATGGAAAAATAGCCAGGAATTATAGTTAAAGGAGTCCAGGGAGATCAAGGTTTGACAAAGAATGCCATTCTATGTTCAGAATAGCTGAGACCAATGGGAATTTGATATAGGCAATGGTCCTGGCTTAATTCAAAGTCTCATCTTCAGGTCTCTTTCAAAATTGATTTAGAGATAGTTTATCAGATCTTTGGATCTTTAATTAAGATGAGAGAAGAGCAGAAAAAATATCACAAGGAATGAAGATGAAGTAAGCTCTTTTAACAAGAACACTTTCAGTGAAACTTTCACGGAAGGTACTCTAAAGTCTGGTCAAAATACAGTAGATTTTTTTAAAAGCTGAACAGATCTTCCAGATCTGAACAGTATCTTCCAGATACTTGGAGTATCAGCTGAAGAGACTTGGGTATCTAAATCTGGATATGTAAAAATTTCACCTTAAAGTACAGGCTTAAGGTAGATCATAACATATATTTATGAATGCACTCAAATGTATTTATATGAGCAGACACACGTATATATAATAGTGGTTTGCAGGTTTTCAGAAGTGAAAACACTCTAATGTTCATCCAAACCTATATTTTTTATTCTCAGTATTGACTACCGTAGTGTAATAATCCTGGAATTCTTAAAAATTGCCTTTAACAATGGAACAGTATTTTTGACTGCTCTGATGAGAATTGCAGTCTTGTTGCAGTCTCAGAGAGGAAGGACATACTGCATTCCTCAAAAAACTCCAGTTCTTTGCTTTACTGACTTTTACTACAAATCCTTTTTTTTTTAAAGGGTGTGGTATCTGTTCTTAAATGAAGTAGTCATATAGAATTGCAAGGTTTGTTTATTCAGTTGTTATTACTACTGATAATTCTTGCAGTGCATATTGTTCTCCTGTTTTTTAGGGTATCACATTTGAAGAATTCAGATCATTTTTTCAATTCTTGAACAATCTAGAAGACTTTACAATTGCAATGCAAATGTACAATTTTGCAAGTCGTTCCATAGGTCAAGGTAAATATCTGTATTTTTACAAAAATCCATTGATATCCATATAGAGCTGTTGACAAAAATGCAAATATGTTTTGTATTTCCTGGTTTGTAGTTTTAATATTTCCAGTAAAAGGCTAAAAATGCTAGGACTCCAGCTTTCAGTGGAGAAGGCGTGGTCACATCATGAGAGATATTGTGCAAAGTCATGTAAGTGGGGGACAAGCTGAATGCAGAATAGTTGTCCATCAAATCCTACAATGCAGGAGTTAAGAGGCACTTGATGTCACCAGTGAGAGATCAGATTAAAGCAAACAAAGCACTTGTTTACACAGTGAGCATCTGAAACTTGGCCTTCTACAAAGGCTGTAGAAGAAAACAGTGTCACAAGGTCCGAAGACAGACAGATTTTTAACAAATCAGTAAGTGGGTACTTCAAGAACTAGGCATGTATGACCTACTGAAATCCTTAATAAAACAGTTGTGATGCTTGGAGAGTGCAAGGTGAGCAATATGCAAAGTGGTCAGACTTGCATGCTCTCCTCAAGTATCATCTTCATGGGTCTGACCCAGTAACACCAGCATGGTCCTACCTCATGTGCCCTTACCGAGGGATTGTGTCATTTTCTTTCGCTCTATTTCTTGGGTTTGGTTTTGTGTCAAATAAGCAAATGCCATATATGTGACATAGGTTTAATTATGTTTTTCTAATTTTGTTATTGCACATAGTATAGTATATGGACTGTTGTCTTCTGTGTAAAACAAACAGCGCCAATTAACCAGTGTCATTTTCTATCATTTAAGAACTAATTTTCACTTATTTTTTTATTATCTAAATGTGAAAACTCAGGTTAAAAGTTTACTTGTGTTTCACAATATGCTGTTCACAAAGTACCATCAAATTCACTTTTTAAATTTTTTTCTGGTGTTCTCCTTATGCAGATGAATTCAAGCGTGCTGTGTATGTAGCCACAGGTGTGAAGCTTTCAGCACATTTGGTGAACACGGTGTTCAAGATTTTTGATGTTGACAGAGATGACCAGTTGAGTTACAAAGAATTTATTGGCATTATGAAAGACAGACTCAATCGAGGGTTTAGGGTAAGGATTCTAATTTTTATATTTATCTTTGTTGACTTTGCTACTTACCACTACTTTAACATCTGTAGATTTCAAACCAGCAGTGCATATGTTGAAAGACATACATTTTGAAGAAATACTGAAGCAACCTGTAAGATAAAATCCTTCTTACATTCTTGATTTTTTTCTTATCAGAAAGCAATACTTAGAGGACATGATGTACCTTTATAGTGGGCAAACCAAATAGGAGATGAGAAATCCCTGTACACTGTCATTTCTTCGGTATTGTGTAATTATTAGATTAGCATTAAGAATTTTAACAAGAGCAGCAATTGTCTCTGTATTGCTTGCAATACAGAATTTGTCTCTCTCAAGGTCAGGAAGTTTAGTTAAAGGTTGACTCTAAAGGCTCTTCTAAAACATTATATAAAATATCAAATGCTTATAATGACAGTTGGAAAGATTTGCAGCAGAAGGTAGTTTTAATTTTCAAAGAATTAGTGGTGTTGAACAATGCTATGATCTAGTCCAGAATTGGTTTTCATAATTAAACCCTGTATCTAATATATTCAAGTATAATAAGCTAGAGGGCAGGAAATTACTTGCAGTCATTTTTTTTCTTCATATGACAGGTGATAACATTTTTAACTAAATGTAAAATGGTATTCTAACTAAAACTTTTTTGCTCTACTGCTTAGACATAAATCTTAAACTGTATTATGGTTCCTAAAGTCACATTTCAGTATGTTATTTCTGTAATTTTAGTAATTTTAGTTAGCTTCCCAAATGTAATTTTAGAACTTTCTGTGAAGTGGTGTTGAGTCTAATATTTTACTTGTTATTTCTGTAAGATTATGATCAAACATAAAATGTGGATAACAACCACTCCATTTGTAACAAACTTATTTCCTCATTGATCTTTAATTCCTTTTATTACAGTGTGGTAATGATGATTGTTTCACTATTGTTTCAAGCTGTTCAGCTATATGTTTTAATTGTTTACTAATTGTAAATGTGCAGTGTATGTTATTTTAACCAGAAAACAGTCTGCTTACTAAGTAATTCTTGTAATTGTATTACATGTTTCTATTTCATAAAATGCATGACAGAAATCACATGCAATTCTTAAAAATCTATATCATCCAGCACTATTCAGTCGTATGTGTGTATCTTGCTCTTGCCTCGATCACTGTAAAATATGCCAGTGGACTGCAAAGAATAGCCAATATTCAGAAGAAGAATAATAGTCTTTCATAAATTTTAATTCTAATTTAAGTTAAATACTAGAAATCTCCTGGATTACATAGGAGATAATTGTGATTTGGTCCTGTAATTCAGTTAAATGCATTCTTGTCACTAATCAGTAGTATTCCAAGACAATTACAGTACTAAACTGAGGAATTACAATTTCCAGTAAGTTTTCGTGTCACACAAACCAAATTTTTCCAAGAGGGGATAATAGTAAAAATTCTGCAAAAATTTGCTGTCATAAAAAAAAAAAAAAAGCAAACAATTTGCCTTAATAAACATCTCCCACCCACTACAGTCTTGGTTTAGAATGAAAAGTAGAAAATGCCTAAGAACCTTTTTCCCAGATGGTGGAAAGTGTCATTAATTGCTTCGTATTGTTTGCATGTTAAAAGTTATGGAGTATTTAGTCTGTCCAAAACAAGTAAAACTTTGCCCTCTTGCTCCTACAATGTGGAGGGGTCAAATGTCATCTTGTGCTAAATCCAAACTAACAAATCACTAACCTTTTCCTTATCAATAACTGTATTTTGAATCCATATTCAAAGATGCAGTTAGTTCCATTATACAGATAAAAAATCGTAAGGGCTATGGCTTATTCAGTGTTTTGTAGCAACATGGAAATCTTGGCCATGAGAAATCTGAACCCATTTATGAAGTATAAATGCCTGATGTTAATGTTAAGAGTCCCACAATTATTGTCTGCCAATTCATGTAGTGTCTGATTATCTTTCCAAAAACATCCCAAAATAAAAATTTCAATTAGGACAATGATTTGAAGTACGATTTTACAATTAACATCTTCTATTTAGCAATTCAACCTTTTTAAAAGTTTTTTCACTAAAATGTTTGCCCAGAATCCTGAGGGCATTAGAATTTGATACTGAGATCATGTATTTTAGAAAAGGGAATTTTGTGGATATATAGCCAGACTAAATTAAACCTATTTAAAAGCAAAGAGTTAGACAAGTCCAATGAAAATGCAGTTCTGAAACGTCAGTCAGTACGTAGCAGGTTTATCCTATTTAAAAGCTTAGCCTTGAACTTACAAACTTCAGGAGGATCAGGTACTACCTCTTATAAGAACACAATAAATGTTCATTTTAACACAGATTTTAGATACGTTTTTGGAAAAGACTTTACCAAATGAAATTTCTCTTTTTCTGCAATTTAGTAGCTTAACCTGAAACCTTGTCTTTGTCTTAGTGGTTTGAAGCAAACTCATATGTTAAGCTGCCATCAAGTGGTCAGTCAGAGTATTGCCATAAATTTATTAAAAATATTCAGACATGAAAAGCTTTATTTTTGTTTACTGTTTAGTTAAAATAATTATTTCCCTTTTTTTCCCCAAATTTAAAAATATATAAGATAATATATAATATAAGAAGATTCCCTTTCATTTACAAATTCTATTTTTAAACTGAAAGACTTGGAACTTAATGACTAAATGATAAACATTTTGCATAACACATACTGTACTGTATCTCCTAGCTATTTGTCAATTAAAGCCATTTTTTTGTATTTTCATGATACCGTTGTCTCATGCTTACCCCTGGCTGCCTCCACATGTTGTCTGCATCTGCGCACTTCTGCTCCACAGGGCTACAAGCCTGTACAGAGGTACACTACTTTCAAATCCTGCGTGAGGAAGGAGCTCTATAGCAGATAAATGACGGTATGTGTTAGCCACCAGTCTGAGTGTGCTGGCATGCCTGCAGGAATGGCTGAGTGTTGAACTGTCACTGCTTTGTTTCCTGCTCCGAAACTCAGGAATAGGTTATATGACTGCAAGCAATGTAGTAGCTCAAGGCATCACATTGTGTTTTTGACTGAAGCAATGCAATTTTATCCTGGAGTTGGTAATGACTGACTCACACTGTCACTGTTTTGTAAGCCAGCTGCGATTTTGTACTCTGTTTGAAATTAGGAAAAGTATTCTTGTATAGTTTCTGTTGCTGTTTTCTGTCTGTCCTGTTACCTCTTCTTAAGTAATTTCTCAGCTACCTATAGCTAATAAGTATTTACCAAGGAAGATTGTAGAGGCAGATTTTTCTGACTTTTAGTGACTGGATTCTATTTTGATTTATACTGTTACTTACATTCTTAAAAGCAATAATGTGTTATTGGGTGAATTTATGCTGTAGCAGCAATTTTGAAAAATCAGCACTGTGTCCACACATGATCACCATGGCTGTTTTCACATATTCACTTCATGAATGTCCATTCATACAATTCAGTTGTACTGTGGGTTTTGGTGTAAAAACTGAGGTGCACATATTCTGTAGCCATATGGTGAAACTGGCACACAGTGGACACAGCAGATGCTGTGTTAGTAGGCATTTCTCCTTTTACATGAAGCAAGACTTTGTTCCTTTGCAATTTAAGGGGTTTTCCTGTTTCTATGTAAAGACTTTGCAGGACTTGCTATGAAGGCTGTTGGCTTCCAAATGTGTTTTTTACAGAGGGGAGGAGCAAAGAGATGTACACCATGACAAGCAAGGCCCCATGGCCAGTGGTTCTGCTCTGAGTGACCCTGTGAGGGGTACAGCACATCCCATCTCCTGAGCCAGGAGGGTTTAACTGTCATTCCCCTGCTGTTTTTAATTCTGAGGCACAATATTAAGCTGGAATATTTTTGTTCAATAACCATCTTCAGATGGCTCTATACATTGTCATATTAGCCTCCTCTGTTCTGCCATATTCCTCTCTGAGCACTTGTATCTGGTTAATCCTTCCTTCCTAACTCTGAAATAGCATGTCAGGAAAGCAAAGCGAAGCACCTTGGAACCTCTTAATCTGAGGGGATGTCTGGCTTCCATCAACATTTTACAGTGTTGAGAGATGGGGTCTCTACCCAGACTGGTAGCCCATCAGCTCTCCAGTCCCATTAATGTTTTCTTCTGTAGACCCCTGCACAAGTTAGGCAAGGGAGAGGGAATATATCTGAAGTATTGACATGTTCCTATGGCATAGCATGTCATGTAGCACAAACCATGGTCTTTGGAACTTTTCAGACCTTTTTTTTTTTTCAGTGAAGTGTCACATCTGTTTAGCAGGCTGGTTCTTTGAAATTCAGCAGTAGAGATGGCTTGGGGCATGTCCAGGGGTACACAGCTGGTTTGTCCTACTAGAAAGAGTTCTCTTTGATCTGCATATGCTCTTCCTCCTGTATGTGTAACATTTAGCATCCAGAGGATTATGTCTTTATTATTATTAACTAATAACACTTTTTAAATTATGCTTCCTTTTTGTATTGTAAACCTAATAGTGAAACATTTTACTAATATGTGAGGGACAGAACAGGAAATTTGATCTTAACAAAGCATCTGGTTTCTCCACCTTTCTAATGGGAAGTGTAAATGACTAATACAGTAGTTTAAACAACATTTTAGTAATCCAAGTCACTAGTCACATGAGAGGAAAGTCATGGCTTTAGCTTAATCTTTTGACTTTCAAAGCTTTCTTTCTTCTTTTCTCATATAATTTTAAAAATAATTATTAGGAGTACTTTGTCTTTTTGTCAGAGCTCACGTTCTGACAACAGTTGCATGTCAAGTATTGTTTAAACTGTAAACTTTCCAAGATGTGGAACAGCTCTTGCAGGAAACTGGCAAAATGCTACACAGTCATCATGCTTCCCAAATAATTTCAGTGAAGGGTATGTGACCAAGTAGAAGAAAATGCAGTGACACGAAGGAATCCAGTATCTAATCAACAAACCTAATTGAATTATCTTGGTGACAAAAAGAGAGACTGTGGTAAAAGCATCAAGTGTACATATATCAACACCTTTTCAGATCTAAATTCAGGCACTAAACTAATTAATTCATATACTGAGATGATGTACACTGGGAAAACACGTACCATGGAGATTTTTAGAGTGTTGTTTCATTCTTTATAAAGTCATTCTCAAAAAAAATTTTGAATTACAGTATGTCTACACTACCCATTTGGAGACAGAGAAACCAGGTTAGTTGTCAGGGTGTGGACTTGACTACAGGCAACCTCGCTGAGTTAATGTAGAGGCTGCTGGTTATTTACCCTGTTCTTCCCACCTGAAGCTCCTGGATGCTAGTAACAAAAATTATTCTTGTACCCAAGCTTTCTTGAATAGGTCTGTATCAAATACCTGTTGCTTGTGCACTGAAGAATACAATGTAAGCCTTGGATGCATAAAATTCCATCTTCCCTGCTGACACATCAGTTTGCTACTGCTCAGCACTTGAGCAAGTGCTTCTTGTCTCTTACCACAAGTCAGGATCACAGAATTGTTAAGGTCAGGAAAGACCTCTGAGATCAAGCCCAGGCATTACAGTGACATAACCAGTTGTTAAGAGCTCCTTTTTGTGCAAAACGTGGCACAACTCCTAATATTTCTTCAGATTTGTTGTAAGCTTCTACCAAGGTTTGTTGCAAGTGCCAGTTAATGGAAATGGAAACTTTAGCCAAGGCATGTGAAGTGATTTGGTGAAAACAGTCTTTGTCATACATCGTGGAATGAAAGTGGATTTATATAGTTCTAAAAATCATTATTTTCCATTTATTGTGTAAATTGAAAAGATAATAAAAATAGAATAATTTGATTTGAAATTGAATAATTTCAATGGGTAATTAAATTTCACTCTGATGTACATGAAATACAAAATTCAGCTGTAACTACATCCCAAAGCTAGGTGCGGTGCAACTACTATGAATTTTTCCAAATATAAATGTACCGTTAATTGTGCTTTGAAACATTGTGCTTTTCTATGGTAAATGTAGAACTCTGGTGAAGGAGATTAATACTTGGCACTCTTACCACAGATTATACCCTGCTTTGAATCTGCACTCTGAAAAGCGATAAACAGCACATTGTGTTGTATGTCACGTACCTCTAAAATGCACTAATGCCATCACTCCACTGTGTAAAGAGTGTTGTACCTGTATAATAAATAATGAAGATTTCTCCTTGGGGAGTAACTGTACAAGCTGTGTGTGGCCCCTGCAGGGCACACGGCCTGACTCGACATTGGCAGGTACTCCTTTGCACACACTGCAGGGAGAGCTGGAAGACATGCTTGTAGAGAACTGCCTAACAGAGCATAGAGCAAAAGCTCTGCTTTGAATGTCATGTGGAAGGATTATCTAGGAAATTTCTGACAAAGCCCTTTCAAAGTTGATTTCCAAAAACAGATGCTAGAGACCAATTTAGGATGGGATTGAAGTCCATCTAAAGTACTGTTGCTAAACTATTTGTGTGCTCAGTAACTGTAATAGATTCTTAGACAATAACTGTGATTTTATTGACTACTGAAGTACTGAAAGTACTGTTACATCACAAATGTAAAACTAGAAATTAATTTCTATGTACTAGTAATTTTCTGAGCATCTTAAGATTTTTTTGTATTAAAAGAACTGATTTCTAGATGTTCTGAATCTTGTGGGGTTTCCAAATTTCTGATTAAAAGCTTTTAGGAGGTTATGGTTGGTAGCTGAAAAGAGTACCTTGAGACTGACTGAGGAAGGAAATTTCTTTTGAAAAAGACATGAAAAACTGAAGTGAGAACCTCATTTCCAGCCATTTCAACTATAAATTGTTGTCTTTTGTAAACACTTCATTCTGTCAAGTGAGATTAAATTTGTCATGTAGCTAATCTTTTTAAAGCTTTTAATTTCTATACTTTCCTAGTATGCAGCAATTGAATACATCTATTGTAAAAGATGGCTTTAAAAAAACCGAGAGGCTGTTGTTTACTGTTTGAAGAGACTTTTGCTTACCTCTTCTCTAAAGCAGAGAGATGAGAAGTGTGTGATTAGGCACTCCTTCCTGACTCATCTTACAAAAGTAACTGGAATTGCAGAACTTGTTCTTTTGATCCTAAACCTGTCAAGAAGCTTAAAAACATACCTGGATATAGCAGGAGGAGATTGTTCCAGCATTGCGGAATGAGTGGACAAACCATGGATTTGGTGCACTGAGAGTTGATACAACAACAGTGCATACATTAGAGGAACAGTCAGTGTATTACAGCATTTCTTTTAATGACTTTCATGAACATTCCTCTGAACTTGTTTCATAAAATAATAAATGCTCATCTTAAAAGCACAGGTTAATAAACAATATGCTTTTGTTAAATAATGCAGTGCAATTTGCAAGTAATGCATTTTTTCATGAGATTGAGTATAAATCTAAAGCAAATTATGCATTCATCTAAGTATTATTTCTAATATTTCATTTAACATCTGTATCATACACTACTGTGAATTAGATTGTTTTCTGCATATTTACAACTCTGTAAAATTCTATGCTTTTTAATTAAACAAGATGAGGGATAAGAATAAATAGATGTAGGCTTCACTGTCTAATGGTGGGTTTTAATGTACTGCAGTGTGGCGATCGCTTTAACATCTTCACTCAGTTCAACCAAAACAAGGTTTTGGACAGTCTCTCACCATGTGTCCTGGTTTTAGCTAAGAGCAAGTTAATTTTCTTCCTAGCACCAGCTCCAGTGCTGTGTTTCAAATATAGGATGAGAATACTGATGTACTGGTTGGTATGAGCAGGGCTTACACAGAGTCAAGGACTTTTCAGCTTTTCATGACACCCCACCTGTGTGGAGGCTGGGTGTGCACAAGGATTTGGGAGGGGACACAGCCAGGACCCCAACTGGCCCAAGGGATATTCCACACCATGTGGAATTATATGCTCAGGGTATAAACTAGGAGCAAGGTGGCTTCTTTCCCCAGTTGTTCTAATTCTTAGTATCTCTCCATCTTTCTACACTTGTGGAGTTAGGAACAGTGGAAGAAATAATGAGATCCAGTGATAATTACAGATTGTATGGAGCATAGAGCAGTGAATCTCCCAGGCCAGCCCTTGGCCAGTTTTCCTCTCCATTCAATTGACAATTACTCATGTTGCTGAACTACAACACACTTTAGGATTAAGGTAATCTAGTATAAAAAAGCTTTCATGTCATCTGCCCATATGGTATTTGGCTTTTGCTGGTGCCTCAGTTTAATGAACATCAACAATTTTCTATGCTTTTTGTTTGGTGTCATAGGTGAACTTTTTAGTACAGTGTCAATACAAAGAAACAAGGAACAAAACTAGAGAGGGAGCTGGACATACCTGAATAAAGAAGAAATACTTTCCTGCATCTTTTAATATAAATAGGCTATTTGTTGAATGCTAACTGTGTGCTGTGAGGTGAGGATGCCTTTTGAATACTTAACCTTTGTATGGATTTATGACCCTCATTTTACAGAAGTAAAATTGATCTCTCATTATTTTAATATTCAAACATCTATCTAGTGTGTATGAGTCTGAATAAAATTTAAGGTAGAATTAAGGAATTTAGTGAATGATATCTTTTTTCCAATTATATGTTTTTCACAGGAGACTCCAAAGTATGGTTGGAAGGAATATTACTCTTGTGTGATGACTGTAACCAGTGAACATCTCAGAGATCTATGGAAGCAATTTCGGAGACGAGATATGCTGAGATAAAGGAAGAAATTGGGATTATCTGCACTGTCTAGAATTATTTATGCCCATGAATTCTTAATGAAGAACAAATTAACCCAGGTGAACTGTGAATCTTCTAGCTGCAGTACAAAACACAGGACTTCTTTTCCATTTAGTGTCGTGATCATCAACTCTTAAAACTGCTTTTCAGTACATATTTTATTTAACTGATGAACTAACTATGCCACATGAGTGGCAGAAGCCTTTTTTTGTAAGAAAACCTTTTAGAAATTATTTTTTATTATTTTGAGATAAATTTGTCATTTAAAAGAAAATTAAAATGTCTTACACCTGGGCAGGAAGATGTTTGGCAGTGAAGAGAAACTGCCTGCATCAGCTTAGACTGTGAATTTGCTTTCAGAAGAGCACTATTAAAAGTTTGTGCTGAACTGAAAATGAGACTACTTTAAGTATCATAACAATTATATATGAGTTGAATGGACAAATTAAACTCTTAGAAGCTGTTATTTTACAAAGAGAGTAAAGCTGTTACGATTATAATGTGAATGTTAGGTATTTACCTAAGAAAAGTACTGTATGGACTGTAATGTTCAGATTCTCCAAGTCTTATTATTATGTTTATAAATTTATCCTTTAAAAAATAGTACAGATTTTAAGATGTCTTACAAGCAGTATGTCAAAGAAAAGTCAAAATGTTCAAATTCATGTAACACACACTTTGTAATATTTATTATAAATTTTATCGCCATACACTGATATGTTTCTGGTAGAGTACAAATTCATGTGTTTCTTGTGAATAGTGCACTTTTATATGAAGTGGCACTGAGTAGAAATTATAGTTGTCTAATTTGCTTCTCTGGAATGCAGTCTCTGAAAACTAGATAAATAGCTTGTGTTTGTGTCAAACAAAAAAAACAACAAAATGTGAATGCATGCAGCAGTACAGAACAATAAGTAATATTACTTGAATATTCAGCAATATTATTTGTTTGCTATTCAGCAACAGCATTTTTCCTTACTCCCTATTAAGATTATTGTTAGGTAGTAGGAATTAAATCCACACAAACAATAACACATATTTTTGACACCCTACTTGAAAAAGTTCGCTGGACATTGAATGAATCCGTACCTGTTTAGGAATAGACTGTGCCTTGAAATACTTCTAGCTGAATACACACACACTTAAACTAATGTCAAAAAATTGTCTTCAGAAACACAAATATTTGGTACTCAGACAATCAAAATAGAATTAAAATAATGCTTTTAAATATCTTACTACTCCAAATACATGAAAGAAAACTTTTAAAAAATTTATTCAGTGCACATGTTGCTCAGTTACCATCTTATATGTAATGTGAACAGATGTAGGTATCTGTGTAACAGTGCACCTAAGTTTAGAAATGCTTAATTTATATTAAGATTTATCTCTCACAGAAAAATCAAAACAAAATGAGAAGGAAGCTTTTTTTAAGAAATTCCACACTGGGAATTGTAGAAAAAGAATGTGGTAAGTGTGGCTTTTATCTGAAAAAAAACCCCAAAACCCAAGCCAGTCCAGAAAACTGTCAAAGGATGATAGTTCATATTACTATGTCATAGTTAATATTTCATTATAAATAAATTCAAAATTTCCACCTTGCTGCCCTTAAACTACTGACAACAAGAAAAAAATGAAATTAATTGAGATAAAGGTTCTTGAGTTGACACAGCAGAACACAGATAAGCTGCAATCCCTGTGTGATCATTTAGGGAATCAACTGTATTCAATGTATCGTCTCGGTACGCAGAACTGTCTCACTGCTTCTTGTCAGCATATGCAAACCCCAGTTTACTACTTCAGTGATGAAGGACAAAAAAAGGGAAGAAAACATTGGGAGTCACTGAAGGGGTTCCTGTCCTTCCTTTTCATTCATGACTGCCCTCTCACAGTGATCCTCCCCTTGGAGGAAGCAGCAGTACCATCATCATTTTGCTCCTCCACTGCCCTAGGCAATAGCGCACTTTGCTTTTATGGCTGGCTTGAGGCAATTTTAGCATTTTTCTATATTTCCTATCTATAGTTACTTAATATAAAATAGAATGTGAAAGTGTCACATTAGTTTTTAAGACTATTTTTTCTTCATGTTTAATAATGTTATTTAATATAAATATGAATATATACATATAATATTCTTGTTTATTTCAAAATAAATGCACTTAAAACGAATTTTCTTTGTAGTGTATATAATTAAGATTCTTTTATCATAATAATCTTTTTTTTTGGTAACATAAATGTATTAGCACTTTGAATTAGAGCATCTCACCATCACAAAAAAAACCCAAACAGACTTGTTTTCTTCTTTTAGTCATCTCTTTAGATAGCTTTGCTTTTCAGCCACAGAATTCTGCATAAAAGACGTGAAAATGCAAGGACAAGTGAAAACAAGGCAGGGTAATGGCACATGCCATCTGCTGTAAAGGCACCCCTTGGATAAGGAACAGACACTGGGCTCAATAAAGCCTTACTCAAAATCTGCAAATTTCCTGGCAGCACAGAAAATGTGTATGCTGCAACTATATTATGTAAAAAGTTGCATAAATTAAGGCTTTGCTTAAAACCAGCTCTTGTTCTCATCTGTAAGTTGGGAAAACGGTAATGATATAAGTAAATATTCAGAGGATGCTTAGGAACTGCCAACAGATGCTTAGACCAGCTGGGTTAAAATGAGAATGAGCAAACCTTCAGCTTTGGGTAGCCTTGCAATACTAACCAACTTTTGTCTGAGCTGTGATGAGCTCCTAGTTCCTGGTAGAATGTCCTGTAGTGCAGGCTGCTCCCTGATAATCTGCGGATGTTTAAGATCACAGTGGCAGTTTCCCTCTGCACATTTTAGCAGTAAGTGGATACAAACTCCTTCCACTGTAGATTCTTGCTTTGTATGACATAGAACATTATCAATGTGAAAGAAAAATGACTGAACACCACACTGCCTGGTTTCTATAGTTATTTGATCTCTTCTCCTCCACCTAAATATCAGGATACAAATGCATTGAAATAAAGGGGAAAACAATTACACAGTTTTTCATTTTGATTTGACAGTGTGATACGATGATCATTATCTAATGAAGTGTCTTGCCCTTTTGTCTCACTGAGGATATTTTCAAGACAGTTTCTAGTGAAAGAACTCTAGACTAATACTTGCAGAAGGAAAAGAATCAGACCAAAAACTCACTGTTCAAAAATGAATCTGGAACTAATTTGTAGTGATACCAAGTTTGAAATCCCCTTAAAATCAAGCCAAAATTTATATGAATATTTTCTAATATGTGTGAGGTTTGAACATACAGTATTCTTACCTATATCTGAGAATCCTTGAAAGCATTTGGCACCCTGAACCTGTCAGCAGATAGTTCCCTTGGATATATTGCCTTTTTTTTTCTTACACATACATTTTAATACATGAGGGTATGCTTTAATCTTGAATGGGTAATGTTAATTTTCACCACTAGTTTGACTTACAAATTCCTCCCACAGGTGAATAATATAATTAGTAGCATTACATAAAAATACTAGTACCCACTTAAATTTTTTTTTAATTAAAATACATAGTTTTGTACATATAAATATTCATAGAAACAGTAATACATTACGCTTGGGGTTTTTTAACCCTATTCAGAAGCTACAACCTAGTTTCAAAAGAGTGTGACCCTATAAAAATAAACTTTCAGGTATTCAAATCTCTGCAATAAAATACTGAGTCTGAAGTTAGTTACCTAGGCTTTACAAAAAATGCCCTTGCACTTGGAAACAGTGTGACAAAACCCAGTACAAGGAGCAGAGACTGGAATCCAGAAGTCTGTGCTGTTTCGGGCGGACACCCTAAAAGCCTGCTGAAGCATTTACTTTCTGTGGTCCTGTGAACCCTGCAGCCTTTTTGTATCATTTCATGAAGACAGTGGACAAATTACCAAAACTTGCTTACAGACTGGCAGTTAAAACATTTCCATGGGAAGTGGAAAGAAAGAAAATGTGGCTGTTGCTACATTTTGTGCAGACATACTATGAGGATCCCCAGCAACAAAAAGCACGAATATAGGCAGATATTTCATCCCTGGACAACAGCCAAACCTAGATGTATGACCAAGGCATGGAGTGGCTCAAGTCTGTCAATGCATTTCAGGGCATTAGCTGTAAAAGTAAGTTTAAATTACCCTGTCTGGAAGAAGGGGGGGGGGGAGCGGAGAGGAGGGAGGGGTGAAGAAATAGGAAGTTATCAGATTGATCATTTTAAATTTAGATGTCTGATTTTGAAGTCAATCATGAAATCACATAACTTCTACTCTAAGGGGCAGAAAGCACTGGAACGGTGCACACAGCATGGGATAAGGTTTCTCACATCCAGCTCTTGAAGTGTTTCCTACTGCAGGGGTTTTGATTTTTGCCTAAGCAGAGACTTGCCTTAGGGCACTGTACAGATCTCCATTGCACAAGAACTAGTACTGATTGGAACTGGTTTAGCCTTTTCCCATGTTTCCCACCTTATGTGACAAAGGGAAAAGCAGCAAGGGAATGAAAATTCCCAGATGAATGCATCTGGGAAAAAACCAATGCAATGAAAAAATTACTGCTGAAAGTGACAGAAGAGTGGGTGGATAATAAGCCCAAATAGGGTTTGAAAAAACTTCCTTGAAGGCAGACTCTGACAAATACAGTATTGTATCAATACAGAGGTAGGAATCAAGAAATTTGAGGAAGGAATTGGAAAGGAGTTAAATGTGCCTCTCCTGTGGTGAACTAGACAAATTACCACAAAAATTTAAGAAATAAATCATATGACAACAGTTAGGTTTGGATGTCCAAAGAGTTGCAAATAATTAAATACTGAGCCAGGATGAGAAGGAGGGCAAGAAGTTGAATACATCTGGGCCAGCCCTTCAATCAAAATACATTTGACAGCTATGAGACTGGAAAGGCTACTTAACTGCTTGTTTTCTTGTAGCTGGGAGCCACAAATTATACACAGATGGTCCCTAACTCCAGCTGGGATGCAACATACATTTTCTAGGTGATATGTTATGGCAGAGATGTTGCAGAGAGGTTTCTTTTCCTGTGTGTGGTGTGGTCTGACACCCAAACATTCTGGAGAGAAGCAAGCAGCGCAGTCACTGTCAGGAAGGCTCAAGAGCATCCCTGCAGAGCTGGCTGGTTCACCTAATGAGTGCTGTGTGCCTGTTGGCCTGTGTGTATTCCTGCTTCTAGCTGCTGCTTTGTGTACTGCACATGTGTGGGAACAATTATGTGTTTTCCTGTCCTACCCTCCCTCCTCCTCTTGTGGCTCCACTGAATACATGGGATATAGTGGGGGAGGAGGTATTCCACCATATCAGATTGTTTGCAGAGAGGAGCAGAGCCCCCTAGACTTGCAAAGGAGTAGTTTTTAATTAGGACTGCATGCTAAGGGTATCAAGATGCCTTCCTTCAGAAAGAGGCACAGTTTCCACTCCCCATATCTGAACCCAGCTGGAATCTTACCTGTCAGAGCATATGGAAGGAGAGAGTGCCTGCTTTAATAATGTCATCTGATGAAGGAGCAAGTGGGATAACAGAGGAAGCCAGATATACAGATGTACAATGCACCCGAACAACACTCACAGAGACAACAGCAGGGACAGCCCCAGTCAGCCAGAGAGCTGCTTGGCAAGGATATATGGAGCCAGCAGGATGCTTGTGTCAGAAGACCAGCTGCACAAGAACCTTGTCAAAATGCAATGAGCGCCAAGCTGGACAGCTCGTGATTTGGGAACCACGGAGCAGGTAAGAAGGTCTGGGATCTGGGCAGGGGTATCAGACAACCAGGGAGGCCACGCCTGTACTTGGGGATCTGCAACAATGCATGTGCTTGTGAGGGTAGAGGGGAGGGAGGTGTGTGTGTGTTTTCACTAGTGACCGTCAGCCCTGTCAGCCCAAGAGGAGAAAGGGGCTTGGCTGTTGGAACTTGTGTGAGCCCTGTGCAGAGGCGCTGCTGAAGTTGCTGCTGGTTGAGCAGGAAAGCAGCAGCCACCTTCACCAGCCTGGNCACCGTGGCCTGGTCACCGTAGCCTGGTCACCGTGGCCTGCCACCGTGGCCTGGCCACCGCCTCTTGCTGGCCAAGGCACCTCCGCCCGCAGCACTTGTTGTTCACGGTACTCCGAACCTTATCTGCAAACGAGGCACCGCTTTCTGTCACCGGGTGTTTTAGAGCACCTGCAGGGCGGTGTTAAGCGTCGCCAGCCCCGTTTCAGAGGCGGATGAGCCGCGGACGCAGCGTCGAGCGCCGGGCGCTCCCCGCCCCAGCGCCCCGGCACGTGGCGGCCGCCCGAGGCCGGAGCCGCGCCTTGCGCCGAGGGGCCGCTCCGTCGCTCGGCCCCGAACTTCGCGGCCGTGCCCGGGCCGGGCAGAGCCAGCCGGCCCCGAGAGGACTCTAGGGGCTCCCGGGAGCCTGCTCCCCCACTGCCCTGCCCTGCCCAGTCCGGGGGGAGCGGCGGGCGGGCGGTGGGAGGAGCGGCCGTGCCGGGAGGGTGGGGCGGAGGCGGGCTCCAGCGTGGAGCGCGGCCGGGGCCCGGGCCCCCGGAGCGGGCGGCCGGGATGCGGTGCGGGAAGATGGCGGCACCGCCGCCGCCGCCAGCCGGGGCGCCGGGCGCTTGGGGCGGCGTGCGGCGGCGCTGCCAGCGGCTGCTCTACTGGGTGCCGGTGCTCTTCATCTCCAGCATCCTCTGCTGGTCCTACTACGCCTATGTCACCCAGCTCTGCCTGCGTGAGTGCCGCCGCGGCGGCGGGGGACGCGGGTGGGCGCCGCCGCCCCGGCCGGGGGAGCGCAGCCGGGCGGGACGGGCACGGGCGGCCAGCTCTGTTGTTTGTCGGGGCCGGGGCCGCCCCCGGCTCTGCTGCTGTCGCCGTCGCCACGCCCGGACCGGGGCCGGGGCTGGGCTGGGCTGGACCGGACCGGGCCCCTCCGCACCCCGGCCCCTGGGTGGGCGAGGGACAGACATCCGCGCTACCTGATTCCCCTGCGACCCAGCACGCCTGGTTTCCACTTCCACGCGAGGAGGGAGCCAGGCGCACGGGGCTTTTCGCAGGCGTGACTTTCCCTCCGTTGGAGTGCGCAGAGCGTGGCCGGTCCCAGCCCCGGACACGGGAAGCGGGACCGAGCGTGCAGGTGGCTGAGCAGAGTTGGCCGTCCCTTCGGCGCACACACACACACTCATATACAGAGCTGTTTGTGGGCCGACGTGGAAGCGGGAATAGGTAGCAGGAAATCCGCGAGTCTCCCGGTGCCGCTCTTCAGTCGTGTAGAAAATGCCCGGCTGTCACAACTTCTTGATCCCTTCTTTGTCATCGGCAGCCTGCATTACACGGGAATCATCCTGACCGCACACCTTGGCACCTGATCCTCAGCGTCATGCGGATCGTTAGTTACATACCGGAGACTGGGTGTGACGTGAATAGTTGTGTGAATTAGAGTAGCCGAGCCAGAAGGATTTATTAAATGACCAGCTCATCAGCCTCCCTTGGTTGGAGGGTTTTTTCCTGATTTTGGTTTCTGTTATGGTGTGTTTTGTATAAAACCCTTGAATCCGAATTTTAGAGGCTAATGTGTGGCATACTGATGTTTCAGTAACAATGTCATAATAATGGCACACAGGAATATCAGTTAGCTGTACTTAGTCTTTAGCTGTTCATGGTGAAAATCTCAGCAGTCTAGTCTACCTTATTTTTGATTTTTTTTTTAATTGTATACAAAAACTGGCAGGATTTTTGTCCTACAGATGCTTGGCTGAGTAATTGAGAGATTAAGCAGAAAATGATTGCCAGGCCTAGCACCTTTGTTTTTTGAGGGCAGTATCAAGACTTGGTGTAGTTCCTATATTGGAGGTTAGACTTCTTGCATTTTTCTTTTCTTCCCCAATAGCATTCAGATCTGTTAGTTTTAAACATCACTCTTCAATAAAGTGGCTGTGCCCTCATGAGAGGAGGAATGAAGTGTCTGCCTCCAGTACAAGGAAGTAAATTATATGCAGGGTTCTGGGAGCTGACTGAGCAAGCCTGGAAAGGAGAGCTGTAAGCTGACACGAGGAGGGCAAGGATGTTCCAGGGAAAAGCCACTCTGTAGTTAATGTCCTAATGTATGCAGCCTTGTGGTAGGCACAGTAGGCTTGTTTTGGGCACTACTATTTCAATGATGGACTGTATTTTTTATTCTGCATAACTGTATCACAGAGGAGGATGGGGTTTTAGCTTACCTGAAAGCAGGTATCTCTTAAGGAAATGACATACGTGAAACTTGCTTCAAATTATAAACTAGGGTTCACTAATTCCTTAAGAACCCCTCAAAGGAAAAGGCCTGCAATGGAAGGGGGAGGAAGTAGAATCCTAGAGCTCAGCTAAAGCATTTTTACTGAATTCCTTTCTATGGAATTTCAGGGGTGATGTTTTTGTTTATTTGTTTGGTTTTTTTCCCACTCACCCCCAGACCTTCCAGTGGGAGCTGGCTCACCAGTTTATTACTTCAGCGTAATAGTCATCCACAACCTCTGCTAATTCCATCTTTTATCTATATCTGTATGTTTTCCCTCATTTTTGGCATATTAAAATAAAATAAGCTTATGTCTTGTCTTACTAATGAATATTTAGTGTAAACAACAGAAGGAATAACTAACAACTCTGGGAACGAAAGCCAAGGCAGGAATAGACTGTAAGCATTTCATTGCTTTGAAGCCAGCCTGTCTGTTCAGTGCATCTTTTATTCCTGCAGCACTGAATGCTAAAGAGGACGTATATAGCCAGGGTTTCCTCTGCAGCTTTCTGTCATTGAGGCTGACATACAGGGAACAGTGGTAACTGTTGGGCAATAGGACTTAGCAAGGACTTTGCCCTGTTGTAATTTAAGTGGTCTATTTGAGCTTTTAGTAATGAGAAAGTGTTTCAAATGTAGTATTTTTGAATGGATTTGTGGGGGGTTTTTTGTTGGTGTTTATTTGCTGGGGTGGTGGGGTTTTTTTTATTTCATCTGAGCATTATAGGAGAGACAATTTTATTTTTTTTAAGAAATCTACTGAGATGATTCCTTATATACCAAAAGCTGAGTAGTTACAGTGTTGAGTAGCATTTTAGAAACAAAAAAGGGTTGTAGCAACAGAAAAATGAATCCACTGTTTTTAATGCTAGTATTGCCGTGTCTAGAGTTCTGTCTCTTTTATTAGTGGATTCAGGTAAGTGCTCATGCAGCTTTAGCCTTTAACAAGGGGAAGGGTGTTGAACACTAGAAAACAGTTCTTTCTGCTGGATATAGAATGAATACTGGAATTAAATATGTACTTGAGTTGGTCTTAAAACACCCCCCTAAAAATTGCTTACCCCTAATCAGTGCCATTTTCTTGATTTTGCCAGTGTTGTCATCTCACAACCCCTGTCTAGCAGTAGTACTTCTTTTTTCTGAATAGCTTCCCTCTTGTTTAAAATTATTGGGCCTTTAAGTATTCCCTCCCTTTAAAACCTGAGGGATACAGATTTGTTGTCCTTTCTCTAAAAGAGATGGGGGAATACAGGCAACACATAGTGAGTACAATGAACTTTGATAGCTCAAGCTACTGAAATTTCAACCTAAGACACACAGAACAACATGAAGTACAAGTGAAATACTTTACCCCAGCACCTCTATCCATGTGTCTGTACTTAGAAAATACACATTGGATTCAGTGTTTATGAAAACCTCAAAATGAACATTCAGTGTTTATTAAAATCTTTGCTACTTCATATGCAAAGAAAAAAAATTATTCTTACATTTCCCTTCTTAGTTACATCTCTAATTCAGGTTAGTAGAACCATAAGGGACTTTGAGGAGTTATCCACTCCATGATTTAGGTAAGGCAGAACCAGTAGTTACTTGCAGTTTCTGACAGCTCTTTGTCAGAAATGTTCTTGACAAATGCAGATACTGAGATCCTTTTGTTTTGTTTTCCTACCAGTTCATGATTTGGAGGTGCATATAAGAAAGAAAATGTAAAAATTTGACAGTGTTGTGACAGATGTTTTTAGTAAATGTAACAGCTTAGCTGATGAAAGGGTTATCCTGTAGAATGGATTCCCCGTATCCAATAGAAAATTGATATTTGTGTTCAGTTTTGATCCATTTTTACATGGCACTAATTTTAATTCAAAGGATAATGCTCTTGCTGAGGGAATTCTGTCAGAAAATGCAGCTTGAATTTGTAATTTTGAAGAAGGAAAATAGATTTACTGTGGAACAAATGAGCAGTTAACATTTTGTGACTACTCCAGTGAAGGGAAAGGGAGGAAATATTGCCACCTGGTGAGTGATTTGCCTGATTTGGAAAAGAATAAATTACTTCAGCATAGCTGAAGAGGGGGTACAAGATGACACTCGTAGTGCTGTCAGGAATGATCATAAGTCACATCTTTGGTTTTTTGTAGAATATGTGACTGGTGTCTGTCCACAGCTACCTTCAGAATGGATCAGAGAGCATGGAATGGCATCCAGCTGCTAAAGATGTTAATGATCATGAAAGATTTTTGCTGGAGGATCAGATTGATTAGTGCTGAATTGAGGTTTTTGACCCTGTGAACCATCAGTGGACTGGAATTATAACAGGATTTAAAGCTGCTTAATTCATCACAGTTTAGAGGCAGAATTAATACATGCCCTGTAGGCTTGGCACAGTGTCATCAGGGCATCAGAAGTGGCAGAAAATAAAGAGATAGAAGCTGATGGGGGGGGGCAGGGGAACTAGAAGAAAAAAGAGTTAGACCCAGGATTTGGTCATCTGGATTTGAGCTCTTTGCTCAGTATGTTTTCCAGATGGATTAAAGGATTTATGGTACTTGCAGTTTACATCTTGTAACCATCTAGAGTTTAGGTTTGGCTATAGAAATACAAGTACATTGTAACATTGCAGTTGGCTGGTGTCAAATACTGGTTAAATACCCTGTCTGCACATCAGCTTCTAAAGTACAAAAGTACTTTGGTCAAAGAAAGTTTGCATTTTTATTTCATATGATTACTTTTAGAAAAGTTTCAAAACTGGTGGCTAAAGTCAAATTGGCTTCTGAATTATAGCCAGCAGTGCTCCTGTCCATTTCCCAAATTTTGTTTGAATACTTTCTCAGACTTCCAGAGGCAGCTGCCATTCTGCAATTCTGAAACAGAGTTGAAGTCTTTGTTAAGCAGGGCTGGTTATCTCTCCATGTACTGCCCCGAGTATTACCTGTAGGATTTGTGCCTTGAAATTAAACCATGGATTAAAGTTGAAAATGTAAGGTCTATGGTGAAGATACAGTTATTAGGCAAGATTATGTTTTCAGGTAAAGGTTTAACACTGCTTGATACATATCTTTAGGAGATGTTCTTGTCAGGGTGTACTTTTTGTTGCCTGAAAAGTGTCTGGCTCTACAGCTTTGGTAGAAGGAGTTTTTATTCTTCAGTCTGTCTTTGTGACTTGGTAGGTAAATGGGAAGTCTGTAAAGAAGAAAGATTAAGTAAATTCTCAGTCATACCCTATACAAAAGCAGTGGTTTTGTTACCTTACCTACAAAGGTACCAAATAGCACCTTCCTGCTGGGCAGGTGGACAGTGATGCACTTTGATGGGCACAGGGTTAAAATGAATCTTCTAAAACATTTGCAAATACCATCAAATGCAAATGTATGGGTTATTGATGACTACCTATACCAACCTTAAATATCCCAGAAATATTTCCATTTCTTTTGTTCTTAAGCAAAGCACTGGTGGCACCTTGTCACTCTGAATCAATGCAAATCACTGCTCTGTCTAGCAGAGAGGTAGGGGTTTTTTGCAAGCACTGATATTTTTACTAAAGGACTGTTGCAGGCAATGACAGAACACTTGTCACAACTATAAAACACTTTTATGTGTGCACAGAGCTGAGTTAAACTGCGTCTAAAGATCAGTGTTTTACAACTTCAACTATGCTATGAAGATAAAATATGTACTTAGTTTTGTGAATCAGATCCAAGATGTTAAACTTCATAAAAGTTTGAGAGAACCAGCTATTTATAGATGTGGCTGCAGCATCTCTGAATCAGATGTATCTTGTTTTCCCATTCTGAAGATTTTAATATCTTAAAAATGTACATAAAATATGAAAGCAAAATTTTGTATATCCACTTTCATCACAGCTTTAAAAATTAATTGCTTTCTCCCATTTTCTTTCTTTTTGACTTATTTTTAAATCTACCATTACATTTACAGTTCAGAAACCTTGGGTTTAGAAGTCAAGCAAAATGTAACCTTACAAAACCAATGCACATTTTGATATGAATTTTATCTTGCAAGATCTTTTAGGGTTCAGGATAGCAATGTGTCTTACCATGTGTCTAACTATATGGAGATGGATGTCTGCCTAGTTTTTACATGGATGAGTGAGAATAAAGATTTCTAGAGAAAATGAGTGGAAGTTGAAGAAGTGGGAAATCCACTTGGTCTGACCCAGTGTGCAAGGTGCCTAATGATGCTACTTCTCTTCCTAGCAAACTAATTTGGTGATGGAAACCATCCTGGACTTTTTGCGATGTTTTGAAACATAGCATTCTGTCATCGTTGCAGTTATTCTCTGCATAGCAGGCTGCTTAGTGGCATTGACTATTGAATGTGCTGTTCCTGTTTCTGGCTGCTTGTGGCTTGGGGCAAGCAGGGAGCAATGTTTCTGGCTCAGGAAATTGGCATCTACATTTGCTGAAACCCTGCGTCTGTCCCAGCCTGTCCCTAATTCTGATGAGCACCATCTGCAAGCTGCGTAATGAGCCAGAGAGGCTCTAATGATGTGACAGTCTGCTAGTACTGAACTGTAAATGGCATCCTGATGCTTTAGCAATGGAAGGGTGACTCTTAATGAAATTGGCCCCTGTGGTATCTCAGGCAAACAAAGCTGTAACTTTTTAATGATTTCCTGAAGACGGGTCATGTTTTTATAATTATTTCCATCTCTAAATATACAGGAATATCATTCCATTTTGGTCCCAAAGGGATTTACCGTTTTCTCCTAGAAATTGCTTAGCAGTTGGGATTGCCATGTTCTTTGTGTTTATTTTAGTCATCATAGACATAAATGCTTTTTGCCCTTACTATTTCTGTGCTATTTGACAATCAGTAAGTGCATTTGCAGCGTTTCAGCTGATATTTATTAATGACAGAACACACAGTGACCTAGTTTTCACCACAGTGAGTGTAACCCCTTGAAAAATGAGAAAACTGCCAAAAATACTGATAAAAATTATTCAGAAAATCCTATATGATCAAGAACTATTGAATACAGTAAAGTTGTATCACTGAATCTGCTGAAAAATAAAAAATTTGGTTTAAATAAACATATCGTGCTATTCAGAAGGCAGGGAAAAAAGCAAACATTTCCTTGCTCAAATCAAAAATTAGAGGCTTCTTTCATATTAGAAAATTATTTTCCATTCTCTTAAATAGTATTATTTTAGTGTGATCTTAGGGTAAACATCTTGCAGTTACCTTAAGAAGTCTTTGTATCATGGTCATTCAACAAATAGAGAAAGTTAAATCTTCAAGAGAAATCTAATAGAGAGTTTGATTTTTAAGAGCCATTTTATTTCCCATTGGTCAGTTCCCCTACTCCCCCCTGCCACTCCCCCCCAAAAAGCCAACAACCAAACAAAAAAAAAGTCCCAACCAACCAAAAAAACCCCCACACCTTCATTTCTTCTCTGGTGCTGTTGTATTGTAGATGCTTGTCCATTACTTTCCCACCCACTATACCTCCTCCAGGGGGCCTTTGTCAGAGGTGATTTAAAAAGGCATGAGCAGAAGGACTGGTACTGCACTTCATGAGGGTTACTGGATATCTTGCATGTTCCTTTGTGTCACTGTCTGCAGGAATGCTTGCTGGGCAGCACAGCCAGGCTCCTTGTAAACACCGGTTGCAATATGTGTGAAGAAAAATGATGGTAAGATTGAAGGTACTGGCATCTCTTTTCAGCCTTGCCCGCCTCCCTCTGCTTTGGTCTCTTACAGTGGTTGCAACTCAGGAGTGTATGAAATAACTTTTGATTTATATTCGTTGGAAAAAGAAATTAAGATGACAAGATGTATATATGTAATAAAACCCCCAAAACATGTTCTCACCCTCCTGGGATTAACTGAACATCTCTGGGAACTTGTGTTTTAGTCTTCGGGGTCCTGACTGTCAGGAGCATTTGATTCCCAAGCTAGATACTAGAAAAGCTGAGAAGACAGTCCTCTGAGCAGGTATAGACTCTGAGGAGTGCATTTCCTATTGGAGGTGGACAGAAATTTTGAAAAGCTTTAGGTTTGCTGTCTGGTAGAAATTACTAAATTTGGATTTGTCTCTCTTTTCGTTATAGGCATTGTGAAAAATTTGGAAGTCTCAGACACATTAGTAAATGCATTTTATCCAAAGATGGGGGGTGGAAAAAAAGATTACAATTGCTTTCACGCAATGTTCTATGCCATTCCCTTGTAAGGAGAGAAAAATACCACAAATCGTGAAGGCTGGTGAAGTAGATTTTGGTTTGAAACTGGTGATTCTGCAATATATGCTTGGCTGTGACTTTTTAATTAGCAGAGAGTAGTTATTTCAAGAAGACTGGCAAAACTTCTGCACGCTTTGCTGACCATTCCAAGTGGAGAAAGAAAATCAGACTATGAATAGTAGCTAATTTGTCTTTATCTGAGAACTCCATCACTTTTAAATTACACATCAGCTCTGAAGATGTCTTTTGTTTTGTAAACAATCACCTGGTGGATGTCTTCTTACAATTTTAGGGTTCTTGTAGGGAGCATGTCTGCTCCTCAGAGTCAAATGTTTATACATGTTCCCTCAGCTTCTCTCTAGCAGTTGTCTAGATAGATATTCAGCTCATCAAATTCTGAAGATTTTGGAAAACTGCGGGCATAATATATAGTGGCTTATGCAACTTCTGTGGTGTCTTTCTGATTTTTTTGAGGCGCTTTATAAACATGGTTGTTTACTGTTTTTCCTCAGGTAAGGTAGTTGCTTGTTTTTGGTAGAGCTATAGTCAAACCTCCATTTTAATAGACCTATTTTATAATTACAGGATTGTGGAATAATTCATGTTTGAGAGAACCTCAATTCATCTTGCCCAAACTCCTAATCAAAGCAGGGCAAGGTGTGAGGTCACACCAGGCTGGAGTCTTGAAAACCTTCATTAGTGGAGGCTGTGCAACGTGTCTGGATAGCTTCCTCCACTGATGGATGATTCTCATGGTGGAAATGTTTTTCCTTGTATCAATTCTGATCCTTTCATTTCAACTTACATCAGCTGGTTCTTGTTGTCCTACCCTGTGCCAGTATGAAGAGCCTAGCTCCTCAGTGCCCCCCCAGAGGTCCTGTGAGGCACTCCCAAAACCATGTCTTCTCCAGGCTGACAAGCCCTGGCTGTGCAGCCTCTCTTCATTGCTTCCTCCTGGACTTGTCTCTTTGTTGTACTGGGAGGCTCAAAGCTCTGCAGTGTTCTGGATGTGGTCTGATGAATGCTGCTGAGAGGGGGATAAACCCTTCCCTTGACTACCCAGCCATGCCCCTGCTGATGGAGCCCATGTGGCTGGTGGCCCTTCCTTCTGCCCATGAGCAGCTCCATGGCTTCTTCCAGAGCTGCTCCAGCCCAGCAGTCCCCAAGCTGTGTCATTGCAGGGCATTGCTTCTTTATGGGTGCAGGACTTCAAGGGCCCCATTGGTTCATTCTCCCAGCCTGTTGTGGTCCCTGTGGATGGAAGTCCTGCACATACAAGCTGCTGTCCCCAGGGTGGTGTCATCTGCAAGCTTGATAAGTGTTCACTCTTCCAGAGCATTAGTTAAGGTGTTGAGCAGCACTCCTCCTATGGTACACCCTTGCAATATGCAAGATGTCTAAATACTGACTTTAACTCAATCACCAAGCCCAAGTTTAATCCACCAGTCAGATGGCATGGCTGTTGGGCTTTTCCGTAGGAGTCGCCTTGTGCATGCTGCTTGAAGACCACCCTTGTGCAATCATTTTTATTAGGAAAACAAGAGTGGATGAAAGTTGTATGTATCTACTGTCCTGTTGTGGGCACCAGTGTTATCACAGCTTGTAGAATGCTTAACTGGGATGGATAAATCTGTGGTGGAGTGGTTTGGGCGAAAAGAGATTTTGATCACTCAGGAGTTTCTGATCTCTCTGAGATGTGTGGGATGGTTAGTTTTAAATGATGTGACCAAGAGTGGAAAATGCAGTCAATGATCTGTGATACCTCTGTACTCCCCTCCATGCCTGACATACTTGCCCTTTCTCTTATTATCCCCAAATCTTGTAATCCACAGGCAATTTCTTAAAGGAAATGCAACTTTAGTCTACTTTCAGATTTTATGCTTTGGAAATCTAAGGTATCACCAAGTATTGCTGGCAAAACCAGTTCTGGAGTCTGATATCTCCTCTTCAAGAACAGAACATAAAGAGTAAAACCTGTACAACCACAGTTAAAAGAAATAAGTGCTCTTCAGAGATGGCTTTTCTTGGATTAAACTTTGGCAGCTTCAGATAGATGGAGATCCTAGTTCTCAGGAAATGAGCCTGGGAAGAGGAGCCAAAAAAACCTTATAAGCAATTGATATTGTGTACCTATTCTTGTGATAAATGTAGGCAGCATAAAAGCTTGATAGTGTGTGACCTTAAACGTGTGTTGTTTGATGATTACTCTTCCATCTTTGGTTGAAAAAAAAATTAAATACTGAGTTACATTATTTTCTATTTAAACATTAATTGTTATTATTTCCTTTTTTTTTTCTTTTTTTTCAGTGACAATGACAAATATTGGAGAAAAAGGTAAGATTTTTATTAGATGTTTATAGATGTAATTCATACATCAGAGTACAACAGTAGTTTACTAGTAGAATTGTGAAATACTCTAACTTAAAATGGTTGGATTTGCATTTTTTCTGTTCCTCAGCTCCTCTTATTATCCTGCTGTTCCTGAATATTGCTTCAGCCATTACAAATAGAGATGAGAGAAATTAGAATTTTTTTACTCTTTTCACTGGCTTTCTGATGTGTCAACTAAAACAATCCTTATACTGTGGTTTTTTAAAAAAATATTCATAATACAGAAAGCTGTTGTAAACACAGGAGTTCTCGAGATGAGCCGTGTATTTGTGCAGATGCAACATACTTAAATGGGAGGTGATTTTATCCTGCATTTTCTTTTTAATGTATTTAAAGAAACAGAATCCTTCAGATATGTAGCCTCATCAGAATGTAATAAAACTACCTAGTTAGCAATCACTACAGTTCCTACCCTGAGGCTGTAGCATGTTTAGATTGTTTGTCCAGGTGCTATTTTAATACTGCAGCACAACATGGAAGTGTAAAGTGTGGGGCTGCAGAGCTTTAGGAGGAAGAGCTTTTTATGCTTGTATAATACCAGCAGATTTTATTACATCATTGGCAACTCCCTCACTGAGAAAACGTGTTTGTCAATTAAGAAACATTTCCTTGAAAAAATTCTTTTCAGATCAGTGATCCGGTCTCCCATATGAGTGTATAAGTGTTACCTGCAGACCTGGATTTTGTTTCTTGCTGCTCCATAATCTGTGGGAGGGGAAAAAAGTAAGTTGATAGGCATTGTTCACAAACCACTTTATCAGCAGAATGTATTGGGGAACATTAAAATTCCTTATTTTCACTCAAAGCCTTGATGCGCTTCAGCCAGTCAGAAGAAACTTACCCTGGCTGCACTTCTGCCCTAAGATTTTTCAGGAGTGAAAACTGGACTAACAGGACTCAGCTGTACTGCAGGTTGCCTCAGATTTCCAGGCAAATGTAGCTGTGCTAGATAGCTGTAAATGGGTTGCCTTCAAGCAAGTGATACACCATTTGGGTTGGGATTTGTTTTGTTTGGTTGAGTTGCTGTTTTTTTGGTTGGTTAGTTTGGGTTTTTTTTCCAGAAAACTTGCAAAATAGAAGGATTTCTTCCAGGAAGCAGGAGGCAGCTCTTCTTTAACTGTCTCAAGGGAAACAAAGTTCTTAGATTGGACTTTCAGTATTCACAGGCCCGGTGGAGCAGCTGGGTAGCCAGGAGTCTCCATCCCAGTGCAGGGAAACTGGTGGGTAGATAACCTGGGAGGAGTGACCAGTCAGGACCTGGGCCAGGCTGGAGAACTGAGGTTCAAGATCAAACAAGATGAGCTCAAGTCTTGTTCAGACTTCAAAGCAAAAATTTCGGATAATGTCTTTAGGCATTAGCTTTTGGGGTTTTTTAAATATATGAACAATTTTCTTGTCAATCAGTCACTGGGGTTTTTTTTGCAACAATAAAATACTTAATGCAGATCAGTAAGTGCATCATGTACAGAGCTGAGGTGACTTGCCCTACTTTGCTCTCGCTCAATGCCATGAATACACTGTTGTTTAAAAAAAACTTGATTTACTCAAACAAAACCAATATTTTTTAGAGTTAACAGAAATGTTCTGATACAAGTGTGGACTATTTGTGCCCATATGCTTGTGCAGTAACAAGATGGTGATTCAGTGTATTGTGCTTTTTGTGAAGTCCACTTCTATCATTTATTTATGCTGATGACATTTTTCTTTCAATTTATAGACATGGCATATGACTCTTTACCCCTATGATTCCAAAAGCTTTGTACAGAGTTGCTCCTCAGGTTCTGTTAGCTTTTGTTTATTATTTTAACTGCTTCATGAATAAGAGTAAATATTTGCAATATTGCTGCTTTTTGAATAAACAAACTTCAACACCAGAAGTATTTATTCAGTATTACTTTTGAGGCAAAATTGCAAAAAGTAAGAACATACTGGACAACTGTTCCTGCCCTAATATGCACCATCATGCATGTGTTATAAAGAATTCTCTAGCACTGAATAATATTATGTGTAAAAAGACCCCTGGAGCTAAATATACAAGGGCAATATTTTGGACAGTGTAGTGAAAGTTCACAGGTTTCCCATTATGACATTTTTTGATGATCTTATGAATTTGTAAAAGAATACTCTCTTCTTGTCATTAGAGTAAGTTAATCAAAGGATATGAGTTTATGATTTGCTATTTACTGTAGTGAATTGCTTACTAGAGTGAGAGCTTTTAAATGGAAATACCTATCAACCTATAGCAGACTCTTTGGAAAAGTTACTGTTGCCTTCTGTACTCTAGTAAAACAACTCAGCATGGCAAATGTTGATTGTTGTATATTAAAAACCATAAGAATAAATGTTGACTGGGTGGGAAGACTATAAAGTATTGAGTGAACATCTGAATTTAATGGACTGCAGGTTTTAAAAACGACCCAACTGTCCTCCCTCCTAAAATCTAGGAAAACAAATTAACTGGATGTGGTTACTGCTCAGGTATCATGTGCATATTCACCCCAAGGCTCCCCTCACCCTTGTCATTGTTTAGATGCCTTTACTTCCTTTGGGGGTTGGAGCTTTTGCTGGGGGGAGGCAAAGTGGGGGTTTGCATAGCTAGCAGTCTCCCTACATGGTTTTTCAAGCTAAGAGGCAGAGATGCATCAGTTAATTAGGATTTCTCAAATGTGTAAGGGAGAGTGTTTGCTAAATAATTATGGGGCTTTAATAGGCTATTAATCATTTTGCTCAAACTTTTGTAATCTTTGTAGGCTGTATCATGACTTTTCCCGCAGTTCGTATTTGTCTTATGTAAAACTGCAGTGCAGTATTTTTGTTGCAAAGCTTTTCCAGAGCCTCTGTATTTACATCTGTTAGAGAACTATCTGTGATGCCTACAGGCACTGTTTGTAAGTACTCCAATATCACTGGTCTGTTTGTATTAATTCTGTTCCCTTCTGATTTTAGTTGTGTGCCTGGTTGCTTACCACATATTTTTCATGCTGTTCGTCTGGTCATATTGGAAAACAATCTTTACACTACCAATGAATCCTTCAAAAGAAGTAAGATAAACTTAACTTTTGTTTATGAAATAGCTTAGCCAAATGCCTGATTTTGTAGTGTTTGAATAACTTAGTCTCTGATCTCATGTAGTTTTACATTGTGTAGAAAAACACAGATGGCAGTTACAGCTTCTTAGTAAGAATCAGATTGCAATCAATGGAGTGACCAAGACAAAAAAAATAACACTTTTCTAAGTTTTAAAGATTTTGGGGTTTTTTTTAATAGATATTTTACAATGAGATATTTATGGTAGAAGAAAAAATCCTGTCCACTTGAAAAATATGACTTATTTTAACTAGCAGCCTAAATCTTTGCCATGGGAATATCAGACTTTTATGCGGACAAAAATTTACTTCCCTGTGTCAGCATCTGTCTGTTGTCCTCTGAATTAAAGCTTCTTCCCCATCTGTTTTGGTATGAAGGAACTTGTGGATTGTGGTGGGACTGCACATTAGGTAAATTGATGGTGGGAAGCCACAGCTGGCTAAGCAGGAAGGGAGCTAGTGAAGAGCAGCCACAGGAAAAAAGAGGTCTGCAGAGGTTTTCCATCAGTGGCCCTGATGGAAGTTCTGCCCATACAGCTGTTTACAGCTAGCACGACTTATCGGCCTCTTCCATTCTGTCTTTGTACAGAAACCCCTGAGTCTTCAGTAGATGCTGTGTCACACAACCTCTGAAGTCAGGAGGAATCATGCTATGGCTGCTCTATAGTTGGAAATACCCACAAAGCAAACACTTGCTTTGGCATGGAGTCAACTCTAGCTGCCGTGTCAACCTAAAATGAATGGCTTGTGATTTCTACTGTCTGTTGTGCAGCGATTCTTTCCAAATTGTTTCATTCACCATTAAGATACGTAATTGTGAAAGCAAGTAGATAATTCAAGCTAATTGCCATCTTCACTGGAGTTCACACTGCAGTCTTTGCTATAGCCTGCAAAATAAATTAAAACCTATTTCATTTGATAATTACAAAAACGTATGTCTGTATATGGTGACTGTAATGATAATTAGAAGGTCTTTCAAATCATTGGGCTGATGCCAACAGAAGCATTTTGACAAATCCTGCTGATTAAAGTACCATTCCAAAGTCATCATATAATGCTACTGGAGAACTTCAAATGGGGTAGGAAAAGTATTGAAGTTGAGTAATAGAAAACAATGTGTTGTGTTCCTATATTCTTTGAATTTACACAGTGTTGCTGGCACTAAATGACATCTTCGTTGCTCCATGTCTTTTTCCTATTTTACTAGAGCAGTATTTTAAAAATTTAATTAGGGTATTTTGTAATGTTAAATTACTGGTTGGCTTCCATTTTATGGGATGAAATCTGTAAATAGAAAAAGATCTGTGTTCAAGTGAACTGAACTGGCAAATACTCATTTGAAGACTGAAAAACAGATAAAACTTTCGCATTTGGTTTTCATTAATACTACAGCTGGTGCAAACCACACAGCCTTCTTTTTAAGCTTATTTCAAACTTTACATGTTAAGTAGGTTTTGAGGGACTTTGCTGTAGAGTATGCCATTCTGTACTTGTGTGTACCAGCTTTATACAAGCCCTGCATGAAGATGGGAGTGAAAATGGTTTCCCAGGCATGAAGGTTTTAGATGTAGGACTACTCTGAGGAACACTAAAAAAATATGGAACAGTGGCTCTGTTTACATCAAACAAGCATTTAAAAAAAAGGTAATCTGAACTAAGTTTCTGCAGTAAGAAATCATATGTATCCCAGTATAAATTAACTCAGACGTTGGTAAGAATGTATTCTTGCAAGAGAAAAAAAATGGTGACCTGATAAACTCAGGCTAAACAGTGAATATCCAGCTTCAGCTGGAAGACTGTGAGCTTTGTCAGGAAGGGTGGAGTGGTGCCTTGTCTGTGGAAGTGAGAATAGGCTCTTAACTGTGTGTTTCTGTCTGCTTTATTATTTTTACATGCATCACTTTCTTTTAGGAAAAAAATCAATATTACTCTCATGACTAGCCTTCCTGTAAAATGTAAATGCTGTGCAGAGGGCTTCTGTTTCTGGCACAAGTTAGAGACAGCTTTTCCTTCCAAATGTGGACTTCTTTTCAAAGGAGATTTTGTATCATCTTTCTCTGATGGAGATACCAAAGACTTCCGCCTGTTGCTAGAAGCTACAGTGACAAAACTGGATATGTTGCTGTGTTGCAGAGGACTTCAGAGTTTTAAGAAATTTGTACTTCTTCATGTGTACTAAGCATCTCTTTCAGTAATTTTTACCTTTTCAACGCTTTTATGTTTGTTACTGTTTTGGGCTGTGACAGAAGCTGGCATTTTACTCAGGAAGATAATCAAGATATGGTTATTTTGCCATACAGAACACCCATCTCATCCTTCTCTTGGCCAGTCTCTAAAGTAAAAATACATCCTAACACCTGCATGAAGAGAACAGCAGTGACAAAGGATAAAAAGGGAAAATGCCAGATACCAGGAGAGAAATAAAACTATCTTTTCTGCTATTACTAGTAATGTATTTTCTTTCAGTTAAACACAGACACCTGTAGGTTATATTAACTAGTCAATATCTGGCATTACAGAAGTAAATTAACTGGCCTTTCAGGGCAATGATAAGCTCGTGATCATTCTCTTGAGGAATGTTGCTTAATACTTCTGGAAACATTCAGCATTGCATCAGAGTCGAATCAGAAGTATTTTTAATTCTGCCTTCAGTTACCATAAAATAAATTAGTTATTATGGGAACATGGGGTTATTTACTGTAATAACATGTACCTGTTGCTAATCCATCTTTATATAATGAATATCTATTCCTTTTTACACATTTACAGTTACATATTTAACTTGGAATTTGCTAATATTTCTTTGATTTTAAAAATCATTCCAGTTTCATCTATCATATTCAGACAAGGAGTCCCTAGAGAGGGAGCCTAGAGGTGAATCCCAGCAAGAAGTCTTGAGACGGGCAGCCAAGGATCTTCCTATCTATACACGGACGATGTCTGGAGGTAAATAGGTGTTCAGGAGACTAATGAAGGCAGGTGTCTTGGTGTACTACCTAAACAAATTCTATAAAGTTTTCAAGGGTTTGGACTGAAGGGAAGAAGTTTTTTTCATGCTTCATAAAATAACAAAGTGACTCCAGAACTTATCTTTAATTTAGCTTTGTGCAGCTATATTTATTCAGTATGTAAAAATTGTTGGGAAGTAAATTGCAGCGTGAATTCAAGATTTTAAAGTGGATTCACAATGCCTTGCTGGTTGTTTTCAAATTGATACTCACAAATAGCTTGCAATACTAACAAGCTGCAGAAGAGGCTGTATCAGTCATGAACTGCATAGATTTCTTTTATCATAAATTAAAAAAATAATTATAAAACCAGAATTTCTATCTACATGTCATGTATAGCTAGATAGATCACAGTAAGAAATTGTTACTGTTTTACTTGTTGGCTGTTCAGTTGCAAGAGCAAAAGATCTTCCAAACAAAGAGTTAATCTAACCCTAGTCATATTGTCAGTTTTTGAACGCTGGCTAGCTAAGCAAATCCAAGAGATAATCTCACATAATAAATTAAAGCTTAGAATAATAGCTTAAAGTACCTATATTGTTGAACAGTCTTTAAAGGTTTTCCAGTCTAGTGAGGGTTTTGTGGGTTTTGTTGGTTGATTGGTTGTTTTGCAGAGCTGAAGAGCTTGGAGAAAAAAAAAACCTGATTAGTATGATTAGCAGAGATTGCAAAAACTGAGCTTTTTGGGTTCACTCTGATAGATTCAGCATTTCAAGTAGTTGAAGAATGCTTTGGTATTTGCAACTGCTTCTGATCATGCTGAAATGTTTTCCTGGGGGTTCTTCTGGGCTGAGCTGATAATATTTACTTTTGCACAGACTTCAGAAATCAAAATGTGTAACTGTACATTGAAATCTAATCTTAGAACTTTCTCCTTTAGCAATCAGATACTGTGACAGATGCCATCTTGTAAAACCAGATCGTTGCCATCACTGCTCAGTATGCGACAAGTAAGAATATTTTTTAAATAAATGGTTTTCTGACTTAATCAATGTTCCTTTCTTAGCACAGAAGCTTTTCTTTTTTTATAAGTAGATTTTTCAGGCTTAATACTTTGGCATATACACTTTTTTCCCCTTAGAGCTTCTTTTTTTGAGATTTAGTTTTGGTTTACTTATTTCTAAGGAAGTCTATAACTGAGTCTAATTTATTTGATGACTTCCTTGATGCCAGCATGGATTACATGGTCTTTACATAATGGTTAAAATTATAAATATTAAAAAAGAATTTTCCTTAAGAATGTAACCAAAAATAGCTGATAAACAAAAATTTGCTTTTTTTGTTAGAATCTGAATAAACATCACTACCCATCTCAATCTAATCATGATGTCACATCTTTCCTGAGGTAATAAACTTAACATCCTATTTTTTACCAGATAACTTGCAGGTTACTTTTGTTTAAAGAAAGAAACAGCCAAGCATTCTTCCATTTCTACCTGAAGCCGTAAAACTAAGTTTTTGTTTGTCTAACACAAAAGGAAGTTCATATCCATACTCACCAGAAGTCTGATTACTTTCTAATTTAATCTCTTTTTTGGCTGTTCTTTCTGACCTTTCCCACTCTGGCCCCAGTGCTTTAAATTTCTAACTTTGATGAAAGATACTTCTTCAGAGGGTCATTTATTCTTAGCTTTAAGGCTGTTCCAAATACTCTTCAGCCGACCAAATGCTCCGACATGATTGTGAGGTGGAGAAGACATTCTGTTTTGTCCAGCAAAGCAGCAGAGGAACTGAAAGAGAAACAGATTTGAGGCAGGAAGAGCATCTTGGTTATGTTGTATGGAATGGTGGTTTGAGTGTCAGGAACAGTCATGTGTGTTTCTAGTGAAGAAAAAGGGTGACTTGTTATCCTACAAAATGTGAGTCTTTTGTCCTTACCTTACCAAAATTAGCTTGTTTCAATCATATCTGATTTTCTTGTGAACATTTTATTAATGGAGAGTGATTAATTGCAAAAGTGTTTGGGATTTTTCATACAAAGTAAAATTTTAAATCCTTGTCTGTTTGCATAGAGAGATGTATATATTTCTATAAAAACAGACCATGTTCTTAGGAATATATTTATTTGTATGACTAAGTACGTAATAATTGAATTAGCCCAGTTTCTAAGGCTCTGACAGAAAATAAACAGTATTTGAAAAAACTATTCAGATTGAACCAAATGCTAAAGTTGACCAAGTCCTAAAAATTGCATTTTCTTATATCACTAAGTTCTTGACATATCAAGTGTTTTGAGTTTGGCTTATCTGCAGTTTATGCAGCTCCTTTATAGGTAAACTGTATTATGTCAATTTAAATAGATGTAATTATTGAATAGATTACATAACACATAGTAAATATGGGTGATTCTTAATCTGTATGTAAATAATTTAGATCTGGCATGGAACTGTGCTTCTGACTATTTTCCTTTCTTTTGTCTTTTGCGATGCTTGGAAATCTGCTGGGGTTTTTTAAAGATGCATTTTAAAAATGGATCATCACTGCCCTTGGTGAGTGTGTTATTGGTTTTCTTTTCTTACATTCTGATTTGGTAAAATGCACTTTTGTGGGGCCTGCCATGAAGATGATGATTCCATTTTCCTGGAGTTAGATGTGTACATGAGGTTACTGGTCTCGGGAGTTATTTACTGTACTTCCTCTTTTCCTAGTTGTGTCATATGGAAAGTAATTCAGATATAACTTTCCTTGGACCTTTGAGTTAGGTACCTCTTTATGTTTTTACAAGTACGGACGAAGTAAATTTCTGATCAGTGAGAACTTCTAAGAATTGTGTCTTCATAGCGTTTGAGTATTACTGTATCCTAGTTGCATTGAAGGATGAATTGCTACCAGAGGTTTAGAATGAAAAGGCAAAGCTGTGCCTAGTTCCTTTTACTGAAGCTTCCAGGACAGCTGGAGTGGGCTTGCTGGAAACACCGAGTTAGCACTTTTAATTTTATACCCGTAAAGCCCATTCTTTGTTTTCTTTCATTCTTTCTCCCCTCCCACCCTCCCTCCTTTGGCTGCCACGTCAGCCTGCACAGTGGTTTTGTTCTCCTGTCTTTTCTTAGCAGCCCTTGGAACCAGCAGATAGACAGGATGTATAATTATGTAGTTTGGCAGGTGTATCTCACAGAAATAATTAAAGATAATTGCCTAGTAAGGTCCAAGTTTAGAGGGTTGAGTGATACGTGGCAGTTCTTCACCATATAAAATGATCAGAAAAGAAGAATCTCCTGTGTTGGACAAACTGAATGGTAGATGACTCTAAGCAGTTGTTTTGACACTTTCTTATATCAAATTCTGGGACAGAGGAGGCTCTGACCTGGGGAAGGAAGGGGTGCTGGTCTCCCCTTGTTTCTCTTTGTCCTGACTATAGTATCTGCCATAATGTAATTTGATTTTAGGAATCCTGTCTTATTTTGCATCTACATGGTATATACAATTAAAAGAAATAGTTACCAGTGTGGGATAGAGCTTTTTTGCTGTAGGGATAATCAGCAGGTGAAAATTGATGATGTTCACTGTTAGTACTGTGCTTCTTAAAAAAAACCTGCAAACAACAGCAAGTAAACAAACCCACAACAAAGCAAACAGGTAAAACCATTGAATGTGAAACAAATTTCTTATAACAAAAAAGGTGGTTTTTTCAGCTTTCTAATAGCTGCCTTGTCAACAGCTCTAAGAAAAACAGCTGCCAGGCTATTCCTGGCAAAATATCAGTGAAAAGTCTCAACATGACTATTAATATTCAGTATTATAAACACTCCTTATAAGCTTTATGGTCTCTTTGGGATTTTTTTGAGTTTTTCTGTCTTAAGATATTTACATGAAAGTGTCCTTCATGTAAGCTTCAATTTCATAAAAAATCCATTGTATCAACTAACAAATCATAAAGTTTTGTGTAAAGGGACATTGAAGTGTTATTTCACTAGGGCTGAAAGTTCTAGAAAAACAAACTGTTTTCCTCTCAGTAGCATTTGCTTACTAAATACATTTATGTTCAATCTAACAACATAAACATACCCAGTTTGAGCAAGTATTTACATTGCTCATTGCTTTTCATCTAATCAGCAATGGGTGCAAAAAGAAAAATACAAATGGAGAAGGTAATTGAAAGATGCGTAATGCTTTTTGGTTGAGAGATGTTCCTTTTGTACTCCAAGTAACAGAAATGCACTAGAAAAACAGGTATTTTGTGTTTTTCCTAATTTGAACAGATGTTCACAGTTCCTTTCTCACCCTAAAAAAAAAGAACTATGTGGAAGAGATGAAAGAGTTTTGAAATACTGCAGAGGTGCTAAACAAGCTTTATAGTTTTCTGTAAAGACCCATGTTCAGAGATTCTTAGGGAAATATGTGGCTGTCTTGCCAGCAAAAGTGAGGGTGAAATTCAGTATAATGGAAGGGTTTTAGCCTCTCTGAACATCATTAGGTTCTGCTTTGCTTTTCATGTTGGGATTTTTTGGTGGGAGCAAGTTGTGGGGGAAGGAAAGGGGAAAGAACTCACATGATGCTTAGGGAAAGTAAGGGAAAGGCAATGAGAGTTATCTGTAATTTAATATTCTGCTCGGAGAAGGATTTCTGGAGAGAGGATGGGTAAAAATAACCTATGGAAAGTAAGATGAAGCATTTGGAAGGCAGAGGTAATCAGATGTTCTCATGTCCTAACCCCAAGTCAGCTGTCTTCTGCTCTCTGGGAGGCTTTATTTTGGCTGCCACTCCTGCGCTAATGGATGTGCTGTGATAAACGGAAATATTTAATACTAACTGCCCGCTAACTACTCTAAAAGGTTTAAGTGATGCATTAGTGATTTCTAATGCTGCTGCTACTCACTGAATACAGATGGAGCTGCAGGTGGGAATCCAATGGCTTGAGGCATCACCAAAAATACTGTTTGTATATAATGCTCTTAGTACTATCAAGGTGCATTTAGGAGCACCTTAGGAATAATTTGAAACCTCTCTCCTTTATCTTTTGAGTAATCCAAATAGTTAGCATCTCCCAGATTCTGTGATGCTTTTTGTTAACTGAGTTTCATCACCTTCAGTGTCTTGTAAATTATTTCTTAGCCTGGCATTTTCAGTAGACTAACGGTTCAGACAGGAATGATATATATTCTTTTATACTTGAAAATTAAGTGTTTAAAATGTTAGCTGTAATCCAAATTGTTATTTTGCACTGTTCTGTTTGTATGAATGTTTCACTGCAATAACATTTATATAGTCAGTTGTTGGTGTATTCATCAGTTTATCTCAGAAACGTTACACTTCAAATCTAACTACCGTTCTTGGGGTTTAAGACTTGATGCTACATGCTCAAACAACACAATTACAAAACCTTGGTGTTTTCTTTCTCTTCAGTCTTCTGCTGAACTATTCTTTTCCAGTAAGACCTCTGCAGTGTGAGGCCTTGTCAAAATTGAAGGGAGTGTAATAATTTATGCAAGTTCTTTTTGACATGTGTACCACATACCATAGTGCAAAAGAACAGTTAGAAATAAATCTTTGATTCAAGAAACTTCATCTTTGGAGAATAACATTTCACCTGGTATTTCTTTTCTCACATCAAACAGTGTCTTACGTAAAAACAGTCCAAAAATAAATATCATGAAAGGAAAGCAGGATTATCATAGAAAACTTGAACCTGAATTGCTTGCAGTTTACCATGGAATTGCTTACTTTGACACATTTAATGAAAAAACCCACTTCACTGTGGAGAATTTTATATTTACTTTTCAATAAGAATAATGATGAGCTTACAAATATATCTTCTTTTTCTTTAATTAGAGCCATCCGTTGTGAGCCCTTAACTGTAGTTAAACAAATGCTTAGCTATTGCTCCATGTTAAAATGACAGTGCCAAGTTTAATGTTCAGCCAAGGTGTTGTCTAAACAAAACTTAGTGACCCAACTTGCTACCCACCCTAAGAATGGGTAGCAGTAATGTACAGTGAAAAATTCTTTGCTGTTTTAAGATTTTACCCTTATCTGATTAGCATGTCTCCTGCCATTAGCATCACCATCTTCCTGTAGAGGAGAATAGTTGTGGTAGCTTGTCCTGCACTTCTGGAAGCTAAAGCTGAGCCTCACCACACATTCTTCTTTTCCCGAGAATTATTTATCAATATACAGATATCTTTATGGATGTAGTCTTGTGTTAATTGGCTGATCTTTCTGACAGCAGTATCAGTTAAGTTTTTTTAAACTCATATGAAGAGTTCTGTCTAAGTTAGTGCAAAGATAACTTTGGTTAGCTTCTCAAATGCAACCAAATAAAAGAGGAAGCAGTTTAGCAATAAACTGCCCATGGGGAGCACTCCTGTATTTTTTTCATTTGGTGGGTATAATATTGTTATATGTTTAATAGAGCTCTAAAATTCATAATACTTTATATGTTGTCTCTAGTGGGAAGCTTGTGGTACTAAATGCACACTCATCATCATAGTGTATACTAGTTGCTTATTATCATGTATAAAATCCTTACAAATGGGAGACAGGTGATCTTAAAGCCCATTAGTGAAAATTATAAAATGAGATTGATTATAACATTTAGATGTGTATCTTATGTCTTATTTCCTGTCATTTTGTCACTGATATGGAATGTTTTCTGTTCAAGAGTAGCATTTCTCTCACTATTTTATGTAAATATGGATATTTTTAGGAATCTCCTATGAATGCTCTTGCATTTAAGAATCTTTCTTAAAAGTTTTGTAGTATGAGAAGTTTTAAGTATATAGTATGATTAATAAAGGAGGATCTGGATTAAATGAGACTGCTTTAATTCTCACAAAATTCAGTCGAGTTTCAGTTCTTGGCTTGCTACTGTCCCAGCTGACATGCAGTATGCCTAATGGTATGATATGGATACTTAGCTGCAAACTAAAAATACAGTTAACTGCAATCACATTCACATAAGATGTGTGGAGAACAAATTTCATACCATACGTGAGAATTTCATTTCAGTAAGCATTTGAAAGCGGTGTTACCTGGTAAAGTTCTTTGGGCTTTTTGTGGTGGTGGTGGTGGTGTTTTGATTTGAGTTACTACACTAATTTGAGAATTGAAGCTAAATCCATTCCAGTAGCTTGAGGCAGCAGAGATAGGAAGCAAAACTTGATTTGCATGCTGGTATAAACATTTTTAGAGCAAGTAAGTTTAATTTAAATTGTATGAAAGCAAAGAAAACCTTAATGACATTTCATTTTTAAGAGGGTTTTTTTGTTGTTTTTATCAGGGTGAACAACTGTGTAGGATTCTCCAATTACAAATTTTTTCTTCTCTTCTTGGCTTACTCGCTCCTATATTGCCTTTTCATTGCTGCAACAGATTTGCAGTACTTTATCAAGTTTTGGACAGTAAGTACCCCAAACTACATACTGTCTTTGAGTGTGTGAAGTTACTGCTGTGCAAGAAGTCTAAAATTCTAAGGGGGCCTACAAAAAAGCTAGAGATGGACATTTTCAGATAGTACAAGGGGAAATGGCTTTAAGGTGAATGAGGGCAGATAATGATTAGGTATTAGGAAGAAATTCTTTACTGGTGAGGCACTGGAAGGGATTGCTCAGAGAAGTTACCAATTCCCCATTCCTGTAAGTGTTCCGGGCTAGGTTGGATGGGGCTTTGAGCAACCTGGTCTAATGGAAGGTGTCCCTGCCCATGGTGGGGGTGTTGGGAATGAGATGATCTTTAAGGTCCCTTTTAATCCAAGGCATTCCGTGATTCCAAGGCATTATATTGTAAACTAATATCTCCTAATATCATGTACAAAAGTAGATTTAATAAATCATAGCCTTCATTTTTTTATCTTTATCATATTTTAATGAAATTCTACTTACTGCTTCATTATTTTTAAAAGGCTAATTAAATGACACAATTAAATGACAAATTATTCCTCTCTAAAAGACACTTCAGAGTTCAGATCTAAATTTCAGGTTCTTGCTTTCAGTATTTATAGTTTCCCAAGAAAGGGCCTGTTTCTTTAACTTAGATGCTGTCACCAACCTAATTGCATGGCTCTCTGTACATAGAAGGTGTATAATCCATTTATTTATATTCTTATTGTGTGGTGTATTTGTGTGCTGAATTTGATTTGGCTGAATAGAGAATTATTAATCAAATTAAACAGCTATTTCCCCGATTCTAATGGCATTTTTTTTTTTAATTTTTAGAATGGCCTTCCTGATACTCAGGCCAAGTTCCACATCATGTTTTTATTCTTTGCTGCAGCTATGTTTTCTGTCAGTTTGTCTTCTCTCTTTGGGTATCACTGTTGGCTTGTCAGCAAGAATAAATCTACATTAGGTAAGTAGATTTAATGCTTCTGTGTTTGACAGCAAAAAATAAATAATAAATGTATCTTAGATGCATGGAGGCAATGGAAGAAGTGGGCAATTCTTTACAGGTTCCTTGGACCTTGGTTAGAAGACTCTTGAGTTCTGCTGCTCCCTGAAAATTCTGACTCTTCCTCTCTTGGCCCAAAGGGCCATGTTATTAATGAACGTGCGTTCTTCCTCTCACTGCTTTCCACCCACAGTTTGTTAACAGAAACCAGATAAACTAAATAAATGAAAATAAAATTGAGATAAGTGTATAATAAATGTTAGATGGACTACTGCATGCTCACACACGTGATTCCTAGCCCCAGGTGGGAGTCCTCCCGTACGGTGTCTCAGTCAGGGCAGTGGCTCCAGCTCTTTGTTCCCACCCTTGCCCCCTGCAGAACCAAAGTTCTGTCCGAGCTGACTGGTGACCGAAGAACAGGCAGTGCTTCTGTATTTAGTAGTAAGGGAACAATGGAGAGACATCCCAAAGGCAGTTTCAAAGTTGTGAGAACTGTCTCCCACAGATGCATAGAAAGGCCTCTGTGTTGTGAATTCATTTTTAAAACCTCAGAGAGGGTGTGCTGTGCCTCTGCTATGGGGCAGTGTAAATAACTGCATCAAATAGCAGTGCTAGACCATGATTTCCCTCCACTTGAGTGCACACATGTCTGATGACAAATCTTAATAAATAAAAGAAAGTGTGTAAGATTGAAGTGCCTCTTCTCTACTATATGCTGGACTGTAAAAATGGGAATTTGAAATAGAGTCATTAAAATTTCTAAATCTCTAAATGCTTTCCTGTTGACATAAGCTGAATTAATGTAGGCCAATGAATTGACCTGTATTTTCCATTTCTCTTTGGATTTGCTAATGATGATTAATGAAGATTTTGGTGATTAATGGAAAACTTTGAGAATAGGTATCTGTATCAATGGAAGAAAGATTGTTTACTTTAAGATTTCCTCTAGAATTTTTTAGTTTATTTAGTATTCTAACAAATCATTGACTTTGAACAATTTTTTACCGGTATTAATTTCTATCTAGGTATAAGTAAAGGAAAGTTTTATTAAATATGCTTATTTGAATGGAAATAAATTAATGTTCTATTTATAAACTCATCTTATGATTTTAGGGCAAAAAAATTTGTTCAGAGGGAACTATAATACATTATACTTCTAATTCAACATTTCCTATTTTCAAAACAAATGGAATCCCATACTGGTAATTTAACATGTTTCCTGCATACTTAAGTTACTCAGAAAGATCTGGGTGTCTCTTCCCGTTTTACTTTGGGAATTTGCTCAATACGTGAAGCCTTAAAAATGCAATTTTGGTAATGAAGCCATGATAGCTTTAAGTGTGACTGTGCTTAAATCATCCTGGGAGTTCTCTTCCTAACATGGGCAGCTAAAAGGGTGCTCCCATTTTCCCTTCCCCCTTCGTTAAAACCCATTGTAAGTAATGCAGACTGCGTGTGGAAGATCATTTCCAGCAGTTCATAGCTAAGGTTTGACTGCAGAAGGACAATCTCAGCATGGTCCTGACGTGGTTTTTGGGAGCTGTACTGTCAGGACATCAGGACACAGCTTGCCTGCTACGTATAGCCAGTTAGGGCAATTAAATGGCTATCAGTCACTTGGTGGAAAGTGAATGAATATTCTGCTTCAGGCACTTTGCAACATTTGAAGCTATATTTAGCTCTCTTCTCCAGAAATTTAGGTTGGATGTCCAGGGGGAATAATGTGGGTCTACGAGCAAAGACGTTTCTTTATGCAGTGGTAAAAACACACAGTATTTTCATACCCCAGGGTGTTAAAAGCTAGTCTTTCTACTAAAGTGGTTTAACTTTTTCTTCTTTTCCATTACTTTTTTTGTAATAAACCCTTTGTTTAATTTTTTCTTTCTTGAACTCTCTCTGTGGTATAGTCACATGCTGAAATCTTCATATAAATGTACCATGACTTCCTGAAAAGTGAATTCCTCCCTTTGATGAGGGAGGAGATTGGGGGAGACTTGCACCCTTCCTCAGCCATTGGGCTTGTTCCATATGCACAGTGGCTGTGTAGCGCTGACTTTGGCCTCTAAGAGTGCATTCACTCTCTCTCTGTGGTTTGGGTGGTTGCCTTTCCTCTTGGATGATGGTAACCACTGGGCAATTGCCGAAATACTGGTGGGAGACTGAAACATGCTAACTGGCAAAGAGTCTAAATAATCTTTTTTTTCTTTTCAGAGGTATTCAGAGCTCCCATATTTCGGCACAGAACAGATAAGAATGGCTTTAGTTTGGGCTTCAGCAAAAACCTAAGGCAGGTGTTTGGTGATGAGAAGAAATACTGGTTGTTGCCTGTGTTTTCAAGGTATGCTGTTCCTAATGCTTCATTTGTTTAAACTGTTGAATAATCAGGATCCAGAGAGTTTTGGGGGATGATTGGCTTTTTGAAATAAGATATAGCAATACTTCAATATAAAAAGTTCTTCAAAGTTCAGACTTCTTTTTATGTATGACACTAATTCTGAATTTTTCAGTTTAGGGGATGGTTGCTCCTTTCCAACTTGCCTTGTTAATCAGGATCCTGAGCAAGCTTCCACACCTGGTGGACTTAATTCATCATCCAAAAAGTAATCTAATTTTTATTACTCATTTCAAATAGTTGATTTTATTTTTCCTGTGCACACATAAACAAAACAATGTATAATATACTTAAAAGTATTAGGGAAATTGAGAGTATCCTTTTAATAAATCCAAGTCGGAATTTAAACAGTTGAGCTGTAAATCAGGTAATCCTCAGATTTATATTTAAATTTATGGAAATGAGATGGGGTGGGTTTTTCCTCTGATGTGCTTTGTCTTGGTTCAGTGACATCCCAGGACCCGAGTTTTCCACACCTGCCTAACAATCAGTATCAGCAGCATTCTGTTCTGCATACATAGGAGATGGTTAGTCAGTCTGCCTGTGGTAAAAATGCATCACCTTGCATGGCTTTTGGGGGACCCTTGCTTCTTCTTGTCTGCTTCATACAAGGGAATCCCTAATGACACCTGTGCCAGAGCACAGGAAGCTGAATATTGTGTTCTTTCTGCTGATAATAGAACATATTTTATTAATTCTTATCCTTAATGGACATTACATTTTTGAAGTGTGAAAAGTATGCATATGCTCCTTTAAATAAAGTCTTATTGCATCTTTTTCAAAACATTTATGTAATGAAAACTGTGATAAGTATAGTAGACTTGAATATGTGATAAGAAATAATAATGGAATCATACTGACGATCTTTTATTCTTAAAAAACGTATGACATTTCAGCTAGCTGCTTACTGGTGTTTTATCTTACCCAGCATTCTGTAGATCTCATTAGGAAAGAGGTTCTGGCGATGTTCTCTCCACTGTGTATCATGTCAGGAGTGCATTTGGAGCTGAAGTACATGTATTAATATACAATAGCTGTCAGATTAAAAATCCCTGTGCTAGGGAGTTGCTTTTTCGATTGTACTTGCTTGCATTTGTGACAACTACAGTATAATGTATGTAATGATAAAAAAGTAGTGATTCATCAGACAAGGAGCAAGGTGAGGTAAGGAAATTACTGCGTAGGACAAACTGTTTGTAATGTGTGGTAAGATGGTGAAAAATTACTGCAGTCACTAATGTTCTTTTTATTGGCACTACAGTGAGAACCATCTGTTTCCTGCAAAGCCGTTGCGTGATTCCCAGAGCCACCTACTTACAGATACACCACCTTGGTCAGAAACTACTGCAAAGGCTGAAAAGGGCAAAGTTGGTAAGGAGTTGACTTCTGCTGCAATGGTTTATGTTTTATCAACTAGTTTTGGAGGATATAGTGTAACAATGACCATGGTCACGTGGTTTGTATTCATGAGCCGAAATTCATGAAGCTTATTTTAAATACGTGCTTGTAGGAAGTTCTATGTATCAAGCTGCTGTGCCTTTCCCAAACCTGACCAAGGGATACTGAGAACACTGAATCCAGTAGGTGCTAATTATTTTTTTAAGCTAGGCTTGACTGCACTTTTGACAACAAATTGCTTATAAAAGAAATAACACCTATTTGCAGCTAGTGAAAAGCTGTGTAATAGACAGAGGACAGGAATAGACTTGTTAATAGTGTAATGACATTAAAGTTACTGTTAATTCAAGGTTGTATTATTTGCTGAATTTGACATGAGACCTTTTCCTGCGGGAATACTATTTTTTGTCTTTTAAGGTATGAGCAATCCTGCGTTAACCATGGAAAATGAAACCTAATTTCTCTTAAAAGAAACATCTGAATATGTAAGGAAAGGTATGGTAATATTCTCTGTACTTAATATTTTTTTCACAGATTCCTTACCATTGAAAAATGCACAAAAGAAAACTACTAAAACACTTCCCTGTTTTCTTTTCTTCAATTAATTTTTTTACCACATGTTGTAGTACATGAATTCATAGTTTTAAATTAAACCTCCTATTTCTTGACATGTCATGTTTGCAAATTAGTTTGATCTTTATACTAATTTAGGTTGTAGTCCAATATAATAATAATGATGTTGTCATTGTTATTATTATTATTCCCTTTAGAAAGATACCGAAATTTTGAGTATTCAAGCTGTTCAGCCAATATTTGTAGCAGTAAGTTTGAAAATCAGACTGGTTCTTAATACTGAATGCAAAGGTCATAGATTTGTCTGCTGAAGCAGATAAAAGTCTATCAAATGATGAAGCAAGAAGGATTTAGTCTAGTATATAAGCTATTGGTGTCTTGCTTTGAGTCAGGTAGTGAACTGCATCCTATTTAATAGTAAAAAACATGCTGCCTACTGAAGACAAAAGGTGTCCATATGACTTCCTGAGCATTTAATCACCTGTTGTCAGAAACAGCTGAGATTTTCTTGATCTCTTGCATTAATATCTTGCAACACAGACTTTTCAAAAAGCAGGTTTGAGAAACAGCTAGTACATTCTGTTAGGTACATAACAGGAGTTGACCTTTACCCTGGGTTGTAGAGAATGAACACAATCATCATATTTACTCTAGTACTCGAATATTGCTAACTCCACCAAAGCTTACGGAATTAAACTATTTTGCATTCAAAACTGTATAAAACGTTTGACTCCAACCCTAAGAATATCTGCATAGCAAATAATTGGTATGGAGGAGGTGTTCCAGCAAGGTCATTTCTTCTCTGCTGTTGGGAAGCACCTTTGCAGTCATCCTGAAAAAGGGTCTCAGGTGGATGTCCTTGATTTATGTGTGATATGACTCTTGGACATGCTGTTGTAGCTGTGAGGCTGCTCATGGTCCCTCATGGAGGAAGTAAAAGGCATGGAAAGTCATCAGGGAACTGCAGTGATTGTTACTAGACCCATTAGGAATGGTAATAGACTGTCAAGGCAGATTATAAAACTAGAAGGTGTGCAGATACCAACAGATGGGCCCATAGCTTGTACCAAAAAGTTCCCAAAAGTTCAGTTTGGTTCACAAAAGAAGTTTAAAAACCTCTTGGCCCTTACATTCTGGTTTTGTGTTCAGTGATGAAGACACAGTTCCAGATATAGGTACATCTGCAAACTTGATGGTGTGAAGTGTTAGAGGTGTTGAAAATGTGGGTGTCAGATGAACAGTTAAAAAGATGAGCGAAGGCAACTCAGACGATGTCTTCAATTCTCACTGCTCTGTGTATGTTATTTTAATAGAATATAAACCCTTCATTTCTAACCCTTTGTTCAAAATGTAAAATGCTGCATTTCTGCACTGTCTAATCCATCAGTTCTTTCAAAAAAACCAGGTTCTGGAAAGGCTAAATTAGTTACCTTCAGTTAGTTTAATATCTTACACGGCATTACTAATCAAGAGTAAAACACTGGAGACAGACTTTAAAGCAACAGATTTTTGGATTGTTACAGAAATACCATTAATTGCAACTTACTTTATTTACTTAAGCAGTAGTTTTTAAACTTTAATCTATCTTTGAAGAGTGTGTACATTTTATTGGAACTTTGTCATTCAGATTACTCTGAATATCAAACATGGTCTGTGACTGTTTTAAAGATGTTAAAAGTGTGTGGGTTTTCCCAGCTGTTTAGCTTGATCAACATCTTGTGCTCATTTTAAATTATTTTTTTCTTTTAGTGCAGTCTGAGAAAGATTTGTGTTTGCAGTGTGATTACTGCAAACAGTAGGTTTGCAGGTTTGGGGGCTTTGTTTGGTGGTGTTTTTTCTTTTTGTAAGCCTCTCTTTTGAAACATGGATTTTTAAAGAGAGATTACTTTCAGAGGCAGTTACATTTCAAAAAGTAAGAGCCACGGGAAGGGGCTCCTGGAAGTTGGTTTTGCCTTAGAGGGACTCATGCCCTTTCAGAAGGGTAGTAAGGAGTGGTAATTCTTTGGCATGAGCATGAGCACCAGATTGGTTGTACCCTTAGCTCTGAGATATTTCTATGTGACAGTAAAAACTTTCTGGAGAAGTAACAAAAAAGATAGATTACTGTCTGCATATGTGACATACTGGAATGGGGTCTGGAATAAGAGCCCTTATACAAAAACTTCTTTTAGCTACTTTGCATTTAACTTCATTTCTTTATTGACAATATTTGAGTTATATTTGTTCCTAGGGATTGAATAGAATACTTTTAGTGGAGCTGCTGAAGTCACCACAACAAAACCATGTAATTTCATCTTAGATATGAAAAATAAAGCCTGCAGCCCCTGCCAATGTGTTAGAATTAGAATTTCTGTCCCAATGAGAGATCCGTTCAATATCCTGTATCCTATAATCCTTCATATTTCAGCAGAGGACTAATTACTGAAAGTGCCAGATGTGGTTTACACTAATGTAATAGAGAATTGTTTTTTAATTACGTTGGTACCTGGGAGTACTTTAAAAATAGCTCATGTCATTTTATAAACTGGTGGCCTGCTTGCTGTGTAGTCAGTACTTGCCACTGTCATCCTGAAGTGGATTAATAACCTAACTGTGAACAGTCTTACTGGGTTCCTCTTCAGGGTGGAAGTTTTATTCTGCTGTTGGTCACTTTCCCCTTCAAGTTGATGAGACGTGTTACAAAAACATAATTTTTAAGTATTCTTTGGTTCTAATAATTTGTTTTGTGCTTAATGTTCTGTTCCAGTTTAAGAACAAGCTGTTGTTGGAAGGAAGATGCATTCTTCCGAGTATCAGCCCTGTTGGCCAGCTGCTCCTGTCTGCTCCTCAGAAAACAAACTGACAGATGATTAGCTGTCTCCATGTCACTGCTTGAAACATGAAACTAAACATACTACTTCTGAACCATATAAAGGATGTTTCAACTTAAAATTACTGTGTTTGAATGGTGAAGGATGACTGAGTACTAGAAAGTAGAAAAAAAAGAAGAGTCTGCGTTTACAATTGTAAAAATTCAATGGCTGGTTTTACTTTGATACTCAGCACAAGAAAAATGTGACCTCCTTACTATCAGTTCACATTCTTGGCTTGGTTTTGAAAATTCACCTTTTAATTCAAGTTGTTGCAAGTGGTTGACTTTAAAATCAGTTTTTTGCACTACTGGCTTTATGGATTGGGAGAACAGCCAGTGTTGATTAGGAATAGTTTAGTGACTTGCTGGACTGTATTTTCTTTTGAGCAATTTTTGAAGATAAGTAGACCTAAGTGAAATGTCTGACTGGTTTTGGAACATTTTTTGGAAAACATTATTGTAAAAGCTCTATTTTCCCTCAGATGTGCACTACCAATAGTTTGAAAAGGTGCTGAGAGGGAAAGAAATCCTTTGGTTAATTGAATGCTACAGTGGGTCACTGCTCAGTGATGCGATAAAAAGCCTGTCTGTGTTCAGATGGGTAATACATAAATGAAACTGGCCAGCTGGGGATTTTGATGGGAGCTACACAGAATAGTCCTATGAAATGGGAATTTATTGTCCCATTTGGAGCTCCTAACCCCTTTGGGAAGCAAATGTTGGCCCTGAACTTTGATCTAAAAGGCTTTTTACCAACCTGTGTTAGTTACTGAGGGCCACTTACCACTGGTCCCTTCCTCTTTCTTATTAATCAGTATTTGTCTCAGATTTCTTTTTTCACTTTTTCTTCAAGACACTGCCTTTCTTATTGCATAACTTATACAGTTATGGTATTGCATACCATATACAGTCAAGGAAACTTACTGTTATAGTTTGTGATATTTGCATTTACAGGACAATGGACTTTTGATTGCAATACCAAAAAGCCAAGCTGCTGCACATAGGAAATCCCATTTAATTAAGTTAGGACCTGGCAGCTTTCTTAGGATCAGAGTTTACTTATCAGAATAAAAGAGGCATTTTTGGCTGTTAAAGTCAAGGAACTTTCAGCAACACAAATCAAATTGTCTTGTGCCTTTTGTATACACTACATTTATGGTATCAGTGTTTACATTTAAATGCAAATTTCTATTCTGAAAAGAACTTTAGGAGTAACTTAGTTATGCTTTCTAGGGGGCTAGATAAAAAGACAAGTCAAAAAAAAAGTGAAAACCTCTCAGACTCTGCTGAGTTCAGTTGAAACAGAAAAGTGCTTCTATTGTCAAACCTGAGTTATTTAGTAGTTTGGTTCACAGTGTAAAGATGCCAGTCATTTGTTCAGAAAACTGGCAGCAGGACTAAATGATATAATTCTGAAAGCAAAAGATACTATAATTTTCTACCAGCAGGTAACTAAAATTTGTCTTTCTTAGGTTTGCAACTTTAGTGATAGCTGGTGTAGCAAAATGTGGCTTTTTTTTTTTCTGTAGTGAGGGAAAATGTATTTATTTCACTTTTTTTTTTAATCTCAGAATTTTACCAGCCTGAAAACATCTGTTTATTGCCAGAAGTGCCAGAGTGTGGATCCCTTGATGTAGAACACCTTTTTTAAACTAGCATGAAGGTAGCATACAGTTTACATGATGCCTGCAGAGATCTAGTTACCAAAAGATTTTTCGCAGCTCTTTATTCAATGTTGTTCTGTCAGCTTACCTCGTATTCGTGTTTGTTTAAAGGCGAACTTGTCAAGGGATAAGGGGGAGAGGGAAAATATATTTTTTAACACTTCAGGTTCTCTATCTGTAGAGTCTTGTTTTTTATGCAGTTAGTCACAGGGTGGTTTGTTATGGAGCATGCATTTAAAAATACCGAGTAGAAAGTTGAAATTCAGCTTCAGTGTATCTTGCTCCATATTTCTATGTAGAGACAAAACATTTCTTCCCCAGCAAAACACGTCATGGAAGTAGATCTGTCTAATACAGATGTCAGCCTCTCTGTGTCCAGGGCTCTGAGATCTCTCAGTAAGGCTGGGGATCAGTGTAGAGAAAGGACAGATATAAGGGATCAAGAAATGCCTGGCTTCTCCATGTCTCAGAAGTCACACTTGGAAAGCACAATAGCCCTAAATAATCTGCAGCTTTGCTGAAGCCAGAGGCTGTCCCCCTCACAGAAAACTGATGGAGGCATGGGAAACAGACACTGATGAAGGGAGGAGAAAGGGAAAGAATGGAGGGTAGCTCAGAGGTAAACATTGAGCAGGTCTGAGCCAGAGGGCTGTAGCTACATCTGCTCTCTGCATGTGCATGAGCTGTGTCTCCATGAAGAGCACTGTCAGCTGGCTTTGAGGGTTCCTGGCAGTTCTCACTGTGTGGAGTATGGACAGAAGTGAGCTAATCATGCTCCAAAGTATAATTTCTGATGGTACAACTATATTCTTGGCTTTAAACTCTTTAACACTTTCTATAACAAAGTGAAAATTCTCTTTTTGACATACTGACCGTTGTCAGTGTTACAATGCATGCAGGAGAATTTGTGAAGAAGTCAGGGTAGCAAGGATGCAGTGTTGTTTGTATGCTTACACTGATTCTCCTGTCCTTTATATTCTTGCTAGGCACTTTACTACAGCCTTTGTGTAATTTCTGTATTTTTTTTAAGGAGTGATTTTTACTTACTGTACAGTTACTAATCTACTTTTTTGCTAAAAAGAAAATACTACCCCTGATATTTGTCTAGAGGTATGACTGCTTTTCAAGCTTTAGTGGAAACTGGATGAGTTCTGCAGACTCCTCAGATGGGCCTGAGTCCTAGATGACAACAGAGTTAAATTTATTTTGTATATATGTAAACAGTCATATGAACCATAGCTCCCTACATGTGTAACAAATTTCTTTTATTTGTAGGTTAGAACAAACCCAAAACGTCTGCACCAGAAGTAGTACACACATACTCTATGCCAGTTGATGTACCGGTGATGGCGTGCTCAGTCTTCACAGAGAACTATTTTTGTTAAGAAACTGGAACACAATCTTGGTGAGCAGTTAAGAAGTTAAGACACAGCTGCTGTTATGCACTTTAATTCTTTAACTAGAGAGAAAAAAAAACACTGTGCAGTTTAGGTTACAGACTGAAAATTCTTTAGTAGACTATGAGTGGGCAGGTAGTGAATGAAACACATAAGCACAGAGTGGCTAAGGTTGGAAGGACCACCACTGGGGTAATCTGGTCCCTACAGGATCATCCTAGAGCACATTGCACAGTATTAAACGGTTACTGGGTATCTCTTGTGAGGGACACTCCAGAAAGGAAACAAGTGTTTTAGTGCATGGAATGCTGTAGCTGGTTTTCATCATTATTTGGACTGAGAGTTCTTCCCCTGATTCAGTTGACTGGTGTGTGGAAGGGTAGGGGGAAATATATTTCTACATAAATTTAGTGTATAACTTTGCCACATGTTAATGTATTGCTCACATAAATAAATGCTTCATGTTCAGCATATCATGTACATGGTAGTCATTGACACACTACCATCAGTTTTACTGGTGGTTTACCTGAAGAGCAGAACATCTCGACTAGTGCTTCATTAACAACATAGTTGCTGTAAATGTCCCCCCTCACCCCTTCAGCAGTAGTCTTGGACTTCTAGAGGTATATTTCCCTTCTCCAGGGTGCACCTCACAACACACTTGACACTGAAAGAGGTTGAGAAGGAAGCAATTCTTTTATCATCGACAGTGGGCAAAACACTCCATGCCTTTGTGCTGGCAGAGCACACAGAGCTGCACTCCTTTGAGTACTGTTGATCATCAAAAACATGGAATTTTGTTCCCAAAAAAAGGGTCGGGGGGTGTGTAGGGAGTGTGTCTTAAACCCCCTGTAATTTATAGAAGTGAGAAGGTGCAAGAAACGTAGTTACTAACCAGGATTGTCACCCACAGCAGCTTTGCTTCATGAGGACTCTCCCTACCATGCCAGAGTCTTCAGAGCTGCCTGACTTTCCCCTTTCCTAACAGTCTTCCTTAGGAAAGTGCTGGATCCAGCTCCAGTGCAGAGAGGAGCAAGACTGACTGCTCAGGGACCTCTAAAACTGCAGAAGTTACGTAAAGATGAAAGCAGCTTCTACTTCTTCCAGTTCCAGCATAACCTGCACTATATTGTCCAAGCTCATCCTGTTTTTAAAACCCTTCTATAAATACTGGTGTTGAACCACACACAAACATCCTCATCTAAAACAAGGTTAAAAAAAAGAATGTGTGCTGCTAGGCAGTGGGGGTGGGGGGATGTCTCTATTGCTACTTCATTTGCATGTAGCACCTGCTTATCAGTGACCTTGTAGTAGGATGGGAAAAGCAGCAGCCTTCTGGGATGAAACTTTGAGCAAGTGACATCTGACATAGCCTAGGGAAAGCCTTCCCAAGTCCCTCAGCAGTTTTTCAATTGTTCCCTCTTTAAATTTTTCATCATCTTTCTTTCTCTCTTCTCCTTCCCTTCCCTAGAAGTCCAGATTAAATGTTTAATGTGAAATGTACAATCATTACTTATGTTCTCTTTATTCTTCTTCCTCCCAAAGTTGATTCTAGATAGGTAATTCCCTCATTTCTCCAAGTTGTCACTCGTCACTGATATACAGTAACTCAGTCATCCTGAAATCCAGTATTTGAGGCATTGATCACACCCTTCATCCTAGATCAGTGTAATCTCAAGCAGATGGTCCCAATAGTTTGAGTGCAGCAGTTGAAAGTGTGCTGTGAGCCATCTCCCCTTTCTCCCCCTCTGCATGCTCACAGTGTAATTGATTGGCATAACTGGAACAGACCCAACACTTCATGACAGTCATCACTTTATGAAGTCACTTTCCTTTTTTTTTTTTTCTGAAAATAGAAGAATTCTTACTTTACTTAAGAAAGAGCTCCTGTTATAAAGGCAAAAATAGAGAACACACACAAACTGTTACAGCCTGAACAACAGGAACTTATTATTTTCTCCATCACATCAAGAGATTTAACTGGCTGGTATTTCAAATAAATACAAGAGTAAAATTCAGTAGCTTCATATGAAACACTATCCTAGATACTACAGCTACTCCCCAGAGCAGGCAGAGGGACAGGAATGAAGGAAACAAGGAGCTTGCCAAGCTCAGCTATTATATCATGAAAAGTAAAGAAAGGGTATTGCCAATGTAACCCCAGCTCTGCTTTGCTGTCCTACAAAAGATAAAGCACATTTTCTGTAATGCAGCTTAAAAAAGTTCATCTGTTGCAAACTTCTGCATGGTACACAGACACAGGAAAAGGCTTCCCTTCCCCATTCTCCAACTCTTTCTCCCATTATCCAACAAAGTCGAGGCAAGTGTCCTACAAGCACAGGAAAGAGCACACTTGGGCAAGACAATTCTCCTACTTCAACAGAGGCAGAAAATAATATCTCTGCTGGCAGAAGAAGGACACCACCAGCCTCTGCAGAAATCAGATCATCACGGTTGGCATCAATGGGCAGGCTTATTCCCAACCCAAGACTGTTAAAATAATGCAGGAGAATCATCCTCATTTCACTACAGGTAGTGTGAGGGTGGTGCAAGAGGGAAATAAAACACCAAATAAGCACGCTCATGCAAGAGGGAAATAAAACAATCTCCCATGCACCAACCAAGGTGCACTAAACATCAAATGTACCAGAAAAAAAACTTCATGCTATGAATAGAAAAGTACACAGAGATAGCTGATTTTACTCTATGTAGAAATTGGGATTTATTCTTTGTGAGATTTTGTTAAAACTCAACAATTTAGTTAAGACAAATACCCACAATTCCACTGGAGGCTTTTGCCATCACTGACATGGTGGTGTTAAATAAAAATCTTGAGAAGTCTGTTTTATTTAAAATTTCAGTTAATTATTTTACAGGTTAATAAACTGCAATAAACCCACATCACCCTAAATCGATTGACATGTGAATATTAAACTTCCAGGGAAGTTCTAAAAACTGCTTCAGTACAGAAGTGTTTTCTTTCGGTGCACGTAGTTTGAGTTACTAGTTAATTCAAGGTTGAAAAACCAGTTGTGAGTTTAAAACAGAACTTCTTTATGTCCACTTTGTTTTTACATTCCTAATCTGATCTTCCTCCACCGAGGATAAGTCTTCCTTGCTCCAGACTTTGGTAGGCATCTCAGGGACCTAGAATTCCTAAAGGCAGGTCCTAAGAGTAAAAACCAAAGCAAAAAAGGCATTGAGCAGCTTGGCCTTTTCCAGGTCCTTTATGAGTAAGTCTCCTGCCCCCATTTAGCAGTAGTGTCACATTGCTCCTGATGACCCTGTACAAGCTTTTCTTGTCCCTTACTGAAATCAACTTCAGACGGACCTTGCTTTTTTTAAACCAACCCTTTCATCCATACTTCAGATAATTTCACATGTCCTGCTTCCACCTTTCTGTTTTGAATTGAATCAGAAGCACTTTGCTCATGACTGCAGTCTTCCTGCTACTTTTCGTGGATTTTCTGAGTAAGGGAATGAACCAATCTTGAGCATGGAATAACCAGTCAGATAAGGTTAAGAGAAATTTCTTGGATGTCAGAGGTTACAGGGCATCAACAAACTCATATGGGAAAAAGCCTTAAATACTCTGAATGTGTTCCAGACCTATTTTCCTCCACTTCAAGGATGCTTCTTGCCTAGTTTCAATGAGGAAGGGAACTAAATCCTTAAAATAAAAATTATATACATTTAAAAAAAATAGTGACAGAGAACATAAGGTTCCTGGAACACTCATCTGACTCTAGAAGCTAAAAATACAAGTGGATTAAAAATAGAAAGATCAAATATAACAGGTTTTGATACTGCATTTCTTCTGACACACCTACTCAACAACACTGTATTTTTAATGGATTGGGAAAAGCAGAGGCCTAGAAAGAGAATTCTTGTCTCTGAAAAAAAGGTGCATGTCTAGACAGCTGGAACTGTGCCTGCACATTAATTTTTGCAAAAGCAATTAAAGCTGGCCACTTTAGAAACAGATTTCAGGCTCTGAAGTTTACATGTAATGGCCCTGCACATAAGAAATTACTTTTTTCATAATCTCTACAATTCACAATTTAAATCACTCCTTAATAGAAACGAAACCTAATTTTGCCAAGGAGATGAATGATGCACACATGTCTCCCAAGCTGCAATCAACTCTCGACAGATCACAGTGATCAGACCAAGAGTTCTCTCACAGAATAAAGCATAGTCTGTTTCATGCTGACCAGTGGCTTTTGAGAAAAGCTTTTGTTACTGGAAGAAAACTCAAGAGTAGAATTCGTTGAAGTCAAATACTGGTCTAGTGGGAAGGTGCCCTCTCCACAGCAGGGGGGTTGGAACTAGATGATCTTTAAGGTTCCTTCCAACCCAAACCATTCTATGATTCTATGACAGGAAGCAAAGAAAAGAAAAACACAGCACAGCATATGGGGTGCTCAGCAGCAACTTCAAAAGCACATCCCCATTGGCACTGGAACTTTTACTGGAGGCACACATTCAGAAGGCTCTAAAAACTTCCTTTGATCCTCAATTAAAAAGTTACTTCAAAACGAAAACCCATTAAAGTCCTTCGAAGAGTCATTCTGCTCAAGTTAACAAGATAGCTGTATCCACACGCTTTAGGCAAAGCTACTACTTTGAAGCAAATGCATCAAACTTCAGGGGTTCTTCTTTACAGTGTATGCAAACTTTCCCTGGAGGCCACAGTAAGAATTCATCCTGCTTTCACTATCACTATCTTAAAGCTAAAGACAACTGAAGTTAAAACAAGTCACCATCATCTAGTGCATAATGATATAAAATTACTAATGGAATTAGGATGCCTCAGAAATAAATTGCAATCACCACTCTTGCAACTCAGGACAGTAAGAATTAAATGACTGGAAACAACATGAACACAATTCTGCTCTGGATGTGGAATCAGTCAGGGAGCAGCAAGTTAGATCCCTTTATAAGCATGTAGAAGAGAACTATCATGCCTAACAAAACAGAGCTAAACTGACTAAATAATCACATTCCAGGAAAAATTTTGCAACAAAACCACCAGTCTGTTGTTATGTAAGAAAACATTTCTTAGGCCTTTATTTACAAAAGCTTTAAAAACAAATACCCTCTGTTATGCAAATTACTTATTTAAAAAGGACCGCCCAGTTACATCATCATAATTCAATGAGAAAAAGGTGTTTGGTTTTTTGCTTTTAAGTACAAGATAAAACAGAGTAATTGGTGAACATTTGGAGATTTTTCTGCCATTGATTCCCGTGTCAAACACACGTACGCGTGCACACGCACAGACACACAATGTCACGCATTCCATCATTTCAGGCTGGTATTTAGCTATTCAATACCAAAAATCCTGCACAACTGCTCTGTATACATGCTATGCAGAGTTAAGAACATACTTTAGGGTCCTTTAAAACAATATATCTAAAATATATTGTAAGATATACTCAAAAATAAACTAGCATTACACTCCTCAGGTAACTTTATTAGCTGTAAGTTATTTATATTTTGTTGTCTTACAACAAATATCTGCAACATCTGTCTTTGTAACAACTACAAAAAAGCATGATTTAATTGTCCTTCAAATTCAATAATTCAATTAAATACTATTTTTTCAGATCTTTGGGGTTTATCTTCAACTAAACTGACTTACAAAAATCATGAAATAAAGTACATAATAAATATGACTTCCATAAAAAATATCTGAGGTGTACATTACTAGAATAAAAGCCACAAGGTTAATCAAGGGAAGTGTGCCATTACAAGACTCCTACTTTTCCAATATACTTCAACTCTCAGCTTAATGGCAAAAAGGCTAAAGTCATAGCTGTTCTTTTCCTGAAGGGTGTAAAGCTGTTTTTTCAAGCCTCTTTCCCCCATCACAGAGCGGTTTTAAAGCAGCAGGCCAACCAGCAGTTGACATGTGCAGGATGTGTTGGAAGATGACCGAGCACTAGTAAAGTAAGAGCAATTACTATGATTTCAGTAGTTTGTTTTGCTTGAACAAACAGAGATTATGCAGCAAATAAGTCCCGTTGTGTGGGATGAGATACCAAGGAAATACAGCTTGAAGCTGCTGAACTTGGCAGGTGATTGTTTTCTAGCTGAGGGCAAACAAAAAACCAAAACAAACTTCAAATAAAACAGAGGATCTGAGTCAGAGTCGCTCTCTAAAGTGCAAATGTGATGGTCCACAATCTTGAATAGCTAAAACGCCTGCATACTGGAAGGAACAGACATGAAGGGAGAAGTTAGTCATAATCAGAGCCAATTAATTTAGAGAAGGGAAGGGAAAGAACTGGAATAACGCTGTAGGGTAGGTTTACCAGAATATTCATTATGATTCAACTTTCCCCTTCTCTCTGCCACACTGATCCTATACATGCTTCTTTACAAACGGGCTTGTTAAGAGGCCAAAATGTAACCCAGAAAATTTTACGTATCAATATTAAGATCAAAATCTGTGATAGGAACAGTCAAGTTTAGTACATAGAAAGGCAGAAAAGAAAGTGTGCTGAGAAAGGCGGGGGGGGAAGCCTTAATTGTCCAAGGGGCTCAACCAGAGATAAAACCTATATACAAGCATGTGGAGGTCAAAAAGACGGCCTTTCATTTCATGTCATGACTGTTTGTTGGCTTCTTCTTCATAAGCGTTCCCTGTGCCATTTTGTACATAAGATGACCCCGAACCAAGACCGTATAAGTGGCCACAGTATTTGGCATCGTCAATGTGATCTTCAAAGAACATCTAAAAAGTTAAAAGAGAGACATGAATTATTGCAAAAGAAAAGGTTTGGTTTCAACAGAACTTCAGAAAGGCTTTAAAATTGCTTTCTTTTAAAATAAGATATTAAATCCCAAGGTGCAAAAGATTATATAATTAGTATAATAACACACTTAATCTCAACACATTATCCCAATGTGCTATTTGACACGATTACTTAAATATGTCAAGAAATACAATCAGTCTTCCTGTGCACCTCTCCCAATTAAATGGCCAAATGCAATGTTTTCACAATTTTGTACTATCAGTCATCACTCATATCTGCAAGTGCAACAAAGTATTTCTCCACCTGATTTCTGTGGTGCTTCTTATAACAGGCATATGCTTAGCATCCATCACCAGTGCCCCTTCCCTTCCCTCTCCTCAGTGTGAAGTTTTCACCATACTCTGTTTTGAAATAGGGATATGTCCCGACTGATATTATATAGGTTTGGGGGTGGGGAAGATGACCATAAAACCCATTAGAGAGTTTAGAGAAAGGCAGAGAGATGCATTTTCAGCTCCTCACAAAGCAGGACATCATTTAATGAGGAACAGCAAAATTTTGTACCAAGACTGCATTTACACATTTCAAGTCTAAATTGCAAATGGAACCTTTCAGTGGAAGACAAAATAAACCCCTTGATATTCTGATACTCAGCCTTTCAGACTTAGGTTTTCAAGCACAAAATCACAAATTGTCTTCCAAAAATAACAACACGCACACAAACACCCTAAAACCTTCACAGTACTCCTGGACACCCCAGTGGTCCACATTCTGAGTCATCACCAATATCAGAAATCTAAGAGAAGGAGAAGTATGCAGGAAGAGAATGGATGCAATACACCATCTAAACATGGAGGTCTGTATACACCACACAGCTCAAAACTTCTCCCTTCAACCTTTGCTTTTACCAGCACAGTCAGGATGGAAAGTTTTGTACTCTAGGAATCAGAGACTTTGATTAAAAGTTTTACAGTCCCCACCAATTCTTAATGAAATAAAGCAGGTAGGAAAAGCCCAAAATAACAACTCTACTTGTGTATAATCATTATTTAAGTATTCCTGATGGAAAGAAGAGGATCAGTAACTTTTTTGGCTGGCACTCCAAGACCCAGCAATCAAGTTTCATCTCCTTCACAGCAATTGGTAACAAGATGCTGTGCCTCTAAAAGCACTGTAAAGTCTTCTTCCTCAGAAATATATTTTTAAACACTGAACTTTGCTGAAAAGGCTTTAAAAATCTACATTAAATGTATTTCTCTCTGCTTACTACTGTGTTCTTATTTAGAAGAGACGTATTTGCAAAGAGTATTTATAAGTACCAAGGGAAAAAAAAAAATCATTATCAGTCCATGTCTGTGACTTAATTAAGCAAGTGTGTTGCACTAAAAAACCCTCATCGATTTCTAGTTCTGGTAAAAGCTTTTATTAGATAAATTCAACCAGTTTGCCACTTAACACAAACTGCATCTCATTAAAGAAACTATCATAGGTTTGATTGAACCTTTACTCTAGAAAACTGACTTGAAAGGCTGTATCTTAAGCATGATCATCATATGCTTCTCTTTCTTTGCTCTGGATTTTGCTTCAAATTCAAGAGTGGAAGTTGAACAATACAGGGCAGACAGCAGGTAGCTGCACTGGATTGGGGTCATATCAGAAATCTAATCCTTTTTATTGCATCTGTAGCCCATGACCTGCTTGACAACTGTAACAGTTCCAGCAGAGGCAGAACAATGTTTGATGGTTTAAGCTGGTTTGCTCATCCTTTCATTATTTACCTACCATCTCACTAATATTTGTCACAATCTTGTTGTCATTTTCTCCTTCATACAAAAGGCCAGATTCCAGAAGGTGGACCTCAGCATATAGTACGTACCATGATACAAGATAAGGTTTGATATTGCCATCTATTTTGACATGGTAAACGACACTGAATTGTTGGAAGAATGCCATGTTCTGATGCACTGGCATTTGTTCAGTGCAACTGCTTTCCAGAAGAGGCCTGTTTAACGTTTGATTGTTCCGCTAATGCAAAATATCCTAATATTTTCCTGTTGTATACAGACAAGTAGCAAGGAAATGTGAAGCTTGTAAGACCTGACTGTCCTTGCTGTGAACTTTGAATTAACTGAGAAGTATATAATCTTTTAGAACCTTAGTTAAACTGTGCATCACTCAATGGTGAAGAAGAAATGCATGGAAATTCTCCAAAGCAGCCTCTAAGTCATTATTTAATATACCTCTAGCCTGAAAGTTTAGCTAGAAGTGATTAGTCAACACTCCTTCCCCACCTCCCAGCCTGCCACAAGCAGCAGTACATACCAGCTAGATATTAAAATGAGCAAAAGCTCTAAAAAAACCAAACAAACACTGGCTTGAGTACAGTCGCCCAGAAAGGAGTCTGGCTTCAGCAGTTCTTAACTTACTGCAGCAGCCACCTAAAACAGGCACCTTGCAGAACAGGTGAAGAAAAAAACACCTCAAAACAAAACTTCACAAAAAATCCAAAAGTCAGGCCTGGGCTGGAATTGGGAAGAAATAGTCACTCAAAGTAGCAAAGCAGGGAATCAGTAAGGCTGGTTCACACTTACTTGGGGGAAAATATAGATGGTCTCATTTTTGTGAAGAAAGGATTGACCCCTGAGGCCCTTCAGAGACCTCCTTAAAATACCAGAGACTTATCAGAATCACCAATTCCATGTGACTATCACAGCACATTACTATCATGGAAATAAAAACAGTATATCCACCTACTTCTCTCATTTTGAAAAAGGCCATTCCTGTGAGTAAAGAATCGGATCCTGCCTGATGCTGTGGTCCTATCCTTTCCAGCTCTAACTGCTCAGCCACTTCTTGCAATCCACCCTGGAAAAGAAAGCAGTTTTGTTGAATGCTGAAAAAAGTTAAATTAGAAAACTGAACAGCTATATTTGGGAAAATCTCTTACACAGGCTATCCAGGCATATTTCAGCATCTGCACAGTAGTTGAAACAGGCATTATACTAGATAAATGCATACCAGGAGAATCAAACCTTCTGTATCAAACAGTACCAATATTCTGTGTCAGTATTGACTAAATAAAGCAGTATCTGTAACCAACAAAACTAGTACTCCTTATGTTTCAGCTTCTCTAGTAACCAGATGTCATTATTTAATAATTCCTTCAAGATGACTGTTGACACAATGCCTTAAAAGGACGGACTATGAGCCCACAGAGAACACACCAAAGCTGCAAATCCATCTTCTCTAACAGGTAAAATTTCTCCAGTTTTGAAAGAAATCTTCTTCTCAATAAGCTTATGTCAAAAACTATGCCCTTAACTGAAAAGTGACTAAATAAACATCACTTTAGTGTCCTCTCCAAAACAGTAATAGCTTCTACATGTGAGAGCAAAGCTGTCAGAATTTGGTTTGGTTTTACATAGATAACACTGATCAAAAGGACAGACATGTAATACTAGAACCACAATCTTTTAATGCTGTGAGCGCATGATAGTAAAAAAATGCTTTTTTTAACACATTAAGCTATAAAGCTACTAGCAAAGCTAAAGCACATGCACATTCTTAAAGATCTAGAAAGATTAAAAAGGAAAAAAAAAGGTAGAAACCTTAGTGCAGTCATAAGCTTTGCAAGGCAAAAATGTTGCACAGAGGCAGTACTTTTAAATAAAGCATGCCTAGGGTTCACCTTCCCTTGCACTCTTGACCTGTTTCAAGTATAGGAAGGGAAGCAATAAGAGGCAAAAGCATAAGTCAAAATTAAAACTCATGGAGCTATAAAGATGTCCAAACTGAAAATCAGATCATATATTATGAAAATTCCTGTGAATCTTATGGCAACAGATTTGGGTCTAAGTTTTTGTTTAAAAAGATGGAAGCTTCAATAATAACATTCCCAAATAACACCTACAAACTAACATGAAAACCTGGTACTGCTATAGCTAGTTTTATTCTGTCTTGAGCAGCAGAAAAACACCCAACAATACCTGATCAATCCCTCCACCTCATTACCCTGACCTGGAAGCCAGCCCTTCCCCCATACCCAGAAAATGATAGGAAGTGTCACAGAGAAGAACCTCCATGGCCCATCCTGGCTACTGCAAAAATTCACCCTGTCCTGGCTGGAACCAGGACATTACCCATCCCTTTTTCTATACTATCTATGTCGTGTTCAAATCTTATAACTTCCAACTATATACACACATACATGCACACTAGCACAGGTATAATTTCCACAGTCATTGGCCTTCCCTCTGAGATGCCTGTTTTAATTTAGTCCATTATTGTGGGTTTTATCTATCCTAATGCCTTCCAGGGTAGGAGGGCTGGTGTGCTGTCAGCTCATAGCAAGCTGCATCAGATGCTCATAAGCAGTGCGTGTATCCGGACCACTCCGTACTCACTGGCAACGGCACTCATGGCATACAGTGGCAGTGACACTGAGCAACCGATGTTATACAATGCAACATTACAAACTGTTCTCACCCAAAAATCAAATCTCCTTGAGGTACATATCACGTTTCCCCATGCCTCTGTGGGGAATGTGCACCCAGGTCTTTGAACAAAAACATGGATGGGTTTGCCTTTGCTTGAGGCAGGACTAATCCAAACTGTCTTCCCTAACATGTTGTTCATATGCACAATGGGGATTTATCCCCTTCTGTGGTATGTGGAGGTGTTGATTGGGCAAGGCCAGCTCAATTGGTGGGACCTTGTGTGCTAACTAACCAGATGGTCTCGGCTTAATGTAGAGCCCACTCTTAGAAAGTTCCACCACCCACTGCTTTCAATGTTTTTAAACAGTCCATTGTACCATTTAATTTTCCCAGAGGCTGGTGCATTATAGGGAATATGATACACACACTCCATACCACGCTCTCTGGCCCAGGTGTCTATGAGGCTATTTTTGAAATCAGCGCAATCCACTTACTCCACGTGACATCAGTTGTGTGATGTGTGAAAGGGACTTTCCCTTTGAATATCCAGAACAGGACTGGTAGTTGAGGTGACAAAAGGAGCTGTGCTTCAGTGCCAATTGCTTCTGCAGCAGCTCAAACCCCTCCATAAGATGCCAATATCTCTTTTTCAACTGGGGTGTAGAAGGCCTCTGATCCTTTGTATCCCCAACCCCAGAACCCAGAGGTTACCCTCAAGTTTCTCCACGTCCTGTCTGCCAGAGGCTCCAGGAAGGACCATTCTCTCCAGCTGCAGTGTAAAGCACATATTTCATACCTTGTCTGGTGTGAAACACCAGACTGGCCAAAGGGCTACTGGATGAACAATCTCCCATTTACTTTGTTCAAAATCTTGCTGTTGTTCAGGACTCATTCTTCTTCTCCTGGGTCGCTTGATACAGAGGATTTATAATCTGACAGTAATCTGAGATATATGCATTCTCCAAAACCCCACAGCTCCTAGGAAAGCCTATTTCTTTTGTGCTGGTTGGTGAGGATCTACCTGCTACGTTGTTGACCACACCCACTGGAATCTAATTACATCCATCTTGCAATTTTCCTCCTAAAAACTGAATTTCCTGGGCAGATCCCTTGACCTGACTTTGCTGACCAGCCTTCAGGACGATCTGGATTATTTCAAAAGCCTCCTCAGCCATGTTCCCCCACGCAACAATATTATCAATGAACTGCAACTGTTCCAGAGCCTTGCCCTCTTCCAGTGCAGTCTGGATCGGTCCATGGCAAATGGTGGGGCTTTGTTTCCACTCCTGAAGCAGTCAGTCCCAGGTGTACTGAATGCTTCTCCAAGTGAAGGCAAACTGTGGCCTGCACTCTGCTGCCAAAGGAACGGGAAAAAATACATTAGCAATATCGATGGTGGTACCACTTGGCTGCCTTTGACTCCAGTTCATACTGAAGTTCCAGCATATCTGGCACAGTGGCACTTAGTGGTGGTGTGACTTTATTCAGGCCATGATGGTCTGCTGTCAATAGGCCACTTGGGATTACTAAAGGGTGAGCGAGTCTTGCTGACCACTCCTTGGCCGGCCAATTCATGAATTATCTCATGGATGGAAGTCACAGAGTCCCAGTCACCGCAGTATTGTTGATGGTGCACTGCTGTGCATCACTGTGTGATTGGTACTTGTTGTTCTTTGACCCTAAGCAGTCCCAAAGCGGAAGGATCCTCTGAGAAACTAGGCAAGGTATTCAGCTAATTTCGTCTGTCTCTACAGCTGCCATCCCAAAAGCCCAACGATGCCCTTCTGGGTCCTGAGGTAATCTATGCCAAGGATGCACAGAGCATCTGGCCCAGTCACAATGGGGCATTTTTGTCACCACCACTCCCAGTCAGGCTCACTTCAGCTTCCAGTACAGTCAGCTGTTGGGATCCACCTGCTACCCCAGAAACAGAAATGGATTCTGCCCTTACTATCTTGATGGCACCAGGGTATATTTGGTGCTGGCATCAACTAAAGCCTTACATAATCTTCTGAGTCTGATGTGCCAGACTAGCGGACCCACACAGTCCAGTAGATCCAATCTTCCCTTTCCTCCACCTCACTGGTTGTGGTCATAGTACATGTGGGTCACTTGTCAATATGAACTGGAGGTCTCTTTGAGAGGATCAGAACTAACATCAGCCCTCCTATTCTGCCTGAGGACATGCTCACTGGAAACTGGAGCAGCATTTATCCTTGAAGAATTTCCTGTGGTGCCTGCTCTTCCTCTCAACTTATGTACCCATGCTGCTAGGGCAGAGGTGGGTTTTTCATCCCACTTCCTCATGTCCTGTCCATGGTCATGCAGGTAAAACCACAGGCTACCTTGTGGTGTGTACCCCTCTCTCTCGAGCAGGAGGGCACTTGCTCCCAATAGCAGAGACTCTGGTCCATACTGGCGGGGCATGGGACATCTCTCCAGTTTGCTCAAGTCTTTTGAATCTGTCTGCAGTCTTGGACAGTCCTTCCACAGCCAAGAAGCAGGTTGGTAAGGAGGAAAACAGATGATCTTCATATTACTGGTGTCAGATAGTTATCTGAAGTACTGTTTTTTCTCCTTCTTTCATTGACATCAATGCCAATGAGCTGACAATGGTGTGCTCCATACAAACTTCGGCCACATGGATTGTGTACAATGGACCTTATCTGACCTACAGGGGACTTCTTATTTGAACCCTTACAGATCGCCTCCAACACAACTAATTCTGTCAGGTACCGGGCATCTTTCTCCATGCCATTGCACCTGCTTGGGCACACCACTAGATTATCCATGAGAGAATACCATTCTTCTCTCAGACTTGACAGAAGTCTCCCCCAGATGCTGAGAGTTTCTGTCCTCTTCCCAAATCCCCACCAGGATAGGGAGACCAGTTGCTTGGCTTCACTACCATCTAGTTTCATATCATGGGCCATGATATTCCAGGGTCAGAGCAGCCAGCTCACCAGGGGCTTTCATGACTGGTGGCTGAAATCTTTTCACTTAGCTCACCCAGGGATAGGAATTGGGTGATTAGTGATTATCTATGGCTCTGCCTCTTCCTCCTGTTGTGAGAGCTCTACTTCCTCTTTATCCCTCACTATGCAAACTGATTTGGTCCTGAATTTATTTTTCTGTGTAGGTGTGACTGTTACCAGCACAAGTTGTTCTTCTAGTTCAGCTGAAGTTTTGAGTGATAACAGTGCCTGTTGACCTGCTTTCCTCCTCCTCCCCTCTGGGTTCTGTCTAGCATTGAACTGTGTCCAGAAAAGAGTAGCCAGGGCCCAGCACACTTCAACAAGTTGATTGTTTATGAAGTAGCCACAGCATTCTTCTTGCAAATATTCTGTCACTTTATCAGGGTACTGCAGTGATACTCTCAAACCATTGGAGAAGAGAATTTTCAAAAAAAATGGCCCATTTTATTCTACATTCCATGCTACTCATGACTATCCTCCCTTAGGACAGATCTCAGATTGACCTTCCTAGAAATCTCTATCCTTAATAGACATGGTGTCCTAAATAGACATGGTCAGTACACGGTTTAGACCACACTGAGGAGACATAGCAACAAGAACATGTTTTCCTAAACATCCAAAGGAAATTCAAAATTCTCAAAGTTATTCTAACAGGCCTGAAGGAGAAAAAGGTAGTGAAAAGCTGGGGAAACCTATCCTCCCCTGTCCTCCCCACAGACTAGATACGATCAGTAATGGACTCCAAGAGATAGCACTCAAGGTAAGGGTACGAGAATAGCACTGAATACACATCCCAAATGATCCTCATTGCCCTTGATGTTATCACATCATAAACTAATAACCCATAACACATCAATAAAGCAAATCTTGATCTGAAAAAGAGCACCCTGATGGGCACATAGTACATATATAGAAACACATACAGGGTTAGGTAGCACACTCACACAAACAGACCAAGCAACATTGTGACCACTGGTTCTGAATCTAATAGATCTAATGCATAGATTAAATTTGTTTCCAACCCACTCTGGTCAGATCTCAACCCTTCATGCCCCACACTGGGTGCCAAGTAAAGCTGTCATGGTTTACAAATAGTATTCTCCAATTTAGTATTCCCACTGAAACCACTTCAAACTGCACTGTGCCGCTCACTCACTCCCCCCCTCTCCCTGCCCCTCTCCTGTGGCAGACTGGAGAGAAGAACTGGAGGCACAAAAAAGGAAGATCATGGGCTGTGATATGAACAATTTACTGGAAAACAGCAGTGAGATAAGAAAACAAACAGAAATAGCAGTAATACTAATGATAGAGCATGCAAGAAAAGAAACATTACTGGTCACCCACAGAAACCCCTGACAATACCTGATCACTCCCTCTATCACACTGCTCTGACCCAGAAGTCAGCACTTCCCCCATGCCCAGAAAATGATGTGAGGTGTTACAGAAGAACCTCCATGTCCTAGCCATGCCCCATCCTAGCTATTGTAAAAATTCACCCTGTCCTGGCTGGACAGAAAAGAAAAAAAAAAATAGATTATTGAGATTCTCTTTCAGGGAAGACTTTTGCCCTCCAGATAGGTATGCTTCACTCTTGGAGAAGGATGAATTCTTCCCAAATTTTCAGAGTATCAACCTTCCAAGAAAAAAGCCACAGGATAATTTACAGAATCACACAGCCATGGTCAACAGCAAATCTACTTCAAACTCTCATTTCACGGCACAGTCATAGAGCTTATTGTTCTGTACAAAACCCCAAATTAAAACCAAGTTTCCAACAAGATCTACTAATATACATTACTTAGGATTGCCACTACTATCAAAAGGTCTGGAATTGTCTACATAAAAAGATTTTTAGACAATAAGCAAGAGTTTAACCTACAGTACATTAATATCTCAATTAACTCTCAATCTACATGCCAGTAAAGTCATAATAACATACTGTACATTCAGAGAGTACTTAATTCCACAAAAAAAAATCAAACAGATTTCCAATTCTGAAGCCTATTTCTCTTTCCAATGCCAAGAATCTTTTTTGGGTGTGTGGGGATAGAGAGTGGGAGACCTACAGCAGATCAGTGACTATCATACAAAAAATAACTTAGACAAGTCAAAAAAGACACCTGCACAGCTGTTCAGTTCACTGCAATTTAATAAAGATTGAAAGTGACACAGATTAGGAGACAGCATATGCATTTTTAAAGTTACAACACTGAATGTTTAGTAATTTGTTTCAGGCAGCTTCTCTCAGTACAGTTCAAGTCCACCATCCTTTCATCACTGGTAAATATGGAGGGGTAAGATAGTCCATTTCCCTTCCCCTGCTGTCACTATCAGTCTGCAGGTTAGGTGAGTGGATCAAAATTTACTGCAGGAAAGCTGACCTACATATTCAGCTCTGAAAAAAAAAAAAATCACCCTTGTTCTCATAGTTTGCCAAAATAAGACCTGCAAAGGTTTTTCTTGTCTTCCAAAAAAATCTTACTGTCTCTAAACAATGAAGGTTACACACAACTATGCCTTAATTATGTCAGAAACTACAATACTCTCTTTCCCAAGCCCACTGGGAATGTCATCTCTGAATGGTGACATGGAACATCAATTTGTCACCTTTTTTATGTCACTAAATTTGGAATATACATTCTGTTCTTGCAGTGTGTCACCAGATAGGCACCAGATGCTCCACTTCACTGGGAGGGAGAAAGTGACGACATTTTGGAGAGGGCTCCCCCCCACCCCTAATTTAAGCCTCCTAAAGTTTAGGAGCATTTAATTTTTGTTCCTGGCCTCTGTGAAGAAGTGTTTTTAAGATGTCCTCTAATATACAGCCAATTGCCCAGATGATTATACCAGTAACAACTGTATATGAACACAAATAAGTACACTTTCTTACTAATTGGAAGGGTGATCTACATTTTTAACATTAATTTGATTAACAAAGGATTCCCACGATTTACTTTCCACAAAAGTAGGTTACTACTCAAAGTGACACACTCTGCTAGTTCATCGCAGAAAAAGAGAGAAGACTAGTAACAGCACACAGATCAGCGTTTCAGCACGATGAAGTGGAAAGCCATTACTTAGTTAGGATTTGGTTTGACTAAGGTGAATGTTCTCTTTTTCCTGCAGGTTTTCATTAAGAAAGCCTAGAGTTAAATTACTTTCCATGAAAGCAACAAATCATCAATTGCCTAAGATGAGTGAAGCACCTCACTCCAGCAGCACTCCAGCCTCTTAACAGCTCTTCGGCAAGTAAAGCTGTTAACACTGCCTTCAGTATCTTTCTTTCACTTGCTGTCTTCCCCTTCATACACTTAGCTCCAGTTCCCACTCATTCTCCAGTCCAATAAGGTATCCAAATTTTATGCCTAAGAGTAAGCCAATTAGCAGCCCTGCTGGCCTGACATGAGACATTGGTTTCTATTTCATTTTTTTTTCCCTAGAAGTCACATGTTTGTCCCAAACACATGCTGTTGCTTATCTCTGCTTATGGGGCCATCTGAAACATTCTTCACCTCATTTCTCTTCCCAAGACACTTCCACATCATCTTCTTGCAATTACCTTTGTCTAGATATCTGCAGTCCTTTAGTGGATTGCACAATAAAGAAATAAGAGTATATGAGACTCATCAATTCTCAAGGCTAAGGAAATGAAGAATTAATTTCAAATATGGGTTTATCATCTATCAATGAAGTACTGTAAATACAGTTCCAACATATTTTTAACTGGTAAGGAATTATAAAAATTAATTTGTTGTCCTGCCTTCTTCTAACAATGCCTTTAATATTAAATATATAAAGCTTGAGACAACAATGCCTAATATGCGCCATCAAAGCAAAACCAGACAATAAAAACAGAGAAAGTATTTCTAAACATGATGTACTCTGTCTCCAAATGCAAGATTTGTTCCAAACCATTAACAGATTACTTACCTTCAGATTTTTGCAACTCTTCATGAGATATTTTACATCATAGATGACAGGGAAAAACAATCGCAGTATCTCAAAGAAGTCCAGCTCTTCCTCAGGTAAATTGGAGTTTGTCAGGATTTTGATTAGATAGCCAAAGTCATATCCGCTGCAAATTAGTAACAAAAACAATGTAAGCATGTAATTTAGACGCATCCTTCTCACTTCCAATATCAAGACTTCATTGCACATTGACAGGATATTCTGCTTAAAATTCAGTGCCATTAAGACCAACTTTTATGAAGAAAACTAAACTTCAGTGTAAATGGCCTCATTGCAGATTCCAGAGAAAACATTTTAATTTAGTCTGAATGAGGCCAAGTG
>JACBWW010000020.1:19871981-20009191 GCA_020086605.1 Lanius collurio
CGCACGCGGGGACCCGGCTGCGCCCCGTCCCCTCCCGGTGAGGCCTGGCTGGCTCCTCGCGGCCGTGTGCGTAAACAGGGCACCCGAGCCGGCGGCGCTGTAGCCCGGGCCGGCCCAACCCCGCGCTGCCCCGGGGCCGAAGGGTCCCGCCGGGCGGGAGTGCGGTGCCGCAAGGTGCCCGCCGGAGGACAGTGGGATGTCTGGGGAGAAGAATTTGGAAACTGAAAGTCAAATAGGCTGTCCGGGAGGCGTCCCCGCTGCCTTTGGCGCGCCTGGCCAGGTGATCGGGCGCAGGTCGCCTTGCCTGGTTTCACCGGAAAGCCTGCTAATGGGTTGTAATGCCTTCAAAGAGATGCGACTGCGTGTTGGGATAAAACCTCTCTGGAAGCTGCTTGTAGTAGTGTAGTTCATCAAAAGTTGAGACTAAAACACAGGGCACCAAGGAGCTGTGTCTCACAGTGGCCTACCAGTAGTGTCACAACAATCCTGCTGGCTTTGCAAACTATTTTTTCTGGTGTTTAGTGCTACTTGCTAAAAATTGGTTCTCCCTTAAGAACTGGGTTTTTTTAGATAGTCAGAAGAGGCCAGGTGTTTTTATTCCTGTTCAACATCCACAATTTTTAAAGCAAAACGCTTTACTTTGTCCTGAGGTTCTCTGTCTTGGCAGTATGCTGCCTTGTTTTGCCTAGTCTCTTAAAACTCTTCACATTTTATAAGGAGATCCGCATTTCATACATTTGAAGTTGTATTTACAGTGAAGTAAGCATTCTACAGACATACATCTTCCTAGGATTTCTGTAGAACTGGAATGGTAGATGCCTCCAAAATAATTCAGAAAAAGTCACATCAGTCTGTCTCTAGGAGTGGAAAAGTTACTGCATTTCCAAGTTCAGTAACTGTAGATCGTTCCGTTTTTGAATTACTACACAGGAAGCATAAATATGACAGTATTCTAAGTATTGATGCTTGCATAAACTTAAGTCTATTGAGAGCCAATTTCACAAATATTTTTGAGACAGTTCACTTTTCTAAGGAGCTGTCCCTGTGGGCATGCAGGAGCTTCATTAACTTAAAAGTTTTTGTTGGGCTGGCCTTACTTGGCTTTTTGTTTACATCCAATTTTTTTTTAATCTGGCAGCGAGATGAGCTCATCCTGAATTAAGTCCCCAAAAAGGTGATCAGTTTTTGTCAGTCAGCTTGCTGAACTGGTTTGCTACTGTTTGTGCATGTACCAGCTCAAGCACAGGCAGAGAGGGAATGGATGCTGTAGCCAGGAATTGAGGTAAGGGGTAGGGACATGGTAGCTGCCTAAATGTCGTTCATTTATGAGTATCATTGTTGCTCCTCACCAAAATGCTCAAAGTTCTTGGTATGGTGTAGTTAACTAAGTTAGTCAAATTTGGTTTGTGTTGTCTTAGGTCAGAAAAACTCAGGTATGTGTGATCTTAACTTCAGTAAATCAGCTAGTTTTCCTTAATGCAGTCCCATACAGGTTTGGAGCTTGAATTAAAACCTTTGCAATTGAAAAAGAGTTTTCTTACATTTTCTGTTGTTCTAGACAAAGTTAAGAATGTATCATTTTTCCAGTGTACTCATCCCACTTGGGGAAGGGACAGCTGAGGTTATTAGTTCAAGGTTTTTCCTAGGCAGGGTTATAACAATTTGAACAGTTCAGTGAGGTTCTGGCTTTCTTGGTCCTCTCTCCCTGTCATCATCTTCCTCCCCAGTTTCCATAGGTTGTGCACATGAGTGGAGCATAATTATATACCCTTCTCAAAAGGATTTTGCAGCATGCTAATGAAAAGTGTGACAGATGATTAAAGGGCAGGAAGGTGCATGAAAGATTCCAGGGAGAATCCTTTAGTTAAGAATGAGAGGGTGCAGATACTGGTGTGTGGTGTAACACAGTGGAACCCTTGATCTGAATTCTTCTGTGCTAAAGATATTTGATATTTTCTTCAAACAGCACGTGATTTCACAGGGAAAGAGCAAATACTGAGTTCTCTATGAGAGGAATAAGAAAGATCAGGCTGCAGAAAGCAAGGTTCATAGCCAAGTTAGTGTCTTATTCCCATTTGTTCCCCAGGCTCTTAAAGATGTAGTATTAAATTCTATGTCCCAGTAGTGCTTTGGAAGGACACAAAACACTCCCAGCACTACTCTTAACACACCTTTGCAGGTAATGTGTTTCGGGTTTTTTGAGAAAGGATTTGTGTGGAGTGTATCTAGCAGTGGATGGAGGAGCATTTCTGAAGTTAGATCAAAAGATGCTTTCTGGGAATACCATCTGCCATTATTTGCCATTGGAGCTGTGTTCCCTCCCCTGTATTAAAGTGAACCTTAGGTGACAGAGAAGAATATTATTAACCAGGTGCAAGCAGGAAAAATACATGGAAGATCAATTAGTCTGCTTTTATAGTTTGTTTTGATTCCGGCATTATAAGATGAAGCTAATTTTCTGCCGTTCTGTCTCTCTTACTGGCACCTTAGATATGTTCATCCTGTCGAGAAATTCTGCTTCTGAGCTAAGTCTTCATCTCCACCTCCTCCACATTCTCTGGAATACTGTCTTTCAAAACGGTCTTCCTGTGCATAGAAATTGTAGAATGCTTTGAGTATTGAAATCGACTTCCTGTCAATGCAGCTAATTTCAAGGTTTTTCACAGTAATTTAACCTGTTGCAGGAAAAACAAATTTGGATTTGGCTTTACCAGATCTTGTAAGGTGCATTGGTACTTTCAGGGAGGCCTGGGTCTTGAGTGTCATCGGAGCTTTACATTGTTGCAAGTAGCTTGCCTCCACATAATTCTTGAGAGTACTTGTGCAAGTGCATTGAGCTTGGTGAACGTAGTAAAAAATACTGTTAAATACTCGGCTAATGTATTAAGGAAGAATGCCTAGTCTAATAAATGTTCTGCATATTGGTCTGAAGGCAGTGTTGCAGAGCAGTACTTAGTTGTGAACCTCATACAATGCCTTGGCAAAGTAAATGTTTAATCAGATAAAATTAAGAATATTAAAAAACACCGGTGTGTCACCTTAAATTAAGCCAGTAAGGGGAGAAAGATGAGTTGAGATTGTTGTCAGAAGAATGAGTAGTGTGATTTCTCCTGCTATAGTTCCTTTGCTTGTGACCATGTATGAGGTTTAAAAGTTAAATCTACTATTTTTTTGCTTTAATCCTAGTATTCAATATAGAATGCTGAAGACTATTAACTTATTCCAGCATTTTCAATTTTATTCTTAAAGGGCTTTTCAAAACTTAACTGTGTACAAATGTCTGAAGTCATGCTTTTAGTTTCTTTTAGACTTTTAGCTGTTACATTGACCATGAAATGGATGCTAACAATTTCTTCTTTGACAGCATTGCAGAAATCCAGAAAGATGTGGAATATCGACTGCCATTCACTGTAAACAACTTGACAATTAATATTAACATGTAAGTAGAGTGAGCTGTGTCTATGCACATCTTGAAAATTGAAATTGTTCTAAAAGAAAAAAAAGCAATAATAGAATATAAGTGGCTCCTAGCACATAATTATTTTCAGGAACCATAACCTGGATTTGTATTAGTGGTTATAGTGGTCTGAGTGAAACTGGTTCTATAGAGGATACAGATGTTCACCTGAGAGCAGAATCATATTTTGCTGCGCTCAGCTCCTAAGATGGTTGTGTGATTTCAGTTGAAAGTAACTAGGGGAAAATGCTTGAGGGTGTCTGATAACTTTGATTCCCTACCACTGAAATTAACTGGATTGGTAATTTACTGGTCTGCTGTAACTCCAAACTCTTGCCCTGGTGAAGCTTCTGGACCATAACTTCAGTCATTTATTGGAATATTTCCTGTGAATTTTCTTTTGGGGGGATGCTTTTGGTCTGGCAAATATTGATAGTATTCTGTTCACAAGTTTTTTATTACTTTGGCCTGCTGAGTTGGCCTGATATTCTTACAGATTACACTGCATTGTATTTGTAGTAATAACATTTGTAGTCAAAAATGTTCTTGTTATGCAACAGCTTCTTTGTTGTCCATCAGTCAGTCAGAGCATGGTTGCTGGTAACAAACACCAAGGTCATGGGCTCGGTGTCCATAAGGGCCGTGCACTTAAGAGCTGGACTCAGTGATCCTTGTGGGTCCCTTCCAACTCAGAATGTTCTGTGATAATTGCTCCTTTGTTGTACTACAATTTTGCCCAGTAAATGCTCTCTTCAGTTTTGTGGAAGTCTGGTATTCCAGGCTGTTGGACTTCTAATTTTGTAGCTGAATAATCTTTTTGTGTGCTTCATTCATTGTGAACTTCTCCATAACTGTTGTCCTAGAGAAGTAAGTTTATGTAATTAATAGTACTTTTCCTTTGCATATGAAGCCTTCTTATGCAAACTTTATCATGGGATGTCACTGTAGTAATAATTATTCTTTTATTTCCAGTTTGCTTCCACCTCAATTTCCTCAGGAAAAACCAGTCATCAGTGTTTTCCCACCTGTGAGACATCATTTAATGGACAAGCAGGGAGTATATGTGACCGGTCCATTAATAAGTAATGTATGTGTTATTTGTAGCTTTACACAGATCTACTGTTAATGGCAATTTTAATAAATGTCACACTAGATTATTGTTAATCCTCCTGGTAAAAAAAGATTAGTATAGATCCTAATGTCTTTCAAACTGTATTTTGGGGGCCTGAAAACAGAAATTCAGAAGTGTTCAGTATACTCTTCTATTGATATCATTACTGACTTGAGTATTCCATATATCTAAAACTGGTTTAAGTTATGAAGGCTTAGAAAGTTACTAACACTTTTTTTTTTGGTTATTATTAATTGCACAGTTCTTCCAGCTACATTCCAGTGTATTCCAAATAAAGGCGAGGGATGCTTTAAGACGGTTTTGTAACGTAGTTCTTTCTGGCCTAATCCTATTAGAATGGCATCAAGGTTTTAGCTCAAATATTCAGTATTTTAATATGCTGTTCTTTTTGTCAACAAAAATATGCTAGTTTTTTTGAGTGAATGGAGGTTCTGACTCTGTCAGAATGCAGTTAATGTCTTTGTCCTCAGATATTTTTATTTTTTTCCCCTTGTCCTCAGATATTTTTATTTTTTTCCCCTTCTGTTGTTTTCACAAATGTAACTTGGTAACTAAAGTGGTGGTTTTTTGGTTGTTCAATAGAAATGTGGTACTTCATTGATTCTCCAGTGATACTAGAACATACAAAAGACTTTCAGTTTCTGTTAAATTCTGGGTGGCTTTATCACTTTATTTGGTGCCTATATTACACAGTTTGCATTATCTGGTATGTCTGAAATAGCTTTTCAGCACTGTCACATGGGTATAATAAACAATCGAGTTCAGCACATTTTGGAAATCTTGGATTCCAGACATAATTTTTCTTCTTCATTGGGTTTTGTTTTGTGTTTTTACCAGTTTACAATGCATTCAGATCTTGGAAAAATTATTCAAAGTTTACTGGATGAGTTTTGGAAGAATCCTCCAGTTCTAGCTCCTAGCTCAACATCATTTCCATAGTAAGTTATCTATAAGCATAATAAATGGAACTATGTCTATTAATTTTTTAAAAGAGACTAAACCAATTATGAGGAGGGCAGGGACAGGAGTAATGTAATGGATATATTGAAAGAATTAGATTCCCTGTCCTTGCGAAATTTCATGTGCATGTTTGATGACGTGCTTGTTTTGAGAAGGGACAGACACTAGATTTCATTGGAGTTACTGTATCAACATGCCTGATGTAACTTTATATCTGTTTTCTTGAAAAAGAAATTTTTTTACATTATCAGATGAAATCTGGAATTTGCCGTACCTCGTGATCTGAGCAGTTGTGGTTTTTCATATTGTGTTCATAATCTCCCAGGCTTAGGGCAGTTTCTGTTGTACAGCAGAAATTGTATTAAATATGCAAAAGTGAACTGAGATGTTCAAACTGTATCAGTACAATGGTAGTTCTCATGGTTGACAGTGATACACAGTTTAGATGCAGCTGCAGTTGTGAATTTAAAAAGAATCATTCATGTTATTTAGAAGTAATTATGTGTATGTTGCCCAAGCTATTAAATGCTATACCGTGAGTAAGAACTCATGTATGACACAGATGCTTTTCTCACAACTTTAGGATGGAAACAATTTAAAATTATGCTCACATAAATTTTTGAGAAGTAGTATTCTCATAACTAAGAGTGTAAGTGTGTATTTGGGTGCTCTAGAAGAATGTGGATTAGTGGATTTGTATACTATATTGCAGTATAAGACAAAAAGACTTACTATGTTGGAAGTAACTGAGAACAGAAAATACAAAGTTAGTTTATGGTCATTTGAAGATTCATTCTTGTGTCTTATATGTGGTCTGGTAATTATAACTGAAATGATAAAGAAATGTGCTGTAAACAGTTGGTTGCTCATGATTGTGGTTTTGTTTGTTTTCAGCCTTTTCAACAAACCAGCTGGAATGCCTCCTTTTGCTCCTCAGGGGTTTCCATTTCTCCCTCCATATCCACCTCAAGAAACAAACAGAACAGTGGCAGCCATGCCTGTTTCTGAATCAGTTTCTTCAAGCTACACTACAGACAAGCCTGCTGCTCCCTCCTATGGCTTGATTGCTGATCTGCCACTGCCTGTTCCGACAGCAGAAGCGGTGCTTCAGGTCTGTGTGCTGAGTTTTGCTGCTTAAGCTGTCAGACACTTGGTATAAGTTCCCTTGAGGACACATAGGGCATTGCTGTAACACTCAAGGAAGCACCTGAGTGACTGCACTTCATTGTTTTGCTGGTGCTAGGAAAACAAAACTGTCAGTCTGGCTTTGATGAAAAGTTTTTTAGAACTTAAAGTCAGAGCAACAAGTTTGTGTGAGTTTCAATGAAACTAGTGTTATGCTAAAGATCTTTGATTCTTACAGGGCTTTGTATTGGAGCTTCACTCCCTCATAGTGCAGCTGTAGCTGTATCTCCAAACACAGAAAATGTTTTTCTTTCTTTCCTGCTCAGAACCTATTAGGTGAGGGCAATGTGCAATCTCAAGCCTTTATATGTAGAGTTTTATCTTGCATGTTTATACTCAAGCTCCCTATTGCTGATGAGCTCTGGAAGGAATTTTATTTTTAATAAAACTTTGTGTCTAAATGTTTAGTCTTTAATCAAATCATGTTTATGGAAACAAGTTTTCTTAGGCTTGGAAGGCACTTTTCTGGCTTTGTAGAGTTTAAATTTTCTACATTCTGTGGAGACAACTGTTTTTTCCTTGTCTAAAACATTTCTTCTTTGAGGGATTATAGCTTTAAAAACCACATGAAAGGGATCAAAATGTCAATCTCCTTCTCTGTTCTCACGTCCCTGAGTTTTACTGTTCCTGTGTATTTCCTCAGTCATCCAGCTGTTTTCAAATGAAGGACATAGCAGGACAGCATTATTTTCCTCCAAAACTGACTCGTCTTTTATGACATGCCACCCCAAACATCTTCAATCTTTTGTTGCATTGGTTGAATTGTCTTCTGTTCAGAGACAAGTGCTACTACTTCTTGCTGCTTTTCTTGCTTTTCTTGTTGCTGGCAAATACTCATCTTCAGTTTTTGATTAATCAGGTTAAATATAAAGAAATTGCTCTTCAAAAACTTACTAAGCATTTCTAAACTTTTGTTCAGGTTGGCCAGAACGGATTTACATACAAGATGCCTGATGTTCCTGATACCTTTCCAGAACTCTCAGAACTAAGGTAAATTTTCAGAAGGTAGCTGAACTTTACATAGTTATTAAAAGGCAATTACTGCTGGTCTGCATCTGATTTTTGTCAGAAGTCTGTACGCATCACTGAAAGGATTTTGTAGAAATTATAAATAGGAGAAGTATCATGTACCAAAATACTGGAGTCAGAAAATAACCCAGCCTTGTATTCAAATGTGCTGCTTCTTCAGGGTTTTGTTGGCGGGAACAGTAATTGATTCAACACCTGGAAAAAGAGTATTTATTTTTATGTTTTCTAACTATCAGTGTTTTTCTGTTTTCTGAGGCCTTGCAAAGGACTTAGTTTCTAGTAATTCAATAAGCTTAACTTTTGAAGGAGAAATAGGACAGCTTGAGGCCGGTTCACCAAGTACATTCTCTTAAACACCAAAGGACTGTAGTGCAAGGTAGACAGAGAACTGTGTCATGAGCACCTCAGTTTGTTGGGGGGGCTGGGTTAGACAAATCCAGGTGGTAAGTGTGCCAGCTGTCCCAGTGCAAGTTACTGCTACATCTAATTACTTTATACACATACTACACAAATACTTTCGTCACATTGTCATTATTTAAACAAACTGTGTCATTTATTATTCCCAGCAGCTTTCCTGGATCTAATGAGACAGCTTCCTAGATTGGTTGTGTGGGATAGAATACGTTACAATTCACTATTAACTCCTTCAGATCTCACATCTTTCTGGTGGTGTGATAGTTAAGCAATTGAAAACTGTCCTCTCAACTGGAGTGGTTTTTTTCTTCTGACACCTTCCAAAGAGCCTGTTTAAGTTTAGCTGACTCAGCAAGTTCTAGCAGTATCCCTATTAATAAAAGCAAGTTTAGATTTTTGCAGGGAAGTGTAATTTGTTTGTTTAAACAAAACATTTTAATCAAGCCTGCTCTTTTCATGTAGACTGGATTGAAATGCCATAATTCTTCTATTGGTAGAGTTGAATGACAGTGCTATTGAAGCTGTTTTGAATAGTTCTGTTTGTTTGTGTGGCAAGGTTTTGGTAGCTGGGGGGCTTTTTGAGTGGCTTTAGTGAGAAAGGGTCAGGAGCTGCCCCTGTGCCAGGCACAGCTGATTTGACAGCAAACACACTGCAGGATAGCTGAGTCTGTTAGGGAAGCAGGTACTACTTCTGAAAACATTTTAGAAAGAACAGAGGCAGTCAGGATTGAGGGGAGGAATGGAAAAGTGTGATAATCTGCAAATACCAAGGTCAGAGAAGACGGGGGAGAAGGAGGTGCTCCAAGTGCCAGAGCAGTTAGTTTCCTGCAGCCCACAGAAGTTTTGGGAAAGGCTGCAGTAGAACAGGTATTTTAAAAATGTACCCTGTAGCTGTGAGAGGACGTTGCTGGAGCAGTTATCCACACTGTAGTCCAGGAAAGACCCCATATTGGAGCAGGCAGATACATCCTGAAGGAAACTGCAGCCAGCTGTTACCCAGACTGGAGTAGTCTCTCCTGCCTAGAACTGATTGCAATCTGTGGAGCAGGGGTAAAGTGTGAGAAGGAAGGAGAAGCAGAAGTGAACTGTTAGGGACTGGCTGCTAGACCTGCAATTCCCCCTTGCTCCAAGGAGTGGGAGGCAGGGGGAGGTAGTGTTGGGAATAAAGGAATGAAGTTGAGCCTGAGGAAAAACGGAGCAAAGGATTGTAGTTTTTGCCTTTCTTGCTCACCATCCAACTCTTACTGTAATTGACAATAAATTCAGTTAAATTTTTCCAAGTGTATTTTGTGTGTGTGTGTGATTGTAATTGGTAAGTGACCTTACTGTTTTTGTCTCACTCCTTGAAATTTTCCTCCATAGCCTGTTGAGGAGGGGGACTGGGAGAGCAGCTGGGTGGGCTTCTGGCAGCTGGACACAGTCAAGGCACATAGCAGCGTTGTCAGAATTAAGGCTTGAAATGGGAGATACTTTTTAACGTGCTGCTTTTTAAATTCACTGCTGGACATTGTAGAACCCACAATCCAGGAAAAAGGGGACAATAAGTTGTGGTCAAGTGTCGTATTTGTAAAGTCAAAAAAAACCCCTTTAAACTTTGGTAGAAATTAAATATTTTACATGTGGTGTTTTAAATCTAGTAGATTTAAATCTACTTTCTTTCTGTTTGAATACAGTATATCACAGCTGACCAGTATGAATGAGCAAGAGGAGGTGTTACTGGAACAGTTTGTAACTCTTCCACAACTGAAGCAAGTCATTACTGATAGAGATGAGTTAGTGAAAAGCATTGAAGAGTTGGCAAGTAAGCTGTCAAAATTTTAACGTGTGACTGTGTTGTGTGAACTAAATCCTCTAAAAAAAAGTAGTAATGGTGATTTTATTTTCCAGAAAAAAACTTGTTGCTGGAGCCTAGTCTCGAAGCAAAAAGACAGATGGTGTTGGATAAAGTAAGTTAACAATAAAGTCATCTTCATCTATATTAGTGGTAATATCTGGGTTTTTTTCAAAGTGACAATGTTCTTTTTCTTCTTCCTCCCAGTATGAGCAACTCACGCAAATGAAAGCAGCCTTTGAAAAAAAGATGCAAAGACAGCATGAACTTAGTGAGGTATAATTCCTATATGTCAACCTTTAAGAATATTTCGGTAAATCTGAACTTTTAATTTGTATCTTTAACCATTAAGAATATTCTTTTGGTTAAACTCTGATTTAATATGAAGTAGACTAAATATTTTATGCAGTATGAAAAAAATGGGATGATGTATCAAAAAGTTAAAAGCAAAACAACTGATTTTTTGGCTAGATTATTGTTTTTTACTGCTGCAATAGAAGCAAAGTTGGAAGAAAAGAGTGATGCTCATCTAGACCTGTTTAGTACAATCCTGGTCCAAACCAGTTTTAAGAATAGAATAATTTTTTAAAGATGACTTGTTCAATTAATGCTTCTCATTTAACATAATGATCTTGTAAAAGTGCTTAATAACTTTAGAAACCTAAATTCTGCACTTCACTGGGTATGCTTACTTTGGGCAGTATGTTGTATGTGCTGTCAAACCTTGCACATTCTACAGCACAAATAGGGTAAATTTTATTACTTTAGAAAGTATTGGAGGAGAAAAATTTCTTGGTATGTTTACCAGAGTACTCATTAGAAGATGTAACTTCTAATGAACCACTTTCTGCAGTAAAATCTTCATAATTTGCAAAGCTCCTCACCTGAAAATGCAACAGTCCATCAAATTAGCGTGCATAGTACCTGAATTTCAGAATGTCCTCAAAATAACAAAATACAAAATAACAAAAAAAACCCAAAAAGTTACATGACAGCAAACCAAATGATTTCATAGATGATCAGACAATCAGAACAGTCTGACTCCTAATGCCTCCTTTGACTTTAAAGTGGGCAGAGGTATTTAACACTGATAAACCTTCTATTTTTGGAAGAAACCACTTAAGAACAGGACATAATATCCCACTGCTGTATTCTTTTTTTCTAAGTTAGATTTGCTGATTCAATTTAATGATGGATAGGAGGCTGAGAGTTGAGGAGTAGCAGCTGAATTTTTCTGCTTTTTTCCCATATATGCTATAGCTTCATGTACTGATGTTTGCTGTGCACTACATGGTATCTCCTGCTCTCTTTCCTTCCAATTTCCAGACCAGTATTTTTACTTGTACTGTGAGTGAATTTTAGTCATCTTTTATTAGAGCAAACTCTCCATATTTTGTACAAGATTAATTTAACAAGAAATTTTTGATTACATTCTGATTACATTTTACACTACATAAGTAAAATATTTTTCATAGGGTAGATGAAGGTTAGGCCAAGCATCTAAAATCTATAAATACCTTAATTTTTCAGTTCTGGCTCTGTACAGACTCCTACTGGATGTGAATCATGTCCTGATTAACTGCTCAGACAAATTAGAGAAAAAAATAATGAAATTGTATGCAATAAACAGAAGTAAGGTTTGAGGTTTATAAGAACAGAAAAATGAGTATACTGGTTTAGATTAGCAGACCATCTACTTCTTGAGTAGGTGCTTTTTGCTTTCCTGTCTTCTCCACAATATTTTCAAGGGTATTTAAAAGCTGAACACTAAGTGCTTTTTTACATTTTTATACTTCTCAGGTTCACAACTGATTTTCAAAAGTAGATCCTATTTATTGAAGACACTTGAAATGTTAGTTCTACTCAGAAATCAGGCACTTTGAGTACTTGTCAGATTTCCAAGCTGGATGCTTTCTACAGCGTAGGGTAAAAGTTGAAAAACTTTATTCATTTGTGTGAATGACTGTGTATCAAGACCTAAACTAGAAACACTTTGCTCACATTGAATCCTTTCTAGTTTAACAAGCTACGCTGTTTCTTGGAGATGGAGCTTCATCTGGTTACTTCGGCTTTTATGTAGTAAATAGTGCTCTATCCACGTATTTTGTATTTATATAGTCAATTATCTTCTTGGAAATGTAAGTTTGAATGAACAGGTTAATATTACATTGGACTTTTTGTTTTCTTAGAGTTGCAGTCCAAGTGCTCTGCAGGCCAGACTTAAAGTAGCTGCTCATGAAGCTGAAGAGGAGTCTGACACTATTGCAGAAGACTTCTTGGAAGGCAAAACAGAGATAGACGACTTTCTTACTAGTTTTATGGAAAAGAGAACGGTATGTAATATACAAATAGTTCCAATCCAAGACATGTACAACACATAGTAAATAAGTTTAGCCCTTTTTTTTAAGAGTTTGAGCAATCCTGTAATTCAGAACAGTGCTTTAGTGAGCTTTGACAGAAGGAAAAATATCCTTAAATGGCTTCAGTCTATTTAGACTATAATCTGCATGCTAAAGGCACGTATTTTTAAGACAGGAGTGCAAAGGTCTGTTGTGTTAGACCTTATTCATATGTTGTTGCAGATATTTTTGTGCCAGTTTCTTCTTTATCTTGTATAGATGCAGGAGAGGATAGCCATATGCTAAATTTCAAATTTGGAAGGTTGACATAAACTGATATGTTGCATTAAACAACCTTCCTACATTAAAACAATGTTTTATTTATGAAACTTCTTAAAAAAATTCTGTTGATGGCTATCATCAAATAAGTAATTGAGGTTCAAAACCCACCATTCTTGCTCATGCTGTGATAAAAGTAACTTGCCAAGTAGTCTGCCTTTCTTTAAAGATGCCCAATAAATGCATTTTATAGCATTGGAAACAGTCCTCTTGTAAGCAATTTTGGATGGGATAACATTATCAATATATACTGTTTTTCAGCCTGAAGCTTGAAAGGGAGGTAGGTCAAGCGGGTTTTCTTTTTTTTAAAGAGCCTGTTAAGTAGCTAAATCATTAAGGAGAAACTGCTGTATGCATTATAAAAACTTGCATTTAGAATTCAGTCTTGTGTGTCTTGTTTCATAGCTCTGCCACTGCAGACGAGCCAAAGAGGAAAAACTTCAACAGGCAATAGCAATGCACAGCCAATTTCATGCTCCGCTATAGGTAAACTTTGTTTTTTAAACAATGTACCTTATTGTTACACACTTGGTAGCTGCAAATGGATTTGTTACAGTGCTTAGTGTTCTAATAAGACTTTCTGTGGAAATCAAGTATGTCCTGCATCTATTGTTACTTGTATTTAAAACATAACTTCTGGAGAAATTAAAATATCTAATTATGGAAATTTGTCTTTACAGACTTCCTGCAAACTACACCTGCCAAGAGAACGAATGAAAAACCCAATAAAGCACACTTTTTAATAACTATTATTTGCAAATAAGCATTTCATCTTATCTGGTTGTATTTATAGAAGAGATTGTATACAGAGTTGGGATGGTTTTTGTACAAATTAGAATGTCTCTTTATATTCTCATTGTACTCAAGAATCCTTCTATTGCAATCTTTGCATTAATTTCTTGTATTTTTTGTTGATAGTTATAATATTTATGTTCCCTGCTGCTATACTCCATTATTCAGAGATTAAATATCTAAACATGTAATTTTGACTAGCTTTTTACATTTTTATAAAAACGTAATTCATATCTTTTGTATTTTGAACTTTAACCATAGATTTGGGTTAATCTGTGGAAGACTTTAAGTTTGATAGGACTTTGGAAACTAAAAAAGTTCTTAATGGAGATTGTCAGTGGATTCACAAGCTGTCTTTTCTTGAAGCCAAAATATTAAAGAAAAATTTTTTTTTACTTCTAAGTAATAACAGAAAACTAAGTGTAGCTTGTATTGTGTTTTGAATAAGTAGATTGGGGATTAAGCAAAGGATGTCTTGGAAAAAATTATATTGGAATCAGAATAAATGATCTCTGGTAGATTTGGTATGTTGCTTAGTAGCACTGATGCACTGATTTTCAAGAGTGGCTTGGTACCTATCACTAATTAAACACAATTTTCATCTAACAATTTTATTTTCTTTCTTTTTGTTCATAGAGGACTAATAATCCGGTCACTTTCCTGTTTCTGTTCTATGTAATGTAAATATGTTCATCATGCGAGGAGCTCAGAAGTACTTACAAAAACTAGTTCTGAAGTTCTTTGGAAAACAGCAATTATTTTTTCCTAAATTTAAGAAACAAAGAAACTAATTTGGTTGGAGTTGCATAGTGTTATATGTTAAGGCAAGTGATTGAATTTGCAAGTGAAACTTGATATTCTGTGCTTTAATCAATGAATCTTGCCTCTGGTAAGATGACAGTCTTAGGATGGGGGTATATCTGGTGAGAATGGATAGGACCAAATGCAATATTCTGTAGGAGAAAAATACAGCCCCTAAATACATGCATGTATTTTCTCTCTTGCTATTGCAAGAAGACTCATTCTTTTTCTTAACCTTCTCAATGCATTAAGTTTTCATGGAGACAGTCAAGAACAAAGGAGGAGGAGTAGAAGGAATTTTACAGCTTTGAGAGTTAAATAGGATTAGGTGCTGATTAAGTAATGTATCAGAAATCCTGCTTCTTTCTTGTCAGGAAGCAGTCTGGAGATAAACCTCTTAGCTAAGACTCTGCCTCTATGTTGCCTAGATAGGATCACAGAACATGGCAGGTTTGAGTCTCAAACTACAGCACAAGCACAGTCCAAACATGTACTTTTCCATGTCGCTGATCTTCAGTCCTTAAATTGATATTCTTCCAGCAAAATGTGGTATTTCTTCTGAATGGAGAAAAGTGAGTAAGGAAAATCATATAAGTGCAAGAGTCTCTTCCACAGGCTAGTGGGTCTTCAGTCTCAGCCCTGCCATTTGTTGCAGTTGTGTGGTTGTCCTAAGGTGTTGCTTTTCAGGGTGAGTAGACTATTCAGTGGTATTTTATAGGGCTTATTTTAAAGTTGATCCAAAATCTGAGATTAGATGTCCCAAGAAAATAGATCTGTGATCCAAATCAAAGATACTTAGGTGTCTAAAAAAAGATCAACACTTTATAAGTGGAATGGTTAAGCAATAATTTTAGAGCATCTTATTCCAAAAAATGTGCCGCTTATATTTTGACATAGCACTTCTGCTGATGTGCTAACTAAAGCCTTAGATTATGTAGGCATCCAAGTGATTGTGAACTTGGGTCTATGAGTAGTGTGATTTCTGCAGGTGTGGACAAGAGTTAGATGTGAGTTATTGCTGTTATCTTCCTAGCAAAATCCCATCTATTTTTGTGCTGAGTTGCTGTTTCTGATCTCTTTCTGAGGATCTAGTTAACACTCAGGACTAAACACAATTCTTCATGGAGCTGTTTTGTTGTTGTTTCTTCCTTGTGAACAAAGAAAGGAATGGATGACCAGACATCTGGTGCTCTTGCTGTATTGGGCTAGTATCTTCTTTATACATTTTGTAACAGCGTGGAAGGACAGGCTTTTATTCTCATCTGCCAGGTATTATGGTGCTCTGCTGTCACTGAACTCTTAAGCCAGGTCACCTTCAGGGGATTTACTAGTACAAGTTGTGGAGACTTCAGCTTTTCCTCTTATGTCAGCTTTCCTCTTACTTTTGTGAGCAAATTTTTAAATTGGAAACTTCTCCATGGAGTCTTTCTGATGGTAATGGAGTAGAATCTATAAGAAAATGTCAGTGTTCAATGTAAGTTCAGTGTTTGTTGTTCAGGGATTTGAAAGTTCTCTTTTTTCCCTTTCTATTCTCTGATAACATTGTTCCTATTCTTTGGATTTTTCCCCTTATTTTTAGCCTCTGCAGTCACAAACCCATCCTCTAGAAAAGAAGCACTGAAGTCTCTGTATTGAATGATGGTGTATACTGGATTAGCTGCAGGAATCCTGTCACATCCAAGAATGTCCAGTCTGTTTCTGGTCTCTGAGGGCCAGCTTGCTGGTTGGGATGGTTTTTGAGGGGGTTGTTTTGTTTTTCTTTTCTTTTAGTCCTATACTGGTTGTGCCTTTCATGGTCTTCTTTCACCAGAAGACTTGGTAGAACACTGATAATACTCTGTCAGAGTTTTTTGCTTCTAGCATGCTGGTAGCTCACAGTTAAGCACATTCTTTACCTTATTTTGCTAAAATATGGAGTGTAGGTGTAAATCGAGCTTTAAGTAGTTCCCCCCATAAAGTGTAAGAGAATAGCAGCTGCTGTTAGGTGCATATTTTAAAGGTTTTTGAAATATGTCAAATGAACTTTTAAGCAATCTGGAATAACAGGCTATGTACAATGACTTGTTTCTTGGGATCCTTACACAATGTCATGCTCAGGTGTTCTCCCAGTGGGAAAGTCAACTCAATGAACAAGAAATACAAGAGTAAGGAGATGGCTCATCTCTGATGTTGCAGTAGTTTGAGTGTACTTTCTGTGTTGTAACTGCTAATCGAGTCTGGGGTTTGCCTAATTTTGATACCTATTCTTACTGCTAGATCACAGAATCTATCCATGTTGGAAGGGTCCACACTAGATCAATTGGTCCAACGTCCCTGCTCAAGCAGGGTCATCCTAGAGCACAGGGCACAAGATTGTGTCCAGATGGTTCTTGAATATCTCCAGTGAGGGAGACTCCACAATCTCTCCGGGCAATATGTTCCAGTGCTCAGTCACCCACACAGTAAAGAACTTCCTCATATTCAGGTGGAACTTCATGGGTATCAGTTTCTGCCATTTGCCTCTTGTGGTATTGTTCAGCACCACCAAGAAAAGCCTTGCTCCACGCTCTTGACACCCTTTCTTCAGGTACATATAGACACTGATGGGGTCCCCTCTCAGTCTTCGCCAGACTAAACAGGCCCAGCTCCCTCAGCCTGCTATCGTAAGTGAGGTGTTCCACTCATCTTTGTTGCCCTCTGCTGGACCCATTCCAAGAGTTCCATGTCTTCCTTGTACTGACAAACCTAGAACTATGCTTCCCCAGATGCAGGACCCTGCATCTGCATTTGTTGAATTTCAGAAGGTTCTTCTCTGCCCATCCCTCCAGTCTGTTGAGATCCTTCTGAAGGGCTGAACAGCATTCTGGGACGTTGGCTGCTCCTCCCAGCTTTGTGTCATCAGTGAACTTGCTGAGGAGGCACTATGCCAGCCACCACTGCAAACAAGAGACTATGATAAATTCAGTTCTAAGCAGTATGTTCTGTAATTTTGTTGTTTGCTCTTTGCATGCTCTGGCAGCTTTGCCAGTTAGGACCTGGAACAAATGTGGAAGTTAGAAATCTTACAGTTTTATACTTATCCAAGTTCTAACTACTTCCTTCAAAGACTTGGATAAATCTTTATAAAATAGAGATTTAAGAGACCTTCAGGTAAAACTCAGTTAAAACTCTGTCAACAAAGTCAGCTATCACAGCCTTAATTATTCTGAACAGTAAATACTGTAATGTGTTAAACTTACAAATAAAGGGTTTAGGATTTTAATATATCTTGTAGTTGTCTAACTTAGAGTTGGGCACTGCAGGACTTTTTGAGTGGATACAGAATTGTGTTGGAAGTGGATGCAGTACAGTACTCAAGGACAAACTTTTTATCTTCATGTGCAGTGGTTTGAGCCTTTCCTGTTTAACCATTTCAATGACAGTAATTCTTGGACCTGCCTTCATTGAATGGGATTTAAAAACCTGTATTGCATCTCTGGCTTATGTAAATGCCTTGTAGACTTGACACTTCTATGAAGTAATAAGCTATAAAGAGAGCCTATATTTCAATAATAAGGGAATACCTCAACATAAAGAATTGTGTTCTTTAGTCTTCAGAAAGGGAATAAATTCATCTGAATAACATTAGCAACAGACTTAGTCCTTGCCTGAATTCAGTCATGTTTCTGGTGGTCCTATAAGATTTCGTTAGCTTCTTTACAGAATGATTTATGATTAAAAATTAATATATTTTATTTTAAGGTTTAACATTATTTGATTTGCTGGTTTTGGGTGCATTACTGGCAATTTAAATAATATAAGTAAATTTAAATGTTTATTTTACCTTCTTAGAACTGCACTCTGGCATCTTTCTGAATTCAGGGTTTGCAGTACACTTGGCTTTAGATCTTCAGCATATTTTTCATGCGTCTTAGTACTGCTGTAAGTTGACCTTATGACCATAAACTCACCCAGCACATGTTCCTCCCTTCCCAAATGAATTGTCAATGACTTACCTGTCCTTGGAAGGTTTTTCAGTCATTGTGATGATGACCTGTCTGTGCACTACAGAGTATAAGGGTGACCAGCCAACCTAAAAGCTGCACTCAGCCTTCAGCCTGCACCCAGAAGCAGCCCCTGGCCTTGGCTATGTTTGTGATCTACCTGAGAACTCTTGCGTGCAGATCAGGGCAGTGTCCACATAAAAACATCAAGTTAGCTGGTCAACAGTCTTATCTTCTTTGCAAAGGCTGTCCCCACTTTGTTGTTGGGGTTTAATTGTTACTGGTTTGTGTCATTAAACATCTTTCATGCTGTGAACCTGTGCCCTGGCTTGCCTCTGTCTTCAGAGAATGTGGTTCCCTACCTTACTTGCTGATTTTACAAAGAGCTTTACTTCCCTGCCTTCCTCCTTTTACCTTTTGTTTCTCTCTTTTAATTTTTTAATGATACCATGTTGTTGTGCCCCCTACTTAATTTTATTTCTCAGCTTTTTAGAATCCATTACCAGTTTGTCACATTTGTGTCTTGTATGGAGTTACCAATAAAAGCAGCTGGCAAATAGTTTTCTTTCTCTGCTTCAGATGGTGATCTTCTGTAAAGAAGGCTTCAGCTGTTTGATCCCATTGCCTTCAGTGTCCCTTAGATGCACATTTTCATACTAAAGAGCAGGCTGAGCCTAGTGAGGCCTTTCCAGCAATTCAGTTATATTCATCTGTGTCCTGTTTCAAATTACAGTGGGCTTACTGCAGTGAGCCAAATTTGCAAAGATTTGCAGCAAGGCTACAAGAAACCAATGTAGTTAATAGTAAAGTATTTTCTTTTTTTTTTTTTTTGCATTTCCTAAAAAAAAGAAATATAGGGGTATAACATGGTCCCATATAATTAACACAATTGACAAGACTCTCAGTTTTCTTAGTTATGAGTTGTAGATTCCTCCACAACTAAAAACTACTGGATTCAAGTATCAGAGTAGGGAAGATAAAAAGAATCCCCTGATCTCCATGACAAAGTGACTCTTGAGTAAATGAAGAACTCTATTACAGAAATCAGGAAAGCAAACCTTTGTTTCAGTCTCTGGTGTGAAATAACATTACATAACACCTAAGTGTTTATTTGAAGGTGTTTCTCATTAGCCTGATAATGCCACAAATACATCCAGTACACTGAAAGCAGTAGTAGTTAATGCAAAATTCCAAGGACTGAAAGACACATCACAGAGGGCTGCTAAGTGAAGGCTAAATAAAGAAACTGTTAATATGTTAATATTTTAGTTGTAAAGCTAGTTACAAGGAGTTGCATAAGCAACACGGTGTTTTGAATTTGTATATCTTGCTCTTCTGCATTTATTTCTAGACATGTCTAGTAGAGCACAATATCATATACAATTTTACATTTTAAAGATATGTATATTTCTTTTGTTTGAGAAAACCCAAAGTTTCCTTTAATGCCATAAAGGTTACAGGCTATGTTTAAAATACAAAACATTTTTAAAAGTGCAGTTAAAATCAGGGCTTTCATTTATTAAAAATTCATAAAGATTAAAAACCAGAGGGATAAATTCTCAACAGAATATAATTTGTAGTTTTATTTATTTGAATTGAGCGATAGTGATTTATCAAATTGAGGATCTGGCCTTTCCAATACAACGTTTAAGAGAAACCTTGCTGTTAAGAATTACTTGTTCAAAGACAGCAGCTCCCTTCAGAAGATAGCAATAATACTGAAGTTTACCTATTCACTTTTAATTACATGTTCACAGAACAGAATGAAAAGCCATTTCAGAAAAGCACACTGAATAATAAAATCTAAGGATTCTAAATTGAGGTATATTTATATAATACAGTTCTGCCTGTAAGTCTGTACTTGAAGGAGCAGTGTGAAATGCAATCAAAGTAAACTTACATTACTACTGCTTTGCTCTACAAGAGTTCAATGCTGCATTGCCTCCAAGCAGGTTAAAGCAGCGATATGATTATATTTTTAACTGCTGGTTTTAACTAAAATTAAAAAAAAACAAACAAAAGCAACAACAACAAAAAAAAGCAAACAAACTTGAGGGAGTTGTAGCCTAATATGGCTTCTTAGTGAGTTTCAAGACTTTTCAAATTTTGAACATTTTTCAGTTGTTTACTTCTGAACTGCTGATTATGAAAAGTATTAGTCTTATTTTTAAAAATATGAGAATTCTTAAATGAGATTAAACTTTCTGGTGAATGGTGCATCAGTCCTTTTCTTAAATTAGTATTGCCATGCTCTCTTCAGGTTGGCAAATACTAAAAGGGAAATTTTGTGTGAGGATAAAAAACACCAGTTGGTTATGGTTAGTTTATTTTGAACAGCAAATTTTGGAAAAAATATTCTTTATTACAGTTCCTTCATGGGCATAGCTTTCCTTTACTTAAAAAATCAGAGTGATGTTTTCATGAGTGGTTTCTGTAAGTAATTTTATATTCCTTATTCTCTCCACTATATCTGTACCTCACTCCCACTCAAATAAAACATTTTCAAGAAGGAATCAAAATAGGCTGAAGAATTTGGGATTTTATCACCTTTAAAATTTTACCTTTATATCTTAGGTAGGTGGTTTGGAACAAGATAAGATAGAAACAAACTTGGTAACAGAACATAAAGAGGCAAGAGTAAACTGCCTCATGTACCTTTTGCTACAAAGAGATGTTTTAGCAAAAAGGCTGTGTGAGTATTGTTACATTCCTTGAAGTTTTGGTCACAGAAACTACTGAACTTTCAACACTGGCTGAGAATTGAGTACAGATGGGATGCATTCAGATGCAGCAGCAGCAAATGCTTAGTAATGGATTTTTTTCAGGATCAAAGCTTCATTTGTCCCCTGAGCCAGTATGTCCATTTGTTAGTTTTACTTTGCTGTAAAGGATTTTAGGAGGAGAATATGCAAAATAATTGTTCAAACCTCTTGTGAAGAAAAAAGCAAAGAATATACGTAATATGTCTGAATGCAAAGGAGCTCTACAAAAATAAGTTTTGACTGCTTCACCAGTAAGGCTAACACTAATGCATCTTCTGCCTTGTGTAAGAGATTACGTTGGAATTTCACATCTTAGGAAAAGAACTATTATCTTGTCCAATAAATAATTATGGAAATGTACAAAGTAAGGAATAATTATGTACAGCATTGATAAAACAACCACATTGGCTTAATGAAATATAATAGCAGATATTACCTTTCTAGTGTTATGTCTTAATAATAGCTTGTTCTGCTTAGATCTTTACTTACACAATTGCACAGTTCCCTTTCTTTGGATTATTTCTTTCGGCCACAGACCACTTCCATTCTTAATCTAATGAAAAGATGTCATTCCAGACTGTGTAAAACTCAACTTCCTCTGCATCCTTGCTGCTGTGAAGGTATTTCAGCCTGCCAGAAATACAGCCTCATCAGAGTCCTTCCCACTGTCTTCACTTGGCAAGCAGCCACCTCCACTTGGAGACCTACAGCTTAAGTCCTCCACACCAGACTCCTGATCACTGTTGGCTGAGAGGTCAGGATCAGAGCTTTTCAGGTTGTCCTGTGTCAAAATCAGGGCAGAATCTTCTTCATCCCCTTGTGAAGGGCTCCGGGATGGGAATGATTTCAGATCATTGCTATACTCCTGGGGAGTGTTAGCTAAACTGTTGTTGGAAGTATACAGTCCAGTCTGTTTGCTTCGGTCTTGTTGCTTACTCTTGACTTTATTATCACCTGATTGTGATTTCTGAAGATTCGCCAATCTCTAAAATAAAGGAAACCGTATATGTGACATGGACACATTTAGGGCCCAGAAATCCTCTTATATGTCCTTGCATTTTTTTCTTTTTAAATAAGTTTTCAGAGACCAACCCACCCTTGAAAACTGCCTATTTGCTTTTATGGAGTATGAGAAGTGCACAATTTATCACAAACCAATGCTGAATATAGTTCATCATTCTTCTGAACTATAATTCCCTCTGAGTTACAGAAGGATTAAACTTACTTTCAGTAGTACTTGTGCACCAACACAGGTAAAATTTTATCCTTAAAGAAGAGAGTCCACTTTTGTGTCTTAAATGCAAAACATTCACAGTAATTTATCTGAGAACAAAGATGATGGCTGAACATCCTCATTCCAGAAAAGGATGTAGCATGTAGGGGACTCTGCAGCATATGGAGTTGGGTTTCATTTATCATCAATTACCAAGTCTTGGGTATCAAGCTCAACTGGTTGTTACCTCTTGTAAGACTTCTAGCTCTTCTTCCAGCTGCTGAGTTTCTTCCTTCACTGCCATCAGATAATCAGTAACTGACTGTCGAGGATGCAGCCCCTTTTCAAAGCGGTTGTACATACCACTCCAGAACCTGGAATTGATGGGCAGGTCAGGAATTTTCCCATTTGGTGAAGTAGCCTCACAAGAATTAAATGCACACTCTTTTTTTCTCTTTTTTTCTCTTTTTTCCCCCAGACACATATTGTCCTAAATGATCTATCCATGCTTATTCATCATTAGAGTGCATACACATAAGTTCATTGACAATTTAGCAAGATTCGTGGTTCATTTGCATTTGCTCTGTCCTGAAGCTGTAACTCTGTGGACATAGGCAGCTCAAACTGATTCTGATACACAGTAGAAGGAAAGGTGAATGTAGCTTAGATCACATGACTGAGAAAGGTTCACTGAATGCATAATTTTGCAGGGTTTTTTTTTGGTATTATTTTCTTGTTCTACACAATGGACTTTAGAGCAATGGTACCTATAAAACAGCCCAGGATAAAGACAGTTTTTCATATTCCTAGCTGTCAATTGTTCAACTTCCCATGAAGTCAGCTTTGAAATTCTCTATTATTCTAGTGCTCCTCCTGCCTTCTTGGCAATACAGCCACAGGCAGGCCCTGAGTGTGTAACCAGTTCACCAGACAGGTTAAGTAGCCGAGCCCTGCTGTCAGCTGCAGCTGTCTGGCCAAGTAGCTGACAGATATTTTTGGAGCACGTGCATGCTGCTTAGTGGCTTATTACTCCTATCCCAATAGTATACTATTTAAATCACATTCCCCCTTAACGTTTATCATCTGATAACTCATGCTTGGAAATCTTTACGCACCCAAGTAATTAGATTAAAATCAACAGGATTTCTTATCCATAGGAGGATCTGCTGTATCAGTACTTCTTTTATAAATCTCACTGTCCCAAAGAATACGATTAATGACTATTTTTAAATTGTTTTAAAGTAGATGTGACCTGGTATAATAGACATGATAGAATTCAATTTCTGTAATTTAGGATTCTTACTGACTTGTAAACAGGTGCTATTGCTTGCAACTGGAAAACAAACCGATCAGCTTTACTTAAATCACAGTTTTCATTAATTTCTATTCAAGTTCTCCTGAAGTTTGTTAAGACTAATGGTGCAATTAATTAAGTCAGAATGTCAGTAGCAACATTTCTAGAGTGATGATATTTTGTTACATTTTGGAAAAATAGCTGGTAAAACTTAACTTTGTTTTACCTGATATAACAACATGGGGAAAAACTGTTTTTTACTAAACACTTGTTTTAGCAATGAAATAATATAATTTCTTGAAAAGATCCTTTTTATTTTTGACACCATTTTGTCACCAAATTTGACACTAATTTTGATTCAAATTAACATCACAAAATCTTGGAATGGAAGAAGTTAAAGCAACTATAAATTTAGAAACAACGGATGAGAACAGAACTGAAAGGCAGTTCCCAGTGGAAGAAGTGAGTAACCATGAAATTAGGACACACAACTATCAATATAGCTTTAATCTTAAGCTTCTTTTCAGACTAATACTCCTGTGGATTGGTGCAGAGGTGTTGGCTGACTGTGAGAACACAAGGAACAAACATACTGCACCTGAGGCTGAATTTACTCTCTACAAACTGCCTCACAGAACAAGAAATTCTTATATAAAAAAGGCATTTTGTTTTGTACTAACACGTCCTACAACTCCCAGTACCAAGTGACACTACCTACTTGTACAAGAAGTTGCATGGAGTGATCTGTGGGTGCAGGGTCCCTTGGGTTTGGCTGTGGTCTGATCTGTATAAAGGATTCAAGTAATCGGCACGATTTTTCCACAAGTGAGCCCACAATGAATACGTTCTTTCTTTGATTCTGAAAAACAGTACATTAAATAAAAATATATTAAAGCCTCTGTTACAGTTCAGGGATAGCTAAAGCTTAGATGCAGCATTTTAGTCCTCTCAGTACTCCCAGTTTACAATCGGCTTCCTTAACAGAATTAGACTTAAGTTACAAGCATAGAGAAACAGCGACCCTTATTTTTTGTTGGTCACTAAAAGCAAAATCCAATCCATTTCCTATAAAGTGAAAGCAGCTGGAGCAAGTAGGTGGACAGAGTGGTTCCTTTGTGAGGTGGAGAGGATCACTTCCATAAAGTGAGCTTTCAGACCGATCTCTGCACCAAAAGGATCCCCACATTTTAAAGCACTCAGCTCCCGCTGAGCTGCAATTTCTTACATATTTGGGATGTGGTGATCTGTGAAGGTTTTGATTTTAAATGGACTGTGGCATGGTGGCTGCTCTGCATTTAAGCAGTGAAAGGGACCAAATGGCAGCAGCTAGCAATAGCCAGCACCTTCCTCTCATTGCTACTGCTGACATGATCAGGGTGCTTGAGAAAAGCAGTATCATCATGTATCAAGGACCCAGGGCCCCAGGAAGCAGATATGATCACAAGCACTGCCAGGAATGATGATGCTGTCTTTGTTTGGGCCTCAGGGTAGGTAGATTAATTCATAATTGCTTTGGGGCCAGACAGCAGAAGGACAGTTTGCTGACTCAGTCCTAGGGAGGGCTACCAGACAAAAAGAAAATACGGAAGTACTACCTAAGAGAGCAGGACTAAAATGTCCTGACATGAGATCCAAAGACAAGTTAAAACACAGGGGAGTAGTAACTCTTAAACTGAGAACTTAACTAGAGTTATTGTCATTTTATACTAGTTACAGAGCCAGCTTCCCTTGTATTTTGTCAGGGCTGCAGTAAAGGTGCACATGGCTGAAGGCATAATGCTTGTCAGTTTTCACTAATCCCTGTCACACACACCATGGATTATGCTCCCAGCAGAGCTACACTGCAGAGGATCAATTTTTTTTGCTATTAATCTGTGTTGCCAGAAGACAACAGGTACCCTGTGCCTTATGAAACACATATGTACAGACTGGAGAATGTCTGACTCCTCAATACACCACCAGCCACAGTCCCCATGCATAAATATGCTGCTAAAGAAAACATTTTCATACTTCAGCTCTCGTCTCTCCTTCTGGCTGTTACACAGGAAATTCCCAAACTGGCAAGAATAGATATGATGCTGTATGTGGATGAGGAATCTCTCATTGAATTCAAAAGCACAAGGAAACTGTTCCATTAACTGCCAAATACATTCGATGAACTGGTCAATAACAGGCGATATCTCCTTTGGATCTCCATCTAAATTGCCATACCTGAAACAAGATAAGATACATTCAATTATAACCTGAATTCCTGTAGGAAAACTGAATTAGCTCTAAGAAAAACAAACCCCTCACTTCTAGTATGCAAGTTACATCATAGGCATTAATTTCTAAAATCTCAACCACTACTATATTTACAAAAATGATGTAAGAATCATGAATTAGAATGGAGACAGAATTGCAAACAAACATAAAACCTTTTTATTGGGTGTCTTGTTACATTACAGCTACAAAAAGCTGACTGCTGCATAGCTATGTTTTAATGCTATCAATTTAAGTTGTACCACAGTAATATGGGTTAGCAAAAGAATGCCTGCAATGGCTTAATGACAAAAGTGTGCCTGAAGACAGTCTCTTAATAGCAGATTATTCCCCAAACCAGGAAAGTGAGCAGGAGAGCTACATTAATAACCTCAGCAGAAAACAGGTTAAAGCTGCCCTCTCTTGGTGACATTTCTAGGAAGTGGGAAATGTTTACATGCTGCTGTGACTGTGAAGTGAACACAAAACTTTCTGTGTATAAAAATGCCTCTTGGAACCACTTACAATGAAGAAAAGGAGCTTGTAAATATAAAACACATAGAAGTAAAAAATATTTTATAAGTCTACATAATAGGAAGAAGCATTTTCAATTAATTATTCTGCTGGGGGTGGGGTACACGTTCCAACAGAGTGGAATTTCATAAAAATTTCATAACAATTCATAAACATCTAAAATTGAAACTTCTGATTCTGATACTATTATCAAAGAAAATATAGCACTATTGCACAGCAAATCAAAGCTACCGGTGGTTATTGTATTTCATGACACTTTTTACCACTGACAATCATAAATAACTGACAGTATCATATTAAATGTAGTATTTCCTGCTGAAATTTCACTGGTGGTATGGAACTGCACAGATTTCCTGTAAGTTTTGTTGTTTTTTTAAACTATAACAAATTTGTATTCAAATCAAGAAACATAATGTAATTAAACCCCAATATAAAAATTGCATTTTTAATTTTTACAGGAACTAAAATAAAGTCAAGAAAGAAAGAAAATTTATACATGTTTCAACATATTAAGTCTTCAAACATTTTCATTAACGTTATAGCATTTACATTGGATCAATGTTCAAAATAACCCATCCAAATAAATGACTTTCCATTTTGCCTTACATTTCTGAGCAGATCTTGCTGGTTTTGTTAGAACAGAGTGTAACAGGAAGAGTATATTTTATGTAATAAACAACTCACAGACTAAGATTAAATACTATCTTGGAAAATGTAGAAGTCCCTTTGATGAACAGGGACTTATGTGGGGAGCCTTGGCACTACTACAAGATCTGATAGAGTCCAAAGGGATTTTCCAAGCCAAACAGATACAACTCACATGGACCTCTCAATGCTCATAGCAACTGCAAGACTAGCACACAGGATTCCCCAGAGTAGTTTTGGAGTGCTCATATAGAACTATTTCACTCTGACTTTTCCAGGCAGCTAAATTATGTAGGTGGGGAAAAGGGTATGGCTGTTTCCTGGGGCATTCTGTTGCTATGTTTTGTAAGGCAGCAGAGAAGTATAACAGGAATGGCAGCAGATACTGACTACATAAACATATGCATATAGAGAGATGAAAACCTTAGCACTGCCTTACCTGTGGTTAAATTTGTGACCAAAGGAAACCCAGTCTTTTTCAATTAACACCTAAAATGAGAATATTGCATTCAATGTAGAGTAGAGCTGACATGTTGAAGCAGGCAGAAGAGTGGTGTAAACAAGCAGTGTTGGAATCCCACTTAATTCTTAGAATAAGCAGAAAAGTGGCAAGCAAGAATGATGTAAGCAAGCAGTATTAGAATCCTAAATAATTTTCACAATTAGCAGAAAAATATTGAGTAATGAGCACTGCTGCCCCCTCAGGGAAACAACGTTCTTTATGGATACAGAGAGGGTGCCAGTATTTCAGCACAACTTCAAATATCTTGTTTCATTGCTTTCTAAAATAGAACTTATAAATGTCTCAAACATTTTTAACATGTGACCAGTAACTTGATAACCACTTCTAGATGCTTTACTACTGCTGATTGACTTGGGAAAGGAACAGATTTTCCAGTATAGTTGCTCATTGCAGTCTAATGTCTAGAAAGACACACTTCTGACACTCAAAATTAAAATGTTCACTGCAAATGAATACAAATTCTTGCTTGTACAAAAACTCTTTGGGTTGTGAGAAAGTTTCTTGGTCAAGGTTAGGAAAAAAGAAACAAACATGGGTGCCCAACTGATCCCCACCTATAATAACATTTCATGGAGAAGCTGGAGCCTTTAACATGAACATATAGAAGCCTTCCTTCCTACTTAAAAAAAAACCCAAAACAAAATGAGGATATATTAAGGGACAGTTTATTTCCTATTAAAAACAAAGATATTCATCTTAAGTGATGCCATACTGCTTCATTTACTCTGTGAAAGAACCCGCTTACCATGAATCCCTTCATAGTTCTGTAATATGGATCCAATAGAAGGCTTGCTACAGAGCAAACCTGGGCTGTCCTATCCCAGCCATCAGAGCAGTGAACAAGCACACTCACACCTTCCTCAGCCACAGCCTAAGGATACAGAAAAAGTCAGAAATTTCACTAGCAGAGAGGAAGAAAATGGTAAGAGAGGAACAGTGAGACAGCACCATATAGAGAGTATTAACTGGGAAAGCTCTTTCATTTTTTACTCTACCACAGAGTTCTTAAGTTGAGTGTTATTTGTGTCATTTGAAAATCAGTGTTATTCCTCTCATTTGAAAAGTTTTCCTTCACCCCAGCCCATGAAATATGGTGCTTGAGAATTACCTGTTTACACTCCACTACAGGAAGATGTGGGATTCATTCCAGTTAAAATACATCAATCTGTCAAAGCAGACAACTACCTACAGCAGATTCAGATGCTCTAACACATCTCGTGCCACTCACATGCCACTAAAAGAATAGCCATGCTTGCAATATGGCTCTTAATTTTTCATCTTTGCATCATTCTCTGACCCAATAGATTGGAATTTCCCCCCTGAACAAATTCAGAACCCAAACTATGTCAATAAGGGCAATGTCTGCTTCCGAAGGCAGCACTAGCCTGGACATCACTGCAGCACACTGCATTGCTGACATGCTGTAAAGGTTTTGGGGGAAGCCTGTGGTAGTGGGAAACTTCCATGTTTAATAAGCAAGATTTTATCAGTATCTTTAATGTAGTAACTGGGGAGAGAGGAATCCATTTTATACATAAACACATAAAAAAGAAATTGCACTGAATTCTCCAGAGTCTGGTATTGTATTATTTTTAGAACTTGATGGTTGGTAGTTGTTTTTATAATTCTAAAGGTTTTGGCCTTTGTCATTTCTAAAGAGAATTAAACTTAGGAAGTAGAAGATAAAACAGGTTAGGAAAGATATAATTAGAAAAAACAATCTCACATTTAAGTCAAGTTTGAGCTTAATAGAGAATGAGGAATAATCATTAATTATCTATGTTTATCTCAAGAGACAAGTAAATTCTACCAAAATAGAACCCCTGTGGGCAGAAGACCAAGAACTGAGAACTGGGAACCGTACAAATAAGGATGGGTCAAAAGGCACTAGGCTAGCAAGCATATGGACAAAGGATAATAAGACCAGCCCTTGGGGAAAAACTGGCAAAGCTAATGTAAATGACCTTATTTCTGTGAGCTAATGAAAGGTAGTAGGGCTGGGAGTAATAGTACATGTCTGTATCCCACAGCTGCTGTCTGGGTAAGAAACTACAGTTGCCTTCTGAGAAAGAAGAAGCAATGCAAGAGAAAAAAGCAGTTAGTGAGGAGGGAAATCCATGAAGTTTTACCTGTATAGTTTTGTGCAGCAAGTCATGAAAATAAAATGGCCAATAAGAGATTGCAATAGCAATCTCAGAAATAAGAATTGAAGCAGTAAAAAGCCAGAGCACAAGGTAGCTACTGCTGGTAGATGACAAATGTCTATATTACTTTGGGGGAGATTAGGGGAAATAATTTCTCATTAAAGCCAAAACTGTTTTCTGTAAGAGTTCTCAGATATATAAAAGTAGAAGCTGCTAGAGAATTTGGCTGTAGTAATTCGCAGGAGTTGGTTCAGGAGGTGAATTTAGTTGGTTGCCTGATAACTCAGAGGGGATAACACAGTAGCTATATATTATATATAATATCATGTATTATACGTAATATATAGCTATATGTGTACATTACAGCTACCACATCTACAAAGAAAACATCCAGAAACAGTGGAGGAGGCAGGGCAAATAGGGAAAGAAACAGTAACAGTCACTGCTGGGGAGTAAAGTAAGGACATTCAAATGTCTGGCATAACGAGACACAGACTAGTAGAGGCTTTAGTACAAAAGAACACAAGCTTTTGTTCATTATTTTAGAAAAATTTCAACACAACAGCACCTAAGAATCATCTCTCCTCACAGGCAAAGCATTGCAAGATGGGCTTTTTCCAGCTATAACATCACTGAAGAGAGAGCAGAAGTTACCCGTAAGCAGAGAATTTGATCTTCATTTCCTGTATCTGGTTACTCCAAGTTTTGTTCTCATTTTATACACTTTACCTTTGCAATAAAAATGCCAGCATCCATAATGGCTTTGATGTGCTTCAGCCAGCCAGAATTCTCCAGGCCCCACAGAAAGTCACTCATTGAAGGTGATTTCAGCTCACAAACTGAAAAATAAGATACATATTAAATTTATAATAATTAGAGTCCCTTAAGCTTCACTGGCTGTTTAGCCTCAAAGTTCTCTCTTCTTTAGACATTTCCTGGGTAAAATATGCATCTTTTGAAAAGAAGGACTACTTCACAGTCAGACTTAACCTTTGAGAAACACATATATTTAAGAAATAGGGCTGGATCAAATTTCACCCAATATATTGATTTAATTTAAAAAGAGAAGCTGTCATAAAGCCTATTGCAAACAAATCCAAATCCATCCTTCTGTGAAGCATGCATTTTCCAAGATTGTGTTGGGAGTGAAGTTTTCAAACCCCTGTGAGGAGTTCATGTGCTTAATGATGAGGGCTTGGAAACAGAAAGTATGTGATTTTTGCTGTTGGACAGGCAGACAGACACCTAAATGGTGCCACTGCCTCCTACTCCCAGCATCACCACAGATGATGGTGGTTGAGTTAAAGTGGTTCACTCCACAGTTCTCCATCCCTGAATTTAACCTTATTAAAGCTTCACTTGAAGTCAAAAAAGTATTCTGATAGTGAGGACAAGACATAATCCGTCAAGGAAATATTTTCCTAAAAATCTTCTCAACTCTATGACACATTTGAAGAAAAAAATAACAATCTCTCAGTTTCTACTCTAAGTTTCTATTCTGCTGTATCCAAGTGTCCATTTTGTAACATTAGAGAGTTTGTGGCATCAGAAGAAAAAAAGCAATCAGAATCTAAATCAGATACCTTGATCCAGCAGAACAAATACTCAATGAAATTAGGTGCAATCTCTTTTCAATGGTGAGATACTAAATTAACCCCACAAATAGACTACATCTTTATTTTGATCCATGTAGAGTTATACTGTCTTTTAAGGAAAAATATATTAGCCAATTAAATTAATTTTCAGAGGACCATGAAAAACATCATGACTTTTACTCAGTTAATATATGATCTGTCAATTCCTAATGTCTTAGTAAGTCTCTTGTGGTCTGGAAATCTTAAAATTTCAATTATTTGCAGCCATTTTGCCCCCTGGCATAGCTTTAGTTTCCCTCAGTGTAACTGAAATTTAATTTTACAAGCCAGAGTTTATACCATATCTGAACTATCTGACTGTCCTAACTCCATTTAGTTCAGAAGCAAAATGGCCTAATGTGTCCATACAAAGTCTTGCAATGTTTATATGCAAGGCCCCTTCCAGATGGTTATTTTAAAAGTAATTTTTGGAGGATATTTATAAAGATGCAGAGATAGCAGCACTGAAAGCAAACAGCTTTTCACATGATTAATGTTCCTGTGCAGATGGAAGCATGACCAATTAGTGGCTGAATTCTGGCTGAAGCTGCTGTCTCTGTTTACAAAAGTCCAAGGTAAGGCTGAAACAGTGCTTTGCTCATTCCCACTCCCAAATTGGAGTCAATATTTACTGACCACTTCACTGAGCAAAGTTCATACTGTCCTAAATGCATACCCTGTATATTTCACATGACTTTGGCAACTGATCTGGACCTTAACACTGAGTTCAATTATGAATTCAATTATGAGGCTTATCCTAAGGGGGAAAGGCATTTCCATCTCAGCAGAAAAGGTACCAAAATCTTTGAGAAATATGGCCTTCTTCATCCACAGTGTATGCATAGGAAAATCAAGAGCTGCTGGGCAGAGCTCTGAGAATTCCAGCAGTGTGTCCATATCCCTGGATGGGAGGAAGAAACAGGACACATGCTGGAAACTGCCTCTTCCACCAGCAAAAGTACCAGAGGGGTATGCTGGACTAGTCCCCCCATTTCTGGCAGGACAGCCATAAGCAGAGGAAGGGGTCCTTGCTGTGGGCCAAACCCACAGATATTCCTCCTGTCTGATCTGTCACAGCAGTCCAAGGATCAGAGGGGCTGCTCCTACATCAGCAAGTGCTGCTCCTGGTATGAGGGGAGGAGAAGCTCGTATTTGCTGTTTAAATACAGACAGGGAGCATGTGGGGCCATCACCTCAGGGCACAGCACACGGGGCTCAGGTCCCAGCTGGCCCCTGGAGGTGCAGCACAACCCACCCCATCCCAAACTCCAAACAGCAGCCTCAGGCAGCCCTTGGATCCTTATCAAGAAAATGATAGTGTGTAATGTCCTTCTAATGTTACAAATTATTTCAAGCAGGTTGTGGACATGATCCAAATTATCTCAAGGTTCTTCACATAGACCTATCTATAAATTGAGAAAAATAAGAAGCTGTACTATACTAAAGGCAGCAGAGACATTTTTTTTTTCTCTGAAAGGAAATTCCATCATGTTGAAATGCATTTTACTTCCCTAGTACAGTCAAATCTCAACATTTCTTGCATATTCTGAAAAAAATCTTATTCTAAAAACTAATAATTTTATGATACTGGTATAGTTTGCCAAAAATTAACATTATACCAGGGAAAATATATGTTGAAGTAAAATAAATTGGCTTGAATTAAAGTCAGTAAAACCTCAAAGCTGAAAAATTTTTTTTTACCTACTCAATTAAATACTGAAATTTTTGTAAGTATAAATTAATTTCCTCAGCTTTTTCCCCCCAAAAATCATTGAAATGAATATATTCCTAATATAAGTGCATTTTCTAATGGAAAACTGATTAATAATTTTTTTCAAATTTTCTCAGCATTGGAAGTTATTTAAAATTGTATTTTGAAAATAACCTGCAATCTGGCAAGGGAAGATCCTTTGCTCTACACTTCTGCTTAGTACCAGTAAATTCAATGAAACTGGCCTTGCATTTCAGCAACACATCTGGCCAATTATATCTTGGCGTCCCTTTTTCATGCTGTACACTTCCAAGCAACAATACAGCTCACATTAAACTGAAATCAGTTTTCATCAGTCTCATATGTCTTTCCAAAGGTTTTTATGCACCTTATAAAAGCTTACAACAGATCATGAGCAGCAGACCCATTCAGTCAACTTTATAGAGTAGTGTGATGTTTTACTTAAGATTCACATAGGTGCAGTGATATTGCTATCTTATTTATGTATTCTTTTAATTATTTATATATTTTTGATATTGATATCGCTAATACATCAACAATTGATAATTATTGATATATTACCTAGGTATTCCTTGATAAAAATTTAAAGCCATATTAAATGTGTGTTATCATCATCCTTGACAGCTTTTTTGGTTCTAGGTCTCTTTGTATGCTCAAGTCAGGTAAAAGGTCACCAGAAAAACAGATTAAGGGACACATACAAATGGAAAAAGATAAAAACTACACAGCGTCTCACATAAGGAAAGCCCTGGTACACTGAAAGTCACAAGACTTTTAAAAAGTACTTAATTTCTCTGATTTCTAATATTATCAGACAGGTTGACACATGATTTCAACATAGCAAATATAAAACTCAGGAAAAAAGCAGATGTTTTAACCATACGGCTCATTTGAAAATAGATGCTTAGAATTTGTGTCCCCCAAGCAGCCTGAAGTGTTAAAGACATTAGGAATTACCTTGTTAGATGCAAGTTTGGGCCATGGGCCAGTCTCATGAACTTTTGGCTCAAAAATTATACACAGCACTTCCCATGCAGCCAGGCTGGTTGTTTACTGTTTTAACTTTGATAGTCTTGAGCTGAACAAATAAAGGGACCTGTTTACTCACCCAGCCTCCCTGCTATCCAAACAAGACTTCCTAGTGAACAAAATATCTTTGTTTTCCTACCTGAGACCCTTAGACCAAGAAAACTCTCATGAAGAGAGGGAATGTTTTACCTGCATTACAATTTAATGCTGCTTTCCATAAAATGCTGTTATTTGAAAATAGAGCATGGCTTCCCTATCATGGAAAATTTAAGCCCTTCTTAGATTTCAAATTTACAATTGCATGCACTCGATGGGAGACAGATGAAGAGCAAAAGAGCATGGGCAGAACATGAAATCAAGAATAAGACAGATGAAGCTGATCCAGGAGATGATGGAAGTCGTTATTGATGTACATGAAGTAAATACTGAGACACAGTGGAGTGAGCACTATTTACTATTTTCTTGTTTAAAATCAGCAAGCCAATGAGGGTCAAGGATGGCTTATTTATCCTTGCTCTTTTCACAGATGACCTCTAAACAGTTAGGTACTGCAAATATGAAGTGGTAGAACAGATTTGCTGTTTTATATACTGCTAAGTATTTATAAAGCAATTGTTATTAATTTCCATGAGATATTGAAAGTGATGAATTGTTACACCCACTGACTGTGAGTTAATTTTATTAATAGACCTGATGTGACATGTTCTGTACAGGGCATGAATGAGTTTCTGTTAAAATTCACAGTCCAACATGCATGACTACCTTACATGAAAATCAAACCAGAGTTTTTCTGAGCTTTAAGAAAAAATCAATCTCTATTTTCCACTAGCCTTAAAGTCAGCTCTAAGGGATTTTTTTCATTTTATCATTGAAATGTAAATTTCAGAAAAAGACATAGTAGCAGTAAGGTGCACTGAACTAAAATTAATTTTATCATTAAAATAAATGATATCAGGATTTCAGCCAGGAAACAAGGTGTTTTCACAATTAAGAAATCACCAATCAATATTTGCCATGATGCTCCCTTGCACAAGTCCCATTAGCCAGCAGGCAGCTGCATGCAGCTGCAACAGGCAAAGATTACTTTTTGTACTCCTTTTCACTGCTGCTGATTTCAGAGCAGTTATTCTGATTTGTTTGACAGAAGGATCAATTCTTTCCTCTAGATTCCAGTGAAGGGGCGTACATATTACCTTCGAGCATTTTCTGCAGACTATTTCTCATGACATGGATGTTCTCGATGCCTATGAACTGAAACTTGATGTTGGAGTAGTTGTCTTCATTTTCATATCCCTTCCCTGCTGCTCTGTTTGCCATTGCGTTGAGCTGAAAAACATAGGGAAAACTGGATGAAACCCAGAATCCTTTCAAAACAAACCTTGTGGTCTACAGCAATAAATCAGAGGGGTTTAAGTCAGGCACAAATAGGAAGCATTTGTCACAGTGTGAACACAAGGGGCTATGAATTGGAGATCTGTTTACAGCTGTTGTAGGGCACTGGGTTGCTGAGTCTCTGATATCCCTGTTTCACACACTTGGAGTGAAACTTCATTAGTGAGATTAAACACAAAACCCCCACAGCCTAGATAGGGTTCCTCTGCAAGAGTATAAAGGTTTTAATTTGTTTTTTAAAAGCTGCTCTGCTTTTATATTGGATCACCATTATGTCTACTAGCAAAATGTACCCAGGAGGTGGCAGTGTCCCATCTGCCATGCCACTGTTTCACAGCATGTGCACACTTGTGCAGTAATGTTGCCCAAGTTACTGCATTTTACTGTTCAAATCATCCAAAAGCTGATAAAGCCTACTTCTTTGAAGCTTGCAATAATGAAGAGGGAGTTGGAGTACTTTTTCCTAATTTTATAGTATCTTGGCTCTTATTATGTAAAACTACAAAATATTTGAATTGACAACATCACCACAAATATTTTCATCTGCAATGCAGTGCTATCAAAGGAATTGCTGTGCTTCAGCAAAAATACTTTCAGTTGGAAGCTGAAGTTTCATCTTCAAATCTGTTACTTGCTTCCTGGCATGGGAAAGTTACTAAATATTTCTTTAGCTCAGTTTTCCTAAGCATAAAATTAAGGATGGGGTCAATACTTATTCTCCCCCCTTTTGGAATCCTTGGGTGGGAAGGAAAACTATCTGCCAAGCTCCTTATGCCAAATTTTGATCTTTGGGCTGAAAACTAGAGCTGATAGAAATTAATTAAGTATTTTTACTTTTTCTTTGATAGGTTTTTCTCGATAAATTTTTTAAATAAGTACCTACTTATATTTTAAAAATTTCCTATAGCAAAATCTCACTGTGCAATAGAAAGAAATTGTCTTTTTGCGGAAAGTCCCTGCTTTTTGGTGAAATTTATGCTGTAAGGCTGTGGGACTTTTGAACTTCCCAAGAAATATGAAGGCTCTGAGAGTGACAAAGCAGCTCAAGTGGCAGAACCCCCATGCCTCAAAGCACAACTAACAGCTTCTGCTCAGGAAAGATTTAAGAAATAAATAGTAACAGATATAGACTTTATGAGGCTTCAACTGGACAAAAAGTGACTCATCTTCATTTCAGTGAGAGCCAATGCTCATGAAAATGTAAAAAAAGTATTTCTCAGGCATTGCCTAGGGGCCAAGAGGCTATGCAGATAACTCTGTCTCCAGTTTATTTCCCAATAGTGCAGGCAGTACTATTGATTCGCTGCTTCTGTGGTCACATCTGAAATTCACACTAATACATTTTAGTGCTTAGCTAATGGCATCATGGGATATACAAGAATGTCTCCTTTTCTGACTTCTTCCACCCCAAACACACATACTCACAATATTCAATTTTAATTTGGAGCCAATGCACACAATTGGGGACTGATTGTCTGATGCCATCTTCCCTCCAACCAAGATAACAACCCTAGCTTTTTTACCTTAGATATCAAAAGAGGTTTCCAAGGACCAAACCTGATATTTTAAGTTTCAAAGGAAAGAGCTAAAAAGTTACATTTGTGGACCACCATTAGGAATTGAAACATTGCATGAATTTCACAATACAACAGAAGGAACCACAGTCTGGATAGAAACCTGGGCAAAACACCAGCCTTTTTGATTTATTCATATTTTGGGGAAAACTTCTTTTAACTTGTAGTATGCAGTTCAGGGAAGAGCACAAGCAAAAAAAACCCATTCTTGTCTATTAACCAGCAGTCTGCTAATGTTTTTACTATCAGTGGACAATAAAAAAAAAGATACAGCCTGTGAACAGCATGTCAATTAAGGACAAAGTCCTCAGTGTGACTTGCTACAAAGATAGAAATTATCTGCTGAATCCTAATCTTTCTCTTTTGAAGTTGACATCAGTGTTCTTGTACAAACAAAATGAGGCAGTCTCTCTCTGCAGTAGCCTATAGCTTCAGGAAGAAAGATCTGTACACGAGTCTCAGCCACCACAAACCCCCGAAACCCTAAAATACTATCGTCTCACTAACCTAGTACTCAGCACATAAATACCATTAATTGTTTCTACAGCAGAGCAATTTTATCACAAATATCCTTTCTTAAAGGACAATCTGAAATAGCACTCTTTAAAAGTAAATAAATATAAGGTTAAATTGCAAGGCTTTCTGACACTCATTTATTTTAAATACTGTCAGTTGCCAAACTTTGCAGCTGCCACAATATTTACTAAAAGGTTTTCCACATCATCTACCAAAATTCCATCTGTTGCTCTTACAGTAGTGGTTGTGAAGCTCTCTAAATTGTGCATGTCCTTGATTAATCTCAGTGAATATGAGGATACAGCTTCTAAAGGTAAAAGACCTCACTTGCAAGATTTCCCGGCCTTTTCTTTAATCTGGGGGACAACCAAGCTGTGTCTTGTTATAAGGATTACACAATTAATGTGTTTTACTCATAAACAGTAAGTTCATATTAGCTTCTTCTGTGACCACAGAGGAATGACAGAGGCTTAAGTAGAATTGCATTTGGTCATCCTGCTATATCCAAATGAAGTGGAAACAAAGCTTTCTTCCACAGACAAATCTTACGTTTTGAAAATTATCAAGTGCAACGAGGGAAAAGCACTTGGGAATGTTGAATTGAAGGATCCATCAACATTCATGATTTTTGCAAGGAACTGGTTCTTATAAGAAATGAGGCAAATATTCATGGGAATGGGAAGCCTTCCACCAGACTGATTTCTTATCTTTACATTTGTTAAAAGTTCCCCGAGGAATCCCAGGAACCACTTCCACCAATCCCTATCCCTTGCTATATGTTCTAGATTTATAAATGCATTATCAGGTGCAAAATTGTAACAAGGCATCTGGGATCCCAGGAGCTTTGTAGAGCTGTCCATTTTTGCTGTGCAGAGAGAAGTAGGAATCTGGTATATAAACTTCTTTACATCAAAACCTTTTTTTACAGAGACGTTCAGTGAAAACAAACAGTCTTCATCTCCTGACTGGCTCCTGAAGAAGCCAGCATTGCTGGAAATACGCTGGCATTCATGGCTAAGTGAGCCACTTTCAGTCTCTCCATACTCTCCACAAAGTATGGGCTTTTTTCACTGCACAGAGAAAATGTCTCAAAGTAATTTACCAGGTATTAACAGGTAGGACCAATCCTTTATTTTATTAAAATTAAAGGGTAGCTCCTTCCTGTTAATATCTGGTAAAACATTATTAATAACCAGTAAGTCATTAGCAATAGATCCCGTCAGTAAAAGACTGCCTTCAATAGGGAAGAGTGCCAATAACATCAGAGTGGAAACAAGCTATAACTCTTATTACATGTGGAAAACTGTTAAGCAAGCATTATTTAGGCAGCTAGGCTGTACTTCATATCTAATGCCCATTCTGAACCTAATGGTACTGATCCTTTCCTAGTGCTCATCACAATTCACTTGATTCAGGACTGTAAGTAAGCTGGTAGCATCCTCATCTTCCCAATAAAAAAAAGAGGACTGCAGGTCAAAGTGGTTACCAGATTACACAGTCCTTGGTGAGACCTGGCTAAATGAGATATGCCAAGGCCTTCATTTTCTGGCTACTGCCTCCCATGAGAACTGTGAGACCCACAGCACCTCCTCACCAGCATCCATCTTCAGTCACCAGCCAGGCATCTTCCTCGTATCTGCCCCAGCTCTCCCACGTTTGCCCTTCCTCACTCCATTTCTCCTGTTTCTCAGCTTTACCCACCTTGCCCTTTCAGGCTCTGTCTTCCGATCTCAGGATACTGAAACAGCTTCCTTGTTCCTTTTCCTCAAACATTTATTCTTATTTTTTCTTTTCCCATGCTATAGCTAATCCTACACCTACAAGGGATTTTGTGGAGATTTGCCTCTACAGTTTCTTTTCTTCAGAGGCTTTGGTAACTTAAAGAGGAAAGTTGCTGATAGTGTAGTAAAGAACATATCCCTACTACCTCCTCCAGATACTGAAGTCTATCTAGTCTTTATCACCTTGAGCTGTTTGTGAGCGTCACAATTTGGATAAAATTTTTTTAGCTTCCAACCTCTTCTAGATCATTATTGAGTTTCTACATTTCTCCAGATTTTTTTCTAAAGCATTTATCTTGACCAGAGGCTTTTACTCAGTTACAGATATGGCATCTGATGTCACTATTTATCACATTTCAGATTCTCCCTCAAAACCACCAAAGTGCTGGAGATATTTAAAGGTCTCTTCCATTCTTGTCATCTCAGTAACTTGTCTTTCCGTACCCTTGAGCAGAAGTCATTGGAATTTTCTCACTTCCAGGAGAAATCATGCATGGAAAATTATAGTATAAGCAGGCAGAGGTTTGCAACACTACAAACAACTGTAAATACATTTTATAATGGGAATTATTTTTGCAGTCTCATCAGAAATATACTTACTTGACATCTCCTTTGCATGTGTAAACAGCTACAATTACACATTATTTACTTTTCTGTATCTTGACATTTTGCTAAGAACAAGAGTGTAAAGGAGAAAATTCTCCCAGAGATATAGTCAAGGTTTCTAGCCAGGATTCCCCTGATAAATCTTCATGTACCTGTGAAGTTACACAGGTGCATGTAAGATCAGAAGTGACTTGGTCAGTCACTTAGGTTGTGTATCTTCCCTCATGTATTCAGCCCAGAGTCAGTCTTGCTATGTGCAAGAAATTTAATGTACTTACTTTGGGACGAGTGTCAACAACATATATGAAATCACTTCCTGGATTGGCTTTTCTAATGGCCTGGAGCATCTGTTCATCCTCAAGGCATCGAGCACTAAAGCCAGATAAAGGCTGGCTGCTTCTACATATGGAGGCCTGCAGAAAAGCAGACAAACAAACAAAAAAGCCTAACATAATTATAAAGTAGAAATTGTTCAGCATCCAGAAGCATTTACAAAACCAGATCATTAGATGTTTGCATAGATGTACAGTTACATGAAAAAGGCAGAATGGTAAAATTAATTACATATTAATAAATACATTATTCTTAAAAAGCCAGGGAAATATTAAAACAATACAACCCCATTGGCCCAAGCCTAATTTTGAATACAAGTTTTAAAGCTGTTTCAAGTATTGTATTTCCCTAATGTGGAATAACTCCTGAAAGGTGACATCTCAAGGATGGCTACAGCCTTGAAATCATGAGAACATTGACATAACATAACAAATAGGTCCTTTTGCACTGTCATTCACACTCCCCAGGTACAAGACTGATTACACCCAACCTATACCATTGCCTGCTTTACTGAACAGCCTCACATCATGAGACCAGAAAACAAAAATGTGTAACATGCAGCCAGAGCACCAATTGTTGTGTTTTTTTAGCACTGCTTCTGGAAAAAGACCGTACTGCACAAGAAGTGGGTCAGGCAGCCTGACTCCTGGAGCACTTGTATTAAGCAGGGCTATTGAAGGAGGCAAGGGAGTTTCTCCACAGACCCATCAGGATCAGACCTCCAGATGAAACCAGGAAAGAAGAAACAAAATGTGAAATGGGTGGGCAGAGACATTTTTATTTTTGCTAGGCAGAGGACAGTTAGATTTGTAGAAGGCAGGGGGATAATATATGCACTTACTGAGCACAAGCATGAGGAGAATCTGGCTGCTGAACATCAAAACCTGGGCAGGCTTTCCTACAAATTATCTATTACTGTGAGAAAGGACATGCTTTTTTCAGTTACATCTTTGAATTATCAGTAGTTAGTAAAGTATGGATCTTTAAGAGAGAAACCCAGAAATGAGACCCTGTTCATTAATGGTTTTGCAGGCAGGTTAATGCTATTTAGAGTCTAACCTTCTGATCATCACGTATTCCAGTGAATGTGCTATTGCATAAGCTGAACAGATAGTTCCAGACTTTGATCTTATCATATTCCCACAGACCATGTAAGATTCAGAGGTGTCACATCACCACTGAAATTGTCAGGACAAAGGAGCTACATGAAAGTTCTGGATATGAAAGACTGAATGAGTGGTACCTGCCTCCTCTGCATGCAGCAGGCTCTTCCTAAACCACTGTCAGCATTTTAAATCTTACCCCTTTCCTGCCCATTACTCTATTTGCTGGCAACTCATGGCAACCTCGAAACTCATAAGGAGATATTTCCTCCAACATTGCTTTTCCTAGCTTTTTAAACTATGAAGGATCCAGGAGTAAACACAATACTTCAGATCCTGGTATTTTGAACCTTAACCTGAACTCCAACCACAACAGGGAAAACATTCAGGCTGAAACATGACACTCATCCAAGCTGAATTACTATATATTAGAATCCACCTGACCCTGAGACCTTTTCTTTCACGGAGGTTTAGAAATTTCCACGTGTTTTCAATCCTAGATATCTATATTTGGACATAGTTGATTATACAAAGCAATTAACTCTGAAAAATTTGACCTTAACGAAATGTTAAAAATAATTTGTAATTTATGCAGAGATTGTATTTACTATTTAAATCTTCCTATTCTCCACTTTCATTGTAAAATTCATAGATCTTTATGGAAACAATGCTCTGATGGAGGGTAAATTAGTGAAAAAAAATGCAGGGTAAAGGAGTGAAAATAACATCTCATTCCTTTCTTCTGAAGCTCAAATCTATGATAGGGGCTGCTGTAAAGACAAGATTTCCATGGAGACTGTTGCTTATGATTCCTGCTTGTGACATTCTGCAGAAATATGTCCCATCCTGTGTGGCAAGCACTGCAGATGCTCTGTAATCCCAGACTAGTTCTGTCTCTTGGAATGTCCTGACCATCCCTGAGCACAAGGGAAAACCTCCCAGTGCCACTCTGGACTGAAGCAGGACTCACACAGATCCTTTGAGAGTAAAAAGGGGACACCATCCTCTGAAATGGTAATGAACAGGCTGAGCTAAGCCTGTCCCTAAGTGGCTGGAGCACAAACCTAAAAACACCCAGTTTGTGGGATACTTCAGTCTCCTTCCTCACCTCAGGTGTCAGAAACAGAAATGCAAATAGTCTAGGTACAGGGTTCTTTTTCAGATGGCTACAGACAAGTGAAGCAAATCTTTGCTCAGCCCTGAGAATATTTTCTATGGAGAGGGGAAGGTGGGACTCCTCATTCTTGCAGACAAGGAGAGTCTCTTCAGCAAACCCACAACACACTGCTCAGCCAACATCTAGTAGCTCTTATATCCATCCTTTCTGTGTCTCTTCACAGATGTTTTCTGGAAAAGTTACTCCTAGTTCTCTAACTAGGAGAGAATACTAGTATACTTTTTCAATGCCTCAACTTGCTCTCAAGCTACCAGATCCAAAACTGCTCTGTTCTCCTCCCAGTCACCTACTAGGCTGCCTGCTACTGGCCTTCACTCTTCTGCCACCCATGTGTCAAGGCCTCTTGTACTACTCCACTTCATTGTGATATAGAGATCATATATTTTTTGTGTCAGTTGGATGATGAAACTGAGTTTGTATTAAACATCTATTAATGCCTATTAATGAACTAACCACACTAATAATTTTTTTTTAATTAAATAAACACTGATTTCTTCTTGCAACACCTTACTAGAGGAATTATGAGACCAAGGCAAAAATAAGCAAACACTTCAAGGCTACAAGTTCACACTTACATTATTACCCTTGCAGTAGTAGGAAAGAGCTGGGAAACGCCTTCGGCTCCGAAATTTAGAGCTCCCCACTATGATGTGTGCAGTTGCAGACTTTGGTACATAGACTTCTGTAGGATAGGAGTCACAGACCTGTGAAAGCAAACTCTGTTTGATCTACAAAGTACAAGTAGCATTAGCCATTTCCACAGCAAAAACAAAATATCAAGGAACTCATACCTCAGGGATATTTTTGTCATTATTGTATACATATCACTGACATTGCTCAAAACATTCTTTCCAAGCTGGAAAGTATTAATCCTAACTTAACCATGGGAAAACTGAAGCAAAAGGGTTGAAGGGCTGTATTTCCAAATGTTAATTCACGCCTTATTGGGGACAGGTTTAACATACATTCATACCAGAAAAGGTTTATCATTACATATAGCAAGGTTGTATTTACAACTGCAGTGTCCTCTGTAGCAGAATTTGGGAGTGGGTGAAGTTCTCAGACATTCTACTGGGAGGAGACAATAATGGGAGGCGACAATAAAGCCAAATTTTTTGGAAAATTTGATAATAAAAAAAAAGGACAAACAAAAATAGGGAGACAAGAAACTAAGCCACATGAAATGAAGTTATCAAAAGACAACCAGCCCCTGACAATGCCTACCACTTCTGAAAGGAACCTGATGAGCCTGCAAAAAAAGCCCCAAATACCCTCTGGAGACAAGGGAGACCACAGGTGGAATCCTGGTTTTACCCCCTTTTCCTGATATTGTCTGAAGCATTCTGTCTGGGGTCAAAGGGATATTCAGTATCTCCCTCTGACTTTCTGAGATGACTAAAGCACTGAGGATGTTCAGGATGAAATTACTTTCTGAGTCAAGAGATACGTAATGAAGGAAAAAGGAAAGGAAGAGCTTGTGGAAGTTACAGCTGTGGTGAACTGGATTTTATTCATGATGACATTTTTCCTACACTTTATCTTAAAAGAGGTCAAACATTTTTTTCCACCCATTTTTACCAAAAAAACCCAAACCCTGACAGCACATTCAGTCTTCTCTGAGAACTTCACAGTCCTTCTTTAACATGGATATGTTCCAGCAACAGAACCAATGGAGTGCATGGACAAACTTTCTTCAACAATATCTTGGTTATTATTTCTCAGAATTAATTAAAGTTCTAAGGCCTTCAATCATACATGACTGAACGAGGCAGGACAGCCAATGTGGAAAAAATATTGCCAAGCTCACTATTTTGAGTAATTTTTTTTTTTTAAATGACTACATAGTAATTTTACATAGCCCTGCATGTCAGGGAAACTCTTATTCACACACATACCAGTAAGTATGACTTAAACTTCTTCCCAGGCAGCCAAACTCTAACATTTAAAACACTGTGGCCATATTCTCTGTGCTTCCTTTCAACATCTGTTAAATGAAGACACATCCTTTCTCTCACTTTCTGTGTGCCATTTTATGTGAAACAGTAGAGGACCTGCACCTTACCACGTGTGTGTAGAGCACTGAGCACAAAGAGACACTGCCACTAAGCACTATGGTAGTCCTCAGTCAGGCTGCTGATTTATTGCACAGACAGCCTCTGTAACAGAAAAACCCCAACAACTCACTCCGTAGTCTCTGTTTACATCACTAATCTGCCAATAGTTGTTCGGAACACCCATCCGATTATATTCTTCATTGAGGTCCACAAGCTTCCAGCCTTGCTCTCGTTCTTCTTTATCTAATTTTGGATTGAAGGAGAAGCAATACAGCTCTTCATATTTCACTGGGAAAAAAATAAGCAAAGAAACAGGAAAAGTAAACAACTTCAGATTTCTCATACTGAAACCACACTTCAAAACCAGAACTTGGTGTTGACCTTGATGTAGTTTCCTTTAAAAGAGTACACTTTGCTTTATAAAAGCAAAATATCCTGGTTTGTATCTAATGTCAAGAAAACTTTCAAAGTACATGCTTTTTTGATTTTTGTGTATATTGCAATCTATGTGCATTAATAGAAGTACTATTTAAAATATACTGCTTTGCTAGTCTTCAATAGATTTGTAAAAACCTTCCCTAGCACAAAGACAAAATGTCAGTGATATGCTTTCATCCAAAGAAAACTGAAGTCAGTGACAGAGTAATCACTTGTTCTTCAAAATAATTTGCTATCTAGAGGCAGTTTAGAAGTCCCTTTATTAATGTAACATCTGTCCTGTGGCAAAGACAAAAGATATGAACAATGGACCCTGCAGCGCATTCTTCCAAAAGTGAAAAAACTCAGTAGCCTTGGTCCCTAATTTGGAATGTTTCTAATAGATCAAATGAAATCTTCGTTTTGTTGACTGCAAAATTAATATTATTTGAATTAATAGCCAAATGCATTCTAGATATACATGATGTAATAGCATAAAAGATGCATATGCTACATCATTCATTTTATCATGACCAGTAAGTTGATCAAGTAGCTGTGCCACCTCTCCCCCTCAGCCACATACAGTTATATGAAAGTTTGGTGGTGCTGGAGTTTTGAACTTTTTTTTAGGAGTATATCTGTTTTTAACGAGTGTCTTAATCCTGCTGACCAGTGGCAGCCAGAACACCACTGCCAGTGAATCCCAACTGCTGCTGACAGGAGTACCCATCCAGCACACAACTTGAAATTAATGTTCTCATTGATACTTTAGATATTGCTATGTCACGAGGGCATATTTCATTCTGTTGCTCAAAGTTCCTTAAAACTTTCCAATCAACAGATCTTTAACTTTAGAACTGAAGTAAATCACAAGCTAAGTCCTCTATGATTTCATACTTATTTCCCCACTGACATACTTGCTCTACAATCAGTAAATTTAAATACTACACTTCCTTTTCTAATAGCATATACCTAATAAGCAGAATTTTAGTACACTACAGTGTTCTGTACTGTACAGAACTTAGAGCTATAAAAAAAATAAAGACACACACACCCCTCCTAATAATAATAACAATGCTCCCATCTTTTTCTACAGAAAGTCTTTCATTTTGATTATGGCTTCTAAAGGTCTAGTGTAAGTTAAATTTTGCCTTTTTAAATGTCATTAAATTGGTTGTATACATACACACGCAAAAGTATGAACAGAAAGAAAGAAAACTTCGTGTTAACTCTGTCAGAAACATACTGAAAACCAACAAAGTCTTGAGTAGGGAGAAAAAAGAGAATAATTTGCACATTTTCCACCAGTTTAAACTCCTTCTGTATTCTCTAATTTCAAACTTCTGGCACAGCATAGATTAGAAAGAGAGTCTGGTTTATTTCTCATCTGTTAAAGTTTCACCACAATCCGTAAATCCAAGCTGAGTTTTGGCATCAACCTGAGCTCCTGTTTCCACGGCTTGGTTGTCAGAAGCATCTGGATTTTCTTTCCAAAGGACCTGCTGTTCACAGGCACAAGGAAAGCCTTTAAAAATCCACCTATGTATCCAGATTATTTATGACTGAAGTCTGCCTCAACATTAAAAGTATGATCACATGATGGTACCTGCAGGTTGTAAAAAAAATGTTCAAGTATTAGTAATTCGTGCCTCAAAGGTCAGTTGGCACATCTTTGCCAGTACTGATAGGACCTTTCCCAATCTTTCACAGTTATTTTGCCATAAACACCTGCAATCCTGCAATTAACCATGTTGTATCTTATGGTTAGCTAGTTTCCCAATATGGTTTACTCAAGCAAAAAGGCCAAATTCAGCTGACAGACTGAAATTCTAGCAAAAATAAAATCAGGCATAACCTTCACCTTTAACGTACCTAGGACATCAGATAGCATAGAACATGTTAAGCCAGTACACAACATGAGCTTCACTCAGGAATGAATGAAAAGAACAGGTAGAGAATGGAAAGTAGAGCCTGAATAAGTCAAATGATCTGCTCACGGAGTAGAGCATGCCTTCTAATGCTGAGTAACTGTATTACCTAAAGAAAGTACAGCTTCGTGCCCTGACAAAATGACACAGCAGAGAACTGTCAGGGAACATATGACTCAGCTTGAATCAGAGCCTTCTAATTTTGAGTAGGTAGGCAAGATTTTATCCTGTCTCACATCACGATCAGGTAATTTGCTGGAGAAGGAAAACCACTGTGCAGCTAAACTATGCAAAGAGATAATTCCACAGTGCTGTTACCACATCTCCTTTACCCAAACCTTCTTGTCCATTGCAGTCAGTCACTAAACTTGCATTCAGTGCTCTCACCTACTCTTCCTTTCATCATTCTGGTGCATAGCAGACACACCTCCTCCTGCCTCCAAGAAAAAGGATTACAGAATCACATGCCTTCCAGCATACATGAACATGTACTTGCAGCTGAGGTGCATGGAATGAATTGAGATTTACATCAGCAGAACCACTAACTGAATTTTTCACACTGTTTTAAATTTGTCTGATTACTTTCATCCTGCATCACCTGGCTTACCAAGTTACTTTTGCTACAGTTATATAGTACTACTGCTACTACTAGTACTTTATAAAGTTGAGTAGCTGTGCTGGTGGACTCAGCAATTTTTTTTCCTTCTACACAGTAGATAAAATTGGTGCTCTCCTAACAAGAAAAAAATTTAAAGCCAGTGTTGCCAGCTTTGTAAAGACTACAATAGACAATTTCTTTGCATACTGTTAAAATAATAGTAAAGAACAAAAGCTGATGTTATATTTCTAGAGTTATAGTTTAAAATAATCCAAAAGCTTTGTCAGCTGGTTCTTAGGAGAGCATAGTGCAGAGAGGAGCTATAATGTAGGCAATCAAATGCTGGGCTTTGATGCAACATTTGGTTTTTCATTGAAAAGGGGAAAGGTTTCACAAGAATCTTGAACTGAGTTCAGAAATACACAGGGCTTATTCAAAATGTAGATAATAATAAGCCAAAACACAGGCAGCTCAGTGAAATTAAATAACTTCTTGCTGCAAAATCTTTCACTGATTTTAAGGAATTTCTGCGCAGTACAGAAAGCCAAAATTAAAATCTTGACAGGACCACTAAATATATTGTAAAGTTTTTGTTACAACGGGGACATAAAAGTTCCCTGAATTTAGAGTATTCTCCTAAATTTACATTTACACAAGTCATCCAGCAAATGAGTTGCACATAAAATAGCATTATAATATATTTTATGGCCCATGATGCCCTAGAGTATTATTCTAAATAGAAGTTCATGTCATACTTTATGGAATGAACTACTTTTTATAATGAGCTTTCTTCATTGCTCCACAAATGATTATATCAGTATTTCTCTCATAACACATTTCTTAACCTGCAAAGGACAAAGATGCACAGATACATTTCTTCCATTAAAATCTCCCTCTTCAGGATGAGGACTGATTTTTGTGCTGTTTTCTTCCCATACCTGGTCGAGCCAGACGTATCAGAGATATGTAAACATCATGGCAGTCTCGTTCCTGAGGGATGACCAGCTGGATGACCTGGAAGTTCTTGCAGCGGATCAGTAAAGGGCAACCAGTGGCAGTGGTGGCTTGTTTCTCAATAGAGGAAATTTGGCTGTGGAGAACCTGCAGGAAATTGAAAACAGTAATGCTAGTCAAATCTTTAAGAAGAAAATTAATTATTTATAATGATGTGCCAGGGCAGGCACAGTAGCTTCCACTGTTTCAGAAAACCCCCATGCTCCTCCTCTCGTAGTTTGGTTCCTATCTCCAACTTCAGGTTCAAGCAGCTCAATACACCACCTGCAGACAAAGAGGCATTTCTGGAGTGTTTCAGCTGCTCAAACATCAGCCTGCTCATGTTACCCAAAGCTTTTTGTTTGCTTACTTTAGTGTAAGCTAGTGGTTGTCAAAGCTATTTTCATCTATTTCCACAGTGAAAAGATCAACCAGCATCAGCTACGTAAAGCTAAAATATTTTGCCTCCTCATGGGTAGAATGGTAATGCTGATACAATTTTAAATACTGCATCAAATGAGATGAAACATTACAATAAAAACCTGGTCAGGAATAGTAGGATCAAAGGAAGATGGAGTTAATCAGTGCAAAAATGGAAAGGGGTGTATAATTAAGCTACCTAAAAGACTCTCAAATGCATGACACCAAGCAATAGCTGTACCTGTAAGTGTACAGGTGTGTTGGGTTTGGCTGGGTAGAGTTAATTTCCTTCACAGTAGCTGACAGTAGCTGGTATGGGGCTGTGTTTTGGATTTGCACTGAACACAGCTGATAATAGAGAGATGGCTTTGTTACTGCTTACACAGAGGCAAGGCCGACTGCAGTGCTGGCAAGGAGACTGAGAGTGTACAAGGGGTTGGGAAGAGACACAGTCAGGACAACTGACCCCAACTGACCAAAGGGATATTCCAGACCATATGGCATCATGCTCAGTGTGTAAAGTGGGAGGAAGGAGGAAGCAGGGCACATGGAGTGATGGTTTTTGTCTTCCCAAGTCACTGTTACACATGATGGGGTCCTGTTCCCCTGAGATGGCTGAACACCTGCCTGTCCATGGGATACAGTGAATTCATTCCTTCTTTTGCTTTGCCTGTGTGTGTGGCTTTTGCTTTCCCTATTAAACTGTCTCTATCTTAAACTCATGAGTTTTCTACCTTCTACCCTTTAGATTCTCTCCCTGATTCTGCTGGTTGGGGGAGTGAGCGAGTGACTGTGTGGGGCTTGGCTAATGCCTACGGTTAAACCACAACAAAATGCAATGTATGTTGTCAATCAATCAAAACAGTTAATTCAAAATACTAATTTATAAAAACAATTAAAGTATTAAACCAACAAAATCACTGATTCACTGAAGTGACAGAGCCAAGGAAGTAGTTTGCATTCAAGACATTTCTCCTCAATTCTTCCTGGATGATAGGAGCAACCATGCAGTTTACAGCAGCTGTTCCTGAGTCAATCACATCTGGTATTCATACAGTGAAATCCCTTCTGCTCCTCTCACTGTATCATAATATCTGGAATCCACTGAAAATTTTTGAAAATTACTAGGCTGGAACTTCACCTGGTATCATAAAAGCATCTATATAACCTAATTTACTATGTTTAAAGTGTTTTGGAAGTAATTTTCAAATTATCATCAGTAAAGTGCTATGCACTTACAGCTAAGTGAAATAAAAAAATTCATACCCAGGTTTCTTTGCGAGTTTCAGCACCATTCTCCACAAATATGACATGGGTAGCTGTTAAATATAAGGTTCCCACCACAGCTCTTCTTGAAGATAAACGATCAAGTAACCTAACATTTTCCACCTATACAAAAAAAGTGACAGAGAAAAAAAAGAAATAATTAGGCTAAGACAGAGCTCAATAATGAGACCTGAGTGTTCACATTTTATCTATTACAAAGTAATTTTCAGCACAACATTAAATATCAAAGAAGTATAACTATATGAGAAAATGTGATTATATTATGTGATCAATTTCCAGATTTTCCTTAATGTTCCTTTTTTTTCCCCTCTCTTGTGGTAACTCTGTATCTACAAACCTGTTTAGCAACACTTCCAAAGACAATTTCTCACTTGAGCTCTTCTTACCAAAACACTGTGAAAGCACGGCAGACCCTGTCTTTCAGCTAAACTCTAGCTCCATGTTTCCCATTCAAGCCATTCCAGCTAAATTAAAATAATAATAATGAGCAGGAGATAATAGTGGTAGAGTGTCTTTCTTCAATGGGTCTCAGGCAAATTTTCTCCCATGCAAACCTCTTTTAAGATTTAAAACAACATTAAAAGAGTTAAAAGAGTTTAAAAGAAACATTTTGATGTTTGTCCCTATATTCCTGTTAAAGCTGACAGCAGAGGTCACACCAGAAGTTTTTGCCTTCAGTCACTTCTCATTGGGGCTCAAGAACTCCACTTCCACTGCTCTCCCACCTTGGGCACAAAATGGGCATTCTCTCTTCACTGCACTCCTGACAACAGGACGTTACTAACTATATATCCATAACACATTATTAACTCTCAGATCACCAGCTTGTGAGTTGTACATCATTAATATTTTGTGTATGACATGCGCTATAGGCACCTATTAGGGGTAGGAACTAGATGATCTTTAATGTCCCTTTGAACACAAACCATTCTAGGCTTCCATGATTTCTGACTGAGAAACTAGAATAATAAAAAAAAAACCAAAAAAAAACCAAGCTGGATATTCAGTGAGATGAAACTTGCCCAAAACAGTTACCAATTTGCTACCATGGATTTGATGGATCTTCTATTACAACGATTTTAAAACTAAAATTAGTTGGTTTTCCTGAAAAACAGAATGCCAGCATCTGAGGATTACGTGTTTTCAATGTGTATTCCAAATATATTGGACTATTTTAAAAATAGGAATAAAGAAAACCTTAAAATGAAAATAAGCCAGTTTAGTAGCAAAATGCTTGAAATCAAACAATTATTAAAGTAGAGTCTTCTCCCTCAAGGCCAGTTATAATTTGTTTTAAACAAAAATAAAACTCTTTATTTAAAAAAAACCCAAAACTTCTAGAAAGCATGGATGAAGACTTTTCCCAGGGCCATCTACTTCAGAGGTCATGTACTGGATGGAGAAGGAATGGAAGAAACACAGTATTAACCCAGCAGTAAAAGAGGAGGAATGACACAAAAAAAATGTAGGCAGTGCCCTTCTAAAAGGAACCCACAAAACCAATAAAAATCAGCTTTGTCTGGATGAAAAAAGGTCCCTACACTGCAGTTCAGCCAACAAGGGCTCTGCTGCACAGGGACTGGTCTTGCACAAGGCACTCATCACTCCAGCCTACAAAGTGAGCTGGCATGAGCCGTGACACACAAGCAAAGCAGACATCCACACAGCAGGGCAGGGCAGAGGGATGAATTTCCAGACCTCTTGGGTCACATCCTTCCCCCCTCATCAATCACAGCCCCACGACTGAAAAATACTAACCAACAAAGCTCCTCTTTGATTGTGGTTTGAGCTAGAAATAAGTTAAAGGTTGGATGTGAATGAACAGGAACAGCTGCAGTAAGAACTGTGTGGTAAGTCTGATTTCCTCAAAGCAAATGCAGTGGCTGCACTGGGGGAGATCAGAATTCATCTCTCCCTGCAGTTTGTCCCTCAAGAACAGACAGCTGCAGCAGCTGAAGGAAGAGTGTGAGAGGCAGGCATGTACTCATGCTCCCTCAGGATCTCAGCCCAGCTCTGGGGCCTTCCTAAGCTGAGGTCATACTTTTTAATAGCCATAACTGTGTTTACATTCCATTAATTTTATTAAATAACATTTTGAATCTCTGTAACTTATTGGCATCCATGACACCCTGTGAGAGTGAACTCCACATTTCAGCTATACATTGTACAATAAAATCCCTTCCTCCTGCTCTTTTTGAGTCTGCCCCCAGTATTGTGCCACATGGGCTGTTACAGATCCTTCCCTCTATCCTCATGCTCCAAGAGTGAAGAGCCCAACTTTAGGTAGTTGAGATCTTTATGGAAGCCATTCCAGACAAGCTCTTCCACACTTTGATTATTCTGCATGAGGTCTACTTCCTGAGAAGAGGTGAAAAGTGCAAACAGAATTCAAAAGTTGGATGTATGACATGTTTTTGTAGCTTGTGTAGTGGAATAGTGATGTTTGCTGTTTTGCTTTCTATTTAGTTTTTAAAAGTTCTCAAACATTGCCTGGTTTTTTGTCCTCTGCTGAACACAGTGGGGTTTGGGTTAGCTGTTTTCGGGGTGTTTTTTTTTGTTTGTTTGTTTTGGGGTTTTTTTTAGAACTAGCAATTGTAACTCTAAGTCATGCCTGCATACATAAGATCTACCCACCATGTGTATTATCTTATATTTATTAATGCTAAATTTAGTCCATCAGTATAATGAGGCATTGCTCAATCTTCAATTTCATTCTGCTGATCAAAGGATTCAGAGAATGAGCCTTCTTTCTTCTTCTGCACACTCCCAACCAGAAAAGAAAGTCAAGACCAGTAGTGTCTTTATACCTAGAGAGATTGGGAATAGAGGAGAATATGCTCATTTCCACAAGAGAGGAACACACGTTGCAATAGTGCTTTGGAAGAAGAGGAGTTTTTATATCTAAAAAGTCACAGCATGCTGAGAAATCAGCATTAATAGCTAAAATTTAAATTTAATATCAGAAAGAGATAATTATTTTTCTTTTTTTTTTTCTAAAAAACAGTGCTCTGTTTTTTCACCAAAATGACTGTAGACTTTATTGAAGAATGTAGGAAATTATGTATGTACATGTCAGGAAAAAGCACAGAGACCATTGTCTTGGTTTGAAAGACAGGTGTCTACTAAGGAAGGCAGGAGCCTCCCTTAGAATGAAAAATGTAACCCCCTTCCCTCTGAATTATTATAATTTTGAAATTAAGGGGCTTTCAGGCAAATACATGGGAAACAGGAATAACAGTTCCTTACTAGTATATATAACAAGGCAATAACACAGAAACTCTGGCTTAACCTGCCAGAGCCAGGACATGACCTGACGCCCTGCCGGGCAGGCTGGCAGTAGCAGTCCGATTGAGTGGTGGCTGCAGTCCTCTCCGAAGTGATAGAGGGGGTTCTATTGAAGCAGTGATCCTGTAGAAGGGCCTGGTCTTCCTCTGAAGGTCCAGTGGTGGCTATGTAGCTCATGTCCTCTGGGACTCCAGTAGGTAAGGGCTGCTTGTGGTGTTCCAAACCTAAGATTATATCCAGCTAGGAATGCTTGGCTCCTCCCCCTGGGGAGAGCGTCTCACAACAGAGGGTGTAATTTTGTGAGTCATGCAGTGAGGCTGGATGGCCCATTAACAGAAGATATCCCTCTGCATGGAGTTATCAGGGATGTGTCATAGAAGAGATAAAGAACCTTTCCCCACTTGGTTTCATCAGATGGTGATAGAATACATGCTTTTGGTTACATCTTACATTGAAACCTAAGACACCATGCAAATGTGCTTTGCCTAAAATGAACAGCTGGTGGGAGAGACCAGATCAGAAAACACAAATCTGTAAAGCTGAGAGCTGGAAGACCTCAAGGAGTTAAAAGCAAAGCATTAACCAAGGCAGTCTAGAGAGTTGCATCTGAGTAAAACTTCAATAATTTAAATAATTAATTTGAAGCTCTTGCCCTTGTCTTTTTTTTTCCCCTGATGACTGGTTGTCTGGGCTTAAAGAAAAGGCCGCTAGGAGATTTATTTCAATGACTACAACTGCTTACATGGAGATAAATAAAGTTGCCCAGAAACTCTATTTTCAATGCAACACAGATGACAGAAAAAAAGAGGCAAGAATAGAAGTTAAAGGGAACACAGATAAAGAACAGATGGAAGGTATTTTTTACTCCAAGTATAAGCATGACAAATTACTTATGAACAAGGTTGCCAGGAGGTCATTCAAGAAAAAAATGTCATATTAGGGAAAATCATGGGCCAAAGTTTTCTTCTGGTACAACTCCCACCAGTTTCAATGGGACTCCCACCTAAGGAAGAATAGCAAGCATATGACCTTGAAAGAACTCAGAAAAGTTTGGATGCCAAAATGTTATTCCTAAAAATATTCATGTACCCTAATTTGTTTTCATTTTTAGTTTAGATAACTTTTTAAATAAGCTTTGACTGCATGGCCTATATTTGAATTCTTTTTGAATATGCTACCTTTGCCCTCACATCTTAAAGCTGTTTTTCCAAACACATTAGCATCGCAAAACAGTGCAGAAGTTACTGCTACTATTTCAGGCTTATCACAGCTCCTCATGGGAAAGCTTTTTCAGATAAATGCAGGATCAGTTCTGGCTGTGGGCTCAGACTGAGAAGGGAAAGGGGAGAGAAGCAAAACTGGCAGATTGGCTAGAACTAGAACTTCCCGTCACACAAAGCTCATGTGCAGCTTGAAGATGCTATCTGACAAAAAATGGTCTCTACTATAGGATTTTCAAATGAAATGAAAATTCAAATTTTGAAAAACATCTCAAAGAGTTTTGTTCTCACTACACAGGTTTTAAATCTATGTGTTTGCTTCCTATGCATTAGCTAACCTGAAGTAGAAGACACTTGAACAGCCAGTTCAGTCATGGTCATCACTGACCTGCCCATTATCACTGAGCATCTTGAAGAAGCTGAAAAGCCTGTTTGTCAGCCAAGAAGGAAAGAGATCAGCTCCCGTATCACCAATTGTTTCCATTCCTTTAGGAGGAACCCTGACTAATTTGCCTCCTCCAATTCCATTTCACAAGGAGAAAGGCCAGAAAACCCTCCCAGCAAGGAGAAATCTGCCAGTTAAAGGTAAGCAGGGAATGTCCTCACTCAGGCCACATCCTCAGGAGCTTCTCTTTTGTTCACAGTTAAAATTCATTGCTTTACAACAACCTGTGAAAGCAAGTTTCATATAAAAACTGATAAAGTACCTTGAAATTTGACTGTACAAATGAGTTTCAGTGATTCTTCAAGGACAAAGAAAGGGAGCTGTCATGAAGATCTCTGCTGCTGAAAAGGTTGACCCAAAGCCAAGGAACAGGGCTGGGCCCTAGGGGCACACACCCCTACAAATGTCCTGGGAATTCATGACAGGACTCTCACTGGCCTCAGCACTGGAGGCAGACAAAAGCTAAGGAAAGAGCTTGTGAAAGCCAAAAGCCTGAGCCTAATGAGAAAAAGGGAGCACAGCTGGTATGGTTTGAGGCCAAGTGGAATATTTGAGCTTTCTTCACCGTGGTTGACCCCAGCTATCCATGTGTTTAGCATAATTCCTGAGAGTGAAAAAAGACAACATGGAGAAGATCAAATGCTATGACTTTTTTTTTTCAACACAAAGATAGTAGTGTTGTACTTGCTAAACAAAATATACAATAAGTGAACTTTTTTGCATGATCTTGGAACAAGAATAAAAGAAAACTGAATTGCCAATTGATGCTGCCTTTTAATGTGGTTTCTATTCTACTTCATAAGAATCATAAAAAACTGTACTTGATCCATGGTACTTTTTTGTATTCCCGTCTCTGAATAGATCTGCCAAGTGAAATAATGCACAATCAGTCTATGAAGTTAGATGGTTGCATATGTCAAAAGACTCAAACAAAGCCAAAAGTAAATCACTAAAATTAAGCAAACACACCTTAAGATTAGTTTCTTCACAGCAAATCTGGCAGGATGGGGAAAAATATTCAAGAAAAATCTTAACAAGTTTAATTTGTTAAAGGACTAAAGTGAAATGAAAATACTGGAAAAGAGCTGGAAAAAGAATAAGGAATGACTCATAATAGCAAGACTGAGAACAAACTACCTAACAATTTGGCTTTAAAAAAGAAAAAACTATTGTCTGCTAAGATCTATGAAAAGAGTGAAGTCACACCACATTATCAGATATACCTGAGTAGCAGCTGTATAATGGGAGCAGTAAACAGGAACCTATTACAGGAGTATAGAACATTGCAATACGGTGTCAACATCGTAAGGCAAGGCTCATACATGAAGTTTTCTCTTTCAGTCTGTATCAGACCTCATTTATCTGAAAAGGAGAAGAGAGCAACTAAGTGTAGTCTATTAAAAACATTATATAAAAGCTTTGATCCTGGAAAAATAAGGCTTCCTTAAGGCAGTAAATCTTAATACACTTGCCAAATTTGTTCAGATTTGGTTCTGAAAAGATTTATGAGGAGAAAGAATTCTCCATGCAGCCAAGGGTTACTGAAAAGAAATTTATCCTTAAACTCCTGTATTTGATACGGGCTTTTCTGTTCCATGTTTAAAACCATGCCCTGTTCAGCAGCCTATTTTAGAGCAGCAGTACCAAGCCATTTCAGCTGTGCAGGCCACAAGAGATTTGCATTAAAAATGGATTAAATAGGACTCCCTTTTCTGGTGGTAGGGACCTGTCTTTCTCAGCAGAGTACACCTGCACAGCAGGAAATGTCAGTGCGCATTTTCTACTGCAAATAGATCATTCCTTTAGTTTAGGGACATCAGTAGTTCAAATACCACACACTTGGGTCCATTAACAGCAGGCCTAGAGATTCCAGCCATGACCACCCCAAAGCCAAACTTCCCAAATCCTTCATTCCAACCTCAGTCTCCTACTATGCATAAAAAAAAATCAAAGAGGACCCTGCAGACATGCTGTCTTAATGATTTTCAGTACTATTTTTCAAGTGCAATAAGATTTAGAATTACTGGTTTAGACACAATTACCAAGACAACAAACTAAAATACATGATTATCCAATTATCCATGATTTTTAGAGCTTGTTTAGTGACTTTATCCAGCTACCTCTTTATTGAGTGGCACATTACTGAAAATATGAAAGTCTGTGTGATCTTCTGATCACTTTTGACTAAATATTTTGAGGATAATGGCTATTACAAGATTTTCTTTTAATCAAAACTCACACTAATAAGAAGGTAGCTTGATGACTCTAATTTAAAACAAATATTTTATAGCAAAATTCCAAATATTTTAATCCCACAACATGTGGATAATTTCTGCAGTTCCTGTTTTCATTTTATCCACCTCCAGTCTGATTTTACCACAGAACATTTTCAGGCAGAATATACTACAAAGCTCACTTGTATTAAATTTATCATTTGTGCTCGAAGTTTCATAGCATAAAGATGGAATAAATAGAACCCAAAGAAAACCAAATTGCACTCTAAATAAGGAAGATTTATTAACTAGAAAAAATCCAGAACTCACAAAATCAGAGTTAAATGTGTCCAGGATTAGTGTAGATGTTTGAACACATCATTTGACTAAAGCAGTGAAATAGAGTGACATATCTAAAGTCATTAAACATTACTGGACCCAGAACAGGCTAAACAATTTTTAACCATGATGTAAAGTGAGAAAACAGCTACAGAATCAGAACTGAAAGACACATTCTCTAAGACGTAGAGGAAAGTATAGAAACCTCCTTCACACAATACTCAAAAAGGAAAAAATCAACTTGGCACTTAAAAGACATTGCAGTAATGTGTCTGCTGTAACCTAATGACCCAAAACACCAATAAAAGGCAAAGGCTATGCCAGCCTCACCTCTTCTACCTTTTCTAAGTAGCAAACTAAATAAAAGTTTAGCCAATCTCTAGTACTCCTGTGGCACTCCATTCCCCAGCTTGTGGGGGAAACTTCCAGTCCACATCCCCAGGTGTTTCCTGATAATCACCTCAGGCCTGCTGCCACCTTTCTACATAAATGAAATAAATCAAACTTTTCCAAAAGGAATTGTAGCTTGGATACAGAGAACATAACTATAATATCACATCTTATCTCAGCAGAAGGCACACAGAGAATAGTGGCAGAATATGCTAACTTACCTTTAAAAAATGGTGGAGATCCAGCAACCCAGAACATGTAGTTGGAGAGTAATGACTGGGCATGCTGGGCTCAATTTTGCTATTGACCTGGATAAGCACCTGGACAAATACTTTGCCATTTACATTGTCATATATAGATAGGATATAAATTATATGGGTCTCCTGATGGAGACTTTGTGAAAAAGAACATGTCATAAAACTTCATAAAAAAACCAAGAACTATGGAAAGTAGATTGAGAGCAAAAGCAAACACGCAACTCATTTACACATGCTGGAAATTTGTTCTGTGAAGCATCTGGTAGAAAGATTTGTCATTAACGTGGGAGCATATCCTAAATCCTGCTGGAGAGAGGCAGCATCGAAAGGAAATACCTCACCATAACATCACAAAAATGAAAGCACTCGAGCAACTCAAGTCATCCCAAGTATTCTGTTAACACTGAGCCAAAAGAATTTCTGGGCTAAGTCCACTGTAGACAGCTAGTACCCCAGGGATAAATCTGATGTGTTCCTTATTATAATGCCATTCTATAGGCCTGCTGCCAGCTTACAAAGACAAATGATATGTAGAGTTACAAATAAAATCAAGTAATTGATTCACTACAGTGCACGAAGGCACCCTATGAACATATCTACAGAGCTCTGTAGCTATCATCCTGCCCATGATCAGACATATCCCTATACATGCTCATAAAACGTGCTTCTAACCTGTTCAAAAGTATTGATTTCTTTTTTTCTGACTGTTATGAGCTGTTTGTCATATTTTGGGTCTGGAGAGTTATCCTAAATTATATTGCTGTTCAATCCAAATTCATCATGTCAGTCACTGGTGTGACTAATTTTTAACTTTTAAAAGGGTATGGGAGTTATACATAATTCTATTTAGCAAGGAGGGACTGTTTCCAACTCTTAAATGTGCTTAAATTACAGCCTTCGTACATAGGATGGCATTTACCTTGTGAAAATGTAGTGCCTACATGTGTTCATACAGGCATACATTACATAAGCACCCGATTTCTACCAAGAGTATAATGACAGAACAATAGTGGCCAGTACATCAAATAGTGTGTAAGCAGGTGGATGCACACAGCCTGTTGGGAAAGCACCAGAATGCCTTTTGCAGTGGGAAATCCTACTCCAGAAGAGTCTTGCAAAACAGTGGGTGGGCAAAAGAGACACATAGCAGCTTCAACACAGACAGACAAAAGTAGAATACCTACAGGAAAAACAACCCAAAACATATCTACAGAACAAAGGACTCAACACAGGAAAGAGGTATGGGGTCATTGACAACATTTCTCTGAAATTATCAGATTCTGGAGGGTTGTGATCAAGATTTACTGTGAAGGCATGGACAAGGTGAACATGGAATTTTTATTGAACAAATCCTTGAAGCTAGAAGGAAGGAATACTGCAGGAAGTTACTCAGGACTTTTTAACAGAAAAAAAGTAATTTTTGTAAAGCCACAGCCTTCTGGAACTTGCTTCCATGCAGGCTGTGGAGCCAGAGAGAGTCAGCCTGTCTATGAGAAGCTCTGGCTAACTCCCACAGAGAGGTCCATAAATGGACGCTAACGGAACTAGGAAGAGTTGGACTCTAATACAACTGTGGATGCTGAGAAGCTGCAGAATGTGGCCAGGTCTCTCTCCTCTGTCACTCTGACACACAGTAGTGATCTTAATGAACTACTGATTCAATTGGTATGGAATTACCATCTGATTTTTTAATGTCTGTTATGTTCTATCAGATTAATTTTCATATTTATGAACCACAAATCACTACAGTCCTCTTTCACTTAAAATTAAAACAATTGCTGAGACCTAATGGGCACCACGTAACAAAGACTTCTCTTTGAAGGAAAAGCTTTTACTTGGGCCAAGAACATTTTTTTCAGATATTATTAACTTTATTAATTTGCTAAGTATGGGATTTATCTTGATTTTCCATTTGGCTGGGTTTGTGAATCAAGGAAAGTGTCATTATTCTGAGATTAGTACCTTGCAGAACAGGGAAGTCACTTCTCAAATTTCTCTCAGGACAGGATTGCATGGAGTCAGGAAATGCGACACCAGAGACTAACACATGATACTATGAGCTTTCCCTTACCTATTTCTACATTACTGACATTGGAAATCATTTCATGTTCAATTCCAAATTATCAAAAACAAATTCAATAAAAATAAAAGAAAAAAAACCCCCAACACTGTTCCAGTGACTGATTTTAAGCTGAGGGGTTAAAAAAAAAAAGTCAGAGGTATCAATTCTGTTAGATAGCTGTAGATACACTGATTTTTCAGTGTATTTAGGAGTAACTGAAGAAACAAAGTATCTCAGCAGTGACTCATGTTGAATTTCTACATTTTTGTTGGAAATTTTAAAGGATTTTTGTATCCCTTGTACCTTTAAATCATGGCTTCTAAACTGTTCTACTATATCAGATGCCTTTTAGCATAGCTATAATGTAAGAGACTGCCAGGATCCAGGACTGCAGAATCACCTCACACTGAGTTAAGATTTTCAGTGACCTGAGGCATTGCTACCAAGGCACTGAGGCAGTGCCTTCTCATAGTATCAGATACAGAAATGGGTTTTACAAATGCAGAGTAATATTTTCAGGACCTGGCTGTAGAAAAGAAAACAGATTAGCTTCCATTGCCTGCAACAGGGACTTGTCTGGGTCTTCCATTCACAGTAAATACAACCATTTATTTTTAGGATATTTTCCTACCCTTATTAATTTGTTTTCAGCATTTTTTCTCATTCACACTTTCAGTGTTCTTCAGCAAATGGTCAGAAGCATCTGTTCAGACAACTTTCACTGACTGTATCCTACCTGCAGTAAGATACAATCATACTATTCCAAAATTCTTCCTTTCCAAAAAGGCAGATAACAGATCGTGAAATGAGATGAGAGGAAAGGCAGTTGTTATAAAGGCCTATCTTCTCAATAGATTTACAGCTTAACACCTAAAGGCCAGAAAAGACGGACAAAACACAAGACCCTAATCTCAATTTCACGTCATCATGTTAAATATTGATAATAAATAAATAAATACAAATAAATTCCTTATTTCAGGGAATTGAGTTTATAAATAACTAAATAAATATGAAAATATATTTCACCCCATTTCAAATGAACATATTGCTCTGGTTCACTTTTTTATTATTGCTTTTAATCTAAACCTTTCATGGGTTAAAACTGTATCTTTTTTTTTTTTTTTAGAAGAAGGTGGCAATTTTGTTAACAAATACAGGCCCGTGCTTATAAAGCTATAGAAAAAGACTGATTATGTAGGCTAAAGATCAAACATGTATGTAAAAACACTAAATCAATTCATCACCGAGTCTGAAATCTTGGGGCAAACTAAAGGCGTCTGAAAAGCAGGTAACACCTTTTGTAAAGCAGGTAAAAGCAGGCTCCCATTTCGGATACCTACGGCTCAGTGACAGCAGCCTCCGTTAACAGAGGAACTGAATGAGAAGCCCGACAAATGCCCGGCCCACACCGCAGCGCAACGCGCCCACCTCGCGGCGTTTTGGGCAGGTATCTTGGCAAACTGGCTGAAAACCCGAAAACCAGCCCGCAGCATCAGCTGGAAGGCCGTCGAGGCCCGCAAGACTGCGGTGCAAGGCTCCTTGGGGCTGGAGCAGACGCCGCGGGGATGCGGGGATGCTGCAGCGGGGATGCTGCCGCGGCCGGGGCCGCCCGGCGGGACCCACCTTGGGCATCCGGATGTGCTCCATGGCGGCAGCGCCCGGCCCAGCTCCTCATGCACTGCCTGCCGCTGGCGGAGGCAGCCCTGCGCACCTGGCGTCTCCCGGCTTATTCCGTCCCTACTGTTAAAAATAAATTATTATTCTTTTATTGATATATATGCATTTTCTGTTTTCCTCCCGTTTTCCGGCGCAGAGAGGAAGGAAGAAGGGAGGATTTAATGCCCTGCTGCGGTGCCGGCAGGTCGGGACTGGCTCCACCTCCCCGGCCGCTGCCATGCCGTCCTGGCTGCGGGGATGCTCCGCGCCCGTCCCGGCCCGGCCCCGCCGCCCCCGGGCACCGCCGCCTCCGCCCCGCGGGCACCGAGGGCGCAGCCCGCACGGTCTGCTGCTGATCCAGAATTACATCGCTCTGCCCTGTCTTAAAGAGAAGATAAGATCGGAAGCATAAAGCGAGCTCTGTTTGAGATGGCCTCCCCCCATGTTGTTTGTTCCCTGGCCCAGCGTGTACAGGAGCTCAAAGACAAAAGCTGCACTTACTGAAACTGAAGCACTGAACCTTGTTTATCTCAAGCTCTGTGTGTCTGTAATTCACGACTTTGCTGCACCCTCAGATTTGCACAAGGGAGTATTTCCTGTGACTCAGAGTTTTCAGCCTTGGGCCAGAAATGCCTTTTCACATGTTTTGCCTTACCTATTGCCAGAGATGTGTTACCTCGTGGAGCAAAAAGACACTGAGGTGGTTTTCCCAGTTTACCAGTGTGAAGATGAAGATCAGGTATCTCTAACCATCTCTGAATTGCTGTCATTTTCAGAGTAAAAAGAGAAACTTCTCAGTGTTTATGCCAATGTGCAAATGACTAGAGGTGCTAGTATATTATTTCAGATACACCATAAATGTAAAATGCCCACGTCTTCTATATTGATCAAGGTATTCCAGCAATTCTTCACGAGCAGGGACTAGCCTCATCAAGGCATAGAAATAAATGTGGAGACCTGTCAAACCTCACAAAGGGCACAGCAAGAGGACTCTGCTGCAGAGCAACAGAAGCTCTCCACATATCCTCTTCTTGCCTGCAGAGAACAGAGTAAGCTTAATTTGTTTTGTAAAAGATAAAATATGGGTTGAAAATAACAGAGGGTTACCAAAAAACAAAAAATGCATTTTACCCCGAGGGAAAGGAAGCAATGGGTACAGCTACACTGGTTCCAAAGTTTCTCCAGTCCTGCCACTTTCTTGCTAGTGAATGGCTATATGAAGGGGTTTTTTTCTCCATTTCTTATCCACAAAACCTAAGGCACCAAGAGAGTTTTTTTGCATCAACTCTCAGGTTAGAGGCAACAGAAGCTGTATTATCATGAGTGGAAAATAATTCACCTCTGGATTTGACCATTCTGCTTGCTCCTCCCATTTTGGCCCATTTCTGCCCTCCTTTCTCCCATAGTTCAGCTACTGTTATTGAGCAGGAGTGGCTGTTATGGCCATAGTCTGAGACACCAAAAAATTAATAAAAACTCTTCTTGGAGTTTCTAATCATTGCATTTCACTCTGTTCACTCAGGTCTGAAATGAGGTTTGGTAGTACCGTTTGCTGTTTGAAAATCCACTGGATAGCATCCATAAATGTGCAAAAAGTGTGGAGTTAGCAAGACTCTTGTTCAGTGGCATTTTTTATTCTCTATCTTAGGCCAGAGCATCAGAATAAATTCAGAATTAAACAGCCATGGAATATGTTTCCTTTGTAGCTATGGCTGATGTGATTCACTGAATATATTATCATCTTTTGGCATTACCACTAATGAGTAAAGTTGGAAGAAAGTACATTTATCCTTTCAGTCCCCAGAGATGCTTTTACTCTGCTACAGCTTGTGATTCATCGCAGCCAAGTTCAAGTCCTACTGTTGATGTCAGGAAAACTTTCAGACATAAGTGACAATGCAGTTTAACTCTGCTTCACATTCATAAATAGATGCAGAATGAAAGCATTGCTCTTCATGTAACAATTGGTTGCTCAACATCCTGACAGAGTTTTTGGCCTGTCTTGGGCTGATAAAATAATTGATGGGCGAACACAGCTGTAAACAGAATTTAGATAAAATTTATGTCTACTGCAATTCTCATAGAAAGCTGCAGTAAGCCAAACTTTCTAAAAATTCTCTTACATTTTTCATTTGCAATTTAAGCTTATGGAGACTGCTGCATCAACAGTCTGGAAATGAAATCTTCTGTCACCATATAACCAGAAATAACTCTGCAGATTACTGCTCTGATTTGACTAAGGTATAGGGGCAGGAAAATTAAATTGCCACACCTACATAGGTTTTGACCTATCTGCTGAAACTGCCAACAAAGTTATTAATTAATGTCACTTGAAGAAGGCTGGTCACGGAGGATTAGAATCATACCAGCGTAATTATTTTCTATATCCTTAAGTAACAGAGTCAGCTTTCAGCCTCATCCATTAAAACCTGAACACACCTCACTTCCAATATGTAACCATTTCTGTTATATTCAGTGGAGTCACCCGAAGACTCAGACATTTTTCATACTACCTGCTTGGCCTGGATTTGAACCATCATGTTAGATGTGGAAGGCTTTATGGATTTATTTGTATTTTCCAATAATATCTTACTTGTTTAAAGGTAGTTTCCTGTGGTCTGCATACTATTATAATACAAAATCAAAGATACATTTATGTACTTTTAATACTTATTCTAAAGTTTATTCTACAGATTTGTAGACATAAATTAAATACTAGCACGTAGGGAAGAAATTAACTGAAAATTGGTGGTGTAACAGCTTTGTTGCCGGGACAGCTATAGCCAAGGTGACAGAATCCTCCAACTAAAGAGTCTGATATATGGGATGAAGATGTGGAGATTGGGATCAGCCCATCTTACTGTGGGCTAGAGGCAAAGGGTAGTGGTTTGAGTGCAGCCCTGGGTTTGTGGTTAAGAAATGGAACTTAAAAAGCCCGGCTTGATATCTCACCAAGGAAATGCTTTTGAACCCATTGATGGCAAAAAGTAATTGTGAGCATTGACTCTTTCTCGTGCAATCCATCATACAGGTCTTTGTACATTATTTGTTGAAAATTACACACAAACCAAATATGACTATATAAAAGTCAACTGACTTTCTTATCAGTTTTCCTCTACTGAAAATATCCAGTAAGATGCATGGCAAAATAGACTTTGTATAGTAGAAAAAGGGTAACAGTACCATTTTTTACCATAAAGAACAGTATATTAATACATTTTTGAACATATCTACACCAGTAATACACAGTGTAACTTGTAACTGCTTTGTAGTTTCAAAATTCTTTTCTTCCATAATTTCACAATACTGCTTTGTTGTTTTAATCCCTTCATAAGATAAAAACCAGCCCTTTAAGTTTGGAAAAGACCTTTAAGACAATTGTGTCCAGCCATTAACCTGACCATGCTACCATTAAACATAATACCCAATCTAAACCTTCCCTGGCACAGCCTGGGTCCATTTCCTCTCATCCTGTCACTTGTTACCTGAGAGAAGAGACCAACCCTCTCCTGGCAACAACCTCCTTTCAGGTAGTTGTAGGGAGTGATAAAGTCTCCCATGAGTCTTCTTTTCTCCAGGATAAACAACTCCAGCTCCTTCAGCTGCTCTGCTCCTCATAAGATTTTTTCTTGTTATTTCCTTTTGTCATGGTTTTTCATGCCACTTGTCAAATGATAAAGATTCATTCTATTGGCACATGTTTACACCCGGGATAATAAGTACCATGAATTCAGAAACAGTGTGTCTGTTTATATTTGTTTCATAACTTTTGAACTTTTTCGGGGAACATGCAGCTTTCTCCTGAAAAGTACACTTGGACACACAGACTTCACCCCCATTTAATACAGCAGGAACTGCATGTGACAAGGTAAAGGATGCAAGGAGCAGCTTCCACTTTATTGTTTAACTTGACTGTTACTAGGTTTGACCTTTTAACTTTTCCTTCAAGAATGGCTCAAAGTCTTTGATTTGGCCTTGTTATAAAACATTTTCACATTGTTATAAATTATTTTTTTTGTAGGAAAAAATACCAGCCGACCTCTGGAGATTGGAATGGTTTTGATGACTTTCTGCAGATAACAAACTGATATTTATATCTTATAACATATCATATAACATTGTGATACATGATATATGATACAACATGCATGCTATCTGGCCAGGTTTGTGAAAAGTGGCCTGAAACACATAGTAGAGAAATAAAATAGACAAAACTCTAGGATTACTCAGGATGTATGTCCAGTTACTTACATGAGGATTTCACAAATTAAAGAAACAACTACGATTATGCCAAAGTGATAACTGTGGATTAAATAAGAGCATTTCTCACTCCTGTTACTCTGAAAATGCTGCATTTTTCATAACAAAGCTTGTCAGCACAACCAGCTGGAGATATAGCGGGAGAAGTCAATCCGTGATGTCCTGGAGCTGGTATTTGTCATACCACACACAGCAGTTAAAGGAAAGTTTAGCAAATACAGGAAGGAGTTGGTTTTTACAATATGGATCATAAGGGCAAAAAGGGGAGAAGTGCTTCATAATATAGCCAGTAGAGAAACAGACTCTTCCACAAGAAGATTTAAAGCTCCTTAACTCTTGAAGTGGTGAAATAGTGGTTTTGAAAATCCATAAGTACAGGTATTTCACCCCAAGCTGTTTTGCTAGTTAGGTAATACAGTGAAGAGCAGTTTCTTCATCTTGGCCTTTGCTGCTTCTCAGCAGGATGCTGCTGTAATGGGAACTGGGAACCTGTAAGTGTGGCCCCCAGCTCTCCCATGCATCAGCTATGTCTTAGTATAACTGAGCAAGTCTGGTCCTATGTTAAATGTCCAGCTATGTGGAGAATCTTAGAAAGAAGGATGAGTTATTAATTTTTAAAGAACTTACTTTTCTTTAGGATCTAGCAGAAAAATGTGTTTCTTTCACTTAAAAGTGGGAATTCAGTGTTCTGAAAGTGACTTTACTGCAGGGTCAGGTATCAACCCTGAGTAACAGTGAGTAATTGAATTCTTCTTGAGAAGTTTTAGGAAGCTTTACAGCTCTACAGTAGGGATTCTCCAAACTGTAGCATCCCGGATATTCTGACTACCTTTACACTAGCTTGTCCCAAATCTTAGAGAGGAAATACTCCCTTAAATGATATTAAAGAATAAAAATAACTTCTAAAAAAATATATATCTATTGTTAAAAATACCTTTATCTTAGCCTGTTTCCATTGAAACATTCAGTCAGAGGCTCACCAACAACTTAGCAGAAGAAAATATACAAAAGTTCAAAGCAGACTGCAACTGTGTGTGGTCTGAAGCAGTATTTTTCAATGAAAAATAACATCATGATAGTGAGGCAGCTTCCAACACTTTCATAAAGAAAATTTTCTTAACTTATGGGACCATATTAATGGTCTGCTCAGAGCATTTTTCCCAACATGAAGAAAAAGATACAGACATGGTATGTTTGGGTTTAGGGAACAAAGACTAGAGAAGAAAGAAAAAGTGGATAAAAAAGGAAATATATTCCCTGGACTTTGTGTAAGAATTAGGTAAAGCTATGTTTAAAATACTGAAGAGTTATTTTATTTTGAAGCTTCCCATTGACCTATGATGATTAGAATTCACTGAAGCAATTGTGGGTTTTATAGTCACAATTACGCATGAGTGTGTGATGGGTATGTATTTGAGATAAATAATTTCTGTCTCTCTGCCTCTAAAAAGAAACCATAATATTGGGGGGGGGGGGGTGTTTGGTTTTTTTTTTTTTTTTCAGTATGATGCTGAAGCCAAACACGATTCTTCAAATGTCTCCACAGAACAACTGAATCTGATGTGATTCCTACCACCTGGCTGACAAGCAGGCATCACAGTAAGTGGCCAGAATCAGTTTTGGCTGCCTTGTGCTTCTTGAAATCCTTCTGAATTTCAAGTGATTGCCTTGGCCCCTTATCTACCATAGGATTATGGAAATAAACTGACACTGTGGAAGCATTCAGTGAAGTCTCATTAAACTTGTGGTAAAGAGGCTCAGAATACATGGTAATCTTTAAGCTACTAACAAGCAATTTAGTTTTTGAGAAATAGCTGATAAAGCAAGGGTCATAAAAACCTCTGTGTTCTGACTGAAAGGGCATTATAATTAAATTCATGTGTGCTTTTACAAAGATTAGCCCATTTTTTTATACTGAATTCACTTTGTTTCACCTGGTCAGTATTATTGCCCAGGTGAAACATTAATGCTGCTTGGGTTTAGGGAAAAAGTTAAATTTTGGGGTGTGTTCTGAAGAAAGTTCAAACTGTTTCAGGCATTCCTGGGCTGAAAGCTCTGAAGCTCAGGAAATTTCTCTAACTCTTGAAATTTTCTCACCCTGTGTAGTATTAAATTTGTGTTCTTTATCTCTGTCATTTATTTTCATGAGAAGACAGCATTTTATGTAATCTGTTCCCAGAGTGGAATGTCCAGAGTATTGTTACAAAATCTTTTTGCTCATTGGTCACAGGGTGCATGAATTATCATGGTTGAATGATCCTCATCTGAGTGGAAAGGATGTGATGTCTGGGAAAAAAATATCTGTGAGATGAGATATATCATTAACTTCAGATAGTTATGGATGTGGTTGTACCAAACTGCCTACTTTGAGTCAATAGTTATAAAAGCAAATTAGTTAACAGTTAACAGCTAACTAACTTAATGAGTACAGTCAACTCATAAAGCACATGTCTACACTGTGTTCTTTGCTGCGTGTATTAACATGAGTCACTGAACTGGATTGTTACTTGCCAGCTTACATCTCTAATGCTGCTCATCTACATCTGTACTTGCATCAAGAGAACCATTCACATCCTAATGTCTCAAGCTGTGCCATGCCTTGGTGCCCACACAGGGCAGATCTCTCGTGTTTGTGCTCACTATCCACCTGCCTCGTGCATTTTATACATCACTGGGTTATGTAAGAGCAATGCTTTCAAGTCTTGTCCTTTCTAGTCCTTCCCTCTGCCTCGGGGCTGCTGCTGTTCTGCAAGTCAGGCTATGGCACCTGACCTGATGCTGTTGGTCTCCCCAGAGGGGACCCCAACATATATCCAAATCTGATCATCATGCAAAAACTGCTGCTACTGCAGCTGGAAGAGTCTGCTGCGGAAATACTCCTTAAAGAGCAGAATGTTGTGTCCTGGCCTGGGGTTTGGTTGGAATCCCCTGTGGTCTCCTCAGAGGCAGAAAATATTTTGTCTCTATCAAGCTAGGGATGGGACCACATCATTGTATCCCAGGCTGACTGTCAGGGTGAAAGCATAACTTGCATGTATGAAGGTTCACATCAGAAAGCCTCCATTTCTATTACTTTCTGCTCTTCAGAAGCACCAATATCCTCCCTTTTCCTCATTTATCTCTGTGGAAAAGAGGTTGGAAACTGGCAAACAAACTTTTTTCTGAAAAGATTTAACTTTGTGTCCTATGTGGCTTCAAAACAGCTGTTCTCCACTCAGTTTAGGGAGTGGAGTGTGTGCTCTGGCCTTACCCCCTCCCCAGCTGGTGCGGACTTAAGATTGGATTTTTTGTGAATCTTCACCATGACTCATCACACTTAAATTTTTGTCCCATCAGTGTACTCACTGCCAGAGATGGACTGTTTTCCTGAGGAAGATGGTCTGTTTCCATAGGCCCTGCTCCTTCTTTCATTTGAGGTTCTGTAAATCTATAGAGGGTGCTTTCAGGACAATGCCATCCCTGCCATGCCAAATGGGAGCTGAACAGCAGGCAGGCAGCTGATACAAGTTACACTAAACACTCAACCTTTTTTTCTGCTGAGCTGTCAATGGCACAAGGTCTCTGACAACCTTAGAGTCACCCAGCTTTGGACTGATGAGCTCGTCAGTGTGACTGAACTGCAGGAAGATATTTTCCTTGCTTGTGGGACTATGGGGAAAGATATCCCAGACTTAAACCCTCAGGAAATGCTAGCAAAAACAGAGCTGAAAAGAAGAGGTGTTGCGAATACTACTTCATTATGTTTTTACTCATAAGCAGAACGCATGGTATTCCTTTCAGTTGTAACTGGTGTGGGTTTTGTGGCTGGGTTTGGGGTTTTTTGGGGTTGTTTTTTTATTTATGCAAAGCTGTTTTCCATAATCCCAAGGCACAATGTCAGTTTGGCAGAGGGGGAAGAACATGGTTAGGTTGAGGAAACACATGCATACCTATATGGATCATTTTTCATTGGAAAACTACCAGTATGACTATAAACTTCATCCACAGCTGCCACAAAACCAAGCTGTCAGTGCTCTATAAAGCAAAGGAAACTGCATTAGAGACTCCCGTTCTCCTATGTCAACATGATGTATATAGAAGACCTAGTTCTGGAAGCTGTTTGAGGTGTTCATGCCCTGCCCAGCAGAGAGTGCCTTCCCCTTTCTGTCCTTCCTGATGTTGCAGGGACAGTGACTGAGGAGGAGTTTAATGATTCAGCTGCTGTGATAGCATTTCAAAGTTGACATCCCAGAGTCTGGACCCTCATGTAAAGAGCAGATGATAAACCTTCTGATATAGCATCTTCCTTATTGCAAACAGTGTGTCCCAGATTCTTGTGGTGTGAACACATGTGGCAAGCTGCCCCATGGTACCTGCTGTGGCTCCTGACCTGCCTTTGTCTTCTTCAGTGTGAACCAGAACCTCTGAGAGAGCCTGACATACACAAACCCCAGAAGGCTCTTCGGCTGTCTTCTGTCAACATTTCCAGTCCTTTGCTAACATAACTGATAAGTAATTGTGTGAGCTTTATTCTAGTCTCCACCTCACTCTTCTGTGTCCCATAGGCATCTTATTTCTTGCTGAGAATTTACAGAACAACAATGATTAGAGCCAAATCCTGAAGTGGCTGTTCTCTGGCATGCAGAACTTAAGTTTTTTAGCACACTGCTTGGTGGTTCTCATGAGGATTGAGGGCATCTTAGGGAGTTCCTGAGAACAGACTGCTCTCAGAAAATTTTGGGATTGTTTCAGAGGGAGAGTGAAAATTACATTTGGCAATTCATGTTTCTACACAGTCAAGGAGTGCTCAACTACAAAAATTTCCTCCCAGCAGTTCCCAGTAAGTCTGAGGTGGATTCACTGTCTCTGACTACACCTGATGGGGACAAGAAGAGAGAGGAAGAAAGAAGGAAAAAAATTGCCAGATTGATAAGGTAGAGGTACTTGTGGACTGGTATTCGAGGAACAGAACTTCTTGTTTTGCAGAAGTTGAGCTTCAGAAGTGTCTGTATGTAGTATTTATTACATATTGGTACATGGGAAATATATTTCAGAAAACAATTTCTCTAAATTTCCAAGTGTCTAAGCCTGGCTTCTGTACTATAAACTCTATTATCTTAGAAAATTTTTATATCAATTGAATTATTTGAAGTCTTAATCTTACTGATGTGTTTTGCAAGAGGAAAAGTTCAGCATTTGTAGAATCATTCAAGAAAATACTGAGATTCAATATAACTTTTTTTTTTAGAAGTTTTGGCTTTTGGTGTTATTTTTTCTTGTCAAGGTTTCTATTGTTTGTTGGACAAGACCTTTATTGGAGTACTTCCAAAATCAAAGGAGTCAATTAATTTGTTTCATATTCCAGTGACTTTTTAAATGTTTGTCGTTAAATATGTATTTGTTGAAAATTATGGTTATTTTATTTGTTTGGATTTTGTTTATCTTCTCAATATAATGCAGAAATGGACAGAAGAAATATGGCCTACATAAGAGAAACACAAAGACAGTAAGAAATATTCCTGGAATATGGAATTTACAAGAGACTAAAACCTCCAAAAATATACTTTTAAAAAAAACCCTCTCCAGATATCCTATGGTTAAACATTTATTTGACGTGAACCTTTAAAGATACCAAAGGTCTGTCTTCACAAGTGAACATTTTTAGCATGACAGTAAAAAATTTGTCAAGTTAAGAAAGATAAGGGAGTCCTCCACTGATTTGCCTGAGACTTAATTGAGTTGATTAAACAGTGCAGAAATGCACTTTTCGGGGGGAAGAAGGGGTGTTTTTACTAGACTGTCTACTTATCAACACCCAAGTACATTTTTACTTTGAAGGATAGCATACCACTTTGCTTTTTTTTGTTCATCTCAACGTGACCATCAAAACATAATTCTTTGTATCTGACAGGGAAGATAAGCAGAGGATATGAAAAGCAGATGACTAAATGAAACTGCATAGTCTTAATTTCTATTGTCTGAATCTCTTTCCATATTTGATATTGGTAAATATATTATATTGTTATGTTTTCCAGTAAAATAAACAATCAGTCAAACAAAGCCCTTGAGGGCTTATTTAAATAGAAATATGTGATTTGGATTTAGTACAGTAGAAATCCAAGGTCTGTTTAATTTAGGACCTTGTGTAATTTTCTGGTTGGTAAATCATGCGTGGTCTCCCTCACAGCAGTGACCTTAGTTAGATTTTGATATGGCAATAAATGTAGGAATAAATCATAAAAAACTCCATGCCACATCATTTGTAGGAAATGAAATTTCACAGTCTATACTGACTCCATCATAAACTCATTTTCCCAGCATTCATTACGTTAACAATTCATTAATTAATTCTATTTGCCATATGATCTAATGCATTACTATTAACATAAGTAAGTAAATTGCAATATGAATTACAGACTAGAAGGCTGGTTTTTTTCATTCTTTTGAGAAATCCTTTTGTGGGTGCTTCCCTTTGTTATACTCTTTGTTGATACATATTGAAAGGATTAGGAATTCTGGCTGTCATCTGGACAACTTAGTGGGTTCTCAGAAGTTGTGCAATCAGATTCTTCATTTCCTAGATTATTTTGGTATAATTAACTAGAAATATTGCAGGATTAACTGATTTCTTAGGCAGTAACACTCTGCACTTAAAATGTGTGACAGTTCCCTCTTTACAAGGTGAAGAGAGGAGTCAAGTTGCAACACCTAAGAGGCAGCAAAGGCTGCACTGGAAGTCTTCAGGAAAAGATAATCTGAAGTAGCATTGCCAGCAATTAAATGTCCACATAGATATATGTAAATCATACTGCCCAAGGCCAAGCCTTGCTCCAAAAGTTGGTGAACCTACCAAGCCAAGTTGCTCCACAGGTTGGAGCAAAACTAAGCAAGGAGACAAACAGCTTTTCTACTCTCATCAAGTTGACCTGGTCCAGGATTCCATTCAAGAAGATTATTTCACAGTACTGAATTAAATCAAGGTTTCTACTCACAGTTTTTTTCAATAGATTTCAATGTTAGGTATTTGTTGGATCCTGGTACAAATTGTGATATTTTCTCTGTGAATTTAGAGCTGTCATATTACTCAAAGGATAGAAAATGCTGTAGTCAGATATAAACAGTTAGTATATCAGAAGCAATATAAAAACCATATTTTATTTTATCATTTTGTATATGAATACTCTGAGGTTTCCCTTTTGGTCTTCTTGCTGGGGTTTTTTTGTTGTTGTTTTGTGTTTTAATTTGCATGTAACAAGGCTGTTTACATGATAGAAATTGTCATATGTTTGTTCTTACTGGCAGTAGAGTGTGAGGTAGCTGTTTTTTCTCAGTGTGATTTTTCTCATCTGTACAAATTGAGACATTCTTAGTTTTTAAAATGAAAACTGGTAAAAAATAGCTATTTTTCAGAAGTTTTCTGCCACCGTCTCTTCTCTTGAATGTAACCTTTGACATAGAACTAAATAGAGGCAAGTTTGAGGCCACTTTTTAAAAGCATCTTGCTAAAATCAGCCTTATTTGGAGAGTGTGAATGAGAATGGGGTGAAAGCTCCTATTCTGCAGAATGAGTCATAACAAATGTTGTTGAGTATTGTTGGGAGGAAGTACACCAAGCTTTCAAGCTGAATAAAAAACAAAACAAAACAAAACAAAAAATAGCCCAAAAAACCCAACAAAAACCCCCCACATAAGTAGCACTTAAGAGTAGAAAATATGTTTCTGTTATTGTTAGTGGATGACACATTGTGTAAGACAGCTGCAAGTCTTCACTTCTCTGAACAATCCCCATCCTCCTCCACTCTGAAGGACTCTTTCCCTTTTAACAGATGATTTTGTTTCTTGATTAGGAATCTAATTCTGCAATACACTAAACTCACCCAGACTCAAGGGGTTTTAATTGGGAGGATTAAAGTGCATTAGAGAATCATAGAACCATAGAATATGCTGAGTTGGAAGGGACCCAACAGGACCACCGAATCCAATTCCTGACCCTGCACAGGACATCCCAAGAATCTTCCCAGGGGGTGTGCAACACCTTACAGAATTGAAACCTGAATAAAAGACACTTCTCTTTGAACAGGTTTCCAGTCAGTGCATATATTCAATGGATGAGGATGTCTGAGTTGACACCTTCAGTACTACGATATGTACAGTCTTTGCCACCTTTTTACAATGAGGTTTAACATGAATACCTCTTATAGCAAGTGCTTATTGTCTGAACCTCAATCTTTAGTCTTTGCATGACTTGAGTCAGAACAGCAGTGAACTTCTTATTTTATCCTTGTGATGTATGGGTGAAGGGGTCAGCAAAACTCTTTTGCTTCTGTTGTCATTCAAATGTTCTCTCCTTTTTGAAAAGGAGAGGAAAAACAACTAACTTGCATCAAATCCGTCTGTGACACAGTTCACATGAATTCACTTTAGGCCCAGAACTTCAGGGGCTGATTTGGAAAACTCCCCAGGTACTCAATGCAGGCTGGAGGGAAGCATTCAGTGCATCCACCCTACACTGCTGCTCTAACTAATGCTCTGAAGGAGACGAGAGAGGAAAACTACCTAAGCTGGAAGCCGGTACTTCTACAATGTGAATGTTATGTGTAGTGTAAAACAGGAGTAACATCGATCCATCTCTCTGACATCGCTGAATCACAGTCCTGTCAAAGCATTCTGATAACAAGCTGGGCGAGACTCAGCATCAAATTCAGTGGGAAGCTGCTCATGCAAGTGAAGTGACAATGATAGCCTGAGCCCCTTTTGGATGACCTTCACCACTTTCTGATTTCTCTGAGAGGAGCTGGCTCCCACATTGCACTGCCAGATCCACCCCCACTCCCATATGTGATCATCAGTCCCTGTGGACAAGAAGACTGACACAGCTTGTAGAGGCTAACTATTAATGTGCAGTAACACTTCTGGCTTCTATACTGGGCATGGGAAAGTCCATCCTGAATAGATTGATGTGTTGGAAATGTGCCTAGCAATACAGAAAGCCTGAACTTTTTGTTAGTTTTTTTATTCTATTCCATTTTCCAGCATTCTTGATTTTTTGGCAAATTTCTATGTACTCTGATGGCTGATTTTTCCCACAAAACTGGAGAGTTCATAAGGAATATAATAGTCAGGAACTGTACCTGGTCTGACTTTTAAAGGCAGTCAATTTTCCTTACTAACATCTCAAGGCAGTAAATATGGCAATAGGATTAAGGGCAGGGGCTGGAGTGAAAATAGAGAAAGAGAGGGAGAAAGAGAAGAGAGAGAAAGAAAGTTTCCAGAAGTTTTTGACTGCTGTAAAGAGAGAGTCTCACCTAAACAACAAGCTGCAATGTGAGCACAATATCTACTAGAGACCAGGGAATCTGACATGAGATGGTGTGGGAGAAATCCAAGATCTCTCTTCTTGAACCCAGTTACTTTAGTAAACCAAACAACATGCATTTTCTGTCTTTCTACTGCACGTAGTTTCCCTTTCACTTGAGCAGTGCCAGAGTTAAAACTTAATGGTTTTGCTATGAAATCCTGTTTCTTTTTCACTTTCCACTGCTTGGGCTTTCTGTAATGTTTTCTTACCACATGCCTGAAGTTCTGCCATATTGAAGTTTCGGTATTAGCAGTTTAATTATTTTAGCATGGACTCACAATTTCTCCTTTTAAGCAATCTTGTCTGAATTATACCCTTGTCTTAAGGTCCTTCTACTTGAATATAAGACTTAATCACCTTCCATTTTTCATACTTCCATGAGTTAGCTGTTAAAAAGATATGAAAAAAATTTCTACAAATCTGAAATTGCATGTAAAAAGATTAAATCAACTTCTTGAAGCTGTAGTTCAGACACACACAAAAAAGCCAACACAATCCTGGTTCGAATTCCATATAGAAATACAGGAAGTATTAGTGTCCTATAGGCAATGTGTGGAGAGGACCTGGTAAGCTCCTATATGAAAGAGTCTACAATTTTTTTCATCCATATTCAAGAATTAGGAACTGGGTGTAAGAAATAGAGTGTAAGAAAAGGCAATTAGCTTGATCAGGGACATGAAGAACCTACTATACAAGTGAAGACTGAAAGCTTTTTGCTTATTGAGGCTGGCAAAATGAAATCAGAGACAGAATATGGTAACTTCCTGAGAACATATTTAAGAAGGAAAAGGAGAGGGAAGGTTACTCCAACTAAAGGATAGTACTGACACTCTAACGAAGAATAAAAATATAATCTGTCAGTGGATTCACCTGAGGATGAAACAGGAATATCTCCTAACATCAGAGCAGTGAAGCTCTGAAATACCTTTCCAGAGGGATAACTCAGAGCTTTTCTACTTCAGCAACCTAAAAACTGCTTATATGACTGGTTATGATGAGTCATTCTGTTTCAGCATGTAGCCTGAAGCATCTATCTTGAACAGAGTTTCTCGATTTTTTAAAATTTGCATAATTCAGGATTTCTTAGGAAAAGACTAAATCAAAAATTACAGGGAGAGAGCTGCACCTTTTCAAACCTGTACACTCACAGGCATTTACTACGTGAACCATAGTAGCTGCAAGACTACAAACTGCACCATAGCCACTGCCATTAGCTTTAGCTCTAGAAATATGCTATTTTTAAACAAACTGGATACCACAAAACTTGGGACTGGAAGGTGTTCAATACCAGGATTAATAGGTCCTGCTCTGTATCACTTCTGACAGTGAGCAGTGATGAACAAATTACCCTGCAAAGAATTGCTTTTAGACCAGTACAATCTGTGTCCAACAGGCACTTGCAGGGTGTTAAGTTCTATGTCTTACAAAGCCTTTAGAGCCAACCTGTTAACCCTCATAGAGTTGTTGTAATGAGATGAGCTCTGCACTGTGTTGGATATCTTGCTTCTTTGGGTCTTACTAAAACAACCTCTTCTTCCTGCACTCTTTTTAATTGGGAAATAAATCAAATCCATGTTTGCTCATTCTTATAAAAAGTATATACAAAAAATAAAACCACAAATTGTCTCTAAATCATTGTGCTTAGGCCTAATGTTTCCCAGGCAATGTAACAAACATAGACAGTGTTCTCCAAAACTATTTTAGTAATTAAAATACATCCACCCTTTCAGAAAGACAAAGGACTGAAGGGGATCTTCTGGATATCATGAAGCTATTGTGAACTACTCCATTATATTATCTTCTTCATAAATCAGCCAGCTCCATTTCAAGACCAGTTACTTTATTTCCCCTCTCTACATACACCTCTACTATGAAAATTTAGATATTGGCTCATATATCTCAGCCAAATGTATTCATGGGCTTCTTGTGCCAACATCTTCTTTTGTCAACATCTTCTTTTGCCAACCTAAACTATTCCTCTCCCTTTCCAAAACGTAGCCTTTTAAATATATGCTGCAATCATATCTCCTATCAGTCTTATATTTGCTGTGATAAAATCCTTCTTTTTTGAGTATTTGCACTGCAGATTTCAGTATAATATATATACATCTTGAAGTATGATTTAATGAGGGCAATTGTCCTGTGACAGCTGGCAGATCTTTGAGAAGATTTTTCTTTGCAGTTTCCATGTATTTAGTAACCTTACTATATGGTGCCTTGTGCATCAGCATTTTAACAAATGTAAAGATCAGCCAAATAATAAGAAATTTTAATGCAAACTTAGATATATACAAATGTGGTATGCAAATACACATTCACATTTAAAGTAACTATTCACTGCTTTCTACAAGGAAGACTGATTATTCCACCTGTGTAAGTGGCTACAGGCAGAACTCAGGTACATTTGTGGGTGGCTAGAGGGGATAAAATATATTTATTGATGTCATGAGAAAAATAAAGTCTTCTATCACTTTTTGCTCAGTTAAGCTCAGCACATTTCAGGTATCAAAAGAAAAAAATAATAATTTTTCATGACTCATACTTTTCATTCAAGAAAATGAATAGCAGTGTACAGAAAGGTAGTGGATACAAATCCATCATATGAATAATACCCCAAATTTAATACCCTAGAATCTTCTGGTGGGTTCAACAAATTTTGCAGGATACATTTTCAATGATCATGTCATCTCTTACTGATGAATAGTAATTGTAGCAGTGGAACAATTTTTTTGGTGTCTTCATTGTATTGCTCAGAAGAGAAATTGAACAAAAAGATCAAATGCAAAATCCAGTGCAGTTGTAGGAAGTTATCTAGGAGATATTTTTCTTTGAAGATAAAACTTGAAGAGCAAGTATTTTAAATCAAGAAGAAAAACTATTTGCACTATCCAAAATTTTGCATTCTTCCTTACTACTTAAAAATCTAGCTTCATCTCATCAAAAACTGCAAACATGTCATTTTAGTCTGCTTCAGAGTACATATATGCATAATGTATACTTAGTTATAAAGTACACACATAAGAGCACTGATGAGCAAGGACCTATGCAGTGTACCTAGTCATACAATCTGTGGCATATCTGTAGTCAGTTACAAGCCCCAGTTGTAAACATTATTTTCCTCAGGGAATATTTCAGTAATTAATGAATGCTGTTGTTATGCAGAGATGGAGCAGAGTGTGCTGACATTACGGTTTCCCCAGTGGTATAACTCAGACTGAATGATTCAGAGAACTTCCTTCCCACCATGCTAGGCAGAGCTGAACTTAAAAATGTGTCAGTATATATTTATACTCCTTCTTTTCCAAGGGCAGAAGGGCTGTTTAAGTCTTTCACATCTGGCTGCTCTCTCCCACCCTTTTCCTGTGGGAAGTTCTTCTCTTACATCTTCAGCTACAGAGAAGGGGAAGAATAGCTGTTTGAGGGACTACACAGCAACCCAAAGGTCAGTGAAATCTTCCTGGGAAAGCTGAATAAAAGTCTTGCTTTATTCTCAAAAGTGATTTTTAAAAAATTTTGGTCAGTTTTCTGAGTGACTGAGACACGCTGAACCACAGAAACTGATTTAGGAAAGCTGGAGGTTGCAATAAGCAGGAGCTTGAGGATACAGAGTAAAACTGCTGAACTGAAACTAAAATGTATGGTGAACATCAAAGTAATAGGCTGTTATTTTATTAAAGACCACTGCCATTGATGTAGAATTGCCTTTGGCATTACAATTAACTATCTGACTGAAACGTGTGGAGCAGCTCATGTTTCTCATGGTGTGTCTACAGTGCACAGTTGGCATGGACTGCTAAAGCGCCTCCAGATTTTTGGAGAAGTCCACATGTCAGGTGAAATACAACAGCAGAGACACAAAGCTCTATATAAATAGTTAACAGAATCCAGAGTCAAAGACTTGTTTGTTAAAGGATAACCTGAGCATCCTTTACAGGGAAACATACAAACATTTACACAGAGGTTTGTTCTCAAGTATGAAATTTGTTCAGGAATCCCAGAAGCTCACTGAGATAGAATCTGTATCTGGTTATCCAAGCTTTCCTTATAAATCACAGGCAAGGTACTATCTCCCCTCTAAACTGAAAAGTTTGGGCTCATCAAGATAGCTGAGTGTGTGAGGACATTAAGTCATGCAGTCTGTGGGTTCTGTTGATGCTGGGAAAGAAGAAATGTTTATGGTTGAGAAGATACTCTGAGCTTGCAGAACTGATAACAGCAGTACCCAACAGCATCACTTTTACAGGACCATATTTATTTCCAGTTTAAGCCTTAGCATTTCAATTCTGCTGCAACACATTATAGTTTTCTTTCTGCTGCTCTCCATACCAGACAAGTCTGCATCAGCAGATGCTAAATTTGTGCAGAACTCCGCTGGGTAATGCATGGGATGCATAAATGCAGAAGTAGTGCATACAATTTCTGAATTTAGCTAGCAGCTCTACATAGATCAGATTGAAAACCTTGCAGCTATTTCATGTCTTAGAAAGAGTCAATAACCAAAATCGCTACCCCAAGTTAATTTCAGAGATTACCTCCTTAAGTTCTCTCCGACAAATTAAGGTGTCAATTCGCTGCACAGGTCATGTGGAAAAGTAGAAGAGATGAAAAGAAGCCAACCCACACAATCCCATAAGGCACATTTCTTCCTCTGCATGGGCCAAAATTCATGCTGCTGGTTCAGCTTCAGTAGGTCACCTAATACTATCTTACTGAGGCCACTCATGTGATTCATTATGGCTAATCAAACCCTAAGTACTTAAGAAAATTATGATCCCAGAAGAGAATGTGTTGAGCCTGTGAACAGAGACTGTTAAGCAGTGGTTAATATGTAAGCAACCTGCTGAAAACGGAAACAAAAAGTTTATTTTCTTTGCTGATGAGGCTGGGCAAGTTTCTAGGCATGCATTCCTTCTATTTTTAAAAGTTTAGGTGACATGGCCTCAGTTGCTCAATACCTGAGGCTTGCCACAGGTTCTGGAGGAACTAGCTAGTTACCACAGCGCTGTTCACTGGAAAACAGATGATTGCAGCTCTCCTGCCACTCCCCCTTACACTCCCCTTGGTACACCCCCTGGAATTATCAAATTGAAAGCCTGCTTTAGCCAGCTGAGGATCAAGTCCTGCTAGAGCTTTCTCCTACTGGGGAAAAACAATAATTCATTTTTGACTCTACACAGCCAAGTTCTCTAAAGAAAATAAATCTCTGACTCTTAAAAATTGTCATCCAGTGTTCATGTAAATTTTCTTTTAAACCTTCATACTTCTTTTTTTCCTGCAAATGGGTAATTAATTACTTAGAGACATACACTACTTTTCCATAATTTATTTAAATGCCATTTTGATGTTGTTCAGTCTAACAAAATAGAGTGGGTTTTATTTATTATTGCAGATTAAAAATACTTCTTGGCTTTTTCTTCCTTTGTAAACTTCTTTTCCCTTTGTGTTTAAAATTTAAAGGACAATCTGTCCTGCATAATAAAAATCCTTGATTATCTAATGGCTAAATGTAGTTCAGGCAGCCAAAACATGAACCTTCTGCTCTGCAACATAATTCTGTCGTGGCAATATCAGTATTAACCTGTTTTCAAGGAAGAATGCCTTCATTTTTACAGCATTTACATTACTCAAAGAACCATTGTGTGTGAATAACTTTGCCATGAGCTAGGTGGTGAAGAGGGAGGAGGCTAGAGCTTAGCTTCCTCCCCCCAGATCACCAGCCAGCAGAGCTCACAAGTACATGTTCAAACATCAAGACATTAAGTTTACTACATGTTCATTAAGTATATTAGTACTATCTCTTCAACATTTCCTCCTGTCAATAGAACACACAGGACAGTAAATACTCAGAACAGAACCAATTAAATAGGAAAACCCAGTGAAAAACAGGAAGGTGAAAGGAACACATTAACAGAAGAAAATACTAGAATTTTCAAAATGAGAACACAGTCTTATGTTTCAATTGGTTCACTCAGGTAGAAGATGAATATTGGGGAAAGAAAGAGGATGCATTATTTTTTCACTTTGTTTTGTACACATGATAAAAATTTCCTTATATTTATCAGCTAAAGAACGTGGTGGAGAATGGTCATTTCATACTCATGCAACAAAAGCACATACAGTGCAGCAAGAATATGCTGGGTAACTGGAAATGTCACAAAACTAATTTTGTATCACAGGTTTGATGAGACTAATTTATTCTGTTGTGCTTAATTATTGTAGCATCTGACTTCTCACATGTAATATAGAATATAGAGCTTTTAGTGAAACACTTGTGTTAAAAATCCAGTTACTCCAAAATTACCCTTCAATATTATTCAGGAAAGTTTATGAATCACATACATAATTTCCTGATACAGATTGGAACATTTGTCCAGAACTGTTGTTCTGCACACATGGCTAGGGCAAGGACAAAGACAAATAACTTTCTGACTGCCAATGTTTTGGTTGAATAGGCAGCCCCTTTAGTCACATGATTTATCTGAATAACTGATGTGTATTCTGAAAAAATCTTCACTGTATTGCTTACCTTATTGATGTAGCTATTTCTTAGTAGGCTGATTACACTCTACTTGAACTGTTCAGAAAAGGAAAGATGAAAAATTCTAATGATAATTTAAATGTAAGAGTCCAACCACATGGGAACATAACATGACTTTTAATAGAATTCTCAATTATTATTTTTCTGCAAATAAACAGAGAGTAATTTAATTTATAGTCATAAATTCACTTATGAAATGCTAAGTCACTAAAAAGTCACCTCCCCCAAATATGTTTCTTATCTTCTTATCTTGTCAGATTGGTCCTCTGCATGATCCTCCTCTGTGAGAAGAAGGAGACTCACAGAATGAGAGCTCAATCAGAGTTACAGATGTCTGATTTCTTTCAGATCTGCAGTTCTGAAAGAGTCTCCCTCTAGAAGAAGAAAGGCAAAACATAGCTGGTTAAAGATGGAATTTAAAGTACTTTTGAAAGGAGGTTCCTGAAAGCCTACAGTAGGGATACATGTGTGTGGGTATATGCATACATAATGTACATATTTACATACATATGTACAGACGGAGGGGAGCACGGTCCGACCCTTTAGGGAAGACCCCCATCCCTGCTGCGCCTCCGCGCCGCTCAGCTGAGCGGAGTCTCCTAAAGGGGGGAGAAGGGGGGAGAAGAGGGGAGGGCGGGCAGGGGGTCGGCAGGGTGGGATTGCCGGCCCGCACGTGTCGGAAGGCCGGGCATGGGGGCTCCCTGAGGGGAGGAGCGCCCCGGCTTCGGCTGCCGAGAGAACTCCGCCGCTGCCAGCGCAGCTCCGCGCAGCCCGGAGCCGCCGCAGGGAGCCGTGCCCGGGCCGCGTAAGTGGCTCCCCTCTGCCGCCTTCCCTTCCTCGGGACCGGGTGGGCCAGGGCTTGGAGGCAGCGCCGCTGCCGGGGGCTCCCGGCTGGCTCGGACGTGGTGGGGAGGGCTCTCGAGTCCCAGGGGCAGCTAGGCGGCCGGAGGGGCCCTGATCCGCACCTCGCTCCGAGGAGTTATTCCTGGCATCGGGCGGGAATAGGAGAGGAGCAAAGGAGTTCTCTGCTGCCTTTTAAAGTCCGCCGTGGGGAAAAGGGCGCTGGCGTTCACCCGCTGGCCGTGGCTGGGCTGCTGCAGCCAGGGAGAGCGGGGTTGGATGTGGCACCAGTGGGTGTCGGGCACACGGGAAAAGGCCCCTGAGGGCTCCTGGGCGGCACGTGTGGGACCTTGTTTGCTGGTCCTGGGGTAGCGTTTGCTGCTGTAAAGGTTTGGAGGCGTCGTGGGTGAAACGCCCGTCCTTGGGCTCCTGACAAGCTTGCTCAAAGGCGCTGACTTTACCTGGAGGTGCTGTCCGTGCAGGTGTTACCCGTGCAAGGGTTTACTGACTCAAAGCACACAGTTGCAGTGCAACCCCAGTTTTTCAGTGCGTTTTGGGAAGTTGGGGAGAACACACTTCAGTGGAGAGCTTGAAGTGGGTGCAGGTCCCTAACTGTGGTAAAACAAATTTAGGAAATGTAAGATTGCTCCTCTCTGCCAACTTTGCATGTTTAAATGTAGAAATGTGTTTGAAGTATATATGACCCTGCATAAAATGCTACTGACAGCTGGAGAAAACTAATCCAGTAAAATAAGTTTAAAGTTTAAGGTATCAGAAGCAGGAGAACATAATCCTTCAGTGTAAAATATTTGGTATTGGTTGAGACTTGTGATACCATGTTTGGATGGCAGAGCATTGTCAATCTGATGCAGGGTCTGAGTGAACTCTATTAATTTGGCTGAATTACATTAGTTTTGGGGTAGCGGGGATATCACACCACTTTAGCCCTAACAGCACATGTCATTTCTGCTGATTTTTATGCTGGTGCTTAAGACATCATTCCAGTAACTTACCTGTGAAAGGAAAAGAAGTTTCCTGAAGTTTGGCCTAAGGTGTGTAAGGACTTTCTTCAAGCCTACCCTCTGCTTCAAGTATGTTAATACTCAAAATTATTTTACAAGCTTTCAAACTTTTCTCTTTATATCCTTCCTATTAAAATCAAAATAAATATATTGTGAGGCATTCAGATGTTTCAGAGATGGTGGAGGTAAGACAAGGGATTGTGGCATATAGGACTTGTATATATTGAAACAAGCTGATGGTAGTTTGTTTATGCTAGAAAGACAAAACATTCTATAAAAAGTTCCTGTAGACACTGTGCAGACTCAGTACACAGTGGGTCTTGGATTAGAATTTGGATTACACACTGTGGAAAATGTTTTGACTTCTGGTTTGTTTTACCTAATGGCATTAAAACATCGACAGTAAAAATAGGCATGAGGCCTATACAAAACCTAAGCTTGTTTTCATTGACATCTATAATGTACTACATACTCAGACAGAAAAAAACATGGTGCCTGCCTGCCCTGCTTCTGTAAGCAGATCTCCATGGCTGCAATTGATTTCATTTGACTCTACCCTGCCCACACAATTCTTCTAAACCCCAGTGCCCTGGGTTCTGATACAAATTGGCCCAGAAATGAAACAACCCCACAGAGACATAAGTAGCCATATTGATATCTTATGAAAAGTTCAGGGATGTTTTGTATGAATGGCATGCATTTTTAACCCTTTGCCACATGTTGTGATGAAGGTTATTTGTGCATGGAGTAATCTTCTGTCTAAGTGATGTTACTAAAATGCAACTTTGATTCTACAGATGTGGATGAAAACTGACACTTTTTGAAGTTTTAATGCAATGAGTTTTGATCCTGAAGTTCAGTATGTCTGCATGCATAAATGATCTGACCAAGGTTCCTGACCTCAGTAGAAATGTACCTGATAAGATGCATGACAAGGTAGCTGTTTCTAGCTTTATACGCTCTTACATATTAAATCAAAATGAGTTTCAACTTTCTTATTAGTCACAGAATCACAGAATATCCTGAGTTGGGAGGGACCCACAAGGATCATTGAAGTCCAACTCCTGGCCCTGCACAGGATGGCCCCAAAAATCACACCATGTGCCTGAGAGCACTGTGTTAATAAATTAATGTACTTAGCATATTTTAGTTAGGGAGCTTTTAATGCCATATAGCCAAAGGTATAGAAAGTTAGCAATGCCATTTCAATACATATTTATGACTTTAAAGCAGAACTTCATGCATTCATATTAGCTTTTTCCATACCACGATATTAAAAGTTATTTTATATGTTACTGAAATTATTAAAAAGTACACAGAAATACTTGGAGTCATGTTTCTGTGTCTGTAAATTTTCATGTGTCTGAAAGTATCCATCTTCATGATACCTTCGCCATTTAGCACATTGCCCTTGATCCCTCAGTGTCACGATACAATTCTGATCCTCTGGCTTCTCAATTCTTTGTCTTTTCGTTTGTTCTCCAGCTGGGGAGAGCTTCATCCCACTGATTTAGTGGCTGAGAAATTTAGTATTGGTGAGCCAACTGACAGGGCTCTTGGAAGCAAGCAGTTGAGTTTTCAGAAAAAGATAAATGTGTCCTCCTCTCTGCTGGGAAAAGCATTTGTATAAGTGATCTGCCACTACAACTCCAGTGAGAGTTATAAAGGTTACTAGTAAAAGTTGCTTCTGGGACTCCTGAGTGTAGTCATTGCTGACAATCATCCAAGATCCATGATATCATCTTGCCTGATCTCAAAATTCTCATTTATCTGAGGCATACTCAAAGATCATTTAGAAATGCACAGAATGTTGTCTTCACAAGTTCCTGCATAGCACTGCATATGTGTGGAATGTGAGATTTCTGAATGGATGTGGGATACTGATGGGAAATGTGATTTACCACAGGATGAGCTCAGGACATGTTGTTCTACACACAACTGGAGAAGAAATTACCTTAAATAAAGCATTCTGGCTGCAAGATGATTGTTGCAGGTCTCTTAGTGCCAATATATGATCTACAGCAGTTACACACATGAATATCCCTCTTTCTCACCTGACCATGATCTGAACCCTTATAGAAATGAGGGTGGGTGTGTTGTGACAGTCTAAAAAATTGATAGTTTAATGGCTGGTGTTGAGCCTGTGTTTATTGACTGTGGAGAAGTGCTACTGGAATAGCATACATAGACAATTGTCGTATCTTTCTTTACTGTGGCTGTAAAGATTCTGTCCTAGACCACGTAGTCTCCCAAGTATATATGGGATGGTTGTGCATATATGTAAGCAAGCCCCCCAACAACTGTTATGAAGAAGTGACAAACTGGAGTGGAATATTTTATGGTTAAACTTACTAACAGAGGTCCTCACAAATAAAGTATATCTCCATTCACATATTGTAAAGGTAATAGAATCTCAAAGACAGGTGGAGCCTTTCAAAATGTTGCCCAGACAGCAGTGAGCTTTTGAATAGTATGGAATAGTAGCACCACAAATCTGATGGCAGCATCTGCTCTAGTTTGGGTTATGTCTTCTAGAAACATTATCTAAAACTAATTTACATAAAAATCCAGGCCATAGGATGACTTCCACAACACTTACTTGGGAAGAGTATACTCTTTTATTGGAGTCTGACAAGTAGAAGTAAACCAGCCACACAGGAAAAAAAAAATCAAGGAAATAATCCTATATAAACCATCACATTATCATCATACTTGTTCACTGACACTGATTCTTCCCCTTCACTTTTGAAATTACCTTTTCCTGCCTGGTGACCCAAAAGACCTCCATGCAGTTGCTAGAGAAGGGTGGGTTTTGGTGCCCTCAGCTCCCTGTGACAACTCATCAGTAATGCAGTGGAGTGCACACAACATCTGCTGTTTCTGATAAGTAATCAAAGCAGGCAGAATGTTGGTGATTCAGTATTATGCTGTAGTTCCCTCTATCACTAATAGCAGTGTAGTTTTGCCTCTTTGTGGTGGTAACCTCCGTTTTCAGAGTTTTCTTGCATCGTTGTTCTCACTAAATGACCTCATTTCTTAAAATTCCTTTGTCAGATGTACTACCAGAAAGGGATGATTACATTAATCCAATTTATTGGTTACTGGAATTTTTATGAATTTATCTGTTGTAGCAAGGTAACAAAACATATAAAGATGTCAACTGGCAAAGTGCAAATAAATAAACTTCTACAGGGAGCTTAACTAGGAAATATTTATCAGTTGAGATTAGACTGAAGGAAAAGACAAACTGTACCAGGTGATTTTGCCAGATTTTTCTTCCATCATCTGTATTTAATATAAAAATTTACTTCACCTGTGCTTTTTGCTTTCCAGAATATTTTTCTTTAAGAAATGCAGGGAATAAATTTATTTTTGCTTTAAAGAGCATTATGTTTTAGGTGACTTTTTGAAGGGGAGGGAGTCAGATTCAGTGCAATCTAATCTTCATTTCCTTTACTGTAATAACAGTGAATGATGTGGATAAGCTGTTCTATAGCTCTGTGAATTCATGCAGCTGATCTCTACTCCTTACCCATTTTGTTTGAGGTTAGTTAATTCTTTGCCTGGAGTTGGATTGCAAGCTACTTGACAACATGGGAAAGCAATTGTGTTTATTTTATTTTGTTTGTGCAATACCATGCACATTGTGGTTATGGAATAAATAATAATTGAAATGGAATTTAGAAGGGACTATTATTGTCCTTTATTCAGTTTCTTTAGACTGAGAAACATCTCCGTATTATTTAAGGAAATTAAAACATTTGGATATCTTCAAGATATCTGATTACTCCCTCGAGGACCTAAATTAATTCTTCCAAGTACACTGTTTATGAATGATTTGGTCTACTATTGATTTTATTTTGCCCTCAAATGTTTTTGGACTCTCATGCAGTTGAGAGAAAACAATGGGATGTGACTTGCCATGAAAGACTTTCAGCACTGTGAATAAGATGAAAGTCTTGTGGATATATAGAATTAGCACGCTTGTGTGACTCTTTTCAAAGGTGCAGTGCTTCAGTGTGCTTTTTGGAAGCAGTAGTTTAGATGAATAGGCAATAATTTTGATCCTTGTAATGACAGTCTAACTTCAAGGTTTAAAGTAGTGGTAAGTATTTGAGAACTATCAGTTTCAGAATTTAGTTGCTCTATTCTTGCTGCAAGGATTTGAAGAGAGGGAGAAATTTTTAGGGTAGTACTGAAGAAGTATCTTAAAACATCAGGTTTGTTATGTGCAATAATATGTGCATAGTAATTTATATGTTCTCTGGTTGTTGTTTTTCCTCAGCAATATGTTTTTAGAAAATCTTGATGCCTTATCTCTATGCACGGTTTACCTACCTGCGCCCACCCTCTTTCTTTACAAAGACTCAAGGAGGGGTTTGGGGCACTTTCTGATAAAGAGGGGCTGTTCTACAGGCATAATAAGGCCTCATCCTGAGTAAAGAGGGAAGTCCTGAGCTGGAGGCCTGTTGTAGAAGGAGCCTTGTACATCTGTGAATTTGTTATTTTTTAAAAAAAATATTTTTCAATGAGGCATGGGTATGCACTAGGTCAATTGCTATGCTGGCAAACTAGTAAGAGAAAAATTCCACTTATCTCAAACTAGATCAGTAAAAAGATTCAATATTAAAAATTCAAATATATGAATTACCAAGAAGTACATGGTGCTTTGTTAAAAATACTACAAAATTTGCAATTATAATAGTCACTCTTAGATGAAGAAGTCCAGAGAAATAGAAATTAGTGTTTCTTAAAACACCGTCTATGGGTAGACTTCCTGTTGTATCAAACAGACCTGCTTTGAAGTTTTCATTTTTTTAAGGTAGCCTGTGTACCTGTCCTTGCCATCCTTTGACAAGTATCTTATCCTTTCTGTTAGTTTTATTCAGTACCCCAAACCCAAATTGTCCTGAATAGTTACTATGAAAAAAGATTAAAATATCTCCCAAGGAAGCCTCAAAGGGGAGTTGGTGTTCCTCATATTCCCAGAGTGCTCTTTTTGCTGTTTGCCAACTTCTTTTTCAGTGCAGTAGAGACTGCTATACTTCATGTGTCCATCAGTTTGTATCGAATAACTTTATGGTTTTCTGCTCAGGGAAATACATAGTTGGTGCAATGCAACATCTAGGAAAATAATGAGAGAGACCATTGGATTTGAAAGATCTCTTGGAGTGTATGGAGGTGGAGCAGTGGCAAACTTGTGTTATGCCAGTTACATGAGGGAAAAAGACACTGTGAGGTTCTCTGTGGTAGTTGTAGCTAGGGACGAGATGCTGCATAGAGAAGCAATGGTATTTCACATGATGTTTGCTCCTGAGAGTTTGAACAGGTTTGTTTAAGAGAAGTGGTAGATCCAGGTCACCTGAGAGCTTTAGGTATTCAGTCACATTCTGCATAAATTCTTGTGCTACATAGAAGTCAGGCTATGCACCATACCAGGTCTATGGAAAATTGCAGGAAAATTAAATGTATTATAAGCAAAACATTCAGACCTGGCTTGCTTACTTAATCTCAGAAGACTAGGAAGAAGACTTACTTTGTGGTCTTTGGTTTTACTCTTGCTGACCTGCTATCAGGAATTTCCTTGACAGCAAAATAAATAGGTTAGAACAATCCTGCAGTGAACACTAAAATTATTTAACTGCATACTTTGAACACCAAAATTATTTAAATACATACTTCTGCAGGAGTGACTTGTTCATTAGTATGTTTTATATGGAAAGTGTTGTGACTTCACAATTGATGTATTCTCTGTTTCTTCCTTTATTAAGTATATTTTATTATCTAAAGACAATAGAGTTAAAAATTGCTTCCTAACTAGCAACAATAATTATTTTATTTTGCTCAAGTGCATGACAGTCACACCAGAACTTGAGTTCATGGATGGTGTGGGCCAAGATCATCATGCAGACTAATCTGTGATCTTCCACTGCCCTACCCAAATACACGTACTCCCAAAAATCATACATTTGGATGTTACAGCTTATTTTTATTGTAGGTTTTCCAATTACAATATAATATTAATGTATGACTTTCCTAGCGGTCTTGCTTTTTGTTCATTTCTCCATGTCTGCTTAGTTTTTCCTGCTCTCTTTTTAATGTCCAAACTCTGAAACTGTATAATCTTTTTCTGGGAATTATGTCAACCAGCTATTGCTGAGACTCCTTTACATTTTTAGCACAATTAAAATAATTTTTAACACAATTACATTTTTTACTCTCTGTAGTTAAAAAGTAGATGTTAGTGTATCATTTGGAGACATCTCATTTGTCCCATGAAAATGCAACTTTCATCATCATAGTAGAGCCTGATACTGAAAAATACTATGTGGTAGCAATTTATCATTTGCTGTGAGGTAGAATGAATGTCTTAAAGCAATGTGGGATTCATTGTGTGAATTTTGCATGGTCGAGAGAGAAGAAACTGAGAGGGAAAGATCAGCCCTGTAATGTATTTTCTCTAGGTGGAAGAAATCTGTTCTAATTGTCTCAACATTTATTCCTTAGTGGAACAGTGCTTCTGAGTGTCCGGTCTGGAATGTTTTACAGTCTCCCATGCAATGTCCAGATATTAGAAACAGTTTATTAGACCGTTGAAATTTATTTTTTAATTTATGCATGTGTCTTATTATGAAGCAATTAGTTTCAACATTAGACTTAATAACCCCATTCTTTATTCCTAATTGTCTAAGTTGTAAACATTTACAAACCTTCATGCAATTTTACAGTACTCTGCAAAGCCTTCTATGGTGTTTAACTGCCAAATACTCGACTTCATTAGTTGTCTAAGCAAATAATTTCAGATTTGTATTCATAAGAGGGCTTTTTTTCCTTTTTGACAGTTTTTTTGTCCTATATGGTAACAGATGGGTAGCACTTAGTTCAATGAACCAGATGCAAAATGAGCAGAATTTGCAGTAAAATACTGTTTATGTTGCATTTTTTTTCACACACAATAAATTAAGTCAGCTTTCTGATAATGTGAAGTGAATGTTTACACTCCTTCATTGAAATTAATTAAAATGCATCCACTATGCTCTGAGAAACAAGTAGTTTTCCAGGCCTGGATGAGCTCATGGGTACAATTTGTACATTTCTTACTGAAGCTGTATCAGCATAAGGAACTCTTATGTTGTGCTCCTGGCTGCTGTCTCTTGTTCCTGCTCCTGTAACCATCCCTCTGTGCCTGCACAGCTGTTTGTGGTTCTGTGCAATGAACTGGGTTAGGAAACATTAATCTTTTTTCTTGAGATACTTTTGAATGAGGATCAGTTCCCAATTCCAGTTGAAATGGCCACACACACATGGCTGTGCAGCCACAACTGAGGAACGGACGCAGAGAGAGAACAGACTGAGTAGTGTGAGCTGCTTCAATTGTACCCCCAGTGGAAGAAACTATTCAATATGCTCCACATAGCTGTAAAACATACTGTAATTCTTTTATGCCTTCTGATTTTTGTCTTCCCTTCCTTTTAGACATCTTTGTCACTGAAGAAAGCATTAGTTGAAAAACTTTGACCATGACTGTGGTATCCCTCAAACTTTTGAAGTAAGTTTTGGCATTTAAAATCATTCTTTTCCTGCAACAAAGGAAGTCAGAGTTCAGTTCCATAATTTCATTCCTTTGGACTGGAGCTAAAGAAACTAATAACTTCTCAAACAAGGAGATATCACTTACCAAGTGCATTTTTAGTGATGCTCTTCTAGACTGGCTTGGTAAATGACCTGTGTGTGAAACGGTTCTGAATAAAGAATTTTGGATAGTTCCTACTTTTAATCTGCTACATCCTTACTATAACTGTAGCTCCTCTATTGCATATTTGACCTGATTCTGATCTCTGTTTGGCATTGCAAATAAGGAATATTTCCATAGAACCAGTGAAATTAGCAAAGTGGCAAATATCTTTTGTCTTCCCTCCCCATCCCAAACACTATCTCAACTCTCATTTGCATTCATTAGTACACTATTATAAACTATCAGAAATCTTTTAATTTTTTTTTCTTCAGAATTATTTCCTTGTGCTTTTTCAAGAAAATAGGCAATATTACAGCATATTTGTCCAAACAGCTATGTGATGATTTGTACAAGTTACTCCTGTAGAGGATGGGTGAGTGTGAGAAGTATCTTTCTTTAATCTACATAAAAGAGCAGCGAAATACAATACTGTAGCTTGGCTGAAACTTAGCTAACAGAAGTGTGGTTTTCAGTGTTCCATATGCTTTCTAAGGATTTGATAACAGGCATTGCTGATAGAATACAGCTACGCAGTGAGTTGGCTTCAGCTGTTTGCAAATGGCAGAAAGGCAGCAGAAAAACAGAGTGATGTGAATGTTTCTCATAGTGCTCTGTGGAGGGGCAGCTTGGGGTGGCTGGAAGGAAACATGGAACCAAAGCAAAGAAGCCCTCCTGGTACTTTGATTCCTTCTGTGTTCAGGGAAACAAGACTCTGGAAACACACAGCAGGGTATGTGACATATGTGACTTCGAATTTCATCACCTCGCTGGAGGAGTCTACAAACCCTTGAAAACATGATCTGAGTTGAAAGGGAAAGTTGGAGCAGTTGGAGAGAAGCTTCCAAGTGCTATATATAGAATCTTCTTACCAGTAAGAAATTTATAACTGAAGGGAAGGGGAAGAAGTCTACTTTGTGGATGGATTTAGATATATGAACCCTAGAATTTAGCAGTACTTCCTGCTTGAATTCCAGGTTCATGACTATCTCAGCATGTGGGGGTGATGAGCTTTCATAATGGTCTTCGCCAGAAACTGTCAAAACATTAGGTTGAAATAAGAAAGTAAATAAACCCCTCCTATACAAATGCAGCCTCTGTAGATTGCTGTCCTTGTCTTTCTTAGCTGCTTTTTCCCACAGTTCGCACTGAAATAAGAGTAGGCACACTGAAAATCAGGCATGCTGAAATAGGACTTAGGTTGTGGTTTGGTATAAATAAAGCAGAACTAATAGTGTCTGTATTATTTCTGTAATATACTTAATAAACTTTTCATATTTCAGATCACGTAACTTGGAGTCAGAAGTTCATTTGGCCTTCCCATCAGTGAATGCCACATCAGGGTGCAGGGTGTGGTGTCAGTATTCAATTCATTTCACAGAACTTGGAATGGAATAAGACTTAAAGTTACTTTTATAACCATTATTCTTTAAATATCTCTATTTCCTTAAGATGTACGTGTAATACTGTGTGCTGAACAACTGAATTTTTCAAGTTTACTTAAAATGGATTTGTCTTTTGCACGTGCCTCTATCGGTGGTGGGATCAGATTTTATGCATTGTTGTAAGTCATTCATCATCAGTGCTGCTGCACTGTTACGTTCTAGATTTTAATCTTGCCTTTCAGACTTTTGTAGCCTTCCTTGAGAATAAATCTGTCCTTACTCAGAGTTATGGTTGAACCAAAAAGAGTTGAAATATTTTAAGTCTTGCCTAAAGTAGTTAATCCTTCTCTGTGTCTACCCTGCAGTAGTGCTGGTACAAGAACTTATGCAGCTCTGTAGTAAATTCTGTTGGGAAACCAATCTGGTTCAAAATGGATTTATTACACATTCAGTGTTACTGTGGCTTCATTCCCCAGTTTAGTTCACTTTTTTCATCCCCTTATGTTGGCACAAGGGAAGAATGCAGGAGCAAGCGTCCAGTTAGAGTACACCACTTATTTTGAAAATACTGGCTTTAGATTTTAGTTCCAAATGTGCTGTAGCTACTGATGAAGAAATGGCAGCACAGAGCTTAGCTGTCTAACAAGCACCTTTGTATTCAGGTGGGTTGCAGACCAGCCTGCAACTTTCGCATCTTAGCATTCAATATTATCCGTGTGCCGTGGCACTGTCTGCCTCAGCTCAACTAGTGCAGCTCTGCAGGAATGGAGCTGTAGAGGAAATCTTCTGATGCAGTGGATTCCCTGACCACACCACTCACATTTTGCTATGTGTGGAAGAACTGGAAGAACTTCAGGCTAGTTTTTGTCTGGTTCCACAGTTTGAATTTCCATTACCACTTGGAATGTACTAGGTGCTGTTCTGGAATACATATCCAAATTTTCTTTCATACAAAAGGATATCTCAGGATTGCTCCATGGAGTGAACCAAGGCACAGTGAATTTTCTGTATGACAGGGAAAATATCTTTTAAAAAATATGCATCTGAGCAAAAATGCCAGTGTAAATCTGCCAGGGGTAGCTCAGCTCCTGGTGCGGTTTCTGTTGTTGTACATGACTCTTCCATTCTTTCTGATTCCACTTCAAAACCTGTTTTGTTGACAGTTCACCAGCTAGTCCCACTGTTGCTCTGAGACTGATGCATTCATTCACTCTCAGTTGGTGGTAATGGTCAGAAAAAAGATATTTTTCAGCACAATTTATAACCCATCTCTATCTACCTTGGCAGTATTCCATGAAAATTGAGCTAAGTATGACAACATGAACTCTAAATCAAATAAAAGGTTTTTAGTTGGACTGTTCTTGGTGTGCACATGTGAAATTTGGTACCCAAAGAAGGGAATGTCTTATTCCAGGCCTACTCTGGATCTTCTGCTGATGGAAATATAGAATCAGAATACCAGTTTGGGAGGGACCTCAAGGATCGCCTGGTCTGACCTTTCTTGACAAAAGCACAGACTAGACAAGATGGCCCAGCATCCCATCCAGCTGAATCTTAACAGTGTCTGACACTGGGGAATCCACCACTTCCCTGGGGAAGTTATTCCAATGGCTGAATGTTCTTGTGAAAAATTTTCCCCCTGTGTCTAATTGAAATAACTTGTACCCCTTGTCTTTGCCATGTGACTCCATACAGAAAGAGAGTATCCATCTCCATGAGGCTTTGCCAAAAAGAGAGAAGTGTAAAGACAGTGCTTGAAAGTGTTGTATTTGCTGTGTAGTGGAAAACGTTGAATCAGAATAATCTACAAAGCACCAATGAAAGAGAATCAGATGTGTGTTTGGCAGATGAACTGTATTGACTGTTTCCATGCTTACTTGGTCTTGTTTGACCAGCAACAGCTACACTGGCGCTTCTTGATATTTTGATAGTATCTTGGTATTAGATAGATTTTCATATTCATTGTGCATCTGTAGGAAGGCAGATGAACCCATCAACACATGCGCATTTCACTGTTTAACTCCACTATTGTCATACTGTTGATTTTTATTAGATTAAGCTCTAAGACCTTGATTCTGAGCTGAGTATTACGGCAGTATGAATAATTGCAGAGATATTTTTATCTTAACACAGTTGAAAAGTTTTTTGTTTCACTAACTGGGGCTCAAACTATATTTATAGAGTGAATTGTGCCATGTGGCTACAATCTGTAGTAAATTCAAGTACTTTTATAACAAAGCCCTAATTTTGAAGGGATTTCATTCTTTTTGGTTATGCATAAATTTGAATTTCTGGATCGAGGATAAAGAATCAAGTATTTTTTTTGCTTTTTAAAAGAAATAAATTCTGATTCTTCCTTTTCCTCCTGTTCTGGAGCTTAAATATCTTGGCAGCAGTGTGTGAAAAAAGTTCTAGTTAAACTAGTTTTGGAAAATAATTTGGCAGGCCAGAGTCACGTAAAGCCAAAGTATGTTAGTTGTAAGTTTTAAAACCTAATTGTAAACTAAAATTATACCTACAGTGGGACAGAGTGATGTGCAACTCAAATAAAATATAGGGCTCTTCCCTCACCTCCTTTTTTTCTTCTTTCTCCAGTTAGACAAGCTGTGCTAGACTGCTAGAAAGAGTGCACAAAATTCTCATGGATCCTACATTTCTTCTGCCTGAGCCTCAATCAGTGTAGATAGGAAATAACATAGATAAGTAGTTCTTTGAAAAGTAGCTTATTTTTCATATCATATCATATCATATCATATCATATCATCATAACATATCATATCATATCATAATCATCATTAGGTAAAATTTTCACATGCCTTAAAAATTAAGTTGTGTGGGGTCTATAGCACTGGAGAAAACAGATCTTTTTCTTTGCTACATCATTTCTTACAAAATAGTTGAATCAAGGGCTGTTTCCATTTCCCATGATACCTTCCAGCGTTGTACAAACACAGCTACTTTCAAATGCTTTAGTTTATCTGCTGTTGACTTTAGAAGTACAATTTGCAATATGACAGGATGACTGCAGGATATTATTTTTAAAGTTTGTATAAAATGAATTGTGCATCTTTTTTTCCCACAGTGAAAATGTCTAGACTCTTCAGAATCTTTGTAAAGCTGTTATCCAGACAAATTAGTTCCATGAATTTGAGTCAAATCAGCCTCAAGAATTATCCAAATAAATGGGGTCACCAAGTCATTTTACTCTTAGCTATAATACAAAACTCTCCTCTTAATCTCTAATGCTGACAGAAAAGAAAATTGCTTATCAGATAGAGCTCAATTTCTTTACTTCTTCTTTTCCTCTGTTTTTCTCTTTTCTTTTCTTTTTTTATTTTTTTTTTTAAAGATTTTCTGTTCATCTAAGTGTTAAAAGTATTTCACATCAGAGTGGGCGTTCTGTTGCATAATAATTTTGGCTGTCTCTGAGCATTGCTAAATTGTATTAAGCGTCGATGTCATAATTTGTGGCTAACGTCTGATGCCTAACCTAAGAGCAGAAGTCCATGTAATACCCAGTTATAGTCTTAGGGAGATGTTAAATTCATTTTGGGGGAGTAGATATAGTCATAATGGTCAATAGCTTCTTTTTGATCTTTTATACCATTTCCAAAATTTATACCAATGCCAAAAATTAACTCTTCCTTATCCACGACTTCTCATCTGGTTTTGATTGCACTTTCCAAATAGCCTTTGATCCAGCAGGTACTTGTTACTTGTGCTTTCTTTGTGTGCCATATACTCAGTTTGATAAATTTTGAACAAAGAACTCCTCTGAGCACTACTCACATTCACTTGGAGTCCATCTCCTTGCTTTTACACAAGCTCTAGCGAATGTGCTTTGTTTTATTTCCAAGCAGTTAAAACTGTGAACAATATTTCATTTGGTCTTTTGTCTTTGGTGGAAGAAAGGGGAGAAGAAAAGAAGCAATGTGAATAAATTGAGTTAAGCTAAGTTTAGGAAGAGCCAGACTCATTGTTTTAACAATTTCCCCAGCTGACTGATATTTTCATGCTCTGTTTATGTGTTGTCTTTGAAGAGAACCTGTTAGCAGAACATAACTTTATTCATATGAAATACCTTTCTGAGAGATATAGCTTTTTGGAGTTTGCATTGTATAATTAGGAACAAGTAGAATGAAAGAAAATATGAAATTACTTTAATTATTGAAGAAGTCATGGCATGTCATCACATTGTTTATCCCAGTGTATATTTTATGGTGATAGACATGAAATGTAAGGTACTTGCTTTCTCAGATGTATTTTCTGCTCTTTTGGATGATTTATGTCTAGATCATGACAAAATTTCTAATGTCACATACTCATACAACTTTCACAGCAGAGACCAAAGTTATGAATAAAAAAAAAAAAAGAAAGGAGTCTTTTTTTCTGAAGGAGTAGCTGTCTTTGATCTGTTTGATCTCTGGGCTCAGTAGCTTAACTGCCTTTTTCTCCTTTTCTCATGTTTTGGCTTAATATCTGTCACCAGTTTCATATGAATCATTGCAGTCCAGTGCTGAGCCCACCAATGTCCTTCAAGAGTAAACCTATTTTTTCTGCTCTGGACAACTCATTCATTTGCTGTTGCCTGCCCTAAACACCCTTTCAAAAGTATTCCTGGCCATCACACAGTTGTCTGCTGTATGTGATGGGTTTTGTAATTCCCATCAGAAAAAAACCCTCTTTTAAGGCGTCTTTTGAAGATAATTGATCCGTTCTAATGACTTGGAGTTGTTTTTTTGTTTTTTTTTTTTCCATTTCTTTTTGTGATAGTTGGGAATTGCAGAGTAAGTGAAATGTGTCCATCTGTACCCCTGTGGAGTCTGAGCCTTCCTGCTTAGGACATTACCTTGCTATAGATGACACGTAGAATAAGTTGCCTTGAAAATTTCAGAAGAAATACCTGTTTATGGCGCATGGCTACAGGAACAGCATTTTTCTTTCTCAGACCTGTACTCTCAGTTTTCAAAAATTTCTCTCAGCATTCTATCAGCAGGAGACTGCAGTGTGTCATCATCCAGTTAATCTTTAGGTATAAGCAGAGTGGGGTCGGATGACTACTGGTGCTACTGGAGAGTTACACATGAGGAGTTAGAACATCTACCATCATTCAGAGGCAAAGTAATTGCAGATGGATTGCACACAACAGTCAGGCTTCTATGACAGTTTCCATAAGTAACTGCAGTGCTGAAGCACAGTATCACATTTCATTGATTTTTGTCTTTGATTTCTGTCTCCTTTTTAAAGTTTTGTGCTTGCAGGGTCTGGAAATAGAGAGGAAGTTAGACTTTAGGGAGTAAATCTCTGCCTAAATCAGAAGAAGATGACTGTTCCAGGTGAGTCATCTGGATTATCATCAAGGTTGATTTTTACCTTTTGTTCTAGCCAGACATTCTGCTGTGTATATGATAGATCTCTAAAACTCTTTTTGGCTAGCACCAAAAAATATGCCTAATTTGTGCACCACTGACACTTTGCTAGAAGGTATAAAGTTGCTCTTAATTCAGAAAATCTCAAGGAGCTTTCTGTGCTTCATATCCTTTTATCTAGATCCAGACCTCCTGCCTTCAATTTCCAAACTTCCATCCTATTTTGTTACTTCAATTTGATCTTGTTATTTGTCTTTCAAGTATACCGGATTGATAGCATTTGTCAAGGATGTATTTTTCAAAATGGTTTATTATATCAGACCAAATAACCTGAAAGAATTATGTGGTTACTAATGGCTGATGCATGGACTAGTAATTGCTGCATTTTTCTTCTTTTTTCCCCCTCTTTACCAAAATATTGATAGATAATGTTTTAGCTAGTTCAATAACAGATGTTGAACTCTGGAGGGTTTGTTTGAGAAGGCTACATAAAGTTTGTGAAGCTGGAGGTATTTTGGTCTTTTGACCTATTATTTTTAGATTTCAGTGGAGAAATGCTGGAGAATAGCAGTGATTTTCCTTCTATTAACATCAAAGTATTTCTAAATAGTTTTTCTTTTGAACTTTAGAATTATGCTGGGTTGTTTTTTGGGGGTTTTTTGAGCCAAAGCAAACAATTCTTATTATAAAACTAGAAGCAATTTAAAATATTTTAAAGAATAATTTCATCGTGGAGCAATTACTGTATCTTAGTATTTTCCTGCCTGATGAATTATGATTGAAGAAGGCAGAAAATAATGAAAATTTGAACTTAGTATGCCTATGAAATGTGAAAGAAGGTCAGAATTAAAGGGAAATAAAAGAAAGTAACTGGAAGTTATGGGAGTCTGATCACAGGGAACATTTGGTTCTGCTTAAGCCTCTTCAGCTGCTGGAAATTGAGATGCATGAGATATGCGTGTGCATTGCTGGCTAAGTCTCTAGGGACAGAAATAATAGTTTGACAAACGCAAGTCAAAGTAGCATTTTCTGAAGGCCAAGAAAGAAATGCACAGGTGAAAAAGGATCTTAGCCAAGGTATACTTGCTGACATGTTGATTATCATTTAAACTAGCTAACTATTTTTTTTACATTAGGCATGAAGGATTTTAATCTTTGATCTAATTACACTGATTATAATAATTTTATGTAACAAAATTCATTTTATGAGTATCTGTTGCTGGTGTAGAACAACTGAAGCTTCATGTTTTTGTAATGTTTCCATGAGGAATGTGTACTTACTCTTTGTGCCAATTTTTTTTAACATAATGAAAACATGTATAATTTACATTACATAGGTGGTACCAACCAATGATCAGGTTGAATAAAAATCAGTAGGCTGGTGAAATATTCCATCTAGTGCTAATAAGGGAAGTGGTGGCATTTTGAAATTAGAAGTAATTTTGATGACATTTTCCATTCAATATTTTTCCCAAAAAGAGTTGTATATGTTCTAGTTCCATGAAACAAGGTACCTGATGTGAGAAGCTCTTTTCAAGTAGCATGGCTGGAGATGAGGCTGATTTGCATATAGGTTTAGAAAAAGTGGTTGACTCAGGAACAAATAAGGGGAGAAATATCTGGTTTCACTTAAATAAATGAAACATAAAGAAAGAAGAAATACATGAACATAGATTTGAAGAACAAATATGAGACAAAATTGGTAATTCAATGGGCTTGATGTTCTGTATTGCTAATGTTCAGTACCTCTTAGCTAGAAGAGGACATTTGAGGGGGTTATCTATGTGACATCCCCTGACCTTTTCAGTGAGAAGTTGGTCGTGCCATTCAGGATGATTGGATGTGGCAAGAGAAGAAAGTGATTGAGGGAAGGAGGTGGTATAGAATATTTATTGAGATGCTTTGAGTCTGCTGAAGATGGAATACAAAGTTTTACATTTATGGGGCCTTCTGGTGTCACAACAAAGAAAACTGGAAAATTGTATTTCACCCAATCTTCATGTGGGAGAAGTAATGGCTCTTCCAACAACTTCCTACTTGCTATATGATACAAATTATCCTGAAAACACATTTGCCAGTCTTTATTTTAACTAGTGCATCAGTTAGTACTGCAAGTACATTACAGCAAGCAACAGTAAATGCAATTTAAGGCTCAAGTGACTTTTGATTTTTATAAGCAGAAATGCCTCCTGGCAAAACTATGGAACTGCTAAGCTGTTTGCTTTTCTAATACCTCCAGATGATTTATATTGAAGATAAAGTTGCAAGTGAAAAACTATGATGCTGGCTTGCTGGGAGTATAGAAACACACATGGTCACCCAAGTTGGGTTTTCTCTCAAATATTTGCATTATTCCATATATTATTTATTATTTACAGAATACTCATTGCTTTATGAACCAATGCTTGTGCTTCTTCAATGCTCTGCTGAAATGATTCTCCTGTTATTGCTGAACTTTGACGTATTCCAAGAGAAGCTCTGGTTTCTTCAGGCAGACTTGCCAGTGTTTCAGTCTTTACATATTACATCAAATCTGCATGGATCTGAAAGCATGTCTTCATCACGGTTATGCAATTGTCATGCATAGCTGTGATTTGATTAAAATACAGAAGAATACTTCTTTCTTAGTGGAAGTTCACAGAGGGTTTTCGATGTACCCTCAGAAGATGTTGACCAGGGCCTTGCTGTCGGCAGTGCTCTGTTATGTTACATTGTGGAGCACTGCAGCCTGTGCAGGCTCTCGGGAAAGCCACGGCACGTGGTCAGGGCCACTTCCTGCACCTGTTGCTAACACTCCTGGAAATCTGTGAGCAAGATTTCAGTGTGCAGCTATCGAGGACAGTGCTGTTTTTTGCTGCATTTCAAAGTCTTGGTGATATTCTACCTGTGAGATGTTACATGCAGTCAAGCAGTTTATTTACTTGGTTAAAAAATACTGAGAAATTTGGAAGTCTTTCCAAAAAATTACCCTGTTGAAGGTTATAATGTTCTTCAAACTCTGTTTCTGAAGCATTAAATGTGGTGGTGCTATTTAAAGCCAAGAATGAAAAGGGAATGCTCTGGCATTAGTTACCTCAGTTATAAATCATGTTAGATGTTTGGATTTAAATGATCTTGATATGTATAGTATATATTAAGAAGGTCTCTTGGGAGTGTCCACATTTAATGTCAAAGGGCAGTGCTCTGTAACAGGGTTGCTGTAGTGACTTTGCAGTGACTTATTATTCCAGTGATTTCATATTAGAAAGAAGCAGTGTTTGATTTTGCAGAAAGCAGGTGCAGAAAGTACCTCCTAGGAATCTGGGGTGGTCTTAACAGCACTAAATTCAGAGCACAGAATGCTGTTTAATACTTCTGGGATTAAGCACTGCAGCTTGTTTATATTGTGTGAACTAACCATTCCTCTTTATGTTGTTTTGTATTGTTCTGATATATAAACCTAAAATAAATCACAGCAGGGCACTTAGCGGACGTTTTATGTCTAGTGTGTCAGATATGTGGCAGTGGTTCTGGGCACGTCACAGTTCCATTTTCACACAGAATGGAAGCAAAGTACTTCTCTGATTTAATATTTCAAGTCCAGTACAGATCCAGTGAAGAATACTGATTTAAATACTTTGCCATTATTTCATAGTAATATTTGGTTGAAGAGGAGATTTTTCAAAACTTTAATGCAAGAATATATAAAATTAGTTCTTACTGCTGTTGACTTAAGATAAAAAACATGGACTATGAATAATGTGCATCTAGTTCTTGGATTTCTATAAGCAAAATAAAGCTAACTTAACTTTTTAAAACTCTTATAATTGGCAGACAATTAAAACATGCTTCATTCTAGATGTTCCATTGTGAGAAAGTTGTGACACCTTGATTAGACCTAGGTTTTTGTTGGGTTTTTGTAATCTGTTTGAGATGGTATCTTTTTGAGGTGGCTTAAAACTCAAATAGAAACAAGTAAGGTATGTAATAGGAATTCCCTTCCTTCCCCTGCTCCATGATATTTTTGTAAGTGAGGCTATTTATTGTATCATCTGTGATTTGTTTTAGTTTTAAATTAGATACATTCATCCCTTCTTTCCTCTCCACTCACTCCTCTTCCTTTCTTGGCCCCCACGGAAAATAGGGGGAAAGGCCACTTTTTAAAATATATATAAAATCAAGTTACTTTAAAGAGTTTTCAGTAACTCAAGACAGAATTACACTGCTTTTTAAAACAAAGGGATCCACTGGAGCCCATAAGTGTATGATGCTCTGGTTAAATGGGATGAGAGGTGCTGTGACCCAGGGATGGGACTGGACAACCCCAGTGGAGTAGAAACCCCAGGAGCTGGTGCTACTTGAGCCATCAAACCAGCCAGCTGAGGTTGGGAAGGGAGGAGAGAAATGAGCTGAATCATTAGTTCTTTGCTTAATTTCCATTCTTGCACCATGAAATTATGCAACCTTTGGGCCTTTCAGCTCCCCCATGGAAGTGCACAGGAGCACAAAGGTAAAGCCATTTAAAAGATACAGATTTTATAGACATTTTAGAAGCCACCTCAGGAGTTTAGGCATGTGAAAGGACTCTCATTGTTTCTCCTTTAAAACCAGTGACTAACTCCCTTTTAGAGAATCACCAGCTTTTGTGCAAATCAGTGCAATTTTCAGCAGGGAAATGTTTGGGGTTTAATTTTGATCCTGCAGTCATTGTGTATATTTCCTATTATTGCTGAAAAAAAATATTCCAGGACTGTATTTGTAAATACATCTCTACTAGTTTTTCAGGGTTTTATTTTTTGATTTTGTCGAGTTTTCAACAGAATAGAATGCAGGGAATTGATCTGATATTATTTTCTAAGAGGCTTTTGCTTGTGTCTTACACAAGAGGCTGTTACCGAAAACTTGGTAACCATGGGGTGAAAGGTAAAGCCCTGTTACTGATTAAAAAGGGTAAGTAAAACCAGCAACCTTCATGTCATTATCAGGAAAGGAAAATTATTATTAAGTAGAAGTGGAGTTAATAGAAATTTTCTGGACAAATTTGTTTTTTATAGGATAAAAATGTTCATTAAAGAGAGTAACTGGAAAGATTTCTCTTTCTGATATGAGGGAAAAAGATCACTTTTAGCCCTTCCAGCTGAAAAATTTTTAAAGAAGAATGAAATCAAAAACAGAAAGAAAAAAATAAAAACAAACAAACAAACAACAACAACAAAAAAACCCTAAAAAAAACTAAAAAAACCCCTAAAGCAACAACCAGAAAAAAACCCAAACCCTCACAAATAGTCCAACAACAAACAATCCAAGTAAACTGAGGAAAGAAATTGATTGGCTGGGGAGAAAAACAGTAAGTCAAAGGAAGTCCTATATCACAGAAGGATTGGGAAATAAACTTTCAGTTGTTTAATTCAGGTAATGAAGAAAGTGATAACTAGGACAAGGTGAACAAGGTGACTTTGAAAAGCTATAAATGAAGCACATTCAAAACAACTAAAAAGCTATTACCTCCATACCTACAACTTTTTATAATAAATAACACAGAGCCTCACTATTTGGTAAAAAGGCTTGGTGTTTTGTATTTTTTGACATTAAGTATTGCATAGGCTGGGATGGATTCTATGAAATGTGCCTAATTACCTACCTAAGTGGTCTTTAGATGTGTTATCACACATTTGGCCCAAACATGGACTGTTGCCGCAAATTCAATACTTTTTGTTGGACAAATTAAATACTTTTTTTAATGTTTGCTCCAGTTCAATATGTTGTAAGTCCAAACAGGCTTATAGAAAAGCAGAATAAGATGTTACCCAATAGCTTACACTGCAAAAAACCCACAATGCCTTAATAGTTTGTTTTCTGGTAGATCTTTCTCCTTGCTCTTATTGAAAGCCTGTTTGTAACCTCCTGTCTCTGGCAGAGAAGTGTACTCATGCTTCAGCTGGCTGGTAGTGCCTTCTCCTGCTCCTTCCCAAGCTGCAGTGTGGAGCTGCATCTGATGCTCCTTTCACAGGTGTCCAGGGAGGTGCAAGACAGAATCCTTTCAGTTTTGGCAAGACATGGCGTCACAATTTATTTTCAATTACAGATCAAGGCTTAGTTTTAACTTTGATTTTCTTGGTTCTTCTTTGCATATATTACAGACTTTTCTGTTTAAATTTCTTATCTATATTTATCCTGTATTCAAAGCCAAAAAAGTATTTGTGGATTTTTTTTTATAGATAATATGGCTTTAAATAGTTACTTTCCTTCTCAAAAACTGTGATTTTAGATTGAGGGACAGCACTGTGAGTCAGCACTGCAAAAACTTCCTTTAGACCCCTGGGAATATTTGGAATTCAGCCAATGGCAGCTAGTAGCTACTTGGGACATGCTTAATATTAGATTCAATGACTCATTCCTGGACCAAAATAACTAATAGGAATTTGTGCCAATGTAGCCCTTCTTATTGCTATATATGAAATGATGAAGGATTTTAGGTGTGTTCTTCCTGCCTGGAGTCTATCAGTGTGTGATTATTTGTTACAGGTTGTATTAAATATCTTTCACAGAAGTTCAGGATTTGAGGTATTTTCTTAAGTATAACCTAAAAAAGAATAATTAAAAGTTGAGAGAATTGGTAAGTGATAATTTTATTTTAATCTGTACAATATTTTGTAGGAACTAGTGTCAATCTGTTTAAACCATGAAAAGCAATCTAAAATAAATATATTTTTATTTTAATAAATAGGAAGTCCTTTAAAAAGTGTTGAGTTGTAATTTATTCTCTTCAGAAATGGTCCTGTCATAAGATTATAGAGACAGCCTACACTACTATTGAGCTTTAGAGAGATTCTTTCTCTCTTGAATGTTTATGATCATCTTATGTAGCTTAGCACATAGATTGCAGTGGATTTTTATTCTCAAAGCCACAAGAGGCACAAGTCAGAACCAGTAAAATTACTTTATCTGGAAAAGATTCTTCCTGGCACTTGATGAATCCTCTTATGAATACCAGTACACAAAGTATACAAAACATGTTGTGTTTCTTTTTAATTGTTCATGTCAAAAGTTGGTTTTGTTACAGCTGGCTGCAACAGTGGGGGGATTGCCATGGTTCACTAAGGCCTGGGCCTGCAGGCACTTTTGTTCATGTTTAACTTTGGTGAGTTGTGTGTGTTATATGGGCAAGCACATGGATATGCATGTGCACAGTTAACACCTCTAGTTAAGTAAAACTCCACAGATTTTTCACCAGTAGCTGTGAGACTGTGTCTGTGAGACAAGTCAGAGTCATCAACAGAGCAGCTTTTAATCAGTTTGTCACTTGGGCATCTATAGAACTTTGTTTCAGTCTGTGCAAGAGTTTCAAAATTAACAGATTGGTTTGATTTTTTTTTTTTGTAAAATTAAAATCCCCTGAGCATGAATTTCTGCATAATTTTATAAAAATATGTTCATACTCTTCTGATACTCTAAGTGAAAGTCTTAAAATGAGCCTTCCATTGAAAAATACAGTAAAATAATTTTGTCCTTCAGTTCATTTCCTCTAATGTGGTCAACTGTTTCCTGGAAAGAAGAGAATTCCTGATCAACATTTTAATGGAAGGAATGTGCTACAAAAGTCCTTGGGATATGTAAATCAGAGAACTGTTGCATGAAGCTCTTTAGATTAATCCAAGTGATACAGTTCCTAAGGATCAGAAAAGTCTCTAAAGTCAGAACTTGGGTCCAAACGGAGCTGGATTTTTAACTGGAAACAAACGAGGAGCCAAAAAGTGGATGTCCCACAGCTCTTTCCTGGAGAGAAACAAGAATTTCCTCTGAGACAGAAGCTGGGTACGCTATTGCAGGTAGCTGCCACCAGACAGCGCTCTGTCTGCTCAGTCTTGTCCAAAGAGCACCAGGCCTGGCATCCTTCACTGATCCCCCACTAGACCCATCCCCTTATGAACATCTCTCTCATGCTGTTTTGTCACAGACATTCAGGCACACAAATACACCTTTCAGCTGAATCTACAAAAATGACCTTTGCTGGGTGGCAACATGGTCTTCTTGCAGTTTCAAGCATTTGTTACTGAAAACACACACAAAGCTGTCTGAGTGCCTGTCCATAGGAGATTTGATCCAAACACTGTGTAATGGGGATGTACTGATCTACCTCATGGTGCTCTAGATAGAGGTGGGACCCCTAAAATGCGAGCTGTTTCATTTCACCAGCCAGTGTGCTCCCTGCCTCTTGACTGGGAGCCAGGAGGGCTCTGGGTTTGGATGCCTTTAGCAGTGTAGCTTTTGTGTGCTGCTGTTCTCAGGATTAAGTTTTAGAAAGTCAGACAAACCAAAGCAGTCTAGCTCTGTCTTCATAATGATCCCTAATGGTAGTGGTGTTACCAGGGATGAAATATTATCACAGACAGGAGGTAAGCAACAGAGTGCAGCAGGCAGAAAATGATGCACAGGAAGTTCTAGCTAAATATGAGGAAGAACTTCTTTTCTGTGAGGTGACCAGAGCACTGGCACAGATTGGTCAGAGAGGTTTGGAGTCTTCTTCACTGGAGATATTCAAGAACCATCTGAGTAATTCTTGAGTCATCCATGGACATGTTAGAGAGTGCTAGTTTGGTAAAAAAAATGCCTAGATATTGTCACGGGTCAGAGTGGTGCTCCTTAAAAGTGGTTGTCGTGTACTGCTGCACAAGAAATCTAACCTGCAGCATAACTTCTTGTTTCTGACTGTGTATTAAATGTGAAAGATAAAGTTAATCTTTAATAAGGATGAGGTCAACAACAGGAGAAAAATTAGCATTGTCATCATCAGACCTTCAGCAAACAAGACCTTTTCTCTTAACATGTTTATGCCTTGGGTAGCATAAGTTGGACTCCTCATTTTGCAACACAGCCTATCCTTATGGAGCAGACTTTCTTGGATGCATTTCTCCTTGGATCTGGGAGAGCTGAGGAAAGGTTGTATTCTTCCCTTGTGTGTGGCTGCAGGAGGTAGGGCTATTCATGAAGCAAAAAGGAGAAACCTTCTCTGCTTCTAGAGCACTGGGAGACTTTAAGCTAAGGAAAAAGTAAAAGCTGAGAGAAAGTTGCAGAGGGCTGCCACACAATGTATGTTTTTCTACATATTTTCCTAGGAAAGACCTCTTAATGATGAGAAACATAGTGCTTTTCTCTGCAAGGTTTATCTTGTGTTAGCTCAACAAAAATAAAGTGATTGAAACATGAGTGTTTAGAAGGAAACAATATGCTGTGATTAATATTGGTTGGAAATACTACTACATGTTTAGAGTAGGGCTGTCTGCCATTGGAAGTAATAAAATACAGCAGTAAATTATACATTGGGGTTTGGTTTATTCTGGAAGCTAATTTTTAAGAAACTGAGGTTTATTTATTGGTTGTGTCACAGGAATATTTGGCTTGCTCTGATTCCAGTCTTCAGCATTTTTCATTTCAAGCCATATAAAGGAGAAGATCATCTATGGTACATCTACCCCAGCTCAACAGAGTGGGCTCTAACCCATCTCTGTAAATATACTGCGTTCTTTGTTGGCTCTAGCCACAGCAGTACTTTCAAAATCATTTATATTCTTCTAAAATTTACTCAACAAAACCACTTTTCATGCTATGCTATTGCATTCAGGTCTCAAAACATTACAAAGCATCCTTCAGTATGCTTCAAAACCAGTTAATCTTTCACAAGGGCAATGGGAAAACTTTGCTTGGTATAACTGTGGGATCTGACATCTGCATTTCCTTCAGGATGTGTGAAATGTTTTCCTGAAACAGGTGTGTTTAAATGTAGGAAATGGCATTCCAGTTGGGTTTTATGTCATGAAGACAGTGCATATGATTTATCTGTACACCAGCAAGACTTTATCTCCCTGTCTGCTTGGCTGGGCAAATAGCTGGCCAGCTCACAGCCCTCCAATCACCTGGCTTCCAAGCCTCCACCCCTCAACACTGAGGGTTCCCACACCACCTGCAGCTTGCTTTTAAAGCAAGTCTTTTAATAAAATCATTTTCAGTCATTACTCTTCCATTTATGGCAGCAGGAGTTCAGGACTGAGTAAGAGGAGCAGAAGTTTCCCCAGCAGAAGTTTCTCTGAATCAGGTTAGTAATGAAGTTTACTGCTGAAAGACGTAACCTGAAAGCAACCTAGGAAATGACAGGAAACATTGCCTTTAACATATGTGCTGTTTGAGTAGCAAGAACTGTGGTACGCAGTTTGTTTACATTACAGAATTATTCTGTCTTTGGTGAAGTAAAAATTATATTGTTGATATATAGAAGATGCAGTTATATTTTCCTTCCCTAGTCTGACTAGAAGGTGTTCCTGCTTTTGAATAATAAAGCTTTCTTTCCTTTTCCCTTTTATGCATCATACACTTCTGTTACAGGTGTGGCTTTCCAATTTTATGGCTTGAAGCATTATTGAAATAGGCTACTTTAAATATTCCGAGGCATTAGGAGTTTTGTGAAAGTCTCGAGCACCCCATGAACTATTAGGACACTTGCACTAAAACAACGTATTCGCTGTGCATGTGTGCACATGCACACAAATCATAGACTATACCTAATTTTGCTTCATCTCTGAATTCTTTTACTTTCATATCTTACTGCACAAGATCCAATCCATGCAATTCTTTTATTTTCACATGTTATTTCACTTCAAGAAAGATCTCCCTTTCATATATTATTGGACAAGATCTAATAAATGCAATACTGCAATTTTTATTAAGGCTACATGTACTTACTAGGAGACAAAAAAATTAATAAACTTCTACAGGTTTTTCAGGAAAATGAGGCTGAAGAAAGATGCTAAATTAATCTGTATTAACAAGAATATATTTATATTTTCCCATTTTCAATATGTTACAAACTCATTGGAATATTTTATCCTTAATTGACATGGTGTTTGAAATATTTTAACTGCTGCATCTAAAATTAATAGTGTGTTATATAATATTAGCTTAACAGAATAATTTTGAACAAAATATCTTTGTTTTACTTTGGCTTCAAAAATCATTGGACATAAATCTTAATAATAGTACTAAAACTTTCAGAGGTTTCATAGTGTCTTATAACTTTTACTTTCCATATGAGATTTTAATGTGTTTTTATTAGAGCTTTTAATGGAAAATTTTGTAGGAAAAGTTGGATGGCAACTGCAGCAAAACTTCAGATTTTCACATGTGTAGCTTGGGTTTGATGTGCACTAACTTAAACCATGTATGAAACATAATTAAATAAAAATTTTATTTTAATGCAAATAAAATTATTGACACATTACGTAAATTACCTTTTTTTGCTCCAATATCCACCTATTTTTTGAATTTTGAGTGGGATAGGAGGGTAGGTTAGGTTATTTTTACATGGAAAACACTTTGCAGAAACGGTAGATTTTACATGACTGTGAAGCAGTCAAAACAGTTTTAAATATGAATATAATCTTTGCAGATAAAGACCTTGTCCCTTGAATTGTATTTTTAGTTAAAATTTTTTTACACCAAACGTTTCATGACAGAAGAGGGCTAACAACAGGTGACAATTAAATGTTTCTGATCATCCACCTGAACAAAGAGCTGGTATCAATTGTAAGGCTGAACTCATCTTCTTGGACTGACATTCAGATGTGTAGTGGACAAGCAGTAAATGATCTGGTTTAGAATTGGCCAAGAAAGACTGAAATTAGGATGATTTTATCAGCAGATACTGTAGAGAAAAAAATTAACCAAGACAATAAAGGAAAAAAGGGATTGGAGAAATACCTGCTTATTCACGTACTCTGAAAAACACCATGAAGTCCATCAGCTGTGAGGAAGCTTTATTTGGTTGGTTTTTTTCCTCCCCCTATGTTAGATAAATCTGTCAAGTTCCTTTCTTGTGTAAATTATGTCCTGCTCTCCTGCCTGTATCTTTGTTGAATGTGGTTGAAGGGCTAAAACTAAACTGTAGTGTGGATGGCTTAGCAGTTCTCTCTAGGAATGTGTTCAAGGAAGGAGGAGGTTTCAGTAAGGGCTGATCATTGGTCCTCAAGTCTGAGGCAGTTGAACTGAGACCTGCCTTTTTTGGAGGACTGCTAGAGGCGTATTCCGTGTTTATGGCGTAATCTGTAGCTAAATTAAAACTTATTCCAAAAGAGACTTCAAAAGTGCAGTGACCCAGCACATGCAGAGCCAAAGAGCTGCCACCTCAGTTGTGTGCAGGAAAAGGACTGTGTCAACATCGGTAACGAATGGATTTCACAAGTATTTGCTTGTGACAAAGTGAAACTTGCCTTGCTTGTGACGAAACGTTTTCTGTAAAGCAGACTTCAAAGTGGAGCCTAGCACAGGTTTGAATGCATGAGAGAATCATCAGGTTGTGTCTGCTCCACAACTTAACTAGAAATAACTGCATATCATTGGTGAGTTTAAGGGCATTTTCCTTTTTCCGTTTCTTATCACTCATTGCTTATGTTTAAACTCTGTATAAGGTCAGGATTCAATCTGCTCTCTGTTTAAACTGCATGAACAATTCAGCCCACCCTGACTGGCAGTCCTTGCAGACTACATGCCTAACATTGCTGTTCAAAAGCAGGCAGGTATCCAAGTCTGTTCCAAGAAATGTGGGACAGGTGCACCAAAGATGCCTCAAAAGCACTCACTTCCGTCTCGATTGATTACACAGTGTAATTATCAAAACCCCCCTCTGCCAAGCTGTCAAAGATCATCCCAGGAAGGCTCAGAGCAAACACTGCTCCTCAGCTGTGCAGGACATTCGGCAGGGGCCCAGGCCAGCGCTGGCAGAGCTCATGGCAGTAGAGGCCAAGATGAGGCAATGCCCAAGGTTGTGTGCTAGATTGAAACAGGGTTAGGCTGCAGCAGGGAAAAGAGGAAGAAAAAAGGAGCAGTTAGGAAAATACTGAAACCTGCTAGTCGAAAAGTAGGAGAGAGAGTTTTTTAATGTGTTCGCTTACCCTACTTCATGTTCCTCTCTGTCATAAAAATCAACCATAAAGAAAACTGGCATTTGTCCAACTCAGGAATAAGATCTGTGAGTCTGCAGGAATAAGACCCTTTATAAGAATATGTAGTGGCAGTCAGTATAAGCCTGTCTAGGACAATGCTGCCACCAAAAGGCACATTTTGTAGGTTTGTATTTTAGCATGAGATGTGCTCAGCCTCGGTGTTCTGATAAACTGCTTGTGAGTCAGCACATGTCAGCAGTGAGTCATTGCCCAGGATGTTCTCTTGCAAAGGTAATGCATTTAAGGATCTGCTGTACAAGGGATACCTCAGAGAAACATTACACTTGTCTGTTGTTTCTGAAGACACTTGTCACCTCATACCTATGTCATTTGGTCCTGTGTGAAGCCAAATAGCTTTGTAAGCTTGTCAGTTCTTCCTGCTGCACTGTCTTATCTGAAGTCTTGGAATGTCTCAGCCAGATCTGAAAGGGGGCCATGTCTGAGGTACAGTGCTGCACTTGGCACGCAGCAACAGAAGTTGTGAAGCAGGGTTCAGGCATTGTTTACTATGCATTTAGGCATACTAAGTATACTGTGGAAACTGCGGAAGATATGCTGGATTCCAGTGGTTGTTGGTAAAGGCCATGTGTTTGTCAAATCCATGGATGGATTTAGGATGGATATACTTACAAAGAGAAGTTTTCCATGCGCACGAGGTGGGGTTTTTTCTCTCTACAAAGTCTGTACACTGAACTTTGTGTTTTGTTGTGCTCCAGTTTCTAAAGGCTGAAGAAGAAAGGCTGGGTTTCAGTCAGAAGAGGTGTCTTCTCTTACTGGCTTGTGGCTAGCAAGAACTAGCTTCCTTTCTCTCCACAAGAAGCAGAAATCAGAAGCAGAAAAAATCCTTCTATTTTTCCATAAGGATTCCTTCTCAGCAGAGAAAACCATAATATTACTGCTGACCATTGTAGTACATGCCTGTACAATTTTGGGGACTTCTTGTCCCAAATGGCAAAGAAGTAAAACAATCTGTGATGACATCGGAATAACAAGAGTCTTGGAAATTGCTTAGTGGTCTGAGAATAAGACCTGTCAGAGTATTTTTTCCTGTTAATGAAATACCAAATGACATATTATCTGGAGGGAGGGAGAAATAATTCCTTAAAAATTGCTGTTTCTGCAGCATTGGAATTGCTAAGATGAAGGGCATGGAGTCACAAGAGCATTGCTGCCTGTCACATGGGCTGCAGGCTAATAAGCATATTAATACAACATCCACAGCTATTCAGTTCCATTCAGTACTCTTTAGCAAATTTTCTTTAGTTAAAAGGGGATGGGGACTTTTTTTTTTAAGGATGCTCTTTGAAGACAGAAGTAGCATGTTTGAGTGTACTTGGGGAGCTCTTCCAGGAATAGGCTGAAAATATTTTTTCTCTTCTCAGGGGATTTTTTTTTCCCAAGTAGTTTTGTATCAGGATGGCAATTACTGATACTCTCTGCTTCTGACTCTCTGTATTAGGATCAAACACTGTTAATTGAACTATCCATCTTGATACAGTCATTGTTGTTAGTGGAGTGAACTAGTGGGAGTAGAAATGTCCTTTACTGCTCTAGGAAACTAATACAGACCAGGAAAGAATATACCAGCAGAATATCTTTGTCTAAATTAAATAGATTTTCGGTTCCCAGGAGGGTTCCATTCAACAAATCATGAACAGAGTAGAGATATAGATTGTATGAGTTGCAAAGACAACCATCAGTTTGGGAAGAGGACAGAGAGTATCGCTTGATTCGTACCAAACTTTTAGCCATCAACAGTACAGTTCAAACAAATACATAAATACAGAACTTGTACATTAATGTTGCCTCTTTAAAATATTATTTTCTATGGGATGCCCCTGTCCTTTCTCCCAAGCAAATGCTTTGGACCCTCAGTGACCATCTGTTTGAGCTGGGAAGCAGGATGGCTGCTGTTCCTAGCAGGCACCCCTATCACAGGCCAGAGAAGTGCTGCCTTCCTGCTGGCCTCCTGGACCAGGTCAGTCACAGAGTCTGAGCTTGTGTGCTAGACCTGATCACATCCCACATTGTGACAGGCACTCAGAATATGGAAGAACTGCAGCTGGCATGGGATGAGCAGTTAGCCCATCGGGTTTTGTTAGATGATTGTCAGGCAGAGATGTACAAGATTTCTTGTAAGGATAATTAGATCAGGGAAACTTTAATGGTGTGTGAGAGAGTAAAAACACTATTTTAATCTGCTTTCAAGCAGTTCTTACTGAAGCAAATTCTAAAGGCAAAAGCTATGTATTTGGAAGACAAAAGGATATTGAATAGGCTCTGTCATAATGCTGTATTTTAAAGCTTTTGCTATTTATGGTCTTAGGGTTGGAGTTCCAGATCCCAAAACCCCTTATTTATGTTGGTGTTGATCGTTATCTTAAAACGCTTTATAATATATGAGATAATGGGCTGTTTCTGTTTTAGAAGTGGTTAAGAAGTGGCCATTAGCAGTGTAATAAACCTAAAGATAGTGGATCTCTTTCCCTGGGGAAATAAATGCTACATATAAAATTAGGAGTACTGTGTCCATAATTTGTTTCCTGGGGAAAAAGCACATGCGAGTTTATTTAATGTCACCGAATAGTGTGAATGTATTAGTAGATGTGATTAAAGTTCTTAATGCAAATACTTCTTTTCCATTGTTTTTCACCAGAGTCTGCACTATCTTTCGCACACTGCAATAATTCCCTTTATTTCAGAGCTCTGCATCCACCATGTTGCCCTGTGGACCAGCCCTGACCTTTATTCGATGTCTGGTGCGAAAGAAGAACATCAGTGGCGAAAGTCTTGAGGACACCAAGCTGTGCCGATGCTTGTCGACAGTGGACCTGATAGCCCTGGGTGTAGGAAGTACCCTTGGTGCTGGTGTTTATGTCCTTGCTGGAGAAGTAGCCAAATCTGATTCTGGACCTAGCATTGTTGTTTCTTTCCTCATTGCTGCCCTTGCATCCGTGATGGCAGGTCTCTGCTACGCCGAGTTTGGTGCTCGTGTTCCCAAGACTGGTTCTGCATATTTGTATACCTACGTTACAGTTGGTGAACTGTGGGCTTTTATCACTGGGTGGAATCTCGTTTTGTCCTATATTATAGGTAAGCTTAAGAACAAACACGGGTTCCAGGGGTTTCTGATAAAAGCAGATAAAAGATACAGATTTGGGGCTGTTTTTCTTTTCTGTCTCTGCACTTAGCTACTGTTTCTTTTTAGTTCTGCTGAGATGAAATAAATAATTTGATTAAGTTATTTCCTTCTGTGCATCATCATTGCAAACAGGGTTTTTTGCAAGATATTTTTGTAAGACTGTGATGTATGAACCACACAGCTTGTATGAAAATTTTTTCAGACAATTCAGTGATGATACACAAGAATAAACAGAATTTCTTTCCCGGCTTTGGTCAGCAGGAATAATTTCAGTACAATCAATAAGCATTTTTTTTCTGAATATACACAGCAAGGATGTTAAGGGACCACATCACTATAGTATCTTACAAGAAAGTCATAGTGTTTAAGTACTAACTTGTTACTATATCCTTGTGCTAATTAAGTGCTATCCTATCAGGTAATTCCATAAAATACAAAGCTGAGCAGATCCAAGTAAAATCAATGCTTATGTGGCAGATAGTCAAATAATTATTTCAGTGCTTCAGCAGAAAAAAACATTTCTGGATTTCAAAATTATTTTTCCCAGAGGAACATGTCCCAAACTTCCATTATATCGTGTGTGAGCATGCCTAGCTTTATGTGTTTACCTACAGGATGGTTATTCAAATCATTACAAAACTGATATGCCCCAGTATTGTATTAAAATGTATTTCATGAGAGGAGAGTTATAAAAATAAGATTGTATTTGGCTATGTACTCTTTACCACAGGAGAGCATTAATTTTAAATACAGACTCTAGTAACATATATATTGCTAGTAATTTTTTTTTTTTTTGCTTTACTTACAGGTGGACAAACAAACTTTCCTTCAAATGCTTTCTTGCATTAGTTTGTATTGTTTAACATGTGTCATTCTGTAATTCTAGAAATAAGCTTCTTCCAGAATCAGACATAAATGACACAGAAATAGTTTCTGCAATATTTTTGGAATAAACAAGGCACAAATTAGTATGTTTTAGTTCTAGAAAAACTTGTCACCATCTAACAAGCAAAATTCTAAAACGTTAAAATTATTCAGCAAAACAAACTCGCAGCCCAAGCTCTGCTTTTTTAAATGCAGGTAGAAACAGGCTTAGTTTTGTTTCTTTTTCAGTAGAAGTAGCTGTATCCCACTGTATGGATGTGAAACCCTAAACATGCATGTGTTTTATAAAGGTACATCAAGTGTAGCAAGAGCCTGGAGTGGCACCTTTGATGAACTTCTTGGAAAGCGGATTGGTCATTTCTTCAGTGCCTACTTCAAAATGAATTACTCTGGGCTAGCAGAGTATCCTGACTTCTTCGCTGTATTACTTATATTGCTTTTATCAGGTAATGCAATGTATGGGTTAATTTATGGTGGTTGTGATTTTTCAGTTAAAAGTGCTAAATTGTAGGGATTTTCACCAGAAGTACCTTGAGGAAGTTCAGATGCACATTTTGTACTGGCACAATGTCTCTGTGAATTAAATGAATATAATCAAATCTTCACATGCACCCTCTTTCTCTTGAAAGTGAGACATTAATTAATCATTTGTCAGTACTTTTTTTATAAAACCCATGATACAGATTGATGGTGACAGGAAAATTACACAGTTCTCTGTGTTTTCTTGGCTTTATCACCAGTAAATGCTTTCAGAGTGGCCTGGAGGCTAAGCTCTGTAGTGTGGTGATGTGGTCTCCTTGAATCATATATTGTACACATAATGGGCATTTGTAAGGGTTTTTTTCCATCTAAATTGTTCACTTATCTGGTATAAAATAATATTCCCCTTTCTAAGTCTTCAGTTGTTTATCCTAGAATTTGTTTGAGCTAAAGGGCACCCCAAGGTACTTACATTGACCAACAGACCAGTTTGAAACCTGAGTAAACCTTTCCTGTCTACTCTTCCAAGTCCTGTTTCATTTTTGTCTTTACTCATGTATCATACTTTTAAATCGCAAGCATAGACACCACCTACACGCTATTTGAGGGATCAGAAAGCTCAAAAATACTTCAACTTACTTCCACGTTTGTGTTTAACAACTATTTACTGCATGGAAATGCGTCTACTGCCAGTGGGAGTGAAGGAAGCAGGAAGGGTATTCTGAAGTGTGCAGTTTGTTTTCAGGTAATATTAGAAGCATTTCAGTATTCAGTGGAGGTATTACCCATATATCATATACTTGTCCTCTTTGGTCTCTCTTTGGATTAAACCAAAGCAGGAGTTTTTATTTTCTAGGAAGTGAAACTAAGTTATATGTATATAACCTGTTCTCTGGTTCACTTGTTCTGAGTGGAGTTTTTTTGACACAGGAAAACATTTCTGCTCAACCTACTGCTAGAATGATTGACTAATGCATCTGAAGATTTATAAGGTCTCTGTACATAAAAGTGTGACTTCCTACACTTAGGAAGATCTGACTAGGTTTAGTGGCTCAGAGTTACCTATAGGACTATTTCAGACCCCGATGTCCTCAGGAGGGTTGGGAATGAATTTGGAATATAACTAGAGCAGAACTTTCAGTTTCACCTCTTCCAAATAAAGACGGAAAAAAATAACACTTTGAAAAGCAGAGCACTGAAACTCCACAAACCAAACTATACAGTACTACTTTAGATGCTGACACTTATATGTTTCCTCCATTGTTGTTGGTGCTTCAGAACATAAGAATTAGACATTCTTGATAGAAGATGATGTTGTTCATCACTGGTCCTGAGTTTTCATTTGTGTCCTGTCTTTTCACCCCTACCATCATTCCTTCTTCACCCCTTTTGCATTTGTGCTGCAAATTGCCTCTCCAGGTGTCTGTGATAAAGAGTCAACCCTCCAGTGACTGAACTGGGTGGAATTCCCCACTGCTGAGTGGAGGGTCAGTGGGAATGGCTCAGGACTGTATGGTCTGAGCATGATACAGTAATTGGATTGTGAGCTGTTTAAAGCTGGATCACAGGAGTAGCAGGTGATGTTTTACAGACAATGTTATGTGCTAGGCACAAGGGAAAGCACACAGAAATCTGGGGGAGTGGGGGGAAGGAAGGGATGTAGTTTGTTTTTTTGTTTTTTTGTTTTTTTTAAATAAAGAAAGGACTTTAAAAATGCACGTGTTATGATTCATACTGCATTAGACTGATTGAGACACTGCCTTTTTGGGAAAAACTGAGCTGCAGAAAGCATACACCTATTTCAATAAAAATGCCGTTGGAGAAGAAAACCTGAGCAGCTCATAAGATAATTTCTGTGTTCTGGTAAGAGAGCAAATGTCTCATTAGCAGAGTCAGAGACTTTTTAGACATTATTTTGAGAGGCTTAAAATTTTCAGACTTAATCTCTAAATAATGAGGGGAAGTATGTATAGGATGTTAGTGGAAATGCTTAGAGTGCAAAGGACCTGTGAAAACTTTCCAATTGTATTTAATTTTTCCTGATCTGCTCACTGCCTGCTCTTCCATTAAACTGTTAACACTTTAACTCTTAAAACTGTTTAAGATAGAGTCCAGGTGGAATAACTTTCAGGTTGTTTAAAGTTCTTCTTTAACATGTATGCATTCTTTAAAATGCTATTTTATTAGTATAATGGACCATTCACATCTATAAAATATTTTTATTTTACAGGTCTTTTATCTTTTGGAGTAAAAGAGTCTGCATGGGTGAATAAAATTTTCACTGCTATTAACATCTTGGTCCTAATCTTCGTTATGATTTCTGGTTTTGTGAAAGGCGAAGTTGACAACTGGAAAATAAGTGAAGAATATCTCAGAAACCTTACTGCAATAACAGAGTAATTTTTAAAAATCTATTTACTTGCTCATATTCCAAGCAGTTTTCTATAACACGTGCTTTATTAGTAATAAACACTAGTGTTTTAATATGTTTTGTCAAAACTTCAAAGCAAGTAAGATGATGGTTACTTGATTCAGATATTCTTCCTTTTGCTGTTATTTTTTTCTTTCTTACAAGGTTGGACATAAAAATGTCATCACATGCAGTTTTGTAAAGCAGACCTCTGTCATGATGGGAACACTTAAACATTTTTTTTCAGAGTTGTAGGGTAGGAGGGTGCATGTACCTATCTACCAATAATGAAAAAAAAGTTATCTTTATTTTTGTTCTTTATAGGAACAGCTCATCCTATGAAAATGTGACCAGTATGTATGGGAGTGGTGGCTTTATGCCATATGGTTTCACAGGAACATTGGCTGGTGCTGCGACCTGTTTTTATGCTTTTGTAGGATTTGACTGCATTGCAACAACTGGTATAGTACCTATATGTGTATTTATATGTTCAACATGGGGTTTTTTTCAAAAAAAACCCCAAATAACCGCAAATTATATAATAATCTGTCTACTCTTCTTACTTTGCTTTCTTCCAAACCTCTTTCAGTCAATGTAGAATGAGTCTAAGTTCATTCCTGAACATGGCTATCTTTCTGGGAAGAATGAGGAGATTTTTTTTATTTTATTCCTGTTCTAAAGAAATGATTGTTTCTTTCTAAGTCTGGAAAGTGCTCAGTATACAATTTTTCTGCTCAAACAATGTTAATCACTTGCTCACTTTTACAGTTCTCTGAGATATTCTAATAGCTGATAAGCAATGAGTACTTTGAAGTGATAAATTGTATAAAATAATGGGCTTGGAGTACTCTGAATATATAATGCATTTTACGACCCTTAATTTACCTCTATTTTAATGCTATTTCTGACAACAAAATACTGAGTTCTGTTCTGCATGTCTCAGTTTATTTTACTCAGGTTTTTAAAACTTCCATTATAGATATGATTCCCATGACTGAGATTAATGAGTGATTTGTCTTTGATGTGTCTTTTAAAGCTGAAGGGGAAAATTAGTAAGAGTTTTTGGTGGAGCATTTTCTTTTGCTTTTTTCAGGAGAAGAGGTCAAGAATCCTCAGAAAGCCATACCCATAGGAATTGTGGTGTCCCTGCTTGTCTGCTTCATGGCCTATTTTGGGGTTTCAGCTGCACTGACACTTATGATGCCATATTATCTGCTAGACGAGAAAAGTCCTCTGCCAGTGGCATTTGAATATGTTGGATGGGGTCCTGCTAAATATGTTGTAGCAGTGGGATCCCTCTGTGCTTTGTCTACAAGGTAAAAACATTGAAATACTCATTCAATTGGGAAAAGCTCTGATATATTACATTTATATGTATGTTTGTGTGTTCATTTTGAAGGCTCAGTCCATGCAAAGAGTCAGCCATAAGTATTAAAAACAAGTTTTAAACTTAAGCAGGTCAACATGACAATAGCTATGTTAATTTAGGTACCTTTTTTTTTTAACTGTACTGTTATAGAACTCTTTGGCAGAAGCTTATTACCACAATTTTTTTTTAAATTTAAATAAGTTTTTTCAACCTGCAAGTTACTTTATTAACTGGCAGAGTAAACGTCACCTATTTTGTCCTTTTTTGCTGTTCATTCCCAGTGACTCAGCAGCTTTATGGGCTCTGTGTATTTGCAGGCAAAATTGAAGACATGATTAACTAGCTCCACTCCTCGTCTTCGTTGCCTGTCTCTGTTTTCCTCAAGTAGCCAGTCTGTCTTCTGACATCATCCCTTCCTGTGGTTTCTGTGTGGGTATTTGAGATATAGATTATAGCTGTGAAAATATTATAATTTATTCCCCTTTGTGAAACTGTGAATGTAACCTTAAGATATTATTTTGATTAAAAAGATCAGGGAGGGTATGACATGTATTAGTATGTGTTCAGATATAATACACCCCAATTGTAATGTGATATAAACACTTTAATAAAACAGAAAATTCCTTGATGCTTGAATTTAGGGATAGAAAAATGCTGATGTCAATCTTTTACCTGAGCTTGTGTAGGTAAGGAGTCATTTACATGACTTCAGTGGTAAGAACACTGGCTGCCTTTCCACAAAGGAAAACAAGTTGCCTGTGGAAGCACTAATACTACCAGCACTCTGACATAACACTGTAGGCATTAGCCTGAATATGAGCTTGTTGACTGTGGGCAGTGGTTTAAAGGAAAGGAACATTTAGATGTAGGAGGGGATGGAAACATGAAGTAGTTCAGGAAGGACATTAAAAGAAATGTAAGACTGACTGAAGGATGTCACAGTCACACAGTTCATCCTGGGATTATAGTTATTTTCTATAGTGTTGTTACGGTCCCCTCAGTTTGGAGGGTTTCATTGATTTTTTTCTTTACATTGATAAATAGTAAAACTTACATGTAAGAAACTAGATTAAAGAAAATAATACTGGAAAACAAAGTGAACTGAGATGGTAGGAATGCGTTTTTAGAAATTTGAACCGTTGGTCTCTTTTTCCTGAAGCATTATATTTACTCCTGTGGAGGGATTGACTGATGTTAGTTTAGAACAAACCAAAGGAAATTGTATTTCATACCCCTCAGTTTAGAGGTACAATTAAAAAAAAAACTTTGGAATTAATTGCTTTTGGTCTTTACAGTTTTCTCTCATTGTGCTATGCCATGAGCTAGTTTCGCCAGGGTAAAGATGTTTGTTAATATTGCCATTATGTATATGAATGTACTTAAAGAAGGGCAGGATAAATGAACTTTACAAAGCTAAAACAACAAAAAACTTTCTGGAATTCTTTTGAATGTGCCTTCTTTGTGGAAGGTACACTCATACATCAAAATCAGTTCATTTGCAATAAAACTTCTCTCCTGTCTAACCTTAACACTTGTGTCCTACAAGTGTTACTGGATGTACTTAGCACCTGTGGTATGTAAGAGCTATGCCTTCTTTAAGTGATACAATTGTTTCTTAAAATAAGAAAGGAAACCATTTACCTGGTTAAAAACTTGTGTGCTTTCTGCTGAGGTTGTACTGGCCATGATTTTGCCTTTTGTTTTCTTAATTAGAATTATTTCTCTTTGAGGGAAAGAAAACACCTAATTTAAGAAGTATGTTTAAGAGCTTCAAGTTATCAATAGTTTAAAAGCTTTATGTGTTCTGCTAATAACAAATCTAAATTAATTATCCTTACTTCTTCCAAAAAAAGTCTTAATGAAGCTTGCCTAGAGGTGCTTTAATTGAAAGAATTAATACTTTTATGGGGCTTATTTTGAATTACTGTTAATAAGCAGGCTTACATGGAAATATAGAGTTTAAGGGATGCTGCTTATGCTTATTTATTTGCTGCTGCTGACTGTCAGACTTTCTCCAGGATTACTAAAGCTTAATTGCATAGTTAGTGTGATCTGGAACATGTTCCTGGTCCACTAACACCCAAGAACTACAGTGATGGCAAGATTTATCTTGCTAATCTGGATTCATTAATTAAATGATAATGATAATATCAACTTTACAGTTAAAAAAATTATTTGTGTCTGATCTGTAGTACCTTGGGCTATGGGGCTTTCTGGTTTTGTCTTACAACCATACATTTTGTTTCTATACATGCCATTAATTAACATTTTTATTTTGTCCATGAATACAACTCTGCATGAATTGTGTTTGCCATGTTGCATGTGTTTGCTTTTTACTCAGTCTTCTTGGATCCATTTTCCCAATACCACGTGTAATCTATGCTATGGCGAAGGATGGGTTGCTTTTCAAATGTCTAGCTCAAATCAATTCCAAAACGAAGACCCCACTAGTTGCTACTCTCTCGTCTGGTGCAGTAGCAGGTGAGACTAAGAGTTGATCCTTGTAAAGAAAGGTGCACTGCTAAACACGTTATATATATTTAAATAAACCACTGTTGTGCAGCTTTGATTTGCTTTGGACTGAAATGATCAAATCTGCTTGTTGCTAGGTAAAGTAGTCTACCAGTAAAACTTCTCTACCACAGATTTTTATTTGTTGGTTTATCTCAAGTGCTTTCAAAGCCTAGGGTCAAAATAAACAACAACCCAAAACCAAGAACATCAGTTGACCAAACAAAATACCAAGAGCAGCCACACAGAGCCTAAGAAAAGCTATACCTAAACCCATTAATTCCTCCAGCTTTCTTTTTGTGTAGTTGGGTTTACCAGTAAAGCATTGTGCTTTTAATAACCTGTATTTGAACTATACATTTTTCTGTTCTAGTCTTCTCGGCTCTATGTTCCCTTTGCCCCGAATTCTGTTTGCCATGGCACGTGATGGTTTACTCTTTAGTTTTCTTGCCAAAGTGAGTAAGAGGCAGGCACCAGTTTCTGCCACCTTGACAGCAGGGGTCATCTCTGGTAAGCTCTCAAAGCCCATGTTACTTAAAACTGAGATTTAAGCACTCTATGCACGTGCATGGTACTTTATATTTTTGAAAAGGGCTGCTTTTAACTTCCCTTGCATGTACAATGGGAATAAAATTACTGAGTAATCAATGGGTGTGAGAACTACAGATCAAGCCAATCATGGTGGTGGTGATGGGCTTAATGTCATAGAATTAATTTTTTTTTCAACATTAACCCCTTGTATGGTGAAAAAGTCTGTTATTTAATCTGAGTCCCTTAGGCTGATGCTCTACTGACAGGGCTTCCTTGTCTGCTGTAGACCTAATATATTTATCCCATCTGTAAGGGGGAGGGGAAAGAACTGTCACATTTTTCATTATGAGATATAAGGAAAAGAAATTGCATTTGCAGCAGGATCAACTTTTGTGTAAAATACAAAGATTTTTAAAATTGTCTTCCAAAGAAAATTATTCTGCTGTTGTATAGGCTTACCAAGTTGTGGTTGAGGGGCATGTGTGTGTTGGGGGCTTTTGTGTCTGCACATGTATGTATACACATTCATGCCTACATATATTGTATGAAAACAGTATTTTGGGAGCTGTTGTCAACTCTTATGGTCAATTCTTAAACTACAACTGCTTCACTTTTGTCCCTACTTCTTGCAGAGGTACATGCAGCTGTGCCCAAATTTCCTTGATTAGTGGGATGCCTAGTCACCCAGGACAACTGGAAGATTCAGAAGTATTTAACTCAAAGGCAAATAAATAATTTTATTAAAGTAATTAAAATATGAAATACATGCCTGAGAACTTTAAGAAACCCTGGCTAAAACTAATCTCAAATAAGAGGTTCAGAAATGAGACTAAACTATTTTTATTTATAGTCAGGGTCACCCTCAGATGCCACAAGACTGGAACTGCTCACAGTGTGTACTTAATAATGCAGAAAGGCACAGTTGTTGTCCAGATAGTTCCCACATGAAGCATTATTATCAGTTCCCTTTCCTTTGGTCAGAGTACAAATAGGTTGCTTATCATTACTTTTATTATTTCAACTTTATTTTATTTGAATTTATCTTATTGACATATTCGCCTATAAGAATTTGGAAGTGTAGTTTTGTGGGGTGAAACCAAGATCTCCATATGAAATTGCAGTAATGATGAGAAGAAAGAATAGTGTATTACCCAACTGGTAAAGTGATTGATACTGTTATACAGCTCTGCCTATAGTTCTGTAGCAGCTGACATTGGACTGATTTTAGACAGTCTGGGGAATTTGGTGCATCAACAGCTCACCAGAAAACAGCTTTATCTACTGCTGGACAAAGAGTAATTTCTTCTTCTAATTTTTAAAAAACATCCATATTTGGTAATTTGTCGCCATAAGTAGTTTTGACAGAATAATTATGCATATATGCCACAGCTTATGTTATCTGACTTTTCTATGCAGTTGTAGCATGAATAGCTTTACAGCTGTAAGAAATATTAAGGAGTTGAGATGATTAATTAAACTTATCAGGTCAAGACTACAGCTAAGGCAACCGTCCCATGTTATTATGTGACTTATGTTTTCACAGGTGGTAATCGCATGAAATTGGCTAAATATTTCGTTGTCAGTCCAGTTTCACCATAAATGGACCTACCATTGTCTCTTGGAGTAGAATTAAGAGAAGTGGAAGATAAATACTCTCCCTTTTTTTCTCTTAGTAGAGAAGAACTACTAAGCAAAAACTTGCAGGCATTTTTCACTTTGTTTCTAAAGTTAAAGAATATCTGGGCTATAGAGTAGCTTTTTGAAGCTAAGATTAAAAGTTAAATATACCTACTGTACACGAAGTTTTAATAAGTTCTGTTCTTCCTCAGCTTTGCTCTTTAGAGCATGAAAAACAGTGAGCTATTCAAAAATCTACTCTGCAAATTGTTCTTTGGATTTAGGAACATCCATTGTAATTAAAGAAAACAGGACAGTCTTTCTTAATTGGAAAAAGAGACCCCCAAATTATATAAAAATTCTGTAATCCATCAGTCTTGTTTTCAGAAAATCACATTTTGCTTCCTCCTTCAGGATCAGATCCAAGGGGAGTGTGTGTCCGTGTGTTTGTGCATTTATGCAGCAGTCTACAAATACATTAACAAATGCACACCATAAATATTAAATATAAATATTTTTGAATATAGAATAATTTTGGTGTGCATACACACATAGTATACAAAGACTGCATTTAATAGTTTCTTTTGATGTTGAGATTACTGATGACTCAAAAAATATGCATCTCAAAAATATTAATAAAATACAAATATTTTAAAAAGGCTCTTTGAGCGCATGTATTTCAAATCAATTGGAATTAGCCTTTCATTTACTGATAGTTTCTTCTAAATTCTTTATGAATAATGGGCTTCTGTGTGCAAACAGCATAGACAAAAAAAGACATTCCAGCATCTCCAAATGAATGTGGCATTAACTTTCATAAACACAAGATTTCTATAATTAATTCCACTATCATGGAAGTTTCTGCCTCTGAGTTCAGTGATCTTAAGAATATTTATTCTTGAGAGAGGTTACTGGTGCTTCCTGAAGGTGAATTGAAAACTATTTTTAATAAGATAACCATTAAAAAAACCTCACAAAACTGTTTCATTTGAGGGAACTCCTGAAAGTCCTCTTCACATAAAGCACTTTCCCAGCTCGGCAGAAACTTCATGTCACAATGACTTTTCCTCAGTTTGGCAGTGGGATCCACCCTTTCAGCTTTAGTGAGATTCTGCTGCAGGATCTGAGCATAATTCTATAAAAATGTATTTTTAATATGGCCCAAATTCAACAATATATATGCAAATAAGTCCAATATAAGCATTTGATTATGCAGCATGAGTCTATGACTCATCAGTGCCTATCTGTAGGAATGAGATCCCCAACTGTAGGGAATTAGTTTTGGAATGATACCAGTACCTTAAAAAATGTGGTTTTAAGGATTATCACAATTTCACTCATATTGCTGTCAGTAAAACAATAAGTTATGCTGCGGACAGATTTGAAAATCTTAGCTTAATATATCTTAATATTAATCTTGGCACTTATGGTTAAACTTGATCTTAAACTTCTTTCCCCATGTGAATGATTCCACAAATCTGTGTCAGTCTCATGGAATTTTTTCCATTTCTTTTCTTTTTTAGCTGTAATGGCATTTCTGTTTGACCTAAAGGCTTTAGTGGACATGATGTCTATTGGCACACTTCTTGCTTATTCACTTGTGGCAACCTGTGTCCTCATTCTTAGGTGAGCCAAAAACATCCTTTCTATTATACTGTGGTTTACTTTGTGTTGGTCAGTAAATAAACAGAAATCATCTTTACAAGACATGTTTTGTGCTAGATAGCCAATAGCTGTAAGCATATAAATGGTTTCTAAGAAGCAGGGACTCCTCAAAGAAAACAATAGTATATTGTTACGTAAGTATAGCAGTGAGTTGGGTCAAAGCTTCTGGTGAAATCTAGACACCTTTTATTTTCCAGAGGTATTGGTCCAAGGATTAGTTCCAAAGGTACTAAATTTAAGCTTCAGTACAGAATTCAGTGAATAATATTTTGATATGAATACAATCTATGCTGTATATCAGGCATATTGCATTTTGGGGACTATATGTGAAAGGGTGTTCTAGGTGGTTCACAGGATGAACAAGTTCAGATAGTTGCTCTGTTTTATCCTAGTCAGAAATGTAAGACCAGACAAGTGTTTTAAGTTATGGTAGCCCTAGAAGAGAGTGCAAATATTATCTCTCAATGAGTGAGATTATAAATACTTCTCAGTAAAACTGGTATAGGTTATGTTTGTAAATCTATAGAAATATATATTGGTATCTACAGCTCATTTTATTATGTTTTGCTCTTTTTATTTTAAAAAGTCAGCCTTTATTACTTAAGGCTAAGTAATTAACTTTGAAAAGTGTAACAGCCTAAATTCAGCTCAAATTCACTGCTGCAATAATTTACACTTTAAAAGAGAAGACTATTCTATTTAAAAAGGACTTATTTACTATATGTATTTTTAAAAACACACTTAAAATCTAACAAAGCAGATGTAAATTTTCAGTTAATGCCAGTTTAGAAGCCTTTTATAGTATGGGAAGCAAGTCAGACACAAGCTCCCCTACTCTTTCCTTGCTCTTGATTACCAAACCATGTCCTTTCTGTATGGGATTGGTCATTTATCTGAGCTGCTGGTGCATTCAAGTAGCTTTAAAAACTGCCCAAAAAAATCTCCAAACAAACCAATCCAAAATGCAAGTTTCTACAGTATTTTTAAATATGATAGTGACTAATAATGCTGTTGCAGTGCAGTTATAACTTGGGAAATTCTAATACTCTACTGAAAAGATTTCAGTACTTAAATACATTCCTAGACTCATATTGCTTCAAATCTGGAAGTATGCCTAATGGTTTTTTATTACTCTGTTTCATGCATAGGTATCAACCCACCTATGAGGAACCAAAATACTCTCCAGAGAAAGCAGCTCTGGCTGCAGCTGAAAGGGAATGTGCAGTAAGTGAGTCACAGATGAACATGATAGAAGAGAATAGCTTCCGTCTTCAGGCCTTGATTAGTCCATCCAGTTTACCGACTGAGCAGACTGGTTCTATAGTTAACTTTTTAGTGGGTCTCTTGGGTAAGTATTCAGCTGTCCAAACTCATGTATGCATTAATATATATGGTGGAATTTTATTAAAGACAGAATTAAAAACTCACTGATAAAATGCCTTCTTTCAGTCATACTAAAGGTGTCATTCTGTGCCTTTATTCTTCTTGATGAATAAATTTAATCAGTAGTCATTTTGATTTAATTAAACATATTCATACAATAGTAAAGTTGTTATTTTGGTTCGGGGGTTTTCCCCCGGCCCGGCTGGATGGGGTCAGAGGCTCAGACCCAAGAAGCCGTAGCGAACCCAGAGAGGTGATCCCGTGAGGAACCGTCTCCCAGGGGGTCGTGGCTTCTCTCAGCCTTCGGCCGGGGCTGCCTGCAGGCGTGCCTGGCTCAGCAGGCCATCAGCTCTTAGTGCAGTGATTTCAGCTTGGCTCTGCAAGGCAGAAACCCCCTTTGGCCAGGCCCGGATAGAGAGAGAGGAGGAAACTCTCTGGTGGTTCCGCAGAAGCAGCTTTATTCTTCCATCTTCCACGAAGGGGTGACCAGGGACGGATTCCTCTCCGATTCGGGGCAAAGGGGTCTCTTTTATGGGGGTACAGAGGTGGGCGTGCAAGGGTAAGAAACCAATGGGTATTAGGGTATTTTACATACAGTTTCCTAGAGGATCTTAGATCTATCTTTTCTAACTAAAAAGGCTCTTTGTTTCCCCAAGGGGGGCCTGGAGGGGGATAGTGCTACTTCCTTATCTCCAGGCCTCCCTGCCAGGGCAGGGAGTTTGTCAGACCCCGTATCTGGAGATGTTGCAGCTGTCTTTATCTAAACAAGACCGGGGCCTGTCAACCCTACACAATAGTACATGTTGAAGCTTGCTATCACCCTTCTTAGAAGTCACTTCCTCTTCAATGCACAGATTAAGTGACCTATTTCTGTAATCTTTTTTGGTTTTCATACAGCTTGCTTGATTTGTGGCTTGAGTGTCCTCATGACATATGGGATTCATTTCATTGCTAACTTGGAGCCCTGGAGTATTGGCCTTCTTGCTTTGTTGGTGGTATCATTCATAGTTACGATTCTCCTCATCCAAAGGCAGCCTCAGAACCAGCAGAAAGTAGCCTTTATGGTAAATAGCTTATTTTCTATGTTATTCTCTGATGAGAGCTTTCGATGGATTCTAATGAGTGGAAGAGAGAACTTAGAAGCTGGAAAACAACTCAGAAACTGATGAGTGTACAATCACTTGTCTGTGTAGTCTCCCATCCTTTGGACCTCAATACAGAGTATAAATCCTTTCATTTTGCACTTTCACTTATATTCTAAGATCAGTTATTTAATGGAAATAATGAAGTACAGTGATGAAGGTCAAGGAATTTGGTGGAGCTGGGAGAGCATTTCAGAATAAGAGAGATAGATACATCATTTTTCAGCTGTAAATACAGGAATTTATTAGTATATGTTCAGCACAAACTGCGAAGTTTTTCTATAGCCTTAGAGAATATATATTAAACATAATGTATTTTATAAGTTTAAGATCTGTAGAAACTGTTGATTAAGCCCAGTGAAAAAGAAAAATTTCACTATGTTACAGCAGCAAAAAAAATTTCAGTTCTTTATTAGTGATTACACATTACCTCTAGTTTGTGTTATATACCTGAAGTGTGACATGCAAAATAAAATACATATTTAATACAAACATATTAAATATTTCCTTTTAGGTTCCACTATTGCCATTTTTGCCATCATTCAGCATACTGGTAAATATTTACTTGATGGTACAATTAAGTGGAGAAACTTGGATAAGATTTAGCATCTGGATGGCACTTGGTATGTACTGCTGTTCGTTTCAGTCACTTCATACACTAGAACTCATGAATCCCATCTTAGAACATTCTTTTCCTTAAATATTTGAAAAAATATCTGTGATTTAATAGAAGTCCACTAATATTTCTGATCAAAACAAGAACATGTTTCAGAAGAAGTATTTATATGCAGTCAAAATTGCAAATATAGCTTTTAGGTAGTATGAAGAATTCCAATGAGCAATGATTTTTTTTTCCTAGTAAGTACAGCCAAAAGTGTGTAGAAACCTGCTTGGAACAAGTTTCTTTCCAGTATATCAGTCTGTCCTCTTTTAGATCTAGAAAATTGTATTAATTCCATCTAGACATAAATTAGAGATAGTAGTTTCCATAACCTATTAGAACATTTAATTATGCATAAATGATGCACTAGAATTTCCTAGAGGAACAGGGAAGACCTGAAGCATGAGCTCTGCTTCTGGTATCTGAAGAAGAAAATTCTTCTGCAAAGTCTGTTCAGCCAGATAGAAATAACTACTTTTTAATGCATTACTTGCCTGAAAACCCTAGGAAACTTTTTTTTTTTTTTCCTTTTGGAAGGTTTTGTCATTTACTTTGCTTATGGCATCAGACACAGTGTTGAAGGTCATCGTGGCGATGGATATGATGATTCTTGTTCAGAAAATAGTGGGTTGCGAGAAAAGAACCCAGTGGAAGAAGTGGATGATGCTGAAAATGCAAATGAAAGGGATCAATTTCTTCCCCATGAAAGGACAAGTGAATGTTAAACTCTGCAAACACACAAGTATTTTAAACCTTCAATTGGGATTTTACTTGCAGACTGAAATTTTAGAAGTTTCTGCCAACATTGGGCCTCCTGAAAGTGTTTACTGCAAGGCCTGACTGATGTTTTGGACAAGCTGCTAATCTAACTTCATCATTTCAGAACTGACAGCATGGAGATTAATATTCAAATTTTTTTTTTAAAAAGTACCCTTTAGCAAGCAAAAATTTGGAGACATTATTTGAAATGTCATCCAAAATCACTGGCAATCATCAAATATGAAGAATTTTAGAACTGTCTACAAGAAGTTCTGAGTATTTGACAATGCACTGTAAACACAAGTGCCTTTCATACCTTCTCCTTATCTTTGTTACAGGTTTTGGTAACAATCTAAATTCTCTTCTTTCTGTTGAAGTAACTCATGGGCGATAAATTTCATTCATAAAAGCCTGGGAAGTATTTGTAAAATGAATGGTAATTGTATGGATTAGATACTTTGTAAAAATTAGAGGATCATATATTTATGTAAAAAGAAGTATTTGCTTATCTTTACTACTCATGACTACTCATCCGTAGTCACGGAGAACTCAATCAGTGAAGATATTTCAACGGTTTTTAGTCCTTCTAAATAGCATTCAAGATTTCTACCTAACTGCATGCCTTTTCTTTGAAGGATGCTGTGTGCATAGAATAATACTCACAGGAGGAGCTCTTTTGTTTTCTGCAAAATCATCTAGGAAATAATCTGTTGGTCAATAATCTATTGACAGTGACAATCAGATGTGATTTAGCAGATTTTGTACTTTTGACTTCAGAAGGGCCAGAATTTTATCCCACTATATAATTTGGTACTTACCTACAGCAGTCATCCAGTTTCCCTCCTCATTACTCATTTTTCCACCCTATACTTTCTTTTTTATCATGTTCCAGAACTGATATTGCTGGGATTAGCATTACATATTGCTTCTCCTAAGAAAAATTAATGCACAAAATCCCAGCTATATTTTCAGGGGAGTTTAAAAAACCAGAGGATTGGACTTTGTGAATAAACCTTTTCAAAAGAGTATTTCAGTTCTTCATTAAGTCTTACCCATATGTTAGCACAGCACTTTTTTGTGACCCAAGCCTACATCCACAAACCATGGAGTATGATGTCTAAATGCTAATTTATGTAAAGAACCAAACTGGTGTGGCAGTGCTGGGTGAACAGTTATTTTAATGCTGGTAAAACCAGAAACTGATCTTCTTTCAGCATAAATCATGTTATCTGTCAAAGGCACCCAAATATTTTAACACTTTTTCTCAGCAAGGAGTAGGTTCAAGTCCCAGGAAGGATTCCACAACATGAAGTAATTTTGCAAGAATGTATTTACAAATCCTTCCCTATAGTAAGAACTATCTTAGGATTTGTCATGGAGATTTGCCATCTGTTGCTGGTATTAATCTCTGTTGGTAGGTATAAGAACTTTAAATGCCATGAGAGCTATGTTGGTTGACAGTAAAAAGCACCTTACTTTTTATAATAGCTGGAATTTCACAAAAAAAAAAAAAAAAAAAAAGGAAAGAAAGAACCAAATTAGTTATGCTTCTGCCTCTCTCCTTTTTCAGAGCAATAAGTCACTCTTTTAAATCTTAAAATTACTTTTTTCCCAGCAGTTTTAAATCTTCAGCTTCAAAAAAAGCCATTGCTCTGGGAGCAATTCAGCTGTGCCCATGTAAAGGGCGTGATGTCTTTACAAGCCTACAGTGAAACACAGCTCTTAAAATTCCTTCCACATCTCAGCATGTGGGAAGCACAGACTTACTTTTTGCTGTGGTTGATGCCACAGAGCAGGCCAGGCAGGCTCCCCAGATGCAAACTGCTGCTGTTCTGTGATGTGCAAGGAAGACTCCATTCCCTCCCAAGGCCGTCACCCAGAATGTGTGTGCACACCTGTCTGTGCATTTGCATCTGTCTGACATCAGCCCATAGCAAATCTGACATACTGATTAAAATAATTTCTATTAGGCCTCTAAAGGAAGTAAATCTTCTAGCTTGTTTACCTGACAGATATGTCAGCACTTTGTGTATTGACAGTTTTCCCTTTCATTTGTATGACTATTTATTCCCCCTTGTTAGAGAAATTAATTATTTTAAAATAATAGAATGTGCCTGTACAAGTGTTGCTAAAACAGATGGGAGGAGTTGCAGCACCAGAACTATCCACATAACTAATGAGATATGAATGAAATTAAAGGAAAGTCATTGGGTACTCATAGTTGCTTCAACTGAGCAAAGCTTATTTATATGTGTGTATAGTCATAATTAGTCAGTGGCTGAGTGAAAACAGACAAGCCAGAAGTAAGATATTTATGGTAAATTTGATGTGCATTTGTATATACAGTCTTAAAATTCCAGATGTTTTAGAAGGCCATTGCAGAAGCAAAGGACATGCTATGCTAGTCCCTTTGTAGGAGCAGTGGATGCAATAATTCCTGATTTTGTTCTCACATTTGCTCTATATCTGTACTTGCTGAAAGATCAGCTGAAAGCACAAGTCCATTGGAATTAAATAGTTGTTATTTTTTATTACAGTTGTTGAAATTGTAAATTGTTCTATGAAATTAATAATGGTATGTATTAATACAAAATATCTACTTTTGAAGGTAGCTTATTGGGGTTTTATTTCCTTTGTAGAAAAGCATTTTCATAAACTTTATTTTTATTGGTACATTCTGGATATGCCATTAGATAAAGGAATTATTCTTACCCAGCTGGCATTAAGAAAGTAAGCCAAAACATATTTAACAGAGAACAAATAAATCTTTTTGTTTTGAGGTATAGGAATTATAAAACATTTCTGAATATTTCATGTTAACTGAAGGGAGCCTCCTGTGGTATTGCAGTCTTAATTCTGCAATGGGAAGTTTTATGAGGCAACTTAGGTTTCATTGTCTGATATCATGAATAAAATAATTCTATTCATAATAGTATGCTTTTTCAGGCACAACAAATGCTGGTCAGATTCCTGAAATCTGTCATATTGTGCATATGTTGCCAAGTGTTAAAGCCATTTATATTACCTGCTGTTGCAGAACTAACAGCAAAAAATGTCAAGAGTGATACAGGGTTACTTATATACTTGAGCAGGAATTGACCTGTGTCATCCAGAAGCTTCAAATGATACAATGAATTGAGAGGCAAAACTTGGTAAAGCTTAAATATATATTCTGTATTTTATTACATGATAAATGTACAAGTCTAGTAACCTTTCCCCCAAAATTTATGCCAAAAAATCTATATTTACAAAATATAAGGCACAGTGTTTTCATAGAAGTTTTAATAAGTGCCAGTATCAATGTGCCATAAGCATCGTGAGAGGGTGAAATTGTGACAGTGCAGGAAACCTGGACTGCACAATTGGGTATGAGGCTTTTGACATTGAGGCACATTTTGTACAGTAGGAATTCAATTCACAGGAAGGCTGGCATGTTTTACTTAAGTGCATAAAAAAGAAAATAAAAGCACCTTTTTAATGCTCCTGGGCCCTAATTCTTCCTAGACACGCTGGGAAGTCTGTAGGAATTGCAGTATGCTCACTGAAGGCACTGAGGTTACTCAGTGTTAAGCAAAAATGTATTTTCCAGAAAGAGCAGGTGGTATTTCATATAGTATAGAATCTTCGTATTTGTTTTTAATTTCCTGTACGGTTAGTATTTCTTTCTGGTATCTGTTTTGAGGACCTCTGCATTTTCAACAGTTAGACCTTTTCAAAGCTAAATATAATGCCTTTACCAGTGCTGATCTATTTTGCATTTGATCATAGAAATCAAACTCCTTAACATGAGCTAAATTGAAAGATTTCTGTGCATAGACATGCAGACGTGCATTATAAAGAACTGTGTATGTGTATATATATATTTTTTTATTGTCAGTTGGACAAATTCTGTTGTTTTTGTATGTTTCCATGAGCCTTGTGTCAGGTAAACTCCAGCTTCACCAAGTTTAGTTGGCGTCAGAATATGAAGAAAATTGAATATTTAGGAGAGCTTTTTTCTTTTGTGGTACCAGAAAGTAAAGCATGAAATACATGTTACATATCTTTAAAAACAATTATGTGTGCATCATTTTAAAAAACATTAGTGTTCATATCCATCTTAACTTTTCTTTTTGTTCATATGTACATTTTAGTGATTATTTCTGTATTGTATGTGGCTGAGCATTTAAAGTGTAGATAGGATGATCATGATGCAATTTAAACTACAAATCTGTATTTCTTTGAAGTAGTCTACCAAAATGAAAAGTCTTGAATTTTTATGAATGTAAAAATGCTTGTATTTAAGAATATGGTGCTTTTTTTTCCACTTTACAACAGAATTGTTATCAGTGACATTTTTAGTTACCTTACTTCCAAATTCTAATGGAAATTACATTGCTCGTCATTTACTGTAAAACATGCTTTGTGGGATAACAATTGTGCATTTGTTCCACATTTTTTAAATAAAGTTGAATATCACTTGTATGTCCTTCATACAGCAGCTGTAACTTGAACCATGACTATAGTTTTAGTTAACACAAAAATAAAATAGTGACTTAAAACCATCCATATGCCAGATATCTAATGTCATAAATCATAGCACATTTAAAATAAATAACATGATAGCATTGTATGCATTTTATAGAGGAGAAAACACAACTATGTTTTAAGTTTAAATGGGGAGATGGTCTGGAGATGAGGATACTTGCAATGTCTGTTTTCTTCTTGCTTCCAAGCACTGAAGAAATCACTGGAATAGAGAATAACAGCCTTTGATTTAGGCATTTTGTGTTACACTGCCAAGCCAGAGATGATGATAGGTTTGATTTCCAAAGGGGGCGAGTAGCCCTTGGCATTTATGCTCAAATTTCTGAAGCACCAAGCCTTGTTCTGGTACTCACCCAGCCTCAGAGCTGGATGAATAAACTCATTGTTGTCTCCTTGTTCCCTTTTTGTGAAAAAAACCCAAACCAAATCAAGTAACCACAACACTAACACCACCACCCCCATCCTACAAAAACTCCCTCCAAAATGCAAAAAGACCCCAGACAAACCAACCCCCAAAGCCTTCCTCAGTTTTGAAAAGTACTGTGAATATAACGGAATAAAAGCATATGTCTGGGCAATGGATAACAATAGTATGGGCACAGAACCCTGCTGCCAGGGCAAGACTATCATCTGTTTTCAAAGACATTTGAGTAGTCATCTTTGTTCATTGGCTTAAAAGTAGCTATGGCAGCATGTTTTCTGAGGTATACTCCTTATAAGGAATTATATAATAATTTTCAAATTATTAATAATCACCTTAACTCTACATACAGATGTACTAATACTGGTATTGAAAATCCTGGTCCCATGAAGCAGTGGAATAGGGCCACTGATTTAAATGAGGACGAGTCATTCTGCAAGCATCTCACCACATTTAAAATATTACTTGAAAAATATGTATTTAATCTGTCAGCCTACTCATGGGGAGGACTTGGGATCCTTACAGGAAGGTTTATATTAGTTCCTCTGATGGGTATAAATGAATATGTTTTTCATGCATACCTATGGTAAAGTAGGACACTTAAAATTCATAAAATAGTTTTCTTTCTTCATTGTATACATCTGCATAGGAAAAAGGAATATGTCAGTTTAAAAATGTCTTAAAATGAATGCAGTCTGAGTGTTATTTCCATGTGCTACTACCATATTTTCCATAATATACTAATACTTGAAGTTCAGACACCATTAGATCATTGACCTACCCTGTATATGAAAGCAAGAGAAAAAATTCATGTAGGAAGGCACATAAAAATTGCAACTAGCAAGTTTTGCAGATGCCAGAAAAAAACCACAAACCAAAACCACTCTTCATCATAAGCAGGAGTTGTAAATATTTCTAATGCAAATTTGCAATTTATACTACCCAACTTTTCTGAATTCTCTCTGAGATTCATTTATCTTAAAACAAGGACTGATAACCTTTTCAGATACAATACTTGGTGGAATCCTAACTGTTTCAAGGAGGAAAGACTTTTAAAATATCCTGTAGCACCAAAACCATTCTTTTTCTTAATTTGTCACAGATAATGGATGACATGCTTATGATACACTGATAATAGAATGAAAAAGCGATCAGGAAATTTTGTCATCTTATTCTACTCCGGGGCCCTACTGACTTCTTTCTGCTAACCAGGTGTCCCAGGGTGAAGTCTCAGAGCAGGGTCAGGCAAGCAAGCCTCCAAACTCTACATGTTGCATGTATTTGTGAGGGTAGGGGAGCATTATGCATGGCCCTTCTAATTTTTTTTGTGTGGATGCAGATGAAGCCTAGGCTTCCTTTAAGTAATCTGTAAATACTCTGCTCTCACAACTGCTGTGGGCCCTGGAGCTAGGGTCAGGGACACAATTTTTATTTATTTTTATCCACACTGAACTGTGGTTGTGTCTACTAGATGGTCTGCCTGTGATCTCTGACAGCCATTATTCTGCCCCCCTTCCAGTCCGGTGTCTTCACCTTGCCTTGCATCTACCTTTATGGCCTCTCCAGTCATATTTTCCTCTCCCTTCTCCTCCAAGAAAACCCTCAAATTTCAAGGAATGGCTTTTTAAAGCTCATTGTAGTCAGAAACATACATGCAGCAAACATCAAGTTTATCACGTCCATCTCTGCTAGCAGCAAAGAGATACCCGCGCCGTCTCAGTGTGCTTCACGCAGGCATCCACGGAACTCTCTCACGGCCTATGGAGCCTCAGCTTGGACCAGAGACAGACCTCCTCTGTTTTCCACTGCGAGGTGGCTTTTCCTAAGCTATTGGGAATCTCTTGCGGTGGCGACTGGCGCGAGTGCAACAGTTTGACGTACAAATGTACTTTTGCTGTCTTAGGCCAGCACTGTTCAGTGCCCGACGTGCAGCCCTGGGGCCACCTGTGATACAGCCTGCGCGGCGCTCGCTGCTCCACTCTGCGCACCCAGGGCAGCCGGACTTGTGCAGAGCCTCGGGTGGCGAGGGGCAGCTGTCACCGACGAGCTGGTTCCAGAACGGCCTTCTCGGGTGTCCCCGAACGTACCGGAGCTGCAGCTCCGCTCCGCACTCAGGGACTCCAGCGAGGAAGGGCGGGTGGCGGCGGCAGCGGCCCAGCCCCGGCCCCTCCCCGCCGAGGCGCCCCGGGGCCGCCCCGCCGCCACGCCCGCCCCT
>JACBWW010000020.1:20014190-20200315 GCA_020086605.1 Lanius collurio
TGATTTTTAAATTCATGCTCACAAGGCACCATGCTGTTTAAAAAAAGTGTGTTGTACATCAGCCTGGACTTGGAGAAGTCAAAGCTGAGGTAGTGCAAGGTGTCCAGCTGGGGNCATCAGCCTGGACTTGGAGAAGTCAAAGCTGAGGTAGTGCAAGGTGTCCAGCTGGGGTTTCAGGGGTGTCACAGGAGCCATCAGTGGCAGGAATCTGCAAGTTCTGCTGTTCATACTGGCAGCCAGTACCAGTTTTAATCCATGCTGAGTATACAGCAGGGCTGCAGAGGGAGCTTGTTGATTGATTTGTACAATGAAAAAACCTCAGCGTTTCCATGTGGAAAACAAGAATTAGCTGTCAGGTGCAGCTAGTGGAGTTTCTGGTGTGTGATGAAAGTAGTTTTAGGCTTGTCTGACCAAAGAACTGTGCTTCCTGATGTCAGTTAAAGTTGGAATTTTTAAATTGTTGATTGTTTGGGGTTTTTTTTAGTATTTGAGACACCTCATTTTTTCTTTATGTTTTCTTTGTTTGTAAAGGCAGCTGTGCTTCCCCGTTGTCTCTAGGAGGTAATGAAATCTCTAATTGTTTGTCTCTGAATAAGATTCTGTCTTCATCTGGACTGTCAAAATAAATGGCTCTTATGGAGGAGTGATGACTTGAATAAGTCAACTTCAAGTGACTTAAGTGTAATTTGCATTTCAGTAATTACTGTAAATGAAGAAAACTGCATTACTACCAGTATTTTATAAATTGTCATGAAGTTCTACAGTTGTCAGTTCTTCATGTGTCCCTTATGGTAGCATGGTGTGTGAAGAGGCTATGCAGAACTGATGGGCACGTGCCATGAATTTGGAGAGCTTGTGTTGCATTGAGTACTGCATGGCAATGCCAGGAGGTAGAAATGACAAAAGTGGCTGGAGATAGAAGTGCTGTATTTCTTTCCCTTACCACTTGTAAAGTTTTCATACATTACATACTTCTCTGTTTATATAAGTAAAGGTTTTCCACATGTTATTGAAAGCTCTCTTTTTTTTCCCCTTTTTCCCTAGGGAAATGGATCATGACAGACTTCAAGAACTTAGGGAAATTAACTCTTACTAAGTTTTATGCATCTTTTCTAGGAAGAACAAAACTTCAGTTATTCTTTGGGATAAGGAAGATTTTTTTTTCAAAAAGGCTATATAAACATTGCCTTGTTTTCTTTATTTTACTAGTTATTGGTCAGCCTGCGAAGAGTAAGCGTCCAAAAGAACCTGGGGAAAATAAAATTAAGCCCGTTAACAAGAAACTAAAACCCAAGACTCCCAAAATGAAGGAGAGAGAATCTGCAGACTCCTCTTTGAAGTCCCAGTCTATGCTGACACAGGTGATGGATAAAGGTCATTTCCAGAAAGTAGCTGCCACTTTAAGCCTGACTGCAGGACAAAGCATAGAACTGCGATGTAAGGGGAGTAATGTTACTTGGAACTATCCTTCCTATTTAGACACCTTTAAAGACTCCAGACTCAGGTAAGCTATTTTTCATTTTTTGCAGGAAAAATCTTGAACTTTTCCCCCTACTGCTTTCAGCACCGCTGGTGTTTTTGTTTGTTTGTTTATTTACATTTTTATAATCAGTATGTTCTATCTAATAATTTTTAGTGTCAGCAAAAAGGATGAGCAACTTTTAGTCATCACCAGATACAGCCTTGTGATTTGCACTGTGAGACTGTCTTACAGCATGTGAACTGTATTTCCTTCAGGTGAATCTAAAATAAGGATGATGTTCACCATTGTGCTCTAACCACAGACGGAACACCTTAGGGTTGGTCCAAAGTGAAACTCTCAAAATGTGTGAGTGTGGATGTCAGGTGCTCACTACAAACCCTGTTGCTGTACAGGGACCTGCTCCTGTTGAGCTGTACTGGTTGCTAATGTGGCTACCACATGAGATAGCAAGGTTAATTTCCTGAAGAGACTCAAACCCATGTCTCTTAACTAGCAAAAAATACACCAGCCTCCATGCTAAGGAGCAAGTGAGAGTAGTGGTTCAGAGTTGCCTTTGTGTGCAAAAGGGAGTTGCAGGGCTTGTGTTGTGTCACAGTTTAATGCTGAGGATTGTGACTTTAAATCAAGGAAAGCTTTTTCTTTCATCTAGAGACATCTTAATGAAAACCATATAAAGATTTGTTAGAGCAGGAAGAGGAACTGAGAGCTCCCTCCCTTTTTTGCCCCATCATCTGAGTGTTCTGTTCCTGTGAACAACTTTTCTGAGACTCCATACATTGTTTTCCCCCCTGGTTTTTGAGGATAGTACACACAGCTAAGTGTAGATTAAATGTAGTAATTTGGTTCTGTATTAGAAAGAGGAGGGATATATAAGAAACTTAAGGGTGTCTTCCACAGGCATTTTGCCCTGAGTAGTGTTTGTTTTCACCAGCTATTTTATGGAGACAGTGAAGCATTGTGAGTGATACCCAAAGAAAGAATTGTATGGAGCTTTTCTTGGATTATTAGGTGAGAAGGGCACAGAGATGAGTCAAGATGTCAGCTGCTCTTTTCCTTCTGTTCCTAAGTACAAGTGTGTATGCTCTCTAAGTAACTCAGGTTATATGAATCTCAATGATCTATTTCACTTACAGTTGTGATGTTACCTTAAAATCACTCTCAGCTAATGAATATTTCGATATATTCTTCTTCTTTCCACTTCTCTTTCCCAAGAGGAGTGTTGATGAATGGCAGTTACACACTGTGGTCTCTAGCACACCCTCCTGTAGTTCATGAGCCAGTTCTCTGTGCAATTATTTGCTTGTCCCTTGTTGGCTGAAGAGCTCAAGACCTACCCTGGCTGAGTGCAAGGCTTCTGCCACAGTAAGTTACGCAGCAACCTGGTTCCTGCCGTGGGTTTATCACAACAATATCTCTCAAGAGAACTTGTGGCCGACTTAAACTTCTTCTACTGCTTACTCTTTTGCAAGGAATACTGTTCTATTCAGGTTTCTTTCAGTAGGTGGCGTTTATTAGCTGCTGTACAGACCTGACCTCCCAGCAAGCCAGAGCTGGCTGTGCAAATCAACAGGGAGTGTGTGTGTGTACATGGTGGTGGTTGTTGTTCTCAAGTCTATCTTAATGTTTTGTGCACTTGCAAATAGGTTGCTGACATGGTTTGGTCCTGTAGATCTCCAGGCCATGTTATCTGAGTATCAGCATCTGGTATTGAAGAAGGCAGGGCAAGTATTCAGAGTTTTTGTAGAGAAATCTGAATGGTTCTTAATTGGTTATTTTGCTGTCTATTGCTCTCATGCAAAATTAAGTGTTCTCTGTTGATGCGTATGGGACAAAATACAAGAAAATGAGATAGTTTGGGAAAACAAAAAAAGTACATGTGTCATGATTGTGTAGTTTTCTATTTTCCAGTTTGAAGTAGTTTGGGATCCTGTTGCCTCAGCAATTTACATTTTAGTTCTCAGTCAAGTTAACCATACAACAAAGGCTAGTAATGCCACACAAAACAAAACATTTTGACTGGGTGGATATAACTTGCCTAAGTATTTCTTTTCCTTTAGAAGTATGTAAGGCATATACTTAAAGATCTGTACTGAAATATAATAGTCATGGCTTTTGAAATAAGTTATTGAAGCAGTAAGGCTGTGTTTCACTAAATCAACAGTTTTGATTGCAAGCAGGAGAGCCTAAAATTAACTAGAGGAATTGAAAACATAGATTAGAAACAGATTTCAGAGTCACAGAACAGTAATAATTTATGGAGATATTGACCTGGAGAATCCTGTGCAGTTACATTTTCATCACATTTTTAGCATGGGTTTGGTAATTATCTTAAGGTTTTTGCTGTAGTGCTAATAGGTGCATATGAATTAAAGTCTTCTCTATAGAATGTGAAATTTGTGTTCTGTGGTTTTGGAAAGCTTTGATGGAGTTTAACTGGAAGTACCGTAACGGTACCATGTTACTTAGCTCAGCTGGCAGTGTTCATAAGTGAGCTGGCACCAGAAAAGGTTAGCAAAGGTATGATCTTTCAAGAGGAGCTTAGATCTTCCTCATGACACATGCAAGACCATGCTCCAAGCATCAACTGCAATAGGCAATTTTAAAAATTTTATTAATATAGTAACTTCATTATTTTAAAATGATGAGTAGGGCAGAGGGGAGAAATTCAGAAAAAATCTTAGCAAATAATAACCTACAGCAGAAATTGTTTAATCATCTAGATAGATATATGGCCAGTATCTTCTAACATTTTTTGAGTACTTAAAGACTGAGAATAAGGTAATCCCTTCAATACCAGTTAGTAAGGTGTGGGGCAAAACCCAAGCTAATTAACTGGGCTGGGCTTTTTTACATTAGATTTCCATGAGGGTCTTGCTGGAGTTGGGGCATGGGTGAAAACCAGAATTGATGGCAGAAGCAGGGAGAAGTGATGGGGCCATGAAGAGGTAATGGAAAATGAAGAAGGAGTGGGTTGGTGTGCCAGAGGAAAAGTGAAGAGGAAGAGGGACAATGGTGACAAGATCCCGGCAGTTGCTGGACACTAATGACTACTATTCTGCTCATTTTAATGTTCCTATAGAAACAGATGCTCAGGCATCCAATTCCTACTTTTCCATTAAATAATAGAAGGGATGTGAAAATTCAACTACTGTGGAATTTTGGCTTGCAACTAGTTAAATTTAGCGTCAGTGTAATGTATTTTCTGTGGGTGGTTGCAAGAAGTAGGGATACAAACTGGATGTTTTGCCTCCATGCTATGATTCCCACATTTTTAACTCACCCAGGTGGTAAGGAGAATATAGCAACCTGGGGGGACAGTATGCCTTTTCTAAGGAGGAAGATTTTAATTAGAAAAGCCATTTCTCTAGTATTAGTGGCTATGTTTTCATTGAATTTGTCATTGTAGCCATACTTTACAACCTGGTAAATAGAATATTTTGCTTGCTGTACTGGAGAGTCTCAGTTTTTAATAGGTCTGGAGCTGTTACACATGCTAAAATTATTGTATCCAAAGGAGGGAGAGATGCCAAGTGAAAGGAGGAGGAGGACTTTTTGGCTGTTTCCTGCTGAGATGGAGCAGAAATTCTGCCTTTCCACTGTTCTAACAGGATTATATAACAGTACACACTGAAATATTTTACTTAGCTGTAGAGACTGTAGCACGCCATACAAGTCTGGGAGAAAGCTTGAATCATGCAAACATGGCTCCCAGTTTAAGGACACACACAGGCTTGCTTCAGAACTTCAGAACTAGTTTGCTATCTATAATGCTCTTTTCCTTTGTGCAGCACATAAATACTTCTTGTCTGAAAACTTCGTGTGCTGGCTGAACTGGCCAAAAACATTGATGTCTTTTAAGAGTCAGAGGTTGCTCTTGCACCCCCAGTACGGAAGGGCTGGAATGCTGTTTTGTAAGACTGTGAATAACAAATTAATGACTGGAGGCTCACCCAGAAACTGGATCTACAACATATGAGAGGGATGAAAATAAAAATAAGGGCAGCCACATTTTCCCTTTACTAAAGCTTTATAGTAGAAAGCTGCTCTAGATGAAGGCAGTGTGACTTCACACAGTTTCTGTGCTGCTTGATGGGAGCATGGGTCTCTCCCCTGCCGAAGATGAGCTGCATTTAACTTCATGTGATAAGTGAACTCACATGAAATGGAGCTGCTCTAATGGAAGAAGCTGAGGCAAACAGCTGGACATGCATCACATGTACATTCTTGTGAGCGGAGGGTGGCTGGACAGGAGCACTCTCACAAAAATTGAGGAAACTGGATGATGTGGGGGGCAAAATTAGACTGCTTTCACTGAATGCAGACTCCCACAGGCTTAGTGGGATGTCTGTTGTGCTCACATGTATAACTGAATTTAATTTTGCTGCTTGTGCTTTGAAGTCTGAAAACTTAGGATTTTTTTGTTGTGTAAAACAGTGAGATGTTATGTTCCTGTCCTAGTGAGCGTGTACTTGAGATAAGCTTTCTTTTGTCAGTATGAATGCAGCTGCTGGAGAAGAGTTTGGTAGATGCTGAGTGATGCTATGTACACTGTCTTTTTATATGTATATATTACATATCTATTTTAGCTTCTAAATATGGCATAGTGTTCTGAAAAAAATCTTCTGAACTGTAAATATCTAAAGTTATTAAGATGAATGTATGGAATAAGATTTTGGGCAACTTTTCTGGTTTCTTTAAACAGTTTGGTAATGTTGGTATATACAACATTTTTACTTTGTCACATCTACAACACAGGAAATTTTGGCTTCTGAGTCAGATTTCTCAACGTCTAAAATATTAATGAAATACTAATGAAATAATAAATTATCCTGGAAATATTGGTCAGCTGTGGGATTTACTGTTGTAATGGGCAATCCTTACAACACGTATAAGCAGCAATGAACTAGGAAGGCAAGATGAAGCGATATTTCTTTAGATGTTCAGGGATTATTTCATTCCTCCAGCCACATGGCTGGAGTTCCCAAGCAGACTCCAGTCATGGGACCCTGCTCTCTTCCTGGGCCCCGGGCACCCAAACCAACCAATCAGGAACAGGTGTGGGACACACATGACATGGGGACAGGGACAGACCCCTACCCTGCAGGGTCCCTCCCCCCAGGATTCCAGGGGAGAGGAACCTCCACAATTTACCATTTATAATTTACTTTATATGGCCTGTTTTTTCTGCTTAATATGGTCATGTATCAAGTTTCAACACTTCCACTCTCAACTGTCAGGTTTTGTTAGTGCATGTTTATGGATGACTACCTTGCTAGGTTATTTCCATTGATTACTGGATAGCTTGTTCTCAGTTAAAAAAGAACACACCGTACAATAATTAATTAACTCTGACTTTATTTTTCTATCTGTTAGAATTTTGAGCTATAGCTCAGTGTCTGCGTTAATGGTTGGAAGCAAAAGTGTTCTGGCATAATGGTTTCTCTGTATTGTTGACATTTAGTACTTGGTCCTTGGAAAACATTTTATTGTGAGGTAGTGATATAACCTGTGAAATGTGAACTGTGAAACTAAATTGTAATAATACTGACTAGGACATGTTTTGGATTTATCTTTTCTTCCTGTTGGGTATGATGTACAGTATGTTCTCTTGCACAAATAGGAATTGCTCAAACATTATCCAAAAACTGGAGATAATTTGTAATGTAAGCTAGTGTATTTATTAAAAATGGAAAGGCCACTGCACCATAATTACATGATTCTAAAAAGTGGAATCAGACAAGGTCTTGTAGGACAAGTGCATTAGTGGATAGGAAACATGATTTGCCTGTTTATTGAGGCAGGCCTCAAAACTGCCCTGTGGTGGATCCATGTACTAATGGTGTCTGAGGGCTTAATTGGAAAAGATAATTCTCAGTTATCTCTGAGATGTGTATTTGGTGTGCTTTTATCTCTAAGCTGCTGGCATGACCGAAGGCTGAATGTTGGGTTACCTGAATTGCTGCTTGTGATTGCTAGTAGTTGTGCAGACTGCTAGCAGAACACCTGGGGAGTCAGAACTTTTGGGAAGCTGATGCAGGCGTGTTTATAGTACTGCTGTTACTCAGTGATGAGGTGTTTTAGAGGATAAAAATTTCTTCAAAGTTGCTAATCCCAGAAAGAAGTGATTCAGTTGGGTATCTGCCTTACAGAATAACTGCTTCATTAATAAGAATTAGGAGGATAATAAATATTCAAAAAACCCACAGTTGAATGAGTATGAGAGCTGTTCATATTTCATACAAGCTGAGTATTTGTCCAAATCCCATTTAAAAAAGTAAAAAGAAGTTTATTATCAAATGCCTAAACTTGGAAATATCATTCCTGACTTGGTTAGAAAATAAATTGTAACTCAATGTCTCTCAAAGGAAAGAGGGAACCCTTCATGACCTTGATGCACAACCATGAAAGGCAGTGGTTGAAAAGAACATTTTTAAGGGTCAGAGCAGCAGCAGAGTGCATCAGTAGTGCCACATGGCTGTGCTGACGGGCTTCCCTGAGAGCTGGGACTCTCGGGCCATTGCTTTTGCAATCCATCAAAAGTCAACCCAACAGACTGCCAACCACAACACCATCTGTCTGCCAGAAAGAGCTAGGAAAGTAAACCTTAAAATATATAGAAAAAAAAGAAAAATATGAGACTAGCTGCTGTATTTCAAAAGATAGGACCTTTGCTCCTTAGAAAAATTGTCAGTATCTATGTATTTGTCTACATATTTATAAATATTTACACATTTACAAATGTCAATCCACTGAGAGAGATGCCTGGGAAATTCAGGAGAAGAAAAGAAAAAAAAAAAGCAAATGAAGCCTGAAATAATCACACAGGCTGAATTTTGTGTAGTTGCATGATGGCAGTGCCCGTACACCTCCAGCAGCTCTTAGGGTCATGCTCTAAAATAGCCGAGGGATGAGGAGGAAACTCCAGTGAGGTCACTTAGAGCAGAGGCGTAGGTGATGCAAAATGATTTAACTTGCAGGACAAATCCAAGCTGAGATGGCAGCTCTTTGCAAGTGGAAACTTGGACCAGTATGTTAAAGATTGGTAAAGCATTCACACTGAAAGCAGGCACAAATTATTAAACAAACTTTGAGTAGAGTGTCTGCTACTAACTACTTGTGAATTATCTTTGTTAGATACTCTCAAGGCAGTGTATTTAGAAAGGACTGAGATGCATGTGGGTTGCCTTGTAGAATGAAGGAAAGGGCTGTACATGGACAAGCTGGGACAAAACGTAGATGAACATATTGCCCAGACCCGTCACAGCCCAATTTCAAAACGGACTTGAAAGAATCCAAAAATGAACTGTACAAGACAAAAGCTTGCAAGCTCTCATATGTAGTTAAAATCAATACAACTACTGATGTAAACAGTCTCTGCTGGAGCAAAAGGGGAATTTGCAAGAGCTCAGAAAGTGAAAAGTGGGTCAGCTACAGAGAAGGAATAAAAAAATCAGCAGTGGAAATGAGCTGACAGAAATGTACAAGGAGATACATCTGTGCTTGTCTTTGCCTTTTGTTTTTATTTTTCCACAGCATAAAGCAGCTTGACAGGTATAGTCAGCTGATCCTTGCAAACTCCACGGCAGCAGACACAGGTGAATACAGCTGCTGGCTTCAGCTGTGCAATGGTAACAAATGCAGGAAGGATGAGACTAAAACAGGGTCAACGTACATCTTTTTCACAGGTAATTCACTCACTGGGGGATTATTAATGGAAATGTATTTGCTGGTAAGACAGGAAGAAAGCTACATCAGTGGTTTCACTGTTGAGATTTTACTTCCACAATTTTCATCTATTTTTAGTGGATCTTTAGGAAGACAGTGCTGGTGGGCAGAAAAATTACTTGCTTAGTGTGATTTTTTGAGTCCCTTTTCCCTATAGATTACGTGAAATGTGTACCCAGAGTAATGCATAATGCAATGAAAAGCACATACCTTAGAAAGTAGTAAAACACTTTTGAGTATTTTGTGCAAAATGAATAAAAAATGTTTTAATTCTTGAAAACATGTGTTGATAAAGAAAATAAATCTGTGCAGAAGATTCATTTTGTCACAGCATTCAGATTGGCCCCATGGATTCTCCCCCACTGCCACTTTATTCCAGTTACATGCACAGCCTTAAAAATCTTGACCTTGCTGACCCTGTGGTAAGGCCACAATTTCACTGAGGAGTCATTATAGCATGTTAAGAGGCAAAACACTCTTCAAGTACATGTGATGTCCTGTGCACAGTTTGCTACTACTTGGTACAACAGAGCTGAAATCAAATGGTTCATTCTTTCTTCTGGAAACCATTCTGAATAGTAAAACAACCTTTGATGCCTCATGAGAGCTAAAGTATTTGTGGCTAGAAAATATTTTGGTACAAAATGTTGAGATAGGATTGTTTGCAATACATTTTGGAACTAAATTGGACCATGAGACAGAAGTGCTTAATGTTTTTAGGATACATTCCTTTAGAAAGGCTGGAATAAACTTCTCATCGAGTTATTATGTAAATGCTCACGCTAGAAAGAGGAATTTCAGATTTATATTTTCAAGAAGCATGCCAATTTTGGAAATATTCCTTAACTGTGATTCTAAGGGCACTAAATATTTCATCTACTTAGAACAGTAAATCAAACATTTTGCCTAAAAGCATAGGTATAAAAAGTCTGTAGCTTCAAAGAGTATCTTTTTCTAGTAATACTTATCTTACCAGTGGTGATGGGATCCAGATAAGTATTTAGAAGCTTACTAAAAGGCATTCCAAAGATTTTCTTAGGATAAAAAAATACTTCATTTTTGTTTTCAATTTAATGTTTTTTTAATGCAAGCAATGTTCTTTTTTCTTTCATGGTGCATATTAAACTTAAGCCAAAGCTTTTTGTTTTAAATGTTGCTCACAGCTATTTTCTCTTGTCAAATATACTTTTCTTTCTCTTAAACCAAGATGTAAATATTTCTGTAATTATGTCAACTCTCCTACACAGACAAAGAGGAACTTTTTATACCTACTCCCAGTTACTTTGAGATTGTCTACCTGAACCCAGATAAACCTGCAGTCATCCCATGCCGTGTTACTACTCCTTCAGCAAAAGTGACTCTACACAGGGAATTTCCAGCAGAAGAAATTGAAATAGATGGAACTGATATTATTTATGATGCAAAGAAGGGTTTTGTCGTCCAGCATCCTACTCCTGATCATAAAGGTATTGTCTACTGCAAAGCAGAGTCACAGGGAGCACCTCAGATTTCCATCAAATATCACCTACTGTATGTGGAAGGTAAAGTGCAGTTTTCTCTATGCTTAAACTGACTCTTTTGCTGACATTAAGAAAATAATTTTTAAAAAGTAAAGTAAGTAATGTAATCAGAGTTTGAAAATCTTGATCAAAAGTATATGCGATAAAACATTTATCAGGTTTAAATTCTAGCAAGTTTTCCAGTTTAGAGGGGAAAGTTGGAGGTGTAAAACACCTGTTGCATTAAGCAAACTGAGTCAAAAATTGACTCTGAATTTTATCAGTGTACTTAACTTTAGCAGCTAATTTTCTGTTTCTAAACATTATCTTTGTCCCAGTTCCCAAGGGCCCGCCCTCAACCACAATTGCCGTGTCATCCAATAGAGCCAGACTCAGTGACAGAGTTCATGTCATCTGCACAGTCCTAGGGGAGCCAGATGTGGATGTGAACTTCAGGTGGCAGTACCCAGGGCAAGAGGTAAGAGATGTGTGCCTTGCCTGAAATGGTTTGTTCTTAGCAAAGGCAGCACTTTGAACGCTCTTGCCAGTTCAGGCATGCTGGCAGGAGGAGGCAGCAGATCCACTTTTAACTTCTGCCTCTCTTTCCCTGAGAATCTAGAAGTAGCACAGGGATGAAGCTGGAGGGCTCTACCCCTATTAGTAAAAATCAAATTCAGCAAAGCTCACTCCTCTCTCAGATTTCTGTTCCAGTGATACTTGGCCTCTGGCAGCATTTCCAAAAAAAGCCTCAGACAAGGTAAAAGCCAACCAGCATGAGGAGCTGTTCTAGGGCAAACCACAAGGCCCACTGATGCGTCTGCATTTGATATTCCTTCCTTCTCCATGGCTTGGGTGCATGAATCATCCCAGCACAGAACTTTTAAGCTTGCCCATATCCAGAAGCAGAATCTGCTTCTGCCCAGCCTCATCTGAAAGAATTCACAGGAAACCCAGAGTGAATCTGTGGTCTCTTTTCTTGCACAAAATAAGATGCATCTGACTAGCATCATTGAGCATCCCCTCTCTTCCCACTAACCACCTTCACCTGTTACAGCAGAGCTCATTTCTTAATCAGCCTCATCCCTATTGCTGTTTATCCTAAGCAGACAAGGAGCAGAAGAAGGACTGCTGGAGGATGGAACCCTTCAGCAGGGAAGAGGGATCTTCTATGACTGGAGGGTTGGCATTGTATCCTATTTGCCAGCTCTTCTGGTTCTGGGTTGGCAAAGGACAGTGCAGAGCTTACTAATAAGATTCTTTTATCAGCACTGGCCTCCTTGGGAGAGCAGAGAAGTAATTTAACAGCAGAGATAATTGCTTAAATGAGTGATTTGAGTTCAGTGCTTACTAGGCCTCAGGAAATGGAATTCTAAGGCCCCAGAAGTTTGCAGTAGCCATTCGGACAGGAAGGTGTTTGTGTCCTCAGGGGGATAACAGTGAGAGAGCAAGTAGACACAAAAGGGTTTTGAACTGCTGGTGAGACCACTGGGCAGGTAGAACCAGCTCCTTGCTCAGATGTTAGTTTGTCCTTTCTCTCTCTCTAGTCCCCTCCAGCCATCCTTTTCTGGAAGGGAAGAAATGCCCCTGCTTGATCACATTAGCTTTGTTGATTGATATAGTTTTCCATTTTATGTCTTATGTTGGTTTTTTTGGTTTCTTTTGTGCAGCTTCCTGTGGTATCTGTTTATTAGACTGTAATAACTGGCTGGACAAACCCCATTTTTGTCTTTTGTAACTAACTGTAATTACTAAGAACAATTGAAGGAATTAAATTCTAGACTCAGCTTGGCCTTCCAAAAGTGTGTATCTCACTAGAATCCACCCTAGTTTTGCATTTTCCCAGACTGCGCCCAGCCTGGTTTGCTGGCTGTTATTGGCCCAGCTGCTGCCAGTGGTTTTAGAGCACCTGATGCATGCTGGCATGTGCACGTTTACACCTCTAGTACTCAATCCAAACAGCTAAAGCATGCAGATTATCTCCTTTGTTTGCTATGGATACTGGAGCTGCAGTGCAGGGCACATGCGCTATTAGCAGAGGACTACACCCTCTTACTGCACCCACCTACGGGGGTGAGAGAGGCTTTGGCCTGTGGCCTGCATCTGCCCTGGAAAGGGCTGATGTGCTTATCCCCTGGAATAAACAATCTCAGCTCCAGCTGTGCCTGGGGAAAGGGAGGGGAGAGTCATTTTTGGGTTTCTGCCCCAACAAAAGGATCAAGTAAATGTCAGAGTAGAAGCACTCTGTGCTTGTTGGAGACTTAATATTTATTGAGAGTGTTCACATACTGCAAATTAAAAAGGGGATGGAGGCAGAAGAGACAGGACCGTCAGTGTGGCTGGTCATACAGACCTTTCATGCAAGAAAAAGGACTGACAGGGTTCTAAGATTCGCTGGATGTTTCCATTCATGCTGCTGCTTTCAGTGCTGGGAGCTCAGTGATAGTTTTGCACCACCCCATGCCACCCTGGTCTGGGCTCTCACCTACTGCTCAATTCCTGAGCAGAAGCAGCACATTAATCCCTGCTTGTCCCTAGGTACACTGCAGTGTGGAGACCCTTATTTCATCTCTGTAGTCACTAACCTCTCCCTCTTCTTTTTTCCCACTCAGTTGTGTTTTTTTTCTTGCCACTCCCTGACAATTGCATTTGCTCTTCACCTGCTGTGAATGAATACAGATCCACCCATAATCTGATTCCATGCACCAGGCTTCAAAGCAGAAGGCAATTACTTGGAGGAAAAATGGACTAGCAAGAGCCCAACCAGGCAAACAGGGTCCACCTTGCACAGCCTTCACCTTCACTTTCAGGAGGGTCAAAGAAGTTCCACTTGCTATATTTAAGAACTAACTTAGACTTGAAAGTGTGCAGTAGTACTTGATTGCAGGTGGCACTTAATTTTGAGGCTTGGAACAGGAGGTAGTGCTTTACTTAGTGGCTTAATTACTTTTAAAAGTTTAAGAATTTCTATGAAATTTACAACCAAGAATTCTTATATATTTTTTTAAAGCTGGTAAGGGATTCCCTGACTGTACTGTGACTCATCCCTAAGTTTCAGAAGACTGGCAGCTGCCTTTGTACTGGTCACTTTGCAAGTGTTAGATTGTAGCTTTGACTGCTTAAGTGTCTAATTTACCCCTTTGCTACATTTAGCTTAAGCCTTGTAGCATTCATATTGGTAAATGGTTAATCCATCTATTTCATAAAGCAAGGGAAGATGATTTCCAAGAAGAAACCTCTCTCTTACAGTTTTATCCCAGTTATTGGTATAGCAGAAGCCAGTGTGCTGACTAACAGCTGATGGATTTTGGAAGGGAAGAGACTGCCTTGGTCTATCTGTGGGCCAATTTCTCTTACCCAGTATTTTGTGACCTCCTGAGGTGCCAGGCAGTGTAACCTTATAACCAGTCCATTAGGGAACTATCTTACAGAATTAAAAAAAAAAAAAAGTTTTATTTAATAACAAAAAAACCCCAAAAGCATTTTTTTTGATCTAAACATAACAGATGTGTGTGTCTTTTTTGCTTTGAAGTTACACATACATTTTGGAAAGCAGAATGTGACAATTAACTTAGAAGTATTTGAGAAATGTTAGTTTGTATGTTTTCTAAAACTAGAGGAAGAATTAGTTCTCAACATGTGATTTACAGCTATTTGCTGTGCTAAAAGAGAACTAAAAGTCAGTCAGCTACCTCATGCCACTGCTGCCTTCTTTTCTAGACATGCTGAAAGTCTGAAAATGAGCTCACACATCTATTCTGGTACCTCCCCCAGGAGACCTCACTTATTTGATGAGGTACCCAAAAGCAACCTTTGTAAGTGGCCTAAAACTGAGCTTATGCACAGGCTCCAGGCAGAGCTTTGGCAAGCCCATCTCTGATCTGAAGACACACAGTACCTGTGCTTGGAGTGGAAGAGCCACTGTATTATCCTTATTTGGCATAGCTTATTGGTACATCAGTATTTAATGCAGGAATGTTGCTGCAACTGCCAGACACCTTCAGTTCTCTCACTTAGGGCTGACTTCCAGATACAGCCTCCTGTTCTCCAACCTCTTGCTTCAGGGTGATGGGGTGGTGTCACTCAATACACTTTTCAGAATCACCTATTTTATGTGGGTGGGTTGTTTGTGTTTTGTTTTGTTTTTAAACAGTCTGAGAGGCCTGTGATTATTCAAAACTTCTGGAGACTGATAAACAGAGGAATTGGACATACTACAAGAATCTCAAAGAGTGTTCTTCTTGTTGAGGATTTTGAAGACACAGATGTGGGAAACTATGTTTGTATAGCTCAGAACCTACAAGGAGAAACAACAGTAGCTACCAAAGTTGAACTGAAGTGATAGGCAAGGCTTCTGGACATGGACTGACCTGTATATTATCTGACATTATAGCCGTTAATTTTCCTTATTAATGTTTAAATGAAGCTTCTCTCTCACTGTTTCTTTTATATGTCAGTGCATTCCATGTTGACCAGCTTGACAGGCCACAACAGAGCTCCCTATGTCCAGCAGTAGTGAGTTGTGAGTTAATGAAACTACTGAGAAGCATTAAAGTTTGAGTCTGAACATGCATAGGGTGTGTGCATATTTAGAAACAGGTGCTCTTTGGGCTTTCCTTTGCATATGGTCTCTTCCCTCAGACTCTTGCATGAGGTCAACCCACTGTGTGGAACATGCAATTTTAACATTAACAGTACTGTACATGTTTAAAACAACAACAGAAAAGCAAACTAAAAAAACCTTTTTACAAAGTTAGCCAATAGCAGTTGTTTATTTTGCAAGAATAATTAAATTTCTGAACATTATGAAAATATAACTGTGTGTGTGCTTATTTTCATATATGTGTATAGACATAAACACAAATAAAATTTTCTCTCCTGGTGAAGATTTACCCTCTAGCATCTTAATATATATTTAGTATTTCCAGAGACTTGTAAGCAGTTGGGTATGCTGGGTTTTCCTTATGTTGTTGCATTCTTACAACCTTATAATAGATGTACAGTGCTATGTTTAGTAAATTATATAGCAAATTATGGTTGCTAAAGGTAAAACTTGCATTTATTTATATATTAACATTTACAGAAGAAAAAAAAGGAAAAAAGCTAACATTAGAATAATGTTCAGTTTTACAGCAGAATTTCTTCTTAATAACAAGCTCAACTTGATTGTATTAATTTACTTAGGAGAAAAGGAAAGATACCTTCATTTACACAGAACTATACCTGGATAAATAAGCCACTGCTTCTTTCACCCTGGGTTAAGTTGCCAGCACAAGGGAAGAACTTGCCAGAGGAGAAGGTCAGAACTTGGTACCAACACTGCTGGACATTTTGGCAATGTTTGTTTTCCTTTGTCTCAAGCACCAACTTTATGTGGGCTAGAACTTTCAGTACAAATCTGTTCCTTAGTAGCGTAATGACAAACACGGATTTGATGCAAGCCATTTTACAAGGCAAGTGAAAACCAGCTTCTTGGGAGCTTACAAGGCAGCAAAGCAGGAGCTGGTCCCTTGGTCACACCTCCCTCTGTCCCAGCCTGCATTTGACTGGGATTCCTAAAGCTTCTGGTGATGGCCTGAGGTAACCCTGTGCTCCAGATAATTCAGACCTTTGAGCAGATATGTACAGCACTGTTTTGAGAAGTGACTGCTCTAAGTGCTAATGTAAAAATGGCAGCTTCCCAATAAAGTCAATAATCTGCTTAGTAGTGTAGCTAATGAAAACATTAAACAAGCTTGCTGAGTGCTTTTTCTTCAGCAGGCAGGAACCTAAACCCATTTAACTGATAAGAGAAATACCCACGGTAAAGACTGAAAAGGTTCTATGCATGTCTCACATAATAGGCTACATGGAGAACATTTCTCAAGAGCTTTTTTCATCTCTGGCCTCTGAAAATAAGGTATCAAAAAAAAAAAATTAAATATAGCATGCAGCAGAACTAACTTTGAAGGTGTAAGAGGCAGGGTTAATATGTTAAAATGTATCAAGAACATTACACTGTAATCCAAAGGACTAAATAGGTTATATAATTTCATAGTAATACCTAAAAAAGGTGTTGGTTTTTTTTTTTTTAAGGAAAAGAAGTGTTTGTACCCTATATATTTTTTTTTATTCTGACCAAATTAACTTTAACAATCCTTGAGCTTTTCGATGAGGCTGTGCAGTGTGTTAATTCCTTTTTAGCATTTTCATTTCTCAGAACAATGTCTTTCCCTTTGAACTAAAGGAGCTGTGTCAGCTTTTAAAATTTCAAAGTATCTAGGAAGTGGGTGATCATGTCACCTGCCCACACTTGTTAAACAGCACAGTGGTGGCATCACTTCCTTGATGGCACTTTGTTAGGAGAGGAACAGACAGCGTAAATCCATTGCTTGAGTAGTCCCCTGAGGTGTAATGGTTATGCCTACCCATCACTTGCAGGTCTCAAGACTGACACAGAAGCAGCACCTCTAAGGAAGAGGTTTGGTGGGTGTTGTGTCCTGACCATCCTTTCTGTCCTTGTCCTCCCACTAAACATCAAAATAATTGAAAACAATGAGAATTCTTTTACTACGTATTTTACATAGTTCTTATTTTATCAAAAGCCTCCTGGGCAGAGCTGATGTTACATTGATGCAGTTAATTGCACATTTCCACCTAAATGACCAGTGACAGGGTAAGAGAATGAAGCCCTGGAAATGAAATTTAAGTGACTTGTCAGAGTTACATGCCAGTACTGTTATTTCCATTTCCACACCTGTGTCACTGCTCTTCTAAGGCAAGGCAGCAGCAGTGGTCAGAAGGTATTTGTTTCTCAAGGGTTCAGTGGTTATACCAACTTCATGATGACCTTTTTAGCTCCAGCTCAGCCCTAAATGATTTCCTGGCTGTTGGAAAAGATCAGTGGTTGGTTACTTTGTAGAAGAAATTTCCTGCGTGAATTGCATGATACCAGTTTACATGGAAGTGTCTTTGGTATTAGTAATGAGAAACATCAAGTCTTTAGTTAATTCAAGGAAATGATTCACCTCAAATTTGATAGAAAATACAATGCAACTCTTACAGTGACCTTTAGAAAAAAGTATTGAAGGTGAACCATAATTGAAGGTGAACCATACTATGAATAGTTTGAATGGCAACAAACTATTTGGTACAGCTGTTAAATGTCACCATAGCTTCCTCTGAAACTTATCATTAGAGTTGGAATTGACAGTTAAAAGTTGATTATGTGAAGAAAATCACTTGTTCAATTGCTTAACCTTTGGCTTATGATGATGGTGAGCAGGTTTCTAGTTTTTCCTGAAGGAAACCTTATGCTAAGGAAAAAAAACCCCAAAATATGTAAAAGTTACTGGATTGAACAAAGCCTTTACTAACACATGGTACTTAAGTTCAAGCTTGAAGTATTAATATTCAAACGGAGAAAAACATTGAAACAGTATTTACAGATTAGCAAAATTATTTAATTTGTTGAGACCAACAGGACAAACACTAAACAGGTATTTCTGTAGTCTGATTTCTACATACAAGCAGTCTTTATTTCTTCATAAAAGCATTAAAGATTCTACTTGCAAGCAGTTTAGACATGAAGACTCTCCTGTATCGTGGAGGGACGCTATCAACAAATGAACACTTTGTATTGTCTACTACACCATACTTACTGTTCTGTATGGTAGGCAGGAAAAGCTTTCCCTGCTCGTTACTGGAAGGGATATGCCATATTTGACCTTCAAACATTTGCACTCTGCTTGCATGTTTTATTCAAGGCATTACACTGCAACTAACGTAATAAAGTTCTTACTGGTGGCTAGGTAAGTGTCCTTGTGACATCACCTGTTCCACTGCTAACCTCCAACTGTGGCTTTTCTCACATGTGGAATGTCCTGAATAATCACAAGCAAGGATCACGTGTCTTCTACCTGCAGGTGGGGTAACAAGTGGAAAATCTTCTAAGGATTAGCTGAACACTAATAATTTGTGCAGTGAAGCTTCACCATTGCTGTTTTGCTGTGCTGAGCAGATACTAAGAGTTTTTGGTAGCTGGAAAAATGTTCCTTCTTAGATTAAAGATCATTTGACTTACCCAAGCAGAAGAAAAATCCTTTGGTTGGTACAAAAAATTTATTGTAAAGCATTCAGCTCAAATACATGCGATCAAATCTCTCTGACCATATAAAATAAGAATGTTCCAGGACATACTTAAAGCCAAGTTGTAGCCAATATAGGATTTTCATAGTTGAATTTGAACCTCATAGTAAAAATTTTAAGTACTGACAGCACTAGTAAGTGGCATGTACAGTGCCCTAAAAAGGATTAAAAGAAAGTATCATGTTCCATAGAAATGGCACTCTTAACTTGTACATTATGAGGTCTACGTAAATTTAATGATCAAACAATCACAAGTTTAAATACATTACAAATTTACTTATTGTATGAGCACTGTTAACAGTCTTGTTTCTATGTCTGTGTTCCTCATGACTAGCCAAGATTTTGCAAGTCTTAGGTAAAATAGTTCGAAGTGGTTCTCCAGTTGTGTTCCCTAAATGCTTTCCCATGCCCTTGATTCCTGTCCCCAAGCTACTGAAAAAGACAGGGGAACTCAGCCAGCTACCAGCATTAGCTAACCAGTAGTGTAACAATGGTCCTGGCTCTACTGTGAAACCCAGGCTACTCTAAGCATCAGAAGGATTTTGTAAGAAGAATCTGAATCTGAACCTGGTTAAGTAGGTACAAAGCAGTCATCTTAAACAGGTCTGATCAAGGGTGGAGCAAGGCTATACAATTACCTTGTTGAAGCCGAAACTCAGCACGTGACACTTCTAGAAATGCTGACACCCTCATCCTCCAGTCCCAGCAGCCAGGACAATTTTCTCCCCTACTCTACAGAATCTCTTGTACAGGATTTTTCACCTGATGAGCTGTCAAAACACCAGTATCCTGCAGTCTAAGAGGGAAGGTATGGCAGAATTAGCAAGATGAAGTACACAGACACCACCTTTTCCCTCTTCCTCAGGTGAATTTAGCCAACCCTGAGGAATGTTAATACAAATGCTAATGTTTAAAAAGGCAAAGTGTGTCACCAGCTACACTGGAATTCACAAATTACTTAATCTTCTTGAGAACTGAAAAAAGAATGCACCCTAGTTATAATTATTGCATTTTTCTCTTTGGCTTTCAAATCTGCATCTAGTTTATCCTCAGGAACAGACATGCTAATTTGGGGAAATTCCTTCCTTTTCAGTAGGTAAGATGCTAGGTCTAGGCTTCTAAACCCGCAACTTGAGTGCTACTGTGGTTCTGACTACAACCCTATTGACTTGAAATCCAAAATCTGTTTCACCCAGCAAAAAAAAGTTCTCCTGATAATGGCAGAGTCGTGCATGGACACGAAACCAAGAACCCATGCAAAATATGGCTGCAGTTTAATTTGTTTTCAAAATTAATTCAAAATTGCATACTCAGATTGGCCAAGACACTAATTAGTCAGTTGACAAAGCTCTTCATGCCATTTTTTACCAAACTGAAGCCAGAATGATAAAGGAAACTAACCTACAGTACCAGTGGCAGTTTCTCCTCATTCCCAGGCAAGGGTACTCTGTTAAGCATGCACACTGAGAGCAGTATCAAGGAAGTACATGTCAATGTATAGTCTTCAGCTTTTATCCTTTATTACATACACAGCAAAGAAGGCAGCATTAGACACACGCACAGTGTGTTACACCCACTCCATCCATGGCACACGCACACACACACACACACAGCCTTAAAAAAGTGTCGGTGATAAGGAACATACTATAAAGGTTGTGATCTTTATCTCTAAGCCCCTGAGCTTCTTCTTATGGTTAGGTGAAAAGGCAACGAACAAGTCTTTCCTTGCTCTGTAAGTGCTTTGTGCAACGATGTCCATAGAGGTCATAAGTCTTTCTGGGAGGAGTGAATGTCTTACTCCCATATTCACAGTCTCCTATCGCTGTTTTTGCACCAAATAGTTTCCAGTTATGGTTAGTTGTCATAGGCGGCTAATATAGCTCTTGCTCCTGTGATTAAAGTTAGGAAAGGTTCTGCAGATCAGAAATGAAATGCAGGCCCCTCTTTCTCTCACGAGATGTCATCTCGGTGACACAGCAGGACTAGAGAAGTTACCAGAATTTCGTGGAGACTGAAGAGGCACAGATGAAGAACTGGGAGACAGTTTTCTTGGGCTGCATAGGTCACCATTGTGCAACTTCCACAAAAGTTCTTCATTTTCCATTGACAGGCGTTTGTTTACTTTTGATTCTTTCTCTAGTGACTCCTGCAAAACAGCTTGCTCTGTAGAAAGTTGCCTGCAAATGGAATACTTACATCAGAACACATAACCCTGTGTGGAGGATGCAGTACTGAAACTTAAAGAAAGGTCTGAAAGTGCATAAACCCTTGCTTGGCTCACAACTGAATTCCATCTTTATTAGCAGGATTGAGCATGTTCTCATCCTAGCTATATTTAAACTAGTAGCTTGCAGAAAGCAGGAGAAAGTTCCAGTAAGAAACACCCCTAAGGGCCAGAAAAAGCATCTGAAAAGTGAGGCTTGTCCTGCTTAAAATGACACATGCTTTTAAACCTCTGCTGGAGCCTTTGGGTCTTGTTGCAGGCTCAGCTCAGCATAGAAGCTGCAGATTCCTTCACACTGGAAGAGTCTGGCCATCCATTTAAGCAACAGTTAGGAAGACCTCAGACCTGTTTTATTCACGTTAAATATTACTGTTATTGCTAAATAAACCACACTGATCTAAACTGGAGATAAATCACTCACTGAAGGGGTTACAAGTACGACCCAGGTCTAGCTCACAGGCCAGTAATACTTAAAAGGGACAATCTTTGTATGATGGTACTCCTGAGTTGCTTTTTCTTCCCTAAATATTGGAGTACTGAAGAACAAACTAAACCTTTACCCGCTTTCAGTAAGTTCCTGCTTGTTACTCTACAAAGGAATGCACATTTGTAGAGATACAAGTGGGAAAAAATGGATGTGTTCTTTCACAGAGTACTACAAAATTGCATTCACCAATATTTCAGCAGAATTTTCTTTTTTGTCACAGGAACCCCTTCCCCTGATTAATAAGGGCATCTAAATGTCCACAGATATTTTTCACCTTGAAAGCTCCATGTGTTTGTCCATCCGAGCTTTTAATTCTTCATTTTCTTGCTGAACCTTCTTTAATTTATCCATTAAGATTGTGTTGTTCTCCACCTTAGAAAGAAGGTCACAATTTGAAATAAAACCCATACCATGTACTCATCAAGATAGTGACTGAGCTATCACAGACACTGGTGATCTGGAGCTTGCAGAGGTTGTTACAGTACTTAGAAAAACCTGCAGTAATGTCAGACTGACCTGCTGCCATGTCTTAATGTTCTGTAACAGTCACATAGATCCTACTTACCTTATCCTTGCATAAGACTAGCAATTGGCCTCTTGTGCTAATTAGATGCCAACAAGGAGGACTGGATAAGGGATCTACTGTTAACCAGCACATTCCAGTAACTCCTGCCAGCAATGGACAGCAGTTTTAGACACTGTAGCATCTTTCTAGAAAAAAGACTATCTAGAAATACCTTGACAAATTCAAGAGTTCCCCTGTGTAAACAGCTTTCCCTATGGCTCTTCTGATTCTACTTTGTTGCTGGAGGATGCTATGAAAAATAAAAGGAAAAACTGAATAAGTGGTTGGATGGTCCAAGGCCTTCTGCACCGTGGCCAATGTCTGCTGCAGAAGATGAAGGTTTACTAGGAATGTGCTAGTAATTGCAGAGTAGGGAACATACACTGCTGCACAGTACTGAACAACAACTGACGTGTTCCTTTGTATCCAAACCTCTTTCTATACTTCCACATTAAAATCTTGCTTAAGCAAGTATTACAACAGTGTTCAAAGGCCTCACCCATGAGAAGGACCCTGTCCTGTCACAAATAGGAGCATGCTAAGTAATTACAAAACTGCCTGCAAAACTGACTTTTCATGTGGAATTACACATGAGCACAGCCACACAGCTAAACAAGCAGCTTAACAGCTAAAATGACTGGCCTATGCTAATCAAGATGCACTCCATTTCTTATTTGATCCCGTCTTGTTAAATTAGGTTCATTTTCTTGTTAAATGTTTTCGTGACACTGCAATCTATCTTCCATACCACTTGAGCAATGTAGCAGGTAAGGATATTGTTCTTTGGGGGATGAGGGAGAAGAGAGGGAAGAGGCTCCCAGATAATCCTATACTAACTTAGCAATAGTTTATGCAAAGCAGTAGTTGTCTCAAGGTGTTAAAAGGTCATTCTTTCCCCTCTTGACATATATCCCAATGCTGTACTGCAATGTGAGCATGTCCCATCATGAATTCCTGTTCCCTTTTAAATAAAAAAAGACTAATTGTTGCATGTAAGTCTGTTCAGCCCAAGCTCATTATAGGATCACAAGTCAGAGACACAGCCCCAGCCTGCCAGACCCCAAGGAACACTCACCAGCTTTTCCATCTTCATTAGCTTTATATCCTGCTGATGGAGTTTCTCATTCTTGATCTCCAGCACCGCTTTCAAACTTTCCAGCTCCTGTTCCAGGTACATAATCTGCGGGTTTTTCTGAAAGATTGCCACAGAGTTTGCTTAGTATCCTGAATTTCAGGAGTAATTTAGATGTTTCTGTGCTATTTACAAAAAACAAGAAAATAATTACAGTAACAAGTTACTTTTACTAAGAGAAATCAAGTCAAACACTACAATAAATAAGATCCGATATCACTTTCTCCTCAGTTTTTGTTTGTCCTTCAGGGTAGGTGGACAGTTGCAGTTGCTTCATTAGAAGCTGTTCAGAAAACACTTAATGCACAGACATGAAAAACCTTTGTGAATCAAAGGAAGTTATGAATGCTGTCACAGCAAAACTTGTTTCGCAGGAGTGCCCAAAGGCCTTAAGGCTAGGAGTTCCAAAATTTATTTCATATTACTCATAACCCATCCCAAGAGATAATTAGAGTAAACATTTGAAGAGTTTTCAGGCACTGGAATAGTTCAAAAAACCACCAGAAGTTTAGGTTCTGAACCTGACTGTAGCTTATCTTCTCTGGTTTGAGTCTGAAGGTAGCTGGCTCATAAGCAGAAATGGAAAGTTTTCAGTTTTACATTCTTCTAAAGGCTGAAAATGCAATTACACATACAAATCTTGCACTGCTGCACATCCATTACTTATCTACATTACAGCAAGTTAGGAATTTTTTTATTTTTCATTTTTCTGTTATTTTCTGGGAGGAGGAAGGGAGAGCAGGAGGAAGCCAGAGCGGGGCTAGATGTGGTTTTCTCAAGGACCTATTTTCCAGAGTAAGAAAACATTCAAACACTGCAGAGTAAAACACATTCTCTGCATTTCAAGGCATCACAGCCAAAAAAAAAAAAGGAAAAATAAAGCAAGTCTTAGTCCATTTCCAAGTAGTGAGAATGGAACATAAGCTGAAATCAATCAATGATTAAGCACGTTGTGTAACTAAGTTTATCTTCAAAATCAAACAAAACTTGTTTTAGTGTATTTGGGTAAGAACACAGGTGCACCGCACTGAGTAACAGCTTCACTGCCTCACCAGAAACCTTGGACAGGAGGGCAATGCCTGCACTTTTGTGGGGTGTGGTCCCAGAAGGACAGGGCCAGTACATGTCTCAGGTAATAGGGGCTCCATCACCTACACAGTTCATTCTCCTGCTTGTTTCTAAGGCCTGTTGCGTTAATGGTTCTTGTTTAACTTCTTTTGAGAAGTCTGTGCAAGGGTGAAGCATGCTGCACTGCCTCAGTTAAGGCAGCAAACAATTTGTTCCTCTGTTTTGTGACTTTAATGTGGAATCTAGGAGTTAACAAGAAAAGCAATCCTGAGAAGTTGAAATGTAACTTACAGCATGTTCAATATTCAATTTATTTTCTTTCTTTCTTCAATCCCATTGGTAAAATATCTTTTTAAAGTTAAGTCTGACCTCCCCACATTAGCTATTTAGAGAACATATAGCCAAATAAAAAGACTGAGAGGCCCACATAAGTTTCTAGCAAAAAACTGGGATTATCAAGTGACACTAGAGAGCTGGAAATACATCTCTGTCTTCAAAGAGCTATTGGGAATTCTGATGGTGCAGAATTTGTAGTACAGAAGAGTCTGCTTAGTTTGGTGCTTTTCCAAAGAGAAGTCTCAAGCTTATCATGCATCTTATGCTGTCAGGAAAGCACATTTGCAGCTATGTAAAGGCACTTGACTATTGCTCCTTTAATTTAAGCAACATCTGAGCGTCCCCGTGGAAAGTTCAAACTCCCACTGCCATGGCGACATATTGTGGTTGCAGATTCCTCTTGTGGCAGCTCTGTCCTGCCACTAGAATAAGCAATAAGAGAAAACAAAACAAAACAAATTCCAGTGAAAACTAGGGTAACTTCCACTAGAAGCATCCTGAGTGAGTCTTCAAGCATGGAATTTCATTTTGTGGAATAAGCAATACTCCCGGTATTCCGCTTACTCCTGGGTAGCCAGAAAGATAAGCATGTTTGTGTCTAACCCTCCCAGTGCATAAAAAAGCCCTCTCAGAGCACTTTTCTATCCCAGGAGCATCAGAGGTAACAGCAGCCTTGGGAGGAAAGGCAGGGCAAAATAAAAGTTTCTTTAAAGGATAAATCAGTAAAAAGTATGAATCAGTGTTTGAATAAAAGCATTAGAAATGAGCTTTGTAGTAGTGATGCAAGCCCACACCGATCATAGCACTGGAACAACAGTTATCAACTGTCCAGAAAAATGCTATGGTACAACTGCTGCACACACATGGGCCTTCAATTTAGCTTAGGCTGTTATTTATACCCCTGACTTAGACACTCAACAGCTTCCCAGAATTACAGTGGTAAAGTTAATACACAGAATCACAGTGCTTGCGAAAAACTTGTGGCAGGTGAGCCATTTACGAAAAACATTACCAAGTATGGGAGCCCTATCAGGCTTCATTGCAAACCTTCAGCATTATGCAGTAAAATAAACCCAGGCAAGATCTGCTCATCCACATTACTTTGGAAGATCAAGACTTACAAGATTGGCTTTTTCTTTGGCTATTTGTTTTTGTTCTTCCAATTTCAGCTTCTCACTCAGAGAGTTGTTTTCACTTTTCAGTTCATCGATTTTTTTCTGAAATGCAAATGTATTGTATAGTTAGGTCAAGAATTCAGTGCACATCTCCAAACTGCTTTTCAAATTTTATGCTGTTGCAATTAACCCAGCCCTTAACAAACCTCCAGCAATTCCTGCTTCTCTTTAAAGGAATCTTCAAGTGACTTCCTTTCAGATTCATGGGTGCTCTTGAGCTCTAAAACAAATTATTTTTGCAGATTTTTAATACCACGTAAGAAGTGAAAATTCTTTTTGAAAAGAAACAGCCTGAAGAGCCAGCCTACATATATATGCACAGATGCAGTAGATGGCAACACAGGAAGAACATTTATCATTAACCAATGCAAGGCATGTATGAAGTATCAGATTTATTCCCCCTTCACATTTGCTGATTGTCCCCTCACATATCCAATTTATTAGCAGACAGCCTGTCAGTTTTGAGAGCATTCATCTGCATGCAACAAATGGATGTACTAAGCACAGGCCACATCTGACAAAAGCTGAGTTTATGAAAGGAAACACAGCAAAAATTGAAATTGTGTCTCCACAAACTTCTAGAAGAACATTTCTTTTCCTATTTTAGATGCCATGCAGAGGAGTTTGCTCTTTGAAAGCAATGGAAGCATGACTAGTCTTCAAGACAAAAAAGTATCACTGGAAACTTGGCTATCAAGTGGAGTTGGAGGGAGGATGGAAATCATTATCACTTAAATCAGTAAGATGCAATGTCATTTAAACCTGAGCAGGGTCACCACCCCCTCCCTGAAAAACCACCTCTGCCACAGTGTACTGTACACAGTGTATAATATTTCTCAACATTTCCATGTCATTATGGAAAGCACACAACCCTACTTATCCTCATTTTCAATTTTGAGGTGCTCCTTATAGAACTAGATGGTGGAAAGAATTATTCAGTCACTTGAATTTTGAGGGCAATTCAGACATCTTTTACTGCAAGAAAAAGTCATTTCCACTCAAACTTTTTCAAAAGTTTCATTCAACTACAATGGAATCATGGTTACTGCTGTATGTAAAATGACTTGTCAGTTCCAAAAGAAGGAATCCAGCCAATGTTTTTAAAGATAGCTGGCCACAAAGAACAGTGAAGTGGACATAATGATCAAAAAGCCTGAATATTTTTGTTTGTGACTAGCAGTACTATAGCACATGTACTTAAATACAAAATACTTGCCTGAAAAAGAGGATTCATACTCCTTTTTCAACTCCTTTACTTTTTCTGAGTGTCTGTTTTCGAGTTCCAGCTTAAAGCTTTCATGTGTGGTATTTAAATTGTCCACCTGCAATATGACAACATGATTTTTCTCCCCTTAAATGTAACAGCTTTACCCTTGTTTAAAGCATTGTTTCAATGGCTTCATGCACTATGTCAAGTACATTTTAAATGGTCTAGTGGAATTAAAAGGAGAAGCTGAGCCCTGTACAACACTTGATAAATGAGAACCATGCCTTGCAGTTTACCACTACCAACAGGATGATGTGTGCATCTGTCACACGCATGGAGTTGTTGCATAGCAAGGTCAGAGGGCAGGTGTGTTTCTATAAATCTTAAAACTCAAGCTGCCTCAAATATCCCATGGAGCTCTGGAAATTATTTAAGCTGGCAGAACACAAGCAATCTCCACCATATTTAAACATAAGCTTAAGATCTGTACAGCTTAGTGCAGTAGTATTTTTATTGCTGCAATGAAGTGGAGGTTCACATTAAATAAAATAACTGTTATTAGTAAAACTCAGGATTCTTTGAAGGCTCATTTATAGCAGAAAGCAGTTACTAGAGAACTCTTCTACACTGAGTGTTACAAACCTGCTCCTGGAGTTGAGCTTTATACTTTTCAGCTTCCTCAATGCAGATACTTTGGAGTTTCTCACATTCTGCAGTGTAAAACTGTTTAAGCCTCTCCTCCAGCTCAGCTAAGTCATCATGATGTTGCTGGTTTAACTTCTGCAAAAACCCTTCATAAGCAACTTGCAGTTCATTCCTGTCTCTTTCCAATTTCTCACAAGCTGCAGAAGTGGTTACTGAAAATTACAAAAAAAAAAAAAAAAAAAAGTGGATCAAGTTCAATACTGAAGTCACTTTTTCATTTACAGGTATTAAAAATAATGAACACACTGCAAGCAACATGGTTATATACAAAGACAAATAGATGTATTGAATGTGTGCCCCCTCCAAGTGCACATGAAAAAATCTTCGCAAAAATACCAAATTCCATGTTTCTTAGGCTGAGAATCAATTGAACCTAGTTAAGCCAGGAACCCACATAGAAAGCACAAGTGTTGCAGATTAACATGACATGAAAGAAGGAATGTCTCATGAGAGACACTGAAGAGCTCCTATAAAAAAATTAATTGCATTTGGTACTTTACCTTATTTGATTCCATTTCACTAGAATACTTGTCAGAGTACTTCACTTTTTGACAAATTAACCACTTAGCTAAATTTGAAAGTCTTAATAACCTGAATACTGTATGTTTAATGACATTCACACTCAGACATACAGGAGAGAAGCAATTCTAGCCTGACATGGACAGCCTGATACAGATCTGCCAATCTGAAAGGTACTGCTCATATGATTATGCCTGAGATATTTAAATATGCAAGACAGAGAACAGTTTTGGCAAAAAGTGCAGAGTATTAAGAAAAGATAAATGCTGTGCAGTTCTCTTTACATCTGGATTAACACAAGTCTGCTAAGAAGGTTGCCCACATTTGTCTCCCCATATTTGCGGCCGGTTAAAAGGCAAAACAGAAGTTAGGAACTTGCATTTTTCAGTTTGAAATTTAGCATTCCCAACTCCAGCCAGCCAAGCCTGAATAGGAGGAGTCACTCTCCTACTGTTAATATGACTGCAGCAAATGCCTTATGCAGTTCCAGCTGCACCCAAAGCCTGGAAGCATGGTGAGACAGCTTCTCTAACAAGTGTGTGGTCACTGACCTTGAGCAAGACTGGTTCTATATAGACTCTAGTACTATGGTTTAAAATAACTTAGTCAGACCAGTGCCTGCTTAAGAGAAAAATCAACTAAAATGTTAACTTGATCTTCAAAGGCAGGAGAAGTCATGTATGCATGCACTTCACAGCAGACTGGCACACTGCCCAAACACTATGTAAATATAAACGCTATGTAAAAGCACGGGAAGAGTCAAGGATTTTTGTACGGGCAATACAGGAAATTCTCATCACAGCTGTGTTTGAGCCTTAAGATAAATAAATTACAGTATCTTCAGGGACTGATTCCCAAAGCAGTAGTGGGTCAGCTCAAGGGAAAGCAGCCTGCCCCAGCAGAGTGCCTCAAGTGACATGTATCTTATTCTTCTTTGATACAGCTCATTAAAAGCATGTGAGTAACTTGATGAATGACCCTTGCACTCTCTTTTAAGGGAACCGTAAAGAGTCTTGGCCCTGCTACCTTCCCTTGGAACCTGCAGTGGAACTAGAAAGTGTTAAGAGTGAGCCATAGTGCATGGAAATCAATCTGCATGTGTGTCTACGTGAATTAGGCTTAATAACAAGCTTAGCTGTGCTGGGTCTGTGTGAAAGATCTGCTGATTTGGACAGATTTAGGCCAAGCTCTTCATTCTCTGACTGGCAATGATGCAATAGAGGCTCAATTGAAACCACAACATACTCTACAACCCAAGCAGATTTCACAGTTTTTGCTGCTTTCTGCACCAGCATCAAGAGATGGTTTTACTTCCCTATCTTTATTCCTTCCACAAACTTCTCTTACCACTGTTCCCTTAGGGAAAGGAAAAAAACCAAACCAAACCAAACAAAAAATCAAACAAAAAACACAGAAAGAAAATTAGCATTCACACTTCTTTCACACCGCAGTGGCACAAAGTTATTGAATAAATATACACTCTGCATTGCCACGTTTTTGAAGAAGAGGAAACATCATTGTTAGGGGACATTATTTTACAACGCAAAGAACCAGGCAGCACGCCAAATGGAGGTATTACACAGCCAGCCACATGCAGATTGATCTAACCTTCTGTAGGTGAGTAAGGGCATAGCTGAGAGGCAGGCGACTTGCATGGCTCAGTTGAGGTAACTGTAGCAAAATGCTTCAAATGATCCACTTCACTTAAAACCAATAGAGGAAGAAGCATCAAATTCCGTATTTGCAAGGCCAGAGCTATTCGTTTGCCTCCAGTTAGCCAGAAGAATGTGCTGCCTATCGTTGTGTTATCTTTAAATGTCAGCACGAAGAACTTCAGATGATGCAAAGCACTTCAGAAAAAAAGCAAATAGCAAACCACGCCTTTGTCAAAGAAAACAGACGCATCAGTTCCCCTTCAGGCAGTTTGCAATTCAGAATTATGAGAAGAGTAATGTTACAAAGGCAAACAAAAAACTTTTAAAACTTGCACTGGCAGTTAAATGTTGTTACCTTGAAGGTAATTCTGGCCTCCACAAAGCTGGAGGCTGCAACGCTTCCTTGCAGATCACAAACCTGACTTGAATCTCTGCCATCCAAACAAGAAGCAGAACTACACAACCACTGAGCTCTCAGGATCGTTGTGGTACAAGAAACTGACCATGTAAGGCTTCACCAAAAGCACTAACTAAAGAAGAGTTAATTTGAAATTATGAGATGTCTCATAAACCAAAGCTTGTCTAAATACTCAAGATTGAAATCTGCAGCAAGTTTTCTGCATGGCCCTGTCCATCTGCAGACTGAATCATGTACTTTATGACTGCTCTGCCTTTTTTAAAAGTTGTCTTTTTCATGATTTGGCCCTAATTCCTTAATCTGGCCATTTAGCCACTGACTAACCAAACTCGATTGCTACTCAACTGAAGAGTCTTCTCACTGAACCGATGTTAAACTTTGAAGGAAAATTTGTAACAAAGATTTGTGCTTTTCCAGTAGCAAACACACAAATCTATTTCAACTTCTCATCCACTTCAGAGATATCTGAAGTGCATACTTTAGAGTTTTTGTACACTACTACTGTGTTTCCTTTCCTTTCTTGAAGTGCTTTCCTCCACGATTCCACATCTTCTTTAGACCACAAACCTTGAGCAAAAAAGCCCAACAGGAAACAAATGGTCCAACAGTATTTCAGGGAAAAGTCAAGCCATAGAAATGAATAGATGCACTATTCATTTGTCCGAGAAGTTTGTTCAGTTTTACTTGTAACACTAAACAGTTTTAAGCTTTAAGGATAGAGTATATGAAATGCTATACTTGCCAGCCAGAAGCAATTTTTACTTCTTTATTCAAATAGCAGAGCCATTAATATTCTTCCTCCAAATATTAATATTTTTCCTCCACTTGGTTGTCCCAGCCTCTCTCCCCAATCATACAACTGTCCCTCCCTGTATTATTACAACATAGAGCAAGATTAATCTGTGTATTTAGGCTTCTTAATACTGTTAATTATAAATGAAGAGCCCAGTTCTTTTGGGTCAGACCATGACCTTTGGAAATCATGGAAAGTTTCTGAGATTTGGTAACAGCAAGTCTTCAGAGCAGAAATGCTGTTTTTGACATGTAAAATTACCCTTTGTAGTAGTTAGCAGTAGCTACTTGCACCTTGGGTATTTCACTACAAAGCTTAAGTGCCAAAATAATAAAACAAATGCCTGCAAGAACAGCATGGAGAACCAGGCACGTGGCAACTCCCTGCAATAGTGCAAACTGCAGCACATCCAAACCACATCGACAGTTGCTGCAGTTGAAGGACTGCAAAAGTTGCCTCTGTATCTCCAAGAAAGCTATTTTGTATTTCCACTAAAAGAAGCTATTTTGTATTTCCACTAAAAGTGACCAAGAATAAGACCTTACAATTGTGCAACATCCCCTTTCAATTTTTTTATCTTGTTCTAATTATACAACCATTATCCAATTCAGCCCTTATGGCTAAACTGCTTAGAAAAAAGAATTTTATTTTTTACATTTTTTTTACATTCCCCTAAAAGCCACCATAACCATAGCTCTAAGATAAAATACAATGGATTTTTTTGAAGCTAGAGTTAAATTCTTTTCAAACAGTAGTTATCTTCATAAAACTGTCCAGGTCACTCACTGGCCCAGTTATGATTTATGAAAAGGCATTAGACTGTCTGAAATTCTAAAACAGAGTTCACTAGAACATTAAACTGTCAGCATTTTAATAGATGTGGGGGGATGTGAAATGGGGATGATTGCCACAAAAAACCTCAAGTGCTTAGTACTATGTGAGATTACACTGCACTAACACTTAATTGCTCAAACCTTGTATTTCACACTGCAAGTTGCACATTCACTTCACAAGTCTGCTACAGACAGGCTAATTTCCTTCTCTCTACAATATATATTTTTATATGTATATATTAATTAATTCGTGGTATTGGCAGATTCTCAATATTGAAAATTCTTCTACCCAAATATGCTTTCAAGTTTATGACCAAGTTTCTCTTGGTGTTACTTCCATAATGATACAGGACATTAAACCACATTGTGTATTTTTGTTCTTGGGCAAGTTAGACAAGGCAGGTAGCCAAAAAACCCTGCTTTAAGCAACATTTAACCAGGTATGATTGAATAAATAATGTGAAGCACTCACTTCTCTGCCAGGAAGTACATTCACATCCCTGTGCTGCAAACACTACAAGTGACAGAGTGTTCAAGCAGGCAAACAGGCAAGTGTATGAAGTGCGGCAAGTCAGGCCCTGTCTCAAGTGAGTTAAAGAAACATCTACCTATTACTGAGTATTTTTAAGGATCACCTTAACCTGAAAACCAAATAAATTCACTGTAAAGCACAACAGTCTCTTCTATCTGAACCTCCAAAGCATCTTGAAGATAATTTAGTAATAAAAAAGAACATGAAGGTATTTTCAAGAAAATACAATTTATCGATTGCCATGAAGCAAATGGAAGTGAGAGAGAAGGGTCTGGCATTTGGCTGCCTGTCCAGGGTACACACAGGCCCCTCCAGGCCTCCGAGAAAGGCTCTCGAATGGTGATGTTCAAAGGGCCATGGCGGGTGCAGGCTGAGTCAGCTTTGCACCTGCTGTTTTGTAGCAGGACTGAGCTGGATCACATCCAGTATGGTTGCAAGGAGGCTCTGAAACAATCTGGAGTGCAATTAATTTAGAGAAATAGTTTTGTACCTCTCAAGAAATATGCAGCTCTTGCAATTTCTACTTACCTAATTAAACAAGTAACTAGAAGTTTACGCACTAGCTTGCATCTTAAGAAGGGAAACAGCTGACAAGCAGGACATCCCTATCTGCTCTAGGCTCCCAGAACTAAGGTGTTTACATTCAAACCCCAAAGTTTAGTCTTTGTAGCTGGAGATTTTAAGGAAGCTCAAGTTCAGAATCCAACTGTTACTGAATTTGAACTACATGGAAAAAGCCCATCCCCAAACACCTGTCACTGCTAATCCTTGAACATGGTTCCAGCTACTGAGAACAGAAAGTATTGTCTGGTAACCATCAGCCCCATGGCTAGCACAGTCACATGGTGGCTGCCAAAGACATATTCTGGGATCAGAATGCATATTCAAACCATTAAACAAAAAAGTATTTTGGTGGAAAGGGTCATAAGCAATAACCCAGCAAAGCAGACCATCTGACAGCAAGTCAATTTGGTCTTGCAAGGTAGATCAAGGAGCTTGGGAATGTGCACAATGGAACTTCAAAGCAAGAAACTGAGATGTCTAAACTGTGCAGGGTACAAGCTGCAGGAGACTTCATGCTCCTCTCAAACTCAGAAGCATGAAGGGAACAGGCGACACTGGGCTGGGCACATCTGGTTCCTCTTCTGAGACTGCCTGTCCCCTGGCTGCAAACCAAGTCACTAAAAACATGGCAGCTGGGACTCCACAAAACATGTCTACATGGCCAAAATAAGATTCAAAAAGCATTTAACTTTCCCAGCAAACCTATGCAGAGATCATACTGTGAATGAGAATTCACAGTACTTACGTCAAAACAGTCTATGGAAATCTTAAGTTCAGCTGTATCCATTGAACAGTGTCAACAGGAAGCTGATTAGAAGGTATGTATTCAAGCAGATTATTTTCAGCTAAAGCTACTGTTACAAGAATGCCTTTCTCACACTTCGTCAACAAATTATTAATTTAACTTTAAAAAAAAAAACCCAAACAAAAAAATTCTTTCTAAAGCTAGATAGAATTGAAAACCTGGATAGTTTTTCATTTCTGTAATTAAATCCACTCCCTTTACATGCTGAGGAGAGCAGTACAGACAGGCTAGACGTGTGACGTGGTTAAGACAAAGGAGCTGCACGAAGATAAATGCCTCACTGAAACCATGGTCTGGAAACCTTACAAAGGAAGTGAGCCTCAGGCTGCCATTCAGATACTCCTGCAGAACTGACCCAGTAAGATCAGCTCTGTGAGGGGAACAGCTGACAATGTCATCCAGCAGCACGAGCCAGCATCCCTGTCTGAGAGCTCTGTGCATTCGGGTGTCATCAGACACAGTTGCATTTAAAGTTTTCTCTAGTTATCAACCTACTGAATGGCGTATACTTGCACTGGGAGTCTCATTTATGAGCTCAGCAGGCTGTTAATCAAAGCAGGAAGGTAACAAGTTTATGGAAAGCTCATTTAATCATGAGGCATCCTTACAAAGAACTAAGCTTTAAAAAAAAACAAACAAAAAACCTCCACCAAAACCCTCAAAAGGGATAATGGGCAAAAAGTGTTGGACAGATTTTGGTCTACTCATCTCAGCAGAATTTTCCCTTTCTAGATAAGTGATAAACATATTACCTATGCTGATAAAGGAAAAACAATATTGAAGATGCAAACCCAGGGAAGAAAGGAGACTTTCTTGCTCTGATAGCAATCCTTCTGAAGTCATTTTCTTAATGAGGCAAACAAATGGGGTTGTTCAGAGTCACACTAAGTACATAAATAAAAATAAATCTGGTTTATAAAGTTTATAACAGAACGTTTGAGCAATGCAAGAAGGTCATTTCCACATTAAAACTCTAGTTCTGTTGTCACTTTAGGGTAATATAAGCATCAGCTGCAGCTGATGGGGGACATGACCCTTCACCTGCTACTCCTTCCCCTTTCCCTGCTCCGGTCCCAGTGCTCCTTCAGTCACATACTGAGCCAGGCCAGGCAGCTTTGGCAAAAGAGCACTTCAAGCCACTGTTTTCAGCTGGCTTAGGTCCCCAGACAGCTCACTGCATCACTGGGGCCATGGCTGTTCCAGCAGCAATGGTAGCACAAGGAGGACAGAGGGATGCAAACACAGACAAAGGCCAGGCTCTTTCAAAGCCAACCCCTACTGAGACCTGCCTGGAAAAACTGCTATGTTCAAATACATGGGGTTACCACTAAATGCAGTTAAATCAAGCTTCGAAGTTGGCAAAACCACCCCTGCACATTGTAGCTCAATTTCACGTTATAACTGTCCACTAGGATGAGTTCAAAAATTTAATCTCATCAGCCTGAAAGCATTTCCTTCTGTGAATTTCAGACTCATTCACCTACAAGTCACTAAGGCAGACTTTTCACAGTATGTTTTACAGGTTTATTAATTTTTTGCCAGCAAATCTCTAGAACACAGCACACAAACAAGTCAGGGATCAAAAAACAGTATGTATACTGTCAGACATCCTCCCATTTTTCAGAAGTGAGTGCTGTGGTCATCAGTTGCATGTTTTGTGAGGAGGCCCTGCAAGGTGCAGGCAGATCAGTGCCAGGAATTCAGTGAACCTGGGGTCACACTGTCAGGGCTCTGCAGCACTTAAAGCATCTGAGCGGAATTCAGTCAGGGAATTAAATGACTGCCATTACAGCACCAGGGCATCTGTCTTCTGCAGATCTGTTTTGCTGCATTTCTGTTCTCATGAAGAATACAAAAATTAATTCTTACCCAGTTCTCCTCGAAGGTTAATTAGTTCTTGAGATAACTCTTTCCGCTGCTTCAGTGCTTCCTCCCTCTGCAGAGTAAAGAACAAAAAACCCCAAACATTTAGTTGCTAGTGATCTGAGCAGGGCACTTTCCAATAATCAACTTACATGTGTTCTGTAGGAAAAACTAGAGGCAAGAGCAAGAAGCCAAGATATGATTCATTTAGGATAACAGTTCAGTTGTTACAATATACACAGATGTTCTTCTGTTGTTAAGGAAGTTACACTTTAAAACAAAGAACAGCTTTTTCCAGGTTAACTCTGCAATTAAAATCCTACTTTGCAGCAATTAATTATATATTTTATGGTGGGTGTAGCAACATAAGCCTCCAGAGTAAATCAAGTGATAGCTGTCAAGGGCACAGAAGTATAGTGTGTATGTGAAAGAGGCATACATTAAATATTTATCTTAAGCTTACTCAAACACAAAACCAAGAACTTTGCTAAATGCTCAGCCTTCCATGAAGAAAAGGCACAGCCCCGTTCAAAGTTGAATACAACCCACCCTCTGCTCGCTGCTCTTTATGTTAAGATAGATGGTGTTTCTTACATCGAGACAATCATAAGGAATGCGTGAACAGATCACAACAAAGCAGAAGCACCCCTCTCCCTGCTTTTGCCAGGAGCCGTGCCCTGGCCAGGAGGCGGCGGCTGGCCAGGCCGCTGTGCCCCAGACCCTCACCCCGGCGAGCAGCGCAGGCACGGCCATGGCAGGGCCGCTCCCTGCGGCCGCCACCTCACACCACGCGAGGAGGCGACAATGTCCACGCGCCCTGCTGGCAGGGTGCCCCCGGCCGGCTCCCTGCGAAACGAACACTCATTACCCTTGCTGCAGCACACTGCGAATAGAGGCACAGCTTGCTGCTAGAGCAGCCCATCTTCCAGCGCCGGCAGCCCCCCGCTCGGCCCCCCGGCCCTCATCGGCGACGCGCGGGTGGCGGCGGCACCACCGAGCCGGGCAGGTCTGGCCAGGGCCGAGCGTCAAGGCTGGACCTTGCCTCCGCAGGTTATCCTGCTTCCGCGCCCAGCGCTGCCGACAGCGGCAGATACTGCAGCTCCTGCAATTGGCACAAGCAGCCAGCGATTACTTAAAGCCACAGCCCTTCTTTTATGAAAGGCGAGCCCAGACATTAGATCGATCGATCTCCACTTGCTCCGACGGCAGCCAGGATCACTGAGGGAACACTGCCCTTCTCTGCAGATAATCGAGCTTAGTTTTAGCTGTTTCGAGCTTGCTGTACGCTGCTTTCACACTAAATTTGTTGATGCAAAAATAAGCCACAGGAGGCCTAAGCTGAATAGGAGAGCCACAGATACAGCAGCTTTGCTGCTGTCAATGCCCAGGCTTATTATGCTCATAGCCCCGGTGCACGCAAAGAGCTCGAAACTCACTTTTCATGCTTTTCTTTTACCTAGGATACATTAGGGGGAAAAAAAGGGGGGGAAAAATGAAAAAGAAAAAAAAACCAAAAAACAACCCAAAAAACCACTGTTCCAAAAAATCACAGTCTTGTCCACAACTGAGCACAGCAGATGAATCTGCAGACTGGTCGAGCCACACCTACAACTGGTTCTTCCCAGGGAAAACCTCACCTTTACTGCAAATTCCCCCTTTGCCCTTGGTCACCCACTGCGGCCTGACCACAGGCTTACACCTTAAGAGCACCCTGTCCTGGAGGCAGGGAATACTCGCTGCATGCCTGCAGAACAAATAAAGCAGTAAAATACACCATTCTTAATAAAAACTAGAGAATGAGCATCCACAACCCTTGTCATGTATTAAGATCCGACACAAGACTAATGAAAATGAGTAATTTTTATGATACACACTCAGTTGCAAGTTTTAGGAAATTATAAGTTGTAAAGGCTGGTTAGAAGAAACTGACAGCCCTTTATCAGAAATATTTATATTTTTGATCTTGTATGAGAAAAATTTCCTTTTAATCACTCAATTTAAGCAGTCTTAATAGTTATTTGGATACTTTACACTTTGGTAGGGCTATTAAGTAGCTGAGCTGCAATTTTATATTAAGCACTTAGAGGCTTTTTACAGTGTCAGTGGGCTAAGATTTAAAATCATGCATCACCCTCCACAGTAAATTCTCAGGAGAGCAGAGAGCTCAGTTATTGAAAGGACTTGCCCTGCTCTTCCCTGCTTCTCTGCTCAGAAAGGAGAGATGAGTCACCTCCCTCCGATTCAGCACCAATGTTCCCACTATGGACATACCATCTGATGATGAAAATGGGAATGCTGCAGTGAGTTATGTGAGCTGCATCCTTGCACACAACCTGCTTTCTTCCAGCCCACTCAGTCAGTAGAACATCTCAAATTCTCCCTAGTGGCTGGACCATGCTGTAGACTCTTTGCTAACATTTTTGTTTAGTGTTTCCAAGGGGGCCTCTTCGTGGTCAATTCATTTTGTATTTGCTTTCAGCTAAAGATATTTGATGAGAAAAGGGCATGTGTGATCAGCATATACTAAGGACTAACAAGAGGCTGAGACTAAAAATCCAAACCAAAATCAAATAGCACTGCCTTAGTAATGTTTTTCACGTTTCTTGCTGCTTCCAAGCCCTGTTGCTTTATACTGGTGTTTAACCTGTTGCCTCAGTTTAACTTGCCCATTCATAGTTTCACAAATCCAAGAAATCCAGATAGATCTGCATCATCACCTCCTGCTAATGAATACACTCAGGAAAAAACTGCCATCCGAAAATAAAAGACTAAGTTGCTCAAATGGATAAGAAGCCCCATGAAGTCGTCAGACTATCTAGCCGTCAACTTAGTACACTTTTATCTAAGTCCTGAGAGAACTGAAGCTCCAGATATGGGATTTCCCCAATGAAACATGAAAGTTTCCCAAATCTGAAATCTGAATGCAGTAAAATACTGAATAATCCAGTAAGTGCCTATCTTTTCAGTATTTAATTTAAAGTCAGGTAAGGATATGCTTTGGGCTGAAATATCCAGCAACATAAACATAAGTTTATGCTTAACAAGATTCTAGTTGAAAAATCAATACCAGAAACTGGAAGAGCAAAACTAAATTGGAGCATACAGGATTGAGTAATTTTGGCATTGTTACCCAGATAAATCCAGCAATAAGGATCATCCTTGTTTAGTTGTCAGAGACTCATGAAGGATCTTCGCACCCCTTTACAATTTCTTCTGGTACAATTTAGGAATTTATCTGAAGATCAGGTAGATTATCTGGTACATATTTTTTTCTTATTTATGAAGAATGTATTGTAGGTTGCGCTTTAACCAAAACATTCCCCCTGCCATAAACATGGAAGCTATAGGTAGGAACAAGAACAGAGTTTAGAGATAAAAGGCTTGCCACAGGTAATATTAGAGTGGTGCACCCCTGCCATTGAATGCTATCAAAATGTTCTCAGCATAACAAAGGAGACTTAGACCTTTTTTGTTCTGACAAAGACTAGCCAGTTAAAAAAATCCTTCATGTTTTGAAAATTTGACAAGTTCAGGTAGACACATGCCCCACAGCAAGGACACCTGGGAAGTGAGATCCAAGGCAGAAGGGTAAAGAACACAACAGCTTCAAGATGACAAAAACTATCAAGTCAGGAATGGAATAAATTACGAAGTTTGTCATACATGTTTATTTTGTTGGCAGTTATGCAGCCCAATTACAGGCCTAAGAGTATTTTTCCTGGCAACTAGCTGGTTTTGCTACAGCTTGAGATTCAAACAGACCAGCCTTGGGTCATTTTAGATACAAACAAGGGTGAGGACATATCACTGTCTGAAGAGTTTCCATTTCTCTGCTTTAAAAGCAGGAAGCTCTATAAAAGTCCACACTCCAGAATGAACAAGAGGGTTATTTGTATCAAGGACACAAACAAACAACCTTCCTGGCTACATACCTATACCAAATCTTCATGTAAGACAGACCCAAGTTACCTCCAAGTTGTCAGGTTCTGAGTAGTTCTCAAGCTGGAATAGGTGGGCATTCCTCAAGTATCCCACAGCAACTTTGCAAACCACAGATACAAGCCCGTGAAGTTTTGCAGCACACTGGCAACTTTGTATTTCCCTGAGAGGATGTGCAACTAGCCAGACTAACCAGTCCAGGTTTCCCAGTGTGCTCCTGCTCCTGGCCAGGCAGGATGACGCTGGTGTGGAAGCCCCATGCTCTTCCTGCAAATCAAAGCTTTGAGAGCCACGGATAGGCTGTGCCTGGTCAAAAAGTCCTAATCACCTTTTGCAAGTTTTCCCTCCATCTTAAGAGCTGCAAGTCCTTCAGTAGTTACTCAATAGAAGAAAGCAAATCACGGCAGAAAACGGGTTTCAGTATGTCCAAACAAGCTAACACTGCCCAATCTGGTAGTAATTATCCACACATCACAGTTCACATTTTCAACAAGCCAACTCCTTTGGGAAACAAAATATGTACTCTTTTGGAGCTGTATTAAAGAAAGAAAAATTCACAAAAACCAATAATGGAAAGTTCATATTTGCATACCAAAATACAGTAATTGTTTGCTTTTTAAATTTCAGGCAGCTATAGAACACTGATATATCTATGTGATGAGCCACCTGCCACAGTTGCCTACTCTATCCCAGTAACAGATTCATGAGAAGCCTTATAGATTGCTGCAAACAAAATCTGGAAAGGACTGGTATGTTGCACAGGAAGACAAAACTCACCTCTAGGCCACGGAATACCCCAGGGAATCGGGCCATGTTGCAGGAATTTTCCCATTACATAAATGGAGTATCTGTACTGGACTGTTCATCTCACTGCTGGGATGCAATGTGGGATGCACCAGGGAAGGTGGAGAAGGGCTCTGACAATGCCAGTACCAAGCCCTCCACAGTGTGCAGGCTGTAATCACCCTTCTAGTTTTCATCAGCAATATACTTCACAAGCAAGTAATTTCAAGACTTAAAGGAGTAGAAAATTATGTGTTAAATATAAAAGCATTGTGATGCTTTTTTCAAAAAGCATTTTATTGTAACAGACTAAATAAAATCTATTCAGAGTGCATAAAAGAAATAATTCAATGCAAAGAATGGAAGCACTTAAAAGTGTTTTACTGTCATATACAGGGCCAAATTAATTTTATTCTTGGAAAGAAGAGTCTGGTTTTTGTAAGCCATTTACTGTCAAACTAAACCACAAGCACTTACTCCTAAAATTAAACGTAGAAAGAAATGCTGAGCATTTTAAAAACATTATAGTTTTAATAAATTAGTACATTTGTAAGCACTTCTGTAACATGTATGTTTACACCCTACTGGAGATGTGCTTAGGTTGTATGGAAAAAATTATCATAACTTAAATATTTTTTAATGCTAGTACAGTCTCAGTTGTCAACAGTGTCTTTCTCATCCAAGGAGATATTCCTCTTGGGTACAAAGCATTAGAAATTTATGTCTACTGCATCCTTGTGCTGCTCCAGTCATTAAAAGATGATCATCATCATTGGCTGTAATGTAGAAATTGAGTCATATCTTTACATAAATGCCAGCCACTCGTGTCATCAGCTACAGCCTGGAGGCCTGAAGGGCAACAAAAGGGCCATTCATATCCGCTTTGCAGTATGACATTTGTCTTGATGATTTTAGTCCTTATACCACAGTATTTGTACCTGTCCCTGTTCGTTGTTTCCTAGCAAAACCCAATCCTCTAAGTAAATCTTCTCATTAGATATTAGCAATTTTAGAAATCAATTTCTTTTAAACTCACTTACTCTATACCTCACTCAAAATCCCCTGGCAGTGTCATTTCCTCTGCATCCTCAATGCAAAAGCAAGCAAAAGAAATGAGCCAAGGAAGCAGTACAACAAACAGGATCTACACTCTCTGCTCCATGTGTATTTTTGAAAGGAGCAGCAGATTATTACTGTGATAAAATGAAAATGCCATTAACCATCTCAAATCAATAAATATACAGTGAAATGAATACTTCTAATTTATTCTTAGCCTCATTTGTATTATGCATTTCATTCTTACCAAAGGAAATATGCCATCAGTTTTCACCTTGACATTACTCCAAGCAGAATTAAGACTCAGAATACAACACTTACACAATTAGCTGATAGAGATTCACTGTGATTTCTAATCTTTTACTTCTTTTATATACTAGGTATCTCTGGAGAATCAGATGTTTTTGCCCTGATATTTAGTGTATGAAGCACTAAAGCAGAGAACCAGCCAAACAGGATTCCTGTGAGTCACTATGTAGTTAACACATTTACTTGTGGGCTCTTTATGCTTTTGCAAGCTTTACATAGGATCTTAGCCTCTTCGGATCTTTGTTTTCCCATTTAAAAGTCATGCCCACCTTTGTGCAACAGCCCTGCGAAGATAGGTCCAGATGTAAAAATAGAGGCTATTTTACTTCTCTGTAACAGCCTGTTTGCTACTTTACAGGGTTTTAGTATTAGTTCTTACTTCTCACACAGAATGACTCCTTCCTTCCCTGTAGAAACTCCAGTCTCATAAAAACTAAGTTTACCTCATCCAAGCAATTACTTATTTCTCAGTATTTTCTATGGCTTTCAGTCCAACTCATCTGAATATGACAATCCCCACCAGATACTATGCAACTTTGACAAGTTTTACCATCTTAAGTTCTCCCATCTATAAAACTGTTATTACCATTATAAAGTTATTCAAAATGTTATGTTTGAGCATAATATTACACTATTTTCTTAATTTCATTTTTAAGATTATTTAGAATTTCACATGAAAAGATAGTACAAATAAAGAGGGGAAAAAAGATTGAAACATGTTGCTTTCTTTCTTCCACTAACTGCTCCTTTACATTCTGCAATAGAGACCTCTGTTTTGCTACACTCATGAATTCTGCAACTTCTTGAAAAAAAGTAATTACAAGAAATAAGGTAGGCATGAAAATCAAGTTCTTTGTGGAATGCAACACTGGTTGCCTGAAACACCAAGTTTGTTTCAGTCAAACGTGTCTTTTTCCAAGATATTTTTTGCTAGGAGTAGCTATAGGACAGGGCTCCCAATTCTCTTCAGCTGTAACCCATTCTGAATATCCAGGTGTACCAAATAAATGGCTTAACTGACACATCTTATAAAAACTTATTTCCATCAGAGCCTAGTTTCATAGTAATTAATGGATTAAAATGTTATTCTGGATGTTAGAGCTCACAAATCTTCAATCTGTTGCCAAAAACATTCTTCTTCATTCACACCACGTTTTATAGAGACATTGAGAATCATATGAAACTTCCTTGCTTTCCAACTGCTACCTGTCAGACATAGGCTGCCAGATCCTAGGTTTGCTCTTCAGGAAGAAACTACTGCATTATTACTCAAATACTCTCTGTAACAAAACAGAAAATATTTGCATTCCTCAAATTCAGAATATTACATTCTGACTTCTAAGTGATTTTTCCTTTTTTTTTAAGTAGAGAAGCACAAAAATTATCTCAATTACATGTCCTTATTTTCTCTTGTAAAAACTTATGTCCATATTTTGGGAAGCCAGATACACCTGGTGTGAAAATTCTAATGAAAATTCACCAAATCTGACGTAGGTTCTAGAAAATCAAAACTAAAAATTTTACTCAAAGACAGCTGCTCTAAACAACAGGACTTATAGGTCAAAAGATATGACTGTTCCAAAACTCTTGGGGTTTAGTGATGCAATGTGTACTTCTGCTCCTTAACCTAGATTTGAGTTTCTCATTTGATAAATATAAACATTTTCTGCTGAACTTTCACAAAGGCCAGGACAAACATTTCTGATGCATGTGTTCATGTATTCCTAATTGGAAAAAACCCCATTTTAAACTGCTAAGTTCCCAAGGAAGCTAGTAGCTCAACTCTTACAGTCATGTACATGTCAGGAAATGCCAGTTACAACAGGTCATATAGTATTGGTTAATTTCTATTTCCACTTAGAAATACTGAAGCCTGTTCAGCGACACAATTTCTAGCACATTCCTCATGTTGTTTCCTGTGTCACATCCACAATTAGTGTTATCCACATATTACTGTCAAGGCTCTATAACCTCTCAAATGGCCTTTTCCTCTACTAAGGAAACTTCTTAAAGATGGCACCAAACATTCCCAAGTAAAGTCTGAACTGTAAACAGCAGTCCTCCCATAACCATACCAAGAAAAGCACAACAGTGAAACTGAGTTTCTTTTCATCTCTATAGTACCCTGTTTCACAGGTACTTCACAAATTTGAAGCCCATTTCTAGAGCAGAATCTGTAGAGAATTACTGAGATGCTTAATTAGATTCATTTATTAAACCAGAAGAATAAAAATTAGTATTCCTAATATTTAAATATTTTACCATCCAAATTTTTTTTTAAACAGCTTGGGTAGTAGTTCTGAATGTGGCAGTTTATGCACTAAAATGAGAAGATGAAGTATCTGTCAATTCACACTTTGAACAGTTACAAAGCCATTCTAACTACAAATTACCCTTTCCTTTGGCAGCTAAATCTGCCTTAGATAGACAAATTTAAAACTAGATTTAAAACCAAGCTAGTACCATGCTGCTAAAACAATCACCCTCCACTCCCAAAGATGTAAGAGTTTATACATAGCAGTGAGTTGGAGGTTTGAACAGCCCAACTGCAGGGCTCACACTGCCTTTGGAGGGCAGCCCTGAGGCAGGGGAAGGGGCTGAACACCTCTCAGAAGGCAAGAAGTAGAGGCTCAGGAAGAAGTTGCCACAGCTTCAGCCTCATCAGCTGGTGATGTACTGGGTTGTTTGTGCTTCCCAAGGGAGCATCTGGCTCCTATCCAGAGCTGCAGACCCCTCAGGCACACATTCCCACCCCATCCCAGCACTGGGGGTTCTTCACTTCCACTCGTTCCCACAGTGAACCACTGTATGGGGACATACCCAAAACACTTTCAACATGGTCAGACCTGTAAAACTAGACCCATAACAATTTTTTTTCCCCTGTCCTGACTAGATGCCTGAACTGGCTTCCTGAAGAAGCCCAAGCATACACAAGGGCTAGGGAAGAAAGGGGAGGGCTGCAAGAGTGGCATCCAGAGCCTGATTTATCACAGACATGCTAACCACATATTTAAAGCCTCTGTGAATATATATCTTACTGAAGGGACAAGAAATAAACTCAAAATAAGTACTAGTGGAAGTTAGAAGATCAACTCAAATGCCAGAGTGCAATTTTTAGAGCTCACTGCAGTCAAACGTTAATGGCAAATGGCTTTCCTTGGCCCTTCATGTGCTTATTGTAAATGGCCAAATTCACCATTTCCTCTGTACTGCCACTTTTCATTTCTTGTTTGAACTTAAAAAACAGGAAAGTAGTCATGAAGTAACAGGAATTACCAGGGGAAGCGCAGTACTCTAGAAAAACTCAACTTGCTTTTGTGATCGGTGTGCAGTTTAACGTGTTCCTATCACTGCCAGCACACACACAGCTGTCCAACAATGGAAAAACTCAGTGTTCTCATCAGCCACACTGTTCATTGCCATCAAATACTCTGGATGCCAAGAGGCTTTCCATCTAGCATTAACCCAGAGCTCCTGTGAGGTAGAAAACATGTTTTTAGGATTTCTAAACTCGGAAGAGTCTTGGTAAAAGTAGTTACGCATAGACACTCTGCCCACACCCCGTAAAGAAACACTGACAGATCAAGTGGGAAGGTTTTATCAGAGGCAGCTGTTACTATTGACAGCTCCAAGGTAACTCTTGCAACAAACAGGTTTGAGCTCAGGGTTTTTTTGGAGAGATTCCTGCTCGGCTAGAAACAGCAGTGCAGCATTGCTCAATCCCATTTAACCCTTTGACAGCAGCCTCTCAACCTCACTCCAGATGGGCTAGCTGCATTTTTGACATTAGTCACTGCCATCAGGTCCTGATTTCTTTCACAGCTGCATTCCATTTCAAATGAGCTTGGAAGAAACACCTTTTGTGCAGAAATACATTGGGAACTCTTGGGGGAAAAAAAAGGAAAAAACCCACGACAGTAAAACCAAACAAATCTAACAGCCAAATCACATTCCAGTAACTTCAGCTTTGGAGGGAAAGCGGGACAGGCCCCAGCAGATTTTGCCAAGAGGCATAGTCCGGGCTGCCCAACCTTGAAGTGACCCAAGTGCTCACTCCAGTACTTTACTTCATTTGGCCAGGCAGGCTGTCCTTGACCCCATCTCACCCTCACACTGGCTCTGACCACACGTTAGGACAGCGCACGTCACCACCTGGCAAAGCTTTCTGGTAGTGGCAGGCTGAATTGGCCTTCTTTAGGGACAGAGTAGCACCAGAAGAGTCCAGATCAGGTCTTCCCTCTGGTTCCAGCAAGGTATTTCTTAGGCTGCATCATGTCACTTCACACTCACTCTAGTGGGAAGAATGGAAGCACAACTTTGTTCCTCATGTAATCAGCTAAGCATGATTTTTAAATTTTTTTTTAAAACCAGAGAAGCTGAAGCTATTCTCAGTGACTCTGCAGTAGTTAACCCATGAGATACCACCTCATGAGTTAAAGCCTAACTTAAAGTTTCTCCCCGAGTTATCCAGAGGTGGAAAACTACATCAAAGGTGTCCTCAAAGGATACTTCAGACAAATAATCCAGTGGCCAGCTAAGATTGTTAGCTGTTCTGGACTCCACTCCTTACCCTAAAGGAAAAAATCCCAAACAAATGAAAAAAACTGAAACTACTCTTCACAGTGTTCCCTAAAACAGGGAAATCCTTCAGGATATTTCCCCCACCTAACTTAACAGATTTGAAGTATTCCTTATAGCTCCACAGCACCAGAGTCCTTCTCATCCCTATGGTATTTCCACAACAGTAAGGCAGTGAGTCTTCAGCAAGTATTGTCTTATCCCAGGAAAGAAGAGAACAACCTTGAAATCAATAACTGCTATGAAAATACATCAATGTGTCATATCTAGCTCAATTTCATGTGCTAAAACTTAACTGTCCAAGACTACTAATTTTATATAAATTGACAGATTTTTTTTCTTTCCATCTGCAAAGGATTAACAAAGAGGAATAAGGAGCGAAATCACTTGTTTCTTCCATGCAGTTCTCTCTTCCCTCCATCTTCAACATCACTTTTTCCTTAATTAAACTCCTCATTATTCTTAAAAAAACCCCCCACATTTAGGCTAAAGCAACCTGTAAAATAGCCTGGAAGAAGCATATTAGTATGATTGGCTTCTTCTCACTAACATGATATTTATGAATTATTTGCGAATTTTAAAATGTTACAATACAAAATATTTGAGAGAAGAAACTAAGTAAAGACATTTAGTATGAGTTACCAAAAAAAAATCAGTGTGCTTATTCTACAGTAATTAGAAGATTGTGCAGAAGTTTAGCAGTGAGAATTTCAGTTATAAATTTCACAATATCATGTTAGATGACAGGCATCCAAAAATCCTGTATCAAATTGCTTCGAAGATCTCAAACTAGTTTCTTAGGCAGAGAAAGGTGTTCCAACCAAGAGTTCAAGAAAATCCAATCAAACCAATAACAGAAAACTGGCTAAGAGCCACTGCTCTTAGAGTTGAACCAGACTAGGAGATAAATGCAGTATTTTTAGATTAAATGAAAGTAAGCAGATAGGATCCCATGAGAATGTTACACTTCTGCCAGCATACTAAGACAATTTACTGCTTTTCCATATATCAGACTGTAAAATCAACATGTAGCAGAAGAGTTGAAATGAAATTGATACCAATCTTACATTAGTTACAAATGCACGAGAAACGGCGATTAAAGCCTGTATCAGCTGTGCAGTATAAATTCATAACTGTGATAATTTTCTTGACTTCAGATTTTTCTTTTCTCAGAAGTTTTCAAAGTAGACCAACAGTTTCTAGTATAGTATCAAACTGATTAGGTCATTACATATTTCAAAAAGACTAGAAAAATTAACATTAAACCACATCAAATTAATTCTACTCTATAATTCCAGATGCATTTCTATAATTTTATTAATAACTTTAAGACACCATCAGCAATGCAGGATTCAATAAATAAAACTGTAACAACTCAGACTTTATTCTGAGTAGCTCAAAAACATATCCACCTCTCAAATACTCTTCCATCCAATGTCAGGTAACAAAGCAAGGCCATGTAGATTATCTGTTGAAACTAGTCTTTCCTACAAGGGCAGAACTTGAAGTATACGCTGAAGGACTCTAACTACAAACATTTAAAAACTCTTCTAAAGAGCATGTAAAGCTGCAGAGACCCTAAAGCCCAGTGTCATGGGTTTGATTTTTTTTCTATCCAATTGATGCCAGAAGCATAACCTCCACAGGAAAATAGAAACCACTGGAATGGAAACACAAAATTTAGTATCCGTATATTAATATTTTCTGAAGCAATTGCTGAGAAGAGTTCAAAGCTGAGAGTTTTTACCTCAGACTGCAGGTGCTGGATCACAACTGTTAATGCTTCAAACTTCTGGTTACTGGACGTCAGGAATTTTTTCAGCTGCAGGATGATTCCACTTTGAGTCTCACATTTTGTTTTGTATTGTGTCAACTCAGCTGCTTTTGTGCCAGGTGAACGTGCATCTGTGGAGGCTTGAGTCCGTACACACGAGCTCTTGGGACTCCGCTGCTTGCCCTTGTCAACTAAGACAACAACAACAACTCATTAATATGCATTTCATGCTGAAATCTCACCAAAATGTAAAGGACAGCTGCAAATGAAAGTAGTTATAAATTCCTACAAACACTTGCTGAAGTACTAACTAGAAGAAAGGGTTATTTCAGTAGCTCTGCAGAGCAGACACTATCAATCTGTTAATTCCTAACACCACAACCTTGGATACAGTGTTTTGCATTTCATCCTCACCTTCATGTATTCTCTGGTGTACTTTTCAGCATACTCTTCACGTTCTGCTTTGAACAAATACTTTTATAAAATGCAAGATCTCTGTTATCCTACCTATTCAGTAACTTATTTCTAACTTAAGAGTTGTCCACTTCTGTGTGCAACATGGATTTTATATTTCATGCACTCTAAAGTACTGGTGAATACAAAACCATTTTTTCTACACTTCTTTTGTTATTTTTCTTCCTTTTAATATTTTAATTGCAAAAAGTCACTTCTCTGCAGCTCTGGTCTGAGCTTTATTAACTAGAGGTCTTGCAGCATTTCTTAGTGATGGCAATTTTCAGTCACAAGGATAAGAACTTAAAAAAGCTCTAAAATGTAATATATTTCAATATATATTCACAGTCCTGAAATTACAATGTTGATTTAATATTTTTAGTTATGTGGCAACTTCAATGCTTTCACAGTACACAATCATCTCATGTCAGAGGAAACCAGATTACATAAAACAGCAGTTGACTTGCAAACACTGTATAGGTTACAGGTTTCTCTGCTGCCTTCAGACTGGAAAGGGAGTACAGTACTGCTGTGCTTCCCCCCTTGATCACAAAGGGAATGAGCAAACACTTTTGCAATAAAAGGCTGATGCAAGAGATAAATATCCCTTGGCAGTTTAATGAAGACATCTAAGCAGATTACTTTGTTCAGTTTCAACTTAACAAGATTTCTTCACGATAGAGTGAAAAAACCTGAGAGGCAAGATCTGGAGAAAAGAAAAATAGGAACGTGAAGAAAAAACAGGTGACAAACTAACCAACAAGATTTAATCCTTTCTGAATCCCAAGCACCTGGTTTGTTTTCCCTAGACTTCTGCTCAGAGAGGCAGACTGTTAAAGGGTGTATTTTCAATTAGAAACAATACCATCCTGCAGTTTAATAGCAGAGCGGTATCAACCCAAATCAAAACACGAATTTGTATGACAAAAGGATCGAGCTTGGCTGCCAGTTCTAGTTATTTTTACCCCCATTCAACTAACATGACCATTTCTTTTCTCACTGTGCAGACATAACAACATCTTTTGAGTAGATATTTTTACACAAATGCCAGTTCACATCTGAGAGCAACCACGTAAAATTTTCAGCAATCTTATGGACAACACTGTGTGTAGGAAACTACTAGTTGCCTTCTGAAGCTCCTTCAAAAATCACAAGAGATAACAATCAAGAAGAGAGGAAAAAAAAAGGAGCAGGGACTAGAGAATAAACATGTACAGTCAATTCTTCCCTTCCATACTGGCTTACATACTCCTACTCTCTCTTATATTCCACCTCCTGTCCCGAATGCTCCACTTATGACAAACAGAGAACTAGAACATTATTCTTGATTAGGAGTACCGGGTGAATCCACTGGTACAGACCCTAATGTCATTATTTAATTAAATATTTGAAATTAGTTTTACAATTATTTCTAGGCCTCTGACAGAGGTGTGTTAAATCTGAACAAATGTTTGCACTTTTTACTCTGGGAAAAAATTACATCACACAGTTAGTTAATTAATGAAGAAATTTCATTTAAATACAGTGATAGAGCAGCTAACCACAAATGACAAAAGGCTCCAAATATCCACTGCTTCCAGAGTCCAGTCAGGCTTTATCACTTTGTCAGTTTCATATCACTGCTTTTATCCTGCTGCCCAGACCACCAAGTATTTTTTCCAAGAAGCTCATTCAAGCATCCAACCAAGTCAGCCCTCGATACTGTACTAAAAAAAGCTGAACAAAAAACATGCATGAAGTGAAACTCAGTGACATTCCTGCTGGCAATTGTATCATAGACATGCGCTATACACAGCCACTTTGAATGCTGAAAAGCAGGACTCCTCTGTAGCATGAACTGCCTCTACAGATTAACACCACTGACACCAGGGTGTTTATTTATGGCCTACGTACCTCTGGGCAATGACAGATCGTTTCCAGATTTGTATAGAAGGCATGCTGTGGTGTCAAAACAAAAGCCACGCTTTCATTAAGACAAAAGCATCATAAGTCTGATTACTGATACCACATCAATGACAGAGTCTAATTTAAAGACAGTATTGGTTAACAGCTGAAGTCCTTCTCACTTGGGCCTGTTCACCTGCCACCTCTATACAGACAGACTTGTAAAGAAGAACAATTGCCACCTTTAAATTAGGTTCTGGACTCCTCTCCAACAGGCTCAAAACCACTTTACCCAATGTAAGTGAAAAAGCTCAGTTTTGGAAGACTGAAAATCAGATTTTTAAGTACTGCATGTAGTACAGTAACTGGACAGAATCACATCTAAAGTCCTATCCCTCATACCAATGAAGAAAAAGAAATAGCAGTGATTTTGTAAAGACTAAGCCTTTTGATCATTGAATCATACACAGAGGATTTGAGGTGGATATTGGAAAAGGTCCACAAATCCTCTCACTCTCTTTACAGTCATTGTACGGATGGCACAGCAGCTGACTCTAGTTCAATGAGAAGACCATTAAACCCATTCCAAGCTTCTCCATGAAGCAAACTGTCTCCCATACACAGTTTCTCTAGTTAATAGCTGTTCAGAAGCAAGAAATGCACAACTGTCAGTACATAGGGTGTGTTCCATAAATTTACATTTAGGTGCTGGGGTTCTGCCCAGTACTTGACATAGTATTTGTCTGGCTGGCTACCTCAGAGTTGTGTTGTGCTGCTGGTTTCCTGAGCCTCCCTATCTTGTGCATTGTTGCTGTATTACCAGAAAAAAATCTATAACACACTTTTTTGGTTTGCAGAATCAAATCAAAGCCTTCCTTTGCATATCATAGGAAAATACGTGTAGTACTATCTACACTAACTAGAAGTTATTTTAAGCAAGAGATTAAATTTCTAGAAATATCTACATTTCTTAAAAGCATTCAAAATAATTTCTTGACAAGCACAAGTAGAAAAAAACCTCACTTCTCTCCCCACACTTACAGTCACAAATGTCTTACCCCCAAGCACCTTCTTTTCACATTCCTCATCCAAATTGTTAGCTTCCACAGGTCTTTCAAAACCGAGGTGCGTCTGGTGTAAGCATTTTTCAAAGAAAAATCCTTGCTCAACATTTTCTCTCGTGGGAAGATGCAGGCTGGTAAAAACTTTCTGCCTCTCCTCCATTTTCTGGAAAGCCTTGTCTACACATGTTAAATTGGTGCTCACTTCTTTGATCAGTAAGACCAGATCAGCCTGAGTATTTAATCGAGCTTCCATTTCTTCTCTCACTCGCTGGATTTCCTCAAGCACAGTTCTTATATCCAAGTGACTGGACTTCACCTCTGCTTTGAGATCTTCTTTCACCTGTTGCTGGCTCCTCTGCAATGCTAACACTGTTCTGATTTCCTTCTGAGATGTTTCCACATCATGCTTTAGTGCCTTCTGCCCAGCCTGCATTGCCTCCTGGCTAGCTTTCACTTCTGCCAACAGAGCAGCGATGCACTCCATCCTGATCCCACGGGAGTCGCAGGACCTCTTCCAGTGTCACAAGTTCCAAGCAGTCAGGGACATTTGTGAGCCAGTATCAGATTCCTCCTGATAGCAAGCAAGCTAGCACATAGCCCTTGGTATGGTATCCTACCTCAATTTACAGCACCCTGGAGTGAAGGTACTAAGTAAAAGTCTCGTACAAGGTGAGCCAAAGGCACTACATAAAAGACTTCAACAAGCAGGGCTGTAGTCAGAGCTTCTTCTCAGGACTCAGCCAGAGCACTAATCAGTTTAATTGGCAGATTATGCCACACCTGAATTTTTTAAAATCTTTTGCTGACATCATTGTACGTGGGACGTCACCCCAAAAGCCACTCCCAGAAGTCATCTGATCTGTGCATCAATCAAAGTAGGCCTGGGCATCGGTAACCAGGTTTGTTGCAATGAAGCCAAACACTCTGTGAGAACGCAGTGGCCCTTCCTTTACAACACAAAGGCTCAAAGGAAGCCTGAATCGCCTGCAGGAACTGAGAGCCAAACAGTTCAACAGTGTGTAGTTATTTTAATTGTATATTCAACAAGGTGATTATGCACCTGTCCTTCTGCTAATGTTTGCAGTGAGGGCTCAGGAGTACCTCTGTGGGCACATTTGATATTGCACCATTCCCATTGAGTGCTCTCCTTATTCACGCAGCAAGCAATACTCTTTTGGCAATTTCTGGAAGAACACAGTTCCTGAGGAAACCCTCTAATCCACAAACAATAACGAGTTATCACAGCAATACGGGAAAACTGACGAATAAGAGATTTTTGGCAGGTTGAGGCCAAGCCTTTTAGCTACCAGGTCTGAGTGTTAACTTTTCTCTCTAAAAGCTAAGGCCTCTTACTTTTAAGCACAGAGCTCCTAATAGGCCTAGGCTCCATGTGAAAGCAGGTAGATTAATGACACCAGGCTGATAGCTGTCGTGTTACACAGCAGTTTAATTACCCAATCACTGGGTTCAGTTTGGAAAAAATGACCAATACCATGTAGATCTTCAGAAGGTGTCAGTCTCTACTTTCAAAGAGGTGTGCAAATACTTGGCACAACACCCAGCAGAACAGGACTCAAGACCACACAAGCTGGAGCTCAGGAGAACTTGTACACCACACCTTTGGCCCTGTCATGACTCCAGGATGCTTTCAGAGGTAGTGATGATCCCAGAGCAGAAACCTATGCTATTCCACCAAAAACTGTAATAACTACCATCAGCACTATTTTGGACTGGGAAGCATCACTAGGAATGCCCATAGCCCATGCACAGATCTAGGAGTTCCAAATCACCACAGTGCTGCTGGTGAAAAAGCCAATCAGGGAAGTCCTGCCTTCAGTGAAAGCTTACTGCTGACTTGCCAGGCACACTAATGGGACCAGGAAGATATCAGAGATGCACCCTCCATACAGAGCACCTCATAGCTTGCAAGTACTGCCTGTCTGTTCTGCTGTCACAGCCCCTGGTGAACACAAAGTCAATGGTGGAGTTTTCTTTTGAGTCTCTGTCTCATTGGCCAGAAGGCCAGACAGGCCTTTCTGATGGGATTTCCCAGCACGGCTACAGGCTGCAGGTAGAGTTTCTTCCCCTTTTGGCTCCTTGCCCCATTTGTAGCTGAATAGCTATCCCAAGAGCTCCTAAGCATTATTATTCACAAAGTCACCACTAAAGACTAGTACACAGGTTGCAGAAGCCCAGTCTGAAGTCTGAACCCAGGTAAGATCTTTGACAAAAGCTTCAGGTAGGTGAAGAGAGCCAGTTAAGAGCAGGAGCAGTACTTCTGTATCCTGTATGAACAGCTGCAGTAATTCACATGAGCAGTGTAAGTCTTCATTCCACCCTTCACCATATTTTAGTAGTTCCTAAAAATCTCATTTCGTGAACCATTTTCAAAGATCTTGTCAGACAGCAAAATCCATCTGAAATTATTTCCAACTGGTTCCAACAATTGTGATCCAGCTGGGAAACAGGTGAAAGGAAGGGTTTTCCCAGACTCATGGATGTAACCATCCAACATCTTAATCTTCCTAAAAACTTCAGGCAGCAAACATGAATCCTGTGTTTATACTAAGATAAACAGCTCAAGTGCCATTCTGCTTAAATTTCACTTTCTTATTATTTTAAAAGTATAGTTCCATGAAGCAGTGATTCAGCTGAGTTAACACAAAACAAAACCAAAAAAAACCAAAACAAAACACACTCCACAAAAAAAGGTTTTTGAGGTAATATAAAGTTTCCAACTGATAGCCCTAGGTTCCTCTGTAGTGAAAGAGGTTCCCTGAGACACTGACTCAGAGCACAGTCCTAACTGCAACATCAGTGAGTGCTTGAGGGAAGCCTTTCTCTATAAGATACTCTGAAATCCTGTGTGACAAAGCTCAGGTGACCAAATTAGGTGCTGCAATTGTCCTTGCTGTCCAACATCACCAAATCCAAAAGCTACAGCCTCCTCTCTACAAGTGTGTGCACCCACCCTAATTGCCGGGTGTTCTCTGCTATTATGTAATACACTGAAGAAAACTTCTCTTTGGAAACTGGTCTCTTGCTCTATAGCAATACATTAATTCTACCCAGAATTAATATACTGCAGTCAACGTGTTTGGTATCTTCCTCACTTCAACTAAGATGGGCTGATTGATCATAAAGAATCTCTGGCAATTTACAAAGATCACCCTCTTGACATAGATTTCAGGCAGATTTCCTTTACTTCTCTCCACCCTGTAAGATTCTTTAAAATCTTACCTAAAATTAAATTCATAGGTTAATACTACAAAGCAAATTTTAAGTCCACAGAAGTTGTTGCTACTCTGAATTTTACAACCAGTCTCTCAACAGGAACACTTGATAGCTGATGACAGATGAAGAATATTTTATCAATGCACAAGTTTCCCAACCTAGAATTCATTGTCTCAGAATTATCCATTTCTCCTGCTGTACATCAGTTTATGCTCCAGCTAAGATGTCTCTATCCTTGATGCATCCCAAGTGTCTTAACATTTTCTTCTGTTTAGGAAAAAAACTCCTGATTTCATAGACTATCATGAATCGATCTTTGTCGAGGATTTCCTCCTAAAAGTACATTAAGGATTAGGGCAGAAGAAAAAAGGACTTCATTTATTCAAATAAAATCTGGTCTGTTTTGTGTGGGATATGTTTGAGGTTTTTTGGAGGGCATTTCTTGTTTTTAAGGTTTCTTTCACATTACAGAAACACAGAAATCCCCTCATTACAATGTGTAAAAGTTGTATGAGCAATGCAACAGGAAGACCAATCAACCATTTGATCACATGGCTGTCATTTTAAAGTTTGCCTTGTGACAAGCTATGTCCATCAGGAGAGGACACCTTAAGAACATCCATGTAAATAAGGAAGCTGTTAGGTTTCATCTGTAGCAGTGCATACAGTACCTTTGAGAGGACCTGGAAATTCAGCTAGCTGTAAATTACCACTCTAAATTCTTCCAAAACCCCTGCTCTGGGCCGTCACATAACCCAGGTCAGACAAAGACATACGGAAAGCAGTCACAAAACTAAATTAATGGTGTCTGCAGAGGGCCTGGGAAGGCTGGATTTGGATGGAAGTCTTTGAACCCCCCCAGGCCCTCCACAGCTTGGTCAACTCTAATTTTTGCTTGCATCCATCTTGGCAAGTAGTGAACACACACCTTCCTGCTGTGCCTCTCAGAGCCCAGGCTGGTGACTGTACAAACACAGACTCCCCTGAAGAAGCGATGTTTTGCTTCTAAGCTCTGCCTCAGGCCTGTCTGTACAGCTGGTGCAGACAGTCTCAACTTGCTCTGTTCACACTTCAAGCATGCCAGCCATGAGCCAGTTCTAGTTCACAGCAAAGAGACTTCATTTTTCAGAGTGGTACCTGAATAATCTGCTCAACTGAAATGCTTAAGATGCTGTACCTCAGAAGCTTCTTTAGCTTTGGTCTTGTCTCAAAGCAACTGGGTGAAGACAAATAGCACTTCTCATCTTGCATCTCCCCCTGCATCAGCATGATATGAAGCCCAAATGCTTCCTAAAGCAGTACGGAAGCTCTCCCTTTCTTCTACTCTTACTGTAACCTCTTGAGTTTCCCTTTGTTAATGTCTGGCACCAGCCCATGTCCAGGAACACCAGCTTATTTCAGCTGTCATCAAATCCTTTTCAAGTTGTTCTGAACAAACCAATCAACCACCAGACAGGCTTTTAAAAAAGATGCAAGAACTGAACAAAATTTAACTGCAGGCAGGTGAAACCTGACCTAGGTGCTTGAACTGACTCAGCAGGAGTAAAACACACAGCAGAAATCTCTCTGCCTTTTTTTTTTTTTTTTTTTTTTTTCAGGGGTACAAAGGTTTTTCAGCACGTATTTTTTAAATGCTGTACAGCCTGAAGGGGGAGTGCAGAGTCATCACATATTATTCCAGGCATTCAGTTTGAAGCACTGTTTCTGAAGTCTGTGTCTATGCTTATCCACCGATTTTATTACAGCACTGACTTCTAGCCTCAATGCAACATTTTAAATCCATCCCTTTTCACTCCCCACTTCTAGCCACAACTGGCTACTATCTTTAGACACATGATAACGAAAAGGAAAGGGAAATCTCAGAAGTATGTACGTTCTTTTAAAATCGCTCCACGGTTCTCATAACATTTTTTACCTTATGTGCCACAGATGTGTTTTACAGAAACACTAGTTGGGTTTTGAACATCTAATATACAAAGTGATTTTATCTTTGCATTCACAATGTATTTTGCCAAGTTTACAGAAACTAATATGTGAATTAAGTTTTCATAGCTCAGGTGGTTAGAGCATGGTTCTAATGATGCCTAGGTTGTGGGTTCAGTCCCTCTATGGCCATTCACTTGGGAGCTGCACTCAGTGACCTTTTCCACCTCCAAATATTCTGCATAATTCTGTGTGATCCAGCTAGTGAATATAAAGCATGTGTATGAGTCACATGTGTACTATAAAGATAAAATTACTAATAAGCCCACCATACATTCAGAGATGACCACAAACAAAACAAACAAACTCGGAATGCAATGCAATTTACAGAAAACAATTCTAATGTGCACCAGCTTGACTACCAGGGCATCAGGGTTGTCCTGGTTATTTTCCAAATAACCAAGGGTGATATTGATGCTTGATTTTTAAATTTTTTTTTAGCTTGTTCTGAACTGGGACAAAGCCTAACACATGTCAGTTACCCATCCAGTGCTACATACCACTGCCTGAAGGAAAAGAAAAGGAAGATGGCAGAACTAGTTTATTGAATTAGAAAGCCTAGAGTATGGGTGTTTTGATATGAGAGGGATTAACCATATCTACACGAACGAAACTACTTCATACACCTTAAAAAACCCCCACTGTCATCCATTCTTAATGACAAAGAGGACAAGATGGAAAGTAATTGCATGAGCATATTACGGTGTGCTGATACTTTGGCCAATGAGGACTGAACTAAAGACTGAAATATATCTCAACATATTATCCTCAGTTTAGGTATCTGAATTCTGCTACATGAGTTCATCATACACACTACAGGCAACCTGAAATCTTTGAATTTTCTTACTTCACAATATACAATATACTAGAGGCTATACTTATTTTACATAAGGGGTTTATGTTTCAGTAAGTTTCTAGTTCAGTTATTTCTCTGAGTAGGCAAAGAAACATGTGAAGCCGTCCTCTTTTTTTTCTTATAGTTGCAGCTGTGCCTTGTCATCCATGAAGTACACAACTTCCAAAAAAAACCAAGCATGGAGTGATGTTGAAGACTTGTGTCTCTCCCTCCTGCTTCTATGTTCTCTGACTCTGTTCTCTCCCTAACTCCTGTACAAAAAGTTGCTCCTTACTGTCTGGTGCCCTCTACTGCTTCATCAGAAGTACAGGATATGGCACATTTTTCCCCTTTGTTCTGCAGCCACTGTCTATAAAATTCAGGATCCAGGGTCATTGGGGACAGGGATTGCACCATGATTAGTTCATACTATTGGCAAACCCTTTCCAGATCAAATGAATTGCCTCCCCAGTACAAATCCCAATCCCTTAGTTTGTCCATATCCTTCCTGGATCCACTCAGAGAGTGTGTGTAATGTTACAGAAAGGAGACTAGTACCAGATATGTGTAGAAAACCCTCACACAAGACCTGAGAACAGAACCATGTAAATACAGCCCTCTTCCTTTTTGAGCCTTTGCAAAGATCCCAGCTCTCACACACGGGTGAAATGGCTGAAACACTGCCCGAAAGGAGGAAGCCATTTAAGCTTCAACGCTTGAATGCATTCCCTCTTTAACACTGCAGTCACCCTACCATGCTCAACGTCAGGAATACAGGGCTGGAAGAAGCCTCCAGAAACCACTTACAACACTCCTGGTTGAAGCAAGGTATACACTACCTAGACACTAAAGGCAGTTCACCAGACTGCACAACTGTTTTAAGTCTTACCACAAAACACCTTGCTGCATTTTTTTTCACTATACATTTTCTTCCACATGATACCCACCCTGATTTCACATAGATTGTCATTGACTTAAGTCCCTCTTCATACCACATTTCACACAGACACTAACACGTTAACTGAGTTTTCTCTTCTGCTCTCACGCATGCAGAGCATCCTATGTCCTGGACAGTCAGATGTGAGAACAGCTTAACTATTTTTCAACTACTTTTTAACATGATTCCTTCCAAAAGAGCTTGCAAGCATTTTAAGTTATGCTAGGGATTAACATAAAGCAAATGGGAGAGACACTGTTACTTACAAATCCAAGTAAGAGAGGTTCACAGACTTAAATTTTCCCATCATAAATAAAATCTATATCTACATACAAAACTTGGCTTCAACAACCCTAGAAAGAACTAGGAAGAACTCCAAACAGGAGTCTTACAGCATATATAATTAAGATTTTAAGTTTGCAAACTACCTTCTGCTCATGTGCTATAGAGGTCTACTTTATTGCAGTAAAGGTAAAAATAACCCAACAAATCAATCAACCCAGAATGAATTTGGAATTTTGACTGAATGACTGAACTGCACTTTGCCACGTTGAATTAGAAGCAGGCACAATTGATAATTCCTTCTTCACAACCAACATATTAGAACATATACCAGCACAGACTAATGTTAGATAAAAGAAACTGATTTTTTTTTTCTCAGCTACTTAAAGTCCTTCAGAGAAGAGTATATGTAAAGCTTAGTAATTTGCAAGGAACCATAATCTTCCCTTGAAAATAACTGTACAAAAAAGGGACTTGGAAAATACATTTTTGACCACAAGACTAGCACATTAATATGCAACATTTTTTTCTTGTGCATTATCTGTACCTATCTTGGATAGAGAGGACAGAATGGTTTCTAGTTTGAACTCAAAAGCTATTTATTTAATCACCCTAGTGTGAGCTGATGCTATATGACTGTAAAAAATGTCACTGAAATCCTGCCTGAAGGATATTATGGAAGAAAAAGTAGGGCAGACAGTAGGAATTTAAAGAGCCTCCAGAGCCTTGCCTGTATTTTGCATTACTGCCTTTGTGCCAAAAGTGTTTCTGAAGCTGAAACACAGCTTCCTGTGTTTACGAAACTCTACAGCCATTTAAAAACAAATTCAGATTATAATAAAATTTACTGATAATGTTCTTTAAAAAGCAAAGTGATAGCGCTTCTAAGCACGTAGGAAGCACAATAATCACTGCTAAGTTATCCAATATAATCATACTTTACCTACGAAAAGATTACAGAAACTTCTATTCTAACATGTTCCTCATAAAATTGATGGCCACAGTTTGCAATTTCAAGTTACAAAACAAATAGCTAGCATCCAAATTCTCTATCTTGGTACATATAGAGTCACTTTGGTAAAAGAAGTCACAAATTTCTGAGTATAAAATAGAGTATAAACCAACTCAGAGCCAAAGCTAGGACAAGAATTTTTTCCAAGGATGTTAAAAAAAAAAAAATCAGTGATTATATAGGCATGATTATGCTTATAGGCTGGAAATGAACTGAGAAAAGTAAAGTTTGCAGCAACTGTTCAACTTCCCAAATCCTTTCAAGAATCAGTCCTAGCACCCTCGGGGGCTATGCAGAAAATGCTAATACAGTGGTTTCAACATTGTTGACTACAGTATCACTCAATGACTTTGCTTCAATCATCATCTTGATTTGTTTTATACACAGTTCAAAAGGACAACCCAGCAGACTGCTCCTCCCCAGCTACATTGACTTCATTTGATGAGTTCAGAATCAGTTCAGATCTGGTGTTTTCCCATGACTAAAAAATAACCAGCAATTACTTTACAAAAAGGGTTAATCTGTACCATCATTTCCACATAACAAGACACAGACACACCATCAGCCTCTTGGCAGACGAATACCTAGGTATGACAAGATTACATAAGGGAAGTTGCAATAAACTTTTCTGTATCTAAATAAAGGATTATGTATTTCTACATTGTTTCAGAGCTCTGTTAAGACTCTGAGTTACTCTAGATCAGTACTGATTTTCTAAAGCACTAGAAATGTTTTTTGCACGTAATCACCCCCACTGGGCTGGTTCACACAAGTGAAAGTAGTTTTTCTAATTTAAAGTTTAAGCACTTGTGCTTTTCATCCTTTTGATTACACCTATCAGCACAATTAACATTGTGCAAAGTCCCTGCAGAACCAAAGAAAATTTAAGCTATCAAAATTAGAGATTAACTTAAAACTTCAGGAATATGAATTTAAGGAGGCAGCAGCATAGCATGTTTTAAGGAATACCAACATAGTTGAACATGTGGCTAAAACTAAACTTGAAATGGCACTTTAAAGCTACCCTAGCAGTGAAAAACCATTTGCTGGTCAATAGAATGGAACAGCATCTTAACAGAACCACTTCAGCTGCTGCTGGTTAAAATCATCCATGCGAACTCAATCTTTCATGCTTCACTGCAAGTTCAAGACAGAAAACACCACATCTCAAGTGCCTCATACCAGCTCTAAGAGCTGCTGGAGCTCCACATTTTCAAAAGACACACAAAATACACTTATATAAATCTTGGCAGTCACCACATCAAGGACCTATTTGTGTATTTCCTGTCATGTTAAGCAGTTTTCCTGCTATTAAACAGCAAAGATATCTCCCCAGGGACATGCCTAGGACATTGCACACCATTGTTTCAGGAACAGCCTAAGTGCAACCTATCAGAGACTATCTGAAAACATCTTGCCAAGCTGAAAACAAACCAGAGAACAACGGGCAGCATCCAGCACTTTCATTAGCTAAAAATATGTCTCCACCCTTTGAGAGGCACAAAGTCCTTCTGCTGCTTGCTGAGAAGTTAAAGGAATTCTCTTTCCAGGCACTCCTAACCAAACTGCCCAACTGAAGACCATTTTGGCAAGTGCTGCCTGACAGGTACCAGTGCTCCCCTTGAGGAGGGACAGCTTGTCATGCCTGCTGTGGAGACCACGTAGTTCCTGTGGAGAAGGTTTAAAACACTCAGCATATCATTCCTTGTACTTCATGTTCCCCCGAGTCTCTTCTGTTCAAGCTAACAAACTACAAAGATAGCAAGCAGATTTCTGCCTAACTGGGTGGCAGGCTGGGAGGGAAGGAGGGAAAGAAGACTTCAGAAATTTTCTTGCAGAGCTGATACCTCAGGTAACTGGTTCACTGGGATACACCTACAACTTACCACAAGGACCAAAACCCACATGTGAGGTTAATCCCTGAGAAAGATCTCCAAATATGAACACCTTTACTTATGCCACAAACAAAGGAAACAAGAAAAATATTCACGGTGCATTACACATACATCTTGCCTTCCTTAACCTTAAATCCTAGCTGAGGTCCCTCCTGAAATAAAGAAATACATGTTTAACATGGTTATGCTACTCATTTCGTATCAAGACCTTTATCTTTTTAACTGGCAAAATGTCTTAATTTGATAAGTGAGTCAAGCAGGTGGCAGATTGTACAGTAATATTTGTGGAAATAAGCAAGCCATATTATGTGAGTTACACAACACTGCCATGTTTATGGCTAAGAAAAGCAAATTTTTTCTAGCTTTCTGTTTTATTTGGAGTAGAATAAATTGCAACTTTCTTTATAAGAAAGTTCACTTATTCTTTTGCAGAAAACATTTCCAATAATCCTGTATTACCACTTAAAATATTTGAAAAGGCTTAGCACAAAGTCTATTCTTGTAATAAATACAAATGCAACATTTTAATAGTTTAAATGCTTCTGATATAAGCAGTATCTGAGAGTCTGAAATTATTATTACAGAAGCTAAGCAATTAATGAGTACTATTTGTAAAACCGTGACTTCTCTAATGAAGGACTGCTAGTTCTCTTTGAGAAAAGGATGAGCTTTCATTAAAAGAATTTCACCACAGATGTTCCCAGCTGTTCTATTTTCAGACTCACTAGAAGTATTTCCACAACATCATATACAAACTGTTTACCCAAAGATCCTGAGGAAGATCTTTTACTTGCTATAAGTGTACAAGCAGCACACTATCATGACAAGAAGTAAGAAATATAAATTTAACCAAGAGTTGAACACAGGACCTCGGGTTATTAATGTCCTTGCTACAACTACTAGACATCAGTAAAGATGATACCAATGAAAGGTTCATAAATAGCAACTGTAAAGAAACATCACATCCAGATACAACTCAGGTTATTTAAGGTGAGTTATTTCCACATTTGAGTATCTGGACAGCTAAACTAAATGGGATTTTTTTTTTTTACACTATTTAAAGATGTAAGCTACACTGCCAATACATTCATTTTACAGAAGATCAAATGCTATTTCGTCATCCCTGTAGGAGGGAGAACAGAAACAACACTCCATGACCTAGAAAAGTAATGGAGAAGAGCACTGTTGATGGACATGGCTAGAAAGGTGCTGGTGATACCTCTAACTTTCATAGTTGTTAACAGTAACAGCTTGTAACTTGTTACTGTTTAACTGTAACAACACTCATCCAGGCAGCTTGACCAGTGCAGCCTTCACAGAATTTATTTCTGGAAGACAAGCCAGAAGAGATGGGGTTTGCTTGCAAATAATTTTCCAAATAAGTTAAGTTTTCGAATGATATTGGGTGAAACGGCCAAGAGCTGTTTGAAACACCAACGTCCCTAAAGACACCAAATCCATCACCTTTGGACCCAGGTTATTCCTAGGCACTGCAATACTGAGAGATTATAATTTTTTAAAAAAATAAAAATAGTAGGGACACTGCTTCACTACGTGACATTAGATTAACAGCAAATCTCTACAAATGGAAATCACCTCTTCTTGCCATTCATGGCAATGAAAGTGGTAGGCATGGTCCCAATCTACATATTACTTAACATACTTAACATAGATGAATTGGAGATGGAAGAAACTCTATTCTCCTTCATATGTCAGAGTTTTCTGTGCCAGCAAAGAAAGAAGGGTAACACAAAACAGTGAGACAACTGGCTGTAAATAATCAAAATGTTGCATTCTACCACTGAAATTCCATGGTTTGTTCCTCAAAAAAACCCTATTGCTGTATGTTTTAGAAAGTTCAGATTAGAAGGGTTGAGTAAGTAGTAATACTTCATTTGTCTTAATGCTGCAAGCCATTTCTGCCATGGTAACAGATTCATTCGCACAAACTGCAAAACTGGAAGAGGCAGCTTTTATAAGTTTAAGCCTTGTTTTAGCACACTGAAATCCCCTGAAGTAATTTAAAAGCTATTAAAGTTTTTAAGTGTAAGCGTAGCTGCCTGTAATTTTCAAACCCTAACCTACTTCACAGCAACAGAACTTGCAGCCAGACCCTATTAGACATGTCAAGTTGGAAAAAGTGCACACTTAGAATATGCAGTGGTATTAGCAGAAATTATTTGTTATGTCCTTTATATTTACTCTCCAATTAACTTTCCTTCTATGAAGTTGAGCTTGAAGAAACAATTCTATTTCATATTGACAAATACTTGAGCCATCCTCCATATATAATTAATCCCTTAAAGTGAAGGAATAACAAAATCCAACATCACTTGCTACAGTGGAGTAAAATGCAAGTTGCTATGCATCTGCTTTTCAGCAGCACATCAGATCTTTCTCCAGATTTTTTGGGGCAAAGCTCCCCATTTCAGTTCATTTTCATACTTTATTAAATATATGCACAGGTTAAGTGTTAACATTACATATAAGCAACTCTGTGTTGACTCTGGCATATCTTCTGTTGGGTTGGGGAATTCTTTTGCTGCTTGGGGGGGTTTGGGTGGGGGTTTGAGTGGGTTTGGCAGATCATTTCTGCTACTGAAGCTTTCTTTGAAACTACTAGTGCTATCTTCATTTTATAGCTACTGTGAAGGCATCCATTGCATGAGACTTGTATAGAGTACAAACTGTACTTACAAACCCCAAAACACAGAGCCGAGACACCTAAAAATAAAATCTCCATTTAGTTACTATGTACATGCCTACTGAAGCCATGACCTATTAAGACTGGAATCAGGCACATCAGGCAGGTCATTCAGTACTCAGTCTTGAATAGATTAAGTCAGGAGCAGAATCTCATTGACTTAAACAGGAACATGATTAAATTCAAAATCCCCCATGATGACTGGTTTCCAGCTATTCAACTTCTTTTGCTCAGAACAGATAAACTGGCTTTACTTCTGAACTATTTTTTTCCTTTGTGGGTGACATAAATATTTAACATACTTGTCCTGTAAAAAATTTCTTCAGTAGACTTCTAGATTTAGAATACTTAATGGGATTCAGTGTGTTGGGTATCTTCCTATGCTACTGTAGCGGCAGACATCAACCAGTACTTCATTTGTTCTTTAGGGGTATGGAAAAAAAGCCATGTGAACAGTTAAGCAACTCATAACACCTCAGGCTTTCAGAATCCTTTTTTTAAGAGCACTGCTTTGCAAATTACAGAAGTAATTTTATAGTTCCCAATGTGATCTAAGAACAACTCTGGGAAGATGTCATTGAAAAAGGAAGTCAGCTGCTCAAATAAACACATCTATGATGTTTGCTTGCTATTAGCACTGAAGTTTTAAAAACTGGTATTGCTGAAAAGACATATTTAGTAAGCAATGGAAGTCACCAGCAAGACAGGAGCACCAAGTGCAGTTTGCTTAAGGGAAGGAAAGAAAGAGGAAGAGCAGCAAGAAGGGCTGGATGAAAATATTTTAAGACAAAACAGTACACAAACCCGGACAAATTCTAAACAAAAAGCACAAGAGCTTTGACCTCCATTTGCAAAGCTAATTTCTTGTCTGGACTTCTATCTTTATACAAGAGAAAACATAAGCAACTCAAAATTCCTATTTTGAGTCATTGATAAAAGAATGTCTTTCTCTCACAGTTTATACAGAACTGATGACCTACACAGAGATGATGATTTACTCTGTCACACCACTGATGCATGAAGAACGTAAGAGCACTTTAGTTGCTCTGGTAAAAATCCTAAATGGTTCAATAAAGGAAGCAAATACAGCATTTCATCGCTTGAAAGACTGTGGTTCCCACTCTTCTCTGCCATGTTTATGCAATTCTGAAGCGTTAAGATTTTCGCAGTTACTTGCTACAAGTAAGTTTTATAAGTCACAGGATGGGTAAATAAATTATTTCCTGAAGGTTTCAGGATTTTGTTTTGCTGAAGAGGGAACCCATTACATACAGCTAACAATGCAGGTGTAGTATACTTCCAGTTGCTGAGAAAAACTATATTTTGATGTCTGCCCACATTTAAGGAGAGAAGAAACTTCTGGATATCATGACCTTGAAGCACGGTAAAGCACACAGTCATCAAAGTTAGACACAAGGCAACAAGCTGAAAGACCTTAAAAACCACTTTAAATATTACAGTAAATTTCACCTGGATTTATTCCATTCCTAGGGGGAAAGAAATCTGATTTTATTTGGCTTCCCCTGAATAGACTGCATACTTATGCTGTAACGTATCTGAATTACTCTAGGTACTTTGACACCTCCACATGGATGAGAATGCAAGTACTGCAAACACATCCAGCCCAAGGATCCATTTAATGCTAAGTGCAATAACCAACCTAGAGTAACGTAAGACCAGTGTAAACAACTCTATGTCCCCCCACACTCCATGTCAAGAAACTGCATTAGGCTGCTGTGAAGCATCCTCGAGTCAGAATGAAAAAGAACACGTTCTATCCTCTTCCTCCCAAAAGTGCTAACATTCTAACTTCACCAAATCACTGCACTGCAACTGTCAGGCAGGACAAGGCAACAGAAGAATCCAACCTGACCTGTGCTCTAGATTACTTTAGAACTCTACATTTCAACAATTTCCACAAGTATCTCAAGGATGGCAGTTGATCTATGCTATGATCAAAGGGAGCAAAGAATGAAATCCATGATAATGCTTATCAGAAGTGCAAGCTACATCAAAACCCGAATTCAGTATTGTTTACATAACACTCATACACATTCAATTTCCTACATGGACCCTAAAATTCCTTTCTGCAATTACCCCTTCCCACTACATATTGTGCCTATTACTTATGTGACCATGGAAAGAAGCCACATGTCATTTTTATCAAATTAAACCACTACTAGAAAAGACAGTCACATTGATGCTGCAAAATTAAATATGGCTCCTCCTGGCATTTAACAATAAAAAAATAACCTTTTATGTTTGTGATATACATTGTCATTGCCTGACGCACTGTTGCTGAGTTTTACGAACCTGAAATAATCACTAACAAGCTCCAATGCATTCTGCTGTTTCAAAATCCGCAGTATTATCTATACATACTTGCATTCTCCACTACAGACTATGACCTGGTTTTCCTATGCCCTACTTTTATGGTATACTCAGCTCTAGCTAACCACTGGTCAGCTTTCTGCTAACATACTGACTTCCTACAAGACACAGAGACGGCAAAGCAGAAGCAGGAAAGCAAGCAAAAACCTCTCTAAGCTTCAGTACTGTACCATTAGTCCCTACATACTGTACATAGAAAAAACACACAGAAGGCCTATTCAGCACTTCTTATTTAGTGAACTGCTCCCCTCCCTAACTACAACACAGGGCTTGCAATCTATTTTACACATTGTATTTCACAGAGACATCCTTCAGGCAGGTTTTGCTTTCACATTCACTTAAATGAAATTAAACCACAAATTGATTCTTATAATTGTAAAATTCTCTTGATACATACACTGACATTTATTTTTCAAAATTACACAAATTTCAGTAGCACTTAATGAACATTTGGAAGACTGAACATTATCTCCCCTCACCTTCTCTTTAAGTATTTTTGGTCCTGGAGTATGTGTTATGTAGAAATTTCACATTATTTATATAGTTATATGCACAAAGACACCCTTTACATAAGAATTTCTGGCATCAAGGTATTTAAATCCTAGTTTAAAGCCAATGCAAGCAACCTGCAAACAGAAGCCTATATTGTAAAGTTGGCCTGTATTATGTTCATAAATGAATTTATTGTCCCAGCAGAATTCCGAAGCTGGATTTACTTTGGCAAGGATAAGAAATGACAAGGAAAATGGTTTAAGTTGCCATGTGAAAAGACAGGACAGTAAAGAAAGCTGAACTCCAAAAAAATGAAAGCAGAAAGGGTGGTATTTAAGTGAGAGAGGAAATTCCTGAGTGAAGAGCTTCTGCAAAACTAGCTTATGCAGCTGCTTGCTCCCCTCTAAGTAAAATGCAAGAAAATTACAAATAGTGCACTGGAGAAAAATACTTATGTAACAAGCCAGATGCTCTTGGGGTCTCTAGATGTCACATAGCTCAGCTCAAACAAACAAACAACTTCCAACCCTCAGCCCCAAAATGACACATGTATGTCCTGGAATAAAGCTCATCTTCCATAAACTTGCTTTATTTGCTTTTCCTGACACTGAAGATGAAAATCAGGTCAGATGCAGCTGAGAATTTTGTAAATTTTTTTGTCTGTTGTGTTTTTTCTGTGTGTATGAATTAAACACACACACACACACAGTTGTCCTCAGGGTCTCTAAACTTTGTACCTTTTAGGTTTGTCTTGAAACAAGAGGTACAAAAGTTTGTTTGTTCCACTTGCAAATAGGATGTATTTAGCACAGTACCTGTGATAACAGATACCTACAGGTAAGTATTCAAGTATTTTCCACAGACAGAAAGCCACACCATGACAGCCTGTATTCATTCCACTTCCCTCTCTTGCACCCAATCAAGTTACAGAAAAGACAGTGCTCCCAGCAGATAATCATTAAAATTATTAGATAAATATTTAATATCACAGACTTCCTGATACTATTTTTGGATTTGTGCAAGGAAAAGAGCAAATCCCAATTTGCATTTCATAAACAGAATAACCATCTTCCAAACAAGCAGCTCAGCACACATGCAGAGACTTAAAATAAGAAACTACTTTGCTTAAAAGTCAGACTTCTGTCTGAAATTCAAAAACTTTCATGCCCAGTACAGTTCTTGTTCGCTAAAAATAGGATGCTGTTGAAGTAAACAAGACATTCACTCAATGCATGCTCTAATCATCATATTAAAAATACACAAACCTGTATGAAATATAACAGTGCTTTTCTTGTAGCCAGAAGGCAGACGAATGTTTCGAAGCAACCCCTTTGCTGTCAGCCTTATGCGCATGTTGGATAAGGAAAATTTCGGGGACCATAACATGTCTTCAGTGCAATTGGAAGACAAACAAGCAAGAAACAGCCTCCATGTACTGTCACATACTATTACTACTGGCAGAAGCGAGCAATTCTTGCTAAAGAAAGCATGCTTGAAGAAATAATCAGGTCTTCATTCCTTTGCTGTTACTCCTTATGCACAGACAAGCAAAAAATCAGTAAAAGCAGATATCCACAACGTAAATGCTGCTGGCAGCTTCTCCTCACCAGATGTTCTGAAAACAAAGATTGCCCTCAGAATAAAACCGACTTAGTGATTTCAAAAACCGACAGCCTCTGAATTGTATCACAGTACCAATGCTCAATCTGCTATGGGACACCGTGGGCTGGGAACTGGAAAAGGAGAAATGGGAGGAGGAGGATGAAGAGGGAGGAGGAGGAAGTGGGTGGTCTCACCAGCTGATTATATCACCCAGTAATGTCAGAGTCCATGTAATTTTTCTTTGGAGACTGTAAGAAACATCATTTGAATATTCCTGGAGGCATATTTCAGCTTTGCTCTCCAAAAATCTTTTCAGGGTGCACTTCTTAAAGCTGTTTCTTTCAATCAAATATTATGTCAACATTTAAAGTGTTAACAAATCCAAAGACACATCTACTCTCTAAAAACAATTCAGTATTTGAGAGCTGCTTAAGGGAAATTCTGCTTAGCTTGGCAGCTCTACACTGCAGATGCTTCCATTTATCATCAGAGGAGAAGGACTCGGGCATTAATTCATATTAAAACAGTTCTCTGCCAGCTGGGTTTTGAAGGCACCCAAACACAAATAAGCAATGTTGTGGGAATTCTTACAAAATAGATGTTCTTCCCATATTTGATTAGCCCTCATATAAAAAGTTTCTTCTTACTATTTAATGAGCTGAAAGGTTTTGCTTATACTTTGTTGAAGTCCACTGTCATTAGCAAAAATTAAATTAAAAGTAAATTTAGAAAATAAAGGAGTAACTCTTTTACAGATTAGAAAATGTCACACTTTTTACTTGAGACCATGGCTAGACATACATGCCCTGGCCACCTTCCTGTGCAAAAAAACCCATTTCACTACTTTTCCTGAGGTCAGCAGATGCTTTACCAGACAGCCAGTGGAGCAGGGACCACCCACGTACTCTCAGCCAGTGCTGGAGACAAGATACTGGCGGCTCATACCTCTTTGGGGTTGTTTGAAGAGCTGGCCTCTACAGACTTGTAACTCTTTGGAGACAACAACATTAGGTACTTTTTCATTGATTCTGCACTTATACCACTTCAACAAACCCCACCCAATGTTATCTAACATCTCTACCTTTGAACAGTTTTTCCACTTCCAGAAACAATTTACTGAACTTACTCTGAAGCAGGTATAAGCCAAATCAAGTATCACAGTGACAGGTCTCATTCCAGCAGTGCCTGTCCCCTCTTTACCTTCACAAATTTAATTTTTATATTTTAATAGCATGTCTTCCTTTCTCAAGATGCATAACACTTTAAATTCACAGTGCTTTTTTAGCACATCAGCTAGAACTAAAAATAGCATGTTGTTGCTGTATCCAGGTATCTCTACCACCATGCAGAGCCTGGTGCAGTGACAGTGAAGTAGATGCTCACTGTATGTAGACCAAAAGAGCTGCAGCCCAGCATCGAGACAGTCAGACCTGTCATGCCAACCTTCGCAGCAGACGGCGTGAGAATACCCCAGCATGTTTTCAAAGGGGGTACGAAAATATTTATTTCCCAGCACAGCGATGAAATAACAACTTTGAAGTACTATAATACATCTTCAGTCCACACAAACCCATTCAAAATAAGTACAAAGAAAGTAAATTAGGTTTTTTTGTTTGGTTCCCAGGGCAGCCTCTGCATACAGCAGGGCATGCATGTCATTACTGCGATAAAACCTCATCTCTTCCTTCTAGTCTGAAGAGCTTTGACACTAGCAATGTATGTTCATCTATCTTTTCAACAGCCTGAAGTTCCAGACTCTTTCCTAATCCAATACTATTATCAAAGACATTTCCCCTTTCTGGGCTGCATTATTATGATGCTTGAAAACCACACTGAGCAGTAAACCAGAAGGCTTGTTACAGCACAGTACAGTAGACTTGTTTATTCACACATGCAGAGTTCGTTAGCACATCTCATCAAATATTAGCTCATTATTGTCAAATCTGTTCTTAATTAAGGCATTTTGAGATTTTGGCTGGGCTTACAGCCAGTCTTCAAACACCATTCTGCACCTAGCCACACCAGGTTTTACCCTTGCCAGGGCACCCACAAGAACTCCCTTTTATTCCCGTTCTGTTCCCACATTTCTCCAAGGGAGAAACTGCCTTATGTAGTAATTATTTTCTCACCATCCTAATTTGATGCTCTCAAAAAGGTGGAAACAGTCCAATCAGGCTACAAAAACCTCCAAACCACCACAAACAAAACATATCCAAAAAAAACCCCCACCACTTCTCCCCATCCTTGCAATAGTGCTTAGGAGAAAGGTAAAGAACTCCTCACTAGCTGTAAAACCAGAGAAGATGGAACACCCTGCTGAAACCTCACTTCCTTCCTAGGAATAGGAGTTGGAACAAAGAATCTTTATAGGAAAAACATGACGTAATGAACCAGTTTGGAAATTGCGGAAGGAATGAATCACCATACAAAATATGAGCATATAAAGCTCTACATGGACATCAAAATCTTTGTAGGAAAGACCAAAATTCCTCTTACAGAGATACACAAATAATACTTTACTGCCTCTTTTTTTCCTGCTCTTTGTTTGGGTGAAAATAGGCCATGAAGAAACAGATAAATCACATTATTTGTAAAAAACCTTCTGATTTGACAAAAATGCCTTTCTAGCCTCTAGAATTTTAATTCTGTTAAACCCCAGAAACCTGAAATAAGTCTGCATTATTTAGAAGCAGACCTGACAGCACTAATGAAAAGCAATGAATGCATGTCTCATCTCGTGCCATCTAGTATCCAAAGCTCAGAGAGCTCTGACCACAGCCAGCAAGAGGACTGCCCATACCAGTCTGAAGAGCTTCCAGAAGAGACTTAACTTGCTGCGAGATTCCTCCAGTACAATCTTTTCCAGAGCTCAGTGTCACACCACAGCATACTCCACTGTGGTGGCCATGCATGTGCTAGCATGGTTTCCTTGGCTCAGGAAAACAGCACCTTCCACTCTTGTTTGTACTCCCACAAGAGTCATCTAGTGCCTCATGTTGGCAGACTACAAAGCCAGGGTGTAATGCATGGGATCTTAACACAGCATGCCAGGAACATGCACTGTCTACATTTCATGCATAACATGAAGATCACAGAGAGGTCTTTTTCTTTCTTGACATTAGAGAAGGGTGACAGAAAACAACACCAGAAAACAGCAGAATAAAAAAGGAAGCAATATACAGAGGACAAAAGGACAGGCATTTTATTTACTACTGCTACCTTCCCTCAGATTCCAAGGGGAGAACTGACCAACATGGACAAAGTGGCTCTATCCTGTTATGACCACGTAATTCAGTCTGGGTTGCTAAATGCATCACTACCTGATGACACCACCAGACTGATGGAGGGGCCAGACCTATTTTAACCCCGCAGATTTAGTGTATCTGCCACTCCCTGGGAACATTAGTAACGTGACAAAAAAGGAGCAAAGTGCACTGGCATCTGTAGGCTTTCAATTCAGCCTCATGAGGCCAAATCCACATTGTCTGCATTTCTGCTGTCCCTTTCCCTCTTTCCTCCTCCAACAATCACAAAGAATGCCATGGGAACATGGTAAGTGTCTCACTGTATAAGTCTAAATCAGGAGCTAGACATTTAGATCCACAAAGCCCATGTAAAGGACACTTGGCTCCATGTCACAAAACAGCAAGAGCAGTGCAGAGCAGATGGATTTTACTGGCATGCTTTACTTCAGGAAGAACTTAAGGGTGATTGCTTACGCAAAGAGAGATGCAAAAAGCAGGAATCTACTAAGAGCCAAAGGGTCATCTGTGTCCTCATTTTTATTTCTGGAAAATGATTGCCCCCACTCCACTTTCCTGTGATCACCTTGCTCTAGCCAGTGCTCCAGTTTGAAAAGCTAATCTTCCTATAAGTAACAATACCTGCTGCCACAATGAATGCAAACTGCAGCTTCAAGACTAATTTTAAGCACAAATCCTCTCCTGAAGAAAAAAGTAAATATCTTCCTTCCTCGGAGCAGGAACTAAAATCCTAAATAATTTACATTTCTTCTTTCTGCACACAGAAGCTTTTAATCATGATAAATTCAACAGCCTGTCAAACTGAAGGTGATACTGCAGTAGATTCCCAGGCAAACTGATACAGGAATCAGGCTGTGCCTCCCTCATGCAAGTGAGCATGCATTATCTGCCCTTTTTTACAATTGAGAACAGCCATAAAACACTGCAAGAATCGTTTAATTTTTAACTTCTGAGTAAAGGGAAGTGCATTTGCAGGATGTCCCTTTCAAAATGTCATTTTTGTTAGACTGCATCAGTCAAAATCCTACAGAGCTGCTACTCTACAACAGTGTACAATACCACCAACATTAGGGTAACATGCCCTAAAATACGAAACTTCAACGATCCATCCAGATGTGACAAAAACTCAAACCCACCTTTTTGCCAGGGACTTCTGCAGTTCAGAAACAGGGCAGGTGTATGCTTAAGCTTTGTGTGAGCTCAAGCATCAAGCTCAAGCAACAAGGGAAAAATAAATGCTTAATCCAGGGCCATAGCTTACAGATCTATTAATTATTTATTCACACAATACTGATTCATATTCACTGTGCAAGTGTATTTCATCCATGGCCACACAATACACAGAGAGACTCTAATAAAGAGCAGTATGGCAAATAAGGTGAATTTAGGCAAGTATATGCCCTAAGACATGCTAGCGGTTTATCTGGAGAGCACAAAGCACATTCAAGATAACTCACAGTCTTTTGCTTACCTCTGTATGCTTTGTATGCTCTCCGTTACCCCAGACATGCAGACAGAAAAGGTAGATGTACAAGCTGTTTAACCATTTTTGACACAAGACCATGAGTTTCATGTTTCTGAGACAGTTCTATGATCTTTCAGGTACTGTGTCCACTTAACACCCTAACAGAGTCCAATGAACTCCAGCTCCCAACATGGGAATTTTCTCTATCCCTTGGACTGAGCTGATGCGATCTGCAGAAATCCCTTTCAGCTGCCCTCTCCTCACACAGAGGCTAGCCTATCCAATATTTAGACAAGTGTGAGAAAATCAAAGCTTTGTGTTGTTCTCCTGTGTGGCTTGTTATTGTGAAACATCGAAATAAATACCAGGGAAGAGAACCACAGACATTCTTGCCCACAATAGAATAAACACCACAGAAATAAACTACAAATATTCCTGCTGTAGAAAGCCTGCATTCATCTGCATCACCAGTTGTTTGGAGTATGGATGTGTGGAGCTGGAGAGCAAGTTCCTCACAGAAGTTTGGAACTAAATAATAATAAACATCCTGAAATATCTAACTTGTAATCCAGAACACAGGTCCTTACTTAGAAGCATTTGCAGAAGAAGCAGACCTTGTAGTGTGAAAACCATTTTGGTTGGGCTACAAAAGGCCTTAATGAATGAGCACCTGTCACTATAGGAAAACTGATAGAATTCACACCAAGTCTTCATAGCTGGGATTTGAAATATAATCCCAAAATTTTCACTCCACTGATTTGAGAAACTGCCCAGAGAATACAAATACCACTTGGATTAGATGGCTCATATGTCACTCAAACAATCCTTGAGGTTTTGGAATTCCTTGGTTTTTTGTAAAAATATTTGTTGAAAACACAGGGAACAGTGCTGATTGTTAGCACGGAACAGCAGACAACCTTCCCCAATTGTTAACTTTCAGAAGATCAAGTCTGAGAAGGACACAAGGAACATGAATGCAAATACACTGACAGACCTACCTAACAGCTGAAGGGACCAATGTGGAATACATTAAGACTATGCTGTAATATATCTCTGGTTTGTCTAACCTATTGTCAATCCTATTGTCTATTCTAACAAACATACCACATCAGGAAAACATCATTTGTTTAAAAATAAAAACAAACAAATAAAAAACCCCCACTCAAAACAATGACTTCTAATTTAGGATGGCATTTTCTGAACATCAGCACAGCCATTTCATTTTGAAGACTTCTGGAGCATTCTAGTTCTCAACCAAGAAATTAAATCCTTAGATCCAGCTGTTGTACTATACTTTATGTAGCAACAGTGGAAAAATCTGAAGAAGGCAACAGCTATTGTGTTTCAAAGATTATTTCAGGTTTATAGATATTCCCTTAACTCTTCAAAATAAATATCATTATATGTCCCAAACAAATGCATTTATTAAGAAATTCCAATTCACATACATTTAGATTAATTCTGCATTTATTTATACAGAAATGCCAAAACAAATGCCAGCTTTCATAGTTCACATGCAGCAGCTACACTACTTAGTAGCTTTGCTGTCTGTTTATAAGAGCATTAGCCTGAAGGTATTCTAAGGCTAGATCACGAGACAATTGAGTCATTCAGATAGTCCTCATAGTTTACATGGATGAAAGAAACATCTAAAAAAAGACTATAGCCAGCTTTTTATTGCAGCTAGAAAGGCAACAAAATAGTCCAGCCACAGTAAAATATCTGCAAAAAGAGGTTTAAGCCTGATCTCTGCTGCTTTTCAAGGGATAAAGGGAAAATATTAATTTACATTGTTCAACTCCCAGAATTTCCAGAGTGTAAAACATTAAGTACATTAAAGGAATACAGAATCTAATCATGTACCTGCATTATCCCACAGCATGCAAAGCTGATCTAAGTTCTTCGGCAGGATTTCCTGGCTTTTCTTTTGAAGATAAGGGACAGAGACAGAAAAACTGATGAATCCAACTTATTTACAAATGCTGAAGCTCTTAACACCAGAGACGGAGAATCCAGTCTATCCAACACACTTAAACTGAAATTCCCAGTTACAGCTAGTCAGAGGTCTGTCCTACCTCTGCAATGTGGAAGACCTGGACCTCTTGGCTGCCAGGGCATACGTTTTCCCATATGTATCAAGGCCTTTTCAAGTCTCCAAGCATCACCACTGTCTGCACAGTTTCTACTACACTTGCAAAAACCCTTACAAGCAAATACACACCAAGCCCCAATCAATAACAAACCCCAAAAGTTCTTCTGATACAAAAGGAGAAACAGAGCCCTAACAAGTTATTTGAGCAGCTATGCCCCATCAGTAGGGGTAATTTGCTATACACTGCTGAATGCTACAGTCAGCCAAAGACCTAAGTATTTGGCATTCATAACAACGTGCATCAGATGTCAGAATAGTCGTTCTAATTTTTAAAGAAAATATACGTTTTGACACAGTTTAACATATTTTAAATATTAAATCTTTTTTTTTTTTGTTGTCAAAGCACATTCAGAGTGTGATAGACATTAATCCTGTTTTTCAGACACAGAAAGTGAAAATATTTTGAGGGTACCCTATTCTATCGAAGAATCTACAATGTAAGAACTATTTCCTCCAAGTTTCAACAGGCATGACTAAGAGCGTGAAAGAAAGTGGTGTAAACTGAACCTTAACGTGTGCCTCCAACTTTGGTCTGAACCAGAGTACTTTGTTAGCAAAAGCATCCTATCCCAGTATAAGGGTTAGAGTGAAGAGCCAACCGCCACCTTTAACAACCTGTTCCAAGGGACAAATTCATGGACTGCTATATTTATCCCTTATTTTTCCATTTGAGCTTGAGGAGCACTATTACTCCCTTTTGCAGTAAGACCTCTGACCAAATTTCTTCCCTCTCCCAAATTTCTTCCCTCTGTCTTATTTTCTCAAAAATGGTTGAACTAAAACAAACAGCCTTTCTTTACGAGAGTAAGAAAACAGAACACCATGATGGAGCATCTACCATTATTTGTTAACCCTTTTTCGGTTTACATGGCTGCTACAGCCTCTAGTAACCGTTTCCCCTCTGCATACTCCATCACAGTGCTACAAGATACAACATAAATTACACTTTACAGGTGTATCCAGCAGCTGTCCTTACAATGGTCTTATGCTGTACATATAAGTGTAACTGGTTATCCATAATACACCACAGATCCCTTTCAGGGTCATGGAACAACAGGATAAGCCAAATATTCACATGCTTTATTCCCAAAATGATTGCTTTACCTTTGGAACTGCCAAACAGGATATCTGCTTTTGTTTGGCTTACATAGGTTCAGAGATTACTGTGTTGTAACTTATCCTTAATGTTTGGCCAATTACAGAGACCTGAGAAGTGAATACCCACTGCATCCACACACACTGCACTGTAATATACTACAGAGGGATAGACATAGGCAGCTTTTCATACAGGGAGGGCTGAAGAATAAAGGTAACAGCACTAACTTTATGAATTTTTAGAGGCAGTTTTGCATCTAGTTCAAAATTCTAGCTCATAAGAGGTAAAAATTTTATTCATATTTACATTAAGACATTACAGTAAGTGCACATGAACATCCTTACTTGAAGTTAGCAAATTTAGTATAATAAAACATATTATTCCTAAGAAGTTAATTCTGCCTTAGCTTTAAAGCCAGTGCTGAATAAATATACCACAGAACCTGTAAATTTATATGATGCACTGAACATCAGCCATGAAAAACAAAGCATTCAGAAAAAAGAAGCCTTGTGAATGTTTTAACACAAGAAATGAATAGCTGAAAACAGGCAAGTCTCTCCAGTTTTACAGGAACATTAACAGTATGTTGTGACTTGCTTCGCCAAGCAGATTCTGGCTGTGCATCATTGCTGTAAATGAATGGAAAATGGAGAAACAGCATCAACAGTAAGGGATCAGACAGCACATCTAGAAAAGCCTGCTGTTTTTTCATCCTTAAAGAAATGTCAAAGGTAGCATGAACAACCGAGCTAAACATTTAGTCAATACCTTAATATTGTAATCAGTTATCAGAGTCCTGCTGCAACAAATTAGTCCTAGGCATATGGGCAGGAAATAGAAGTAATGTTGAAACTTCTCACTGGATAAGGTTAAAACTGTAGACTTAACTATGGCACTGAACTAAAAGAACAAAAGCTTTATACTAGCTGCAGTCACTAGAACAAAGCTTCCCTATAATGTGAAAGCCAAAAGGAAAAAAAAAAAAAAAAAAAAAAAGAAGAAGATAGTTGGCCTCATTCTACATGGTACTGGCTGGCATTACTTCAGTTCATTTCAAAAAAGATCATTTGTCTTTTCTTAAAATGTAAGACATTGTACTGCAGAATATCCAAGCAGTCACACAGTATTTTTATTCTGTAAGAACTATCTGCAACTGTAAGGATGGAAAAAAAACTTCTCAAAAATGCAAAATACTCCACCAGAAAGCTCTGCTTCATAAATGGGAAATTATACTAATGCTCTGTACAAATTAGAAATGTATTAAGTGGAATGTCTCACATCTCCAGTTTTGGAAACTGACTCAGTACAGTAAGCAGTTCAGGTTTGTTAAGACACACTGAAATACAGCCATTTTACCAGCAAAAGTATCAGTAAAGAGCATTTACTAAAGAATTGCTAAATATTACAGCCAATTTGGAGTTCATGACTGTGTTTTTAAGGCATCAAATCCAACACTTCAAAGTTATGTAGCTACATGCTTTATTAGGTCAGAAAAGGTGAATCATAAGCAAAATTCTACTAAACCAGTAAAAAGGGGAGGGAACGCTACTTTTCTGCATGGAAACTAGAGAGAATGTGCACACTAAGTTTAGAGGGAAATAGTTACATGCTGGGACTATTGTAAGTAAGCATAAGAGAAATTTACTTTTCTAGTTTCTATTCCAGAAACAGATTTTATTGCTTATTAGGAGTTTTCTCAATTGAGCTGATCAAGACATTATGTTGCTAGCTGAATCATGACCTACATGCTTATTACAACAGACTACATTTGAGCTCTTGAAACTCAGTGTCAGGCTTTACCTAAACTAACATTAGCCAAGTACCAATAAAAGCAGCAAACAGAACAAGCACTTTGGCCAAAGTCGGACAGAAGCCCTGACTGTTAACAGAAGATATTGAACTACTCTGCCACAATTAATATGCAGATATTTGACAAGAAAGAGAGTAAAAGACAAAAGCATTAAATGCACATCATGACTACAGGAAATTAAAAAAATACTGCCACAGTACCAGAGTTACAGATCAGAACTGATTTGCCCAGCAATTTCAGACTCAAATTTACAACATCTGCTTGGCTACAGCACCTCTTTCACAAAGACATCTGCTATTCACTCAGGGGACACAGGGCTTTCCAGTGATCTTCAGTATCCTTCAAAAAGGGCTTTTCAATGAGTAATTAATTACTAGTAGCTTTTAATTCAACAAATACACGCTGATTCTTGGGAAGCTAATTTAGACTGCCAACTCTCTTGAAAAGACCTGGAAACTGCTGCAAGTAGAAGCATCATCTGAGGACTTTTCAGTCTCTTGGCAGAGAGAAATTAGCACCAGGTGTCCTGACTGGCACAAACACCAAAAACAAACCCAATATGAACCCCTTAAAACTCTGCCAGATTTTGAAACGCCATCTGCCACTTAATCAGCTGTGATTTCTCCCTCTGCCACAAGAGCAGACATATACATCAACATGCTCCGATAATTCCAACTTCTTATACAAAGGTAGTCTACAGTGATACACAAAGACAGCTCACACCAACAGGTTATCTCCAGTGAATGCTCCAGAAAAGGAAGGCTCTGCAGGATTCTTCTATTTGTTTGGGACTTTTTTTTTTGAAGCTGCAACATGTGAGTGCATTCATTACTTACTTTGGCTATAAGTAAAAATTACACCCAAGTTTCCTTTCCATACTTTTTTTATATACAGTTTAAACCTCCTTAGGTTTCACTGGAAACAGAGTACAGAACAGACTGCATATCCTAAGACTTGGGTATCCAGAAGACAGGAAGTAAACAAACCCCAGGAAAATAGGCTTTTTTCCATATTCCTTGAAACTAGAGTCAGTGATAGTTTACAGAATTATCCACGGCGTATCTGTTCTTCCCAGATATACTGTATGTGTATATATACTAATATAATGTATTAACCCAATTTGAGTTGCACCACAGGTAATATAAAAGGCATTCAGAAAACTCACCAGGACCCAAACAAGATAGGCTTTGGTGTACATTTCTTCCAGGAGTACCTGCAGAAAGGAAACAAACAAATTATACTTCAAGCCAGTAGGGGCAGTAGGGGCAGCTTTTTTTAAGATTCAAGATTCTTTCCACATAAGCTGCTCAAACTTTGCTATTTCACTCTCTTTCTTGTGATGGCTGATTGCATGATCTACAGCAAGATTTAGCATGATAAGAAACTGCCTGGGAAATGCAGGATGCATTCCCAATTACAATTATCCCATTACAATTATTATATTTCGTTTACGTCAGGTAGCACTGTTTTACTTTACTCATTCAAAGAGTACCACAGATAATGGAGAACTATCACCTATACCAACATTATAGCATTTTTTTTTCCTTCTGTATGTTGTGGTTACTTTATTTGCATAGAGGAGCAATAATTAACAACATTCTCAAATGTGCTAACCATCAAGTTAGATATAAATGAAAGCACTGAGAAAGTTAACCCACCCTTACTATATTACTTGAAAGTTATGTGAAAATTTACCTATGGACCTTATTACTTTGAAGGATATTGAATGAAAGCAATCTTTCAGACTACTGGGTGTAAGTGCAAAAGTCATCTGCAGAAGTTCATAAAAGGTCTTTTGACAACACCTTTCTGCAGGCTTTAGGAATAGTGTGTGATCTTATGGCATGGGTTTCATGAGGAAACAAGCTGCTTTGTACTGTCACTGTGCTTGTTTCCCCCTACCTTATCCTTGCAAATAGAGCTTTGCTCCAAATTGGGTCTTACAAAGCTTTTCCAAAGGTTTGTATCTGTTCTTTTGATTCACTCTGGCAGAAAAGACTAATTTTAATTCACAGTTAAAGATAAAATAAACATCTGATACAGAAACATGGAGTAAATATCCTCAACAACCAGAGCTAATCAGCATCCTTTCACAAACATCTTGCTTAAATTAAACACAAACTAAGCAAAATCTAGTCTACACTGTGCTTGCAAGCATACAACCTTATAGGCAGGTGACAGAACACCATTTAACAGATTAATTATCCTGTATTTTTAGTCCTTATGGGATGCAAGTTTCAAGCAGACAGTAGACAGTGAATGTCCCTAAAGGAAATAGGTAAGGAACAGAATTTTGCAGAGCCAGTGTCTAATATGGTAAACTGCAAAGAAAATGAGCCAATTATCTCAATTATTCTGAAATCATAAAGTACAACTGCTCTTTCTCAAGACAGAGAGATTCAAGAAAAAGTAAAAAATTGACTACCCAGCAGCTGATTACCTCTAGACTCACTGACTTTCCTTGCTAAGTGCAGTGGCCCAGATGATTTTGGTGTGCACTGGTTCAGTGAAGAAGACCTGGTCTTGGCTCCTAAAAGTAAAAGCTCAGATGAACTTTAAAGTAGAACTATGTCAGCAATTAAAGACATTTCTTACTTTTTACAGTTAAGTGCAAGATGCGCAAATCTACTCAAACGCAAAACGAGAAGCCTTCTAGAATGTTTAAGCTGTATTTAAACTTGGCTCTGCTTTACCAGAACTCACCTTGGAAGAAATAAAAAGATAGTTTTAAAAACCTCCTAAGCAGAAGAAAACATTAGTAAAGACTTCATTTTATCACTAAGATCATGTTACTTTAGTCTCAAAACAGCAGTAAATCCAATGTAGCTACAGAAACACTGGCTGAAAGAGACCTCCAGAGACCAGATATCCAGACTCCCACTCAGAGCAAGGTCACCATTAAGACAAGATCAGTTGATCACGCTTTTGTCTAGATGAGCCTTGCAAACCTCCAGAAGGGTGGCTCTATGGCACCACTGGGCACGGATGCATCTCCCACTCTACAATTTGCAAGCATTTCTGAGTGCCACATCATCTGGTGCTACTTAGAAGCGTTTGGCACCATGGCCTTTACAGATGTCCTTTTCAAGTTATTGACTTCACAGGCTCAACTCCCTCAACCTCTTCTCACTGGACAGAGACCCCAGTCATCTTCCTAAGTCTCCAGTGGATCTTTCCAGTTTCAAAACAACCCTCTTGGTCTGGGAAGGACCCAAAACACAACACAGTAGTCCAGGTAACACTGATCTGAAAGGGAACAGCAGCTTCCTTTGGGCACACTGCTCCTGCAGGTGCTGAAGGCACACTTCCAAGTCACTGAAGATGATGAGCTATGCATAGCTGTGCTGCATGTGTTGGACCCCAACAGAAAGCATCAGCTTGTCAGAAAGCTGTATGATTTATGTTTGTTTCAAAGTGACTTCTAATTTGTGGAAAAATCTGTTTCTTTTCACTGTTTACTTTTTTAAAGCATGTCTTTACAGCAAGACGTTTGGCAGGCATTTCTTACTTATTCTCAACTATGTCAGATAACAGCTAAAAATTTAAGTCTAAAGCAAGAGTACAGTATTTAATTAGGTTTATCCAATTACAATAACCAGTTCACCACAAAGACAGTCAGAAGCAAGCTGATTAAAGCTAGGACTTAGGAAAGAGACACAGCAAGCTTATTTATCTTCTCCCATTATGTTTTTAATTTTGGTCAGAGAATGAGTTGTCAACTTGTGCTTGTGGCTTGAGCAGAATAAGGACTGTTCAAGAGGTCCTAGCTCAAAGAGAAATAGGAACCTGAAAAATGCTTAATACAAAGCCAGGAATTACATTTAATGTTTCTTTTAGCACAAGATGATAAAACAAAATTAATTATCTTGTCTCCATTAAAGCGTCTAATTCAGCCAGTAAGAAGAATATCAAGAAAAAGCAGCATGAAAAGCTAAGTTTCTGTGACTCTTCCCTTCGAAAGATGGAACAATGTCATTGATCCATAGAAGAAGATACATCTAATAATACCTTATTCAAAAATATATCCCCATCCCCCAAGGCCCTTTCAGTTCTGAAAGGGGTGAAGACAATACAAAGTCTGCATAAAGACAAGAACAACCATACACTCGGGTTAAATTTAGGGTACGTCTGTTCTGCAGATTACCAGCAATGACAGAGTCTGTGCCTGAACTTTCTGAAACAAAAGAACTCTTCTGAAAACAATGCAAACCCCACGTGATGACACCTGCCAGGTAGCAAGGTGCATTTAGTCCCTGTACTATGCAGACCTGAGCCATACCACAGAGCAGATCTCTTCATTTCTCGGAAATACCTCCATCAATTACAACAATACAAAGAACATTCCAGCTTTCCTATGAAATCTTACAACACTTGAAGCACCACTGATGTGATTTTACCTCCTCTGTCTACAAACAGACTCACATACCTTTTGGAGTTGACCTCAATGAGTGCAGTCTAGGTCTTGGTAATGCTTTCAAAGAGACAGACCCCAAAGTGCCATTCTGGCAGGCTGGTTTTGAAGGCCATTCTCCATTCCTGATGACTGTGGCACTTGCAGCTGCAAAACAGAAGCACAAGGAATTTTCTCTAGGCATTTAGAGTTTAGGGAACACTAAATCATAAGCCAAGTCAGTTTTACTAGAGACTGAAGGACCTTGAAAGAGGTTTGAGTTTATGCTCACAACGGAAATTTGTCCTTGAATAACAAAAACCTGAAATTTTGGGAAAACACTGTTTCAATTGTCCAGAAAAAATATGAAAATATTTCTAAAGTAAGCACACATTCAGTAGACTTTGGTTTGGGCACTGAAAAATTATGTATACTAACACATTAGAGAGCAAGAATTCACACAGCATTTACCAGAAACAAGCAAAAATTAAGTCACTGTGGAATTGTTTGTCACAATGCTGCTTTTCTCTCTTGTCATTAAAAAAAAAAGTGTGTGGGGGAAGCTTTTGTCATATATTGCCAGGTTTGCCTCAGATTAGTGTTTTAATGAGACTGTCTTTTTTTTACAGGCAATGTTAACAACATGTCTAATATTGTTTATCAAAAGATGAAACACATACTCTTGAGATTATTCTAGTGTCTTTAAATAGACTAGCATAAACCATGTAAGTTAACTACTTCAAAAAGATGCTTTTTGGCCACTAAATATTTTCAACCACAGAAAGAGGGTTTCCCTTTAACAACCACATGCAACTGAAGCCATCATCTTTTTTAAAAAAAAGGAAGTTGGAGTCTCTCTAAACACACAAAAGCTAAATATTTGCAAAAAAAATCTATACACAAGGAACAATTTGCATAACACATCAGTAACAGTTATTATGTGGGAATCTGACCCTGATCAACATCAGATCATTAAAACCAAGTTGTTTTAGTAAAGCATGAGGTGTGAAACAGTCCTTAGCTTTTTTCTGTAAATCACTAAATTAGGGATGTTTGCTCAGAGATCAGTACAAGCAGTTACAATTGCCTGCAAACTAGTGTGCTACAACCTCTTGTAAATCACTAGCACACCACAGAAGCCATGCTTTGGGTGAGTGAGCAGCCTTCTGGTGCAGGAGTAGTTAGGGCAGTGTTCTGTCCTATTAAAAACTCTGGAGTCAGCTAACCAAACTGTGTGCAGGAAAAAAACCCAAACAAACAAATAACAAAAAAAACCCAGCAAAACCCCACACATTTACAGTTTGATCACTTTCAGATTCAAAGCTGTTTATTCATAGGGTTCGGAGCACCTACTGCAATCCTGAATAAAGACGGACAGGTATGAAGTGATCTCAGCCCAATAAAGATCTGAAAACTCAACCCATTAGAAGAATTTTAATGAAGTACTGACTGTAAAAAAATGCAGATGCAGTCAACATCTAGGATCAGCTTTTTAACTTCTGAAACACTATTTACTTTATATGTAATTATTCCAATGCAATTACAACCTGGATTCTTAACCTCAGAGTTAAACATTTCAGTATGTTCAAAGGACAGTATTTTCAGCCCAGCACTAAAACTGAGATAACTGTTAAAAAAATCTGGTTTTCAATGCTCAAACTGACTGCCTGCATGTAAAATATGCTTTTAGTAACAACAACATTTCAAACCTCATGATTTCTGAACTTCTCAAATAAGAAGTCATTTTAGAGAAAAGAATCGTAAAGTTCAAGTGTTCATTAGACAGAAAAAAAAAACCCCTAATGCTGCCACATGGAATTACCAAACCAAGGACATCCCACAACAAAGGGCTGAGCTGACAAAGCAGTAGAAATGCGCTCTTGTCATTTTTTTTTTTTCTCTGCTAACACAAGACAAACTCCAAACAAGCCTTTTTGATTTAATATTGTTGACAGGATCACAATAGTTTGTCATAAATTTCATGACACACACAGCATAAGCCTCCCATTATGATCTTTTGTGTCCCACGAATCTAATAAGAAACACTACAGTTTTACTTTTATTCCCTGACATTATTATATAGTAGACTAAATGAAAGAATAAAAAAACAAGAACAGCACTATACTTAGCATTAGAGTACAAAGTAAATTCTTTAGTTTTTCCCAATTTGATTCAAAGTCACAAAAATTTCACTAACATACGAATTACACGTAAAGTCATTATACTCACAAAACCTTACTATTAGACATAAATAATTCTCATCAAGTCTAAAAAATTCTCTAAAGAAAAATAATCTCACAGAAAATCAGCAGATCAAAACATTGCATATATTTACCAACCTCCACAAAACAAAATACATGCTTTAGAATAGAAATAAAAAAGGAATACAACCTACTTCTCTTCCCAGTAAACGTGGCTAACAAAGGAACAATACAAAAGCTGTAAGACCCCACTACCAGCAATGTCAGTAACGTAATATCATAGTGGCTTCCTGAGTCAGTCGGTGGTGTTAGTGTAGAATTGATGAAAATAATAGGAGAAAAATTAGTTTCTGTGCAACTGCGGAGTCCTCCTGGTATAGTCATTTAAAAAAGATCTAAGGAAGCTTAAAGTCTACGAGACTGCAGCCATGTTCAGCCTCTCATATTGCTCTTGCTTGGTCTTCGTGAATCGGAGTGGAAAAAATTGTAAGCTTGAAGGCAGTGGACAAAACAGATTACAGCAGCTAGCAAATCAGGCTAAATAAGGAGTCATCTGTTTGGATACTTAATCTGAATACACCCCTTTGTTATGAAGCGATGACCCCTTCCTTTGTTACATGAGGGAGCAAAAGGAAGAGCAGACAAAGCTGCTTAGCAATTCCAGATACAGTCCTAAACCTGAACAGCAAAAGTCAACATGGCTGTCACAGGATCAGAACCAATCTCATTACAAAGCAACCTGCACACAATGCATATTTTATTACATACTCATTTATTTGAAGAATATGTTAGGTTTTAGTCTAATGAAGGCAGTACGGGGTCAGGGGAGAAGAACACGAGAAAATGTAGTTATGCATGTATGCATGCATATGCGCATACATAAACCACAGACACATGTTAAATCACAGTTCTCTTTTTCAGTCCATTGAAGACAGACTTAAGTGACATCTGGCACAAACAAAAGGCCTTTGCCCAGTCCTCAAGATATAACAGGTGATATGATAGTAGCAGAATATTTGAATGTACTTATTTGAATATGCATAGCTGGGAATAGTAATATATCTGACAGCTGAATGTTATTTCCTTCATATTTTTTGCCCTCAGAACTCCTAAGAACTGCTGCAGAACTTCATAACAAAGCCCATCCTGTTATTATTCTCCCTAATTTTAATCAAGATGGATTAGGTTAGTTTATACGCCAATGCTTACAGCTACCTTAGAAATTACAGAAGTCTACCCATGCAATAATTGATCTTCTAAAACAAGCACTTACCTGCCTGTAATTTCATCTACATATTTTGTCCTAAAACTTTGAAAGCAGATATAAACTGGTTCAAGGAAATTTTTAGTATCAAAATCCTATAACACACTGTTCCAAATATTATGCCAAGTAAAACATTCTGATCAGACTTATTACATTACACATAAACACTGGAAAATCTTGCTTAAGTAGACATGCTGTTTATGTAATGTTTCAGGATGGAAGAGAAGTTGTATCAAAATCTCTACTCATCAACCTAAAATCCAGGGCTCAAAGCTCATTCAAGCAGTAGGTCTCAAAAAGGAAAGCTCTAAGTAAAGAGGCAAAAAGAGTAAGACCTAGAAATAATAAGTAGTACAATTAGAATTAATACAGGTACTTGTCAGACTGACTCCCTTCCAAGAGGATTTTTTCCAACAAACAATTGATGCTGGTTATCAATCAGTTGAAACCCACAACCCTCACATATACTTACAATTAGTGCTGAAAAGACTTTGCTCACTCTGAGCACTGCTGACTGATGAGAGGCTAGGTGTTCTCTCAAGTACTGATCTTTTGACAGGCACTTTGGATTTGGCAAGGGATTTACCAATGCTAGTCCACGAGGCTGGAGAATTTTTCACTGAGGCATGCTTCTCTCTGGGCAAAGATCCTATGCCTGTCAATTAGGGGGGAAAGGGGAGGGAGAAGGAAGAACAAAAGGCACAGGAAAGAAACTTAAACAATTGCTTCTTTTACTCGTATGCCTGCAATAAAAATATTTACACAGTAAAAATCCATATAAAATAGCTTAATCTACTTCCTATTGACATGGTAAAAAGTGCTGTCAATGCAGAAAAACCGTTCCAAGGACTTGAAGCCTCAGAAATAAGTCAAGAGCTTTACAGATTTGCCTTAATGCAGACATCTGCACACAAAAAAAAAAGTCTGTTTTTGCATTCTCCTACCTAGCATTATGGTTTGCTGTACCAGCAATCCCACAAAAAAATAATCTCCATTTCAAAGACAATCCAAGAAAGGATTCTTCTGTTTGTTCCTCCCCAAAACAGGTTCACAACCCCAATCCTCTTTGACAGAACACTCTAAAAGATAATATCCTTTCAAGGAGTAAGACAGCATGAGAGTATCAAATTGCTTTGTACTCATACTGAAAACTGAGTAGTTCTACAGAACTAGTTTAATAGCTCTTCCAAAACCAAGTTCTTAATGGCCAGCTGGTGCAGAAACATTTTGTATTAAGTCCAGTTTTCATTTGATCTTGTTGAATACAAACACCCAACAGCTAAGCTAATCAAACAGGAAAAGCACCTATACAGGAGACAGATGTAAGAAGAGTTCACTCTTGCACTACTGACAAAGCAAATACACTTTCCACAAGAAAGTCTGAGTTTAGTCAAATTAGGCTTTTAGTTTATTTCTGAAAAGTGTGCACCTAGATTAAAATTTCAATGGCCCAGACAAATTATAAACACACAGACTTCTCTTGTCAGCTCTGAGTCGACTCCTGTCAGCTCCAGTATCGAGATCTTAGTACAGCCTTCTGACCATGGATAAGAGGTTTTCATTTTTGTGCAAAAACAGACTAATGGAAGACAGATTTAATTTTTTTTTTAGAAGATATTTTGTTATTTATTATAACCAAAACTATCTAAAATACGTTAATTTCTCATGTCATCGCCATTTTCATGGCTGACAGACAATTTTTCTTACTGGAAAAGAAACAACTACAATGTCTCAGGTTTGACTAAAACAATCAAATTTCAATTTAAAGGGAACAACCTTCCCTTTATTCTTGGTACTATAAACCCCATTTCAGCTTCGCTTAAGCTAGAAGACTGCTGAAGTATGACAAAATTAGCTAGTAATTTCACCTTAAGCAGTTTTACTACAGGATTTCTACAGGATTAAATACTAATCACCAAGAAACCTTCAATATGCACCAAACCCTGGAAATGATGACATTAAGAGCACTGCACTAAATTTTAGACAAGAAAAACATGTCCAATGTCTGCCTTTCAACAGTAGGTGGTGTGACAGGATTAGATAACTTGTCTCAAAACATCCTGTATCAAATATGCAAACACAGGAACAGCACTGGTCTAAAGCTACTTCCCTCAGTTCAGATCAATTCAGTAACAAAAGGGAAACCTCACTTACAATATATACTAAACCTGCATTAGCTTATTACATACTGCTGGTCACAGAATATAACACACACACTTCAATGAGTAATTAAACAAGCTTTGCATCAGATCTCTCTTCACAGGTGCACTTTTACTGCTTGTCATTACTATGCAGAATTCCAGTTCTGTATATAGCTTTACTGCAGCCTGTTATTAAACTTCTGAGACAAAATCATCAGCCATATTCTAGATTTCTTTGTAAGTTACTGAAAGAGACAATTGAATCTATGGAACATGATAAACAGAATACAAGCTTTGTTGTGCTATGAGAACACCACAAACCACAAATTCATTTATTAAAAACACTTCTGAAACAGCACTCCAGGCAAAGTAACAGAAATAATTTTATGTGTTCAAACAAAAAAGTTTCTGTCAAATTTGTATGTCACAGAACAAACATGACACCTTTATAAAATCTTCCACACTTTTTTCTAAAATCTTGTTTCATTAATGGGTCAATATACCACGAAAATAATTAATCCAGATCAGTCAGAAATTCCTTTTCTAAATAGCCTCCCAGCAAAACAAGGTACAAAACCCAAACAACTCCCCAAAAACAAACACAAAAAAGTGCCGCTGTACAAACACTGTGTGTTAAGTTTGTAGGACTTACTGAGTTAAAGTTCTACATTACAAAAGGAAGCTAGAAGAACAAATGCATTTTATCAGCTGCATTTGATTACTTAAAGATGAACGTAACAGGTTTGATTGCTATTGTGCTGGACTCGTTCATCCAGTCCAAAACATACAGGAACAAAATCCGGTTTTCTTCACAGTGATTTTCACTCAAGAAAGGTCAAAGTAAGCATGTGAAAATCTCAGTCTTGTCTAGTACAGCATGTTCCCTATTAATGACTTGCAGCCACCCCAGCTTCTCTGCAAAGGCTAGAGTGTGGCAGTGATCTGAACTCAAACCCATCCAATGAGCACAGTGATCTCTAAGATGCCCAGTTTCCAAAGCAGGTCAAGCAGATGACCTTTTCTCTTAGTTCTTCTGCTGCTTGGTACTTTCCGATAATGCTTCTATTAAAGTAATTACTCAAGAACTCAAATACATTTTTCAAAAGCCCAGCTTGAGAAAGAATTTCTTTTAAGTCACGACACAAGACCATTAAGCAACTTCTCTAGGTATTACTTCAACTAATGTTTTTAAAGGTTTTTTCATAAGTACCATGCCCTAAGAAGTTACACAGAATTAAATGCAAATGTTTTGAAGACAGAAGCAGGAAGATATAGTTAACAAACAGAAGTAGTGGAAATGAGCAGAAAAGCAGGATATTTAGTCAACTATTATTATAAAGACAACAAGTAGCAGCATCAAAGTAACAGACTTTCAGCAGTTATTTAATCTAGTCACTGAAGTGGGATACCAGAAATACCACATTCCTTTACACTGAACTAATGAGTTGGCAATCCTTTAGAAAAAAGTCTCCATGCAACAACCATGTTACTTGAACTATGTTAAAGTATCTCTTGTATTGGAATGGAAATAAGCAAAGAACAAAGCTCATTCTTCAAGAAGCTCTGAAGTCAGCTTTCATATCCTTACTCAAATAATCATCCTTTCATATCAATCCCTCATAGATAGTCAAGAAAAAGTTAAGGCTTCCTTTAAACAGCACTGAAGCCTAGAAAACCTCACATTGCCAGAATGTTGACACGAGGCAGACTGTAAAGTCAAATAAGCGTTCGCAAATTCTGAAATTTCATGTCCATCATTTCAAAACACATTGACACATTTTACATCTAGAACTGAACACTGAGAAACTGGCATTCACGGAGCTACACGACACCTGGAAATGAGTGGTTGGAAGCATTTTCCAAACACAAACTTTGGGAACACTAAGTGCAAAAGCAGTTTTTTGAAGGATACTTCGTGTTGTTGCTGCTTTTGTTTAAACCTAAGGCTAATGCTAATAGTTGGTTTGGCCTTTCATTGCTTAATCTCTTGAAAATGTTGAATTCTGGATTTTTTGCTTTATGCATTTCAGATTTTCCTTGACAGTTCAAAAATCCAAAGGGCTCTGTTTTAAAATGCTAAACTGGTGAAAAAGCCCAGTCTAAGCCTAAGAGTACAAGGTCTTGATAAAGCACAGGGAGCAAACCTTCAAGAAAATATGCTAATTTTTGGCATCTATTGGAAAGAGCAAGCAAATAATGGAAAGACAAACTGGACTTTAGTATTGTTTCCAGCAGACTAATTTTAACATAGGTGCAAGAGTGCTTATGGTTGCCATTTTAAACAGCATAAAGCAGCAGCAATACTAACAGTTTTCTGATGGCAGCAGGCTCCCCAGTTTGCCTGATCAGCCATTCAGCATTATTAACTATATCATCTATTATGCTATACATGCATCAATGTTCCTTCAAGGAAAGAGGAACAGTTACAGGATGTTTCATAATTCTAAGGTAATGTCTTTCTAACTATATCACCCTTTTAAAGTCTCAAATTACTACCAAAGTTACCAAGAAGGCAGGACACAGTTACATTCTGTTGCTAACAATGCTCAAATGTTCAACATAAACATGGACAAAACCAGGGAATGTCAAGTTACTTCTGACTCTTGAAGTATTTCTAGGAGAGAAATTTACTTGTTTAAAGGATAACAGTTGGTCAGAGAACAGTTTATATACCAAGGCAAGATTCAATTCTCCATTGATACAGACTTCCATGGCATTCTTCCCATTCCCCTACAATCCTTAGACAGGTAGCAAGGAACCAGCAATAAGCTAGTGCCAAAAATACAACTAGGGTGTCAGTAGCCATGATGTTCGCGTGTTCATCTTACAGCTAAACATTCTTGTACTAAAGCTGGAGAATGAATCATTACTACTACAGAGCATTTATCAGCAGTTACCAACAACCAAATCAAGCCTTTTTATTCCCTCAAATGATCTTACCATCAGAAGAGTGATTGGGGTGTTTTCAGTTAGGGGAAGAGAGAGGAAGAGTGGTGTCTTCGTGTATGTCTGCTGTTCAATTCCACTTTTTCACTTTCCTATCTGGTCCAGTTTTGGAATGTGGCAGATTTCTGTCCAGTTAAACCCTTCCACAATCAGAGACTTCTCCATTCCTCATCTTCCCTTCAACCCCTTGCACTGTGACCTCTCCAGCATCTAGAAACAGCCCTTCTCTTCCCTGGCCTCAAGCTTGAGCTCACACCCAGCTCTCCCACCTTCTGTCTGCCCATAATGATGCCTGCTTGATTTAGTCCAGTTCAGGTTTTTCCTTTTGTAGAGTGGAGTAGAGCAACCCCAAGAGAGTCCATGTCTGCACAGTCACACTGTCACCCTCTATGACTCCAGGCAAAGCCAGTCTCTGGACAGCAGATTCAGCTTCCCAGACACAGTAGTGGCAAAGCTTGCCCACTCCGGTTTTGCCAGGAGACTGTCATAGGCTGCATGCTGACTTAAACAATCCAATCCCAGCCACTAACTTTAACACAGCTATGATAAAGTTTTGTCTGTTTAGAAGTACTGGGCACAAGAAGTCAAATCAAAGTACTGCAAGGTAATCTGAGGCAAAAGAAAATCACAAACCCCATCCAATCATGTTTTTTATTTATTGTCCAGCTCTCCATCCCGCATGCCCTTCACGTTAGGCACTAAAATTTGTTTGACTTAGACTGCAGCTTTAAAGCTCATGTTATCTACAAATCTTTTTAGTTCTCTGTTGTGGGAGTTCATGTGCTCCTTAAATGAAAGGGGAAGCTCACTGCGGCAAACAAATACAAATTTCTTCTCGAAGAAAATTATGCGTATTTCCCTCCTCCTTTACCTGTACCCTGAGAGAATTTAGAACTAAGCAGTACAGGTAAAGAGTTATTTGAAGACACACCAGCATGTCCTTGCAAGTAAATGACTAAGTGCCAAGAAATTCCCCTGCAGGGAAATAGTGCACACCTCTCTCCTAAAGGAGAATATTCCTTTAGATACATCCACATTTCTGACAGCATCAGAAATAGTCAGCGTCAATATGCTGACTGTTAGAATCAGTCTCTGCAAGTACGATCACGCTTCTTGGTACAGATACAACATATTTAATCTTCAATAGGGCTAGTCACAAAATTGCCTGTAAAAAGTCTGGGAACATGTGTGAAAAATTATTTCCCTAACTATGGTCACTGATAGCGCCTTAAACAAAGTTGATAGGATGAAATGCCCCCTTCTGGAAGGCAACAGATTACCTGAATTACCCATAAACTCAAATATTTCCAACTTCCTCTCTTTTCCCCCATCGCCCCAAAACTCAGAGAACCACACCCAAATTATCCAGAGATAAATAAACCAATGTGCTTTGAAATCATTGATTGCAACAGATCCCATATTACCTCTCAAACAAAAACACTTTTACTTGTTTCCCATGGTCAACTTGACTTCTAAAGCTAAATAGGAAGTATTTTATTCCAAAATACGTTTTTATGATGAACCCTATGAAAGGCTTGCAAAAATAAGAGCAGCACCTATCCCATGGGAACAGCTTCTTGTAAATGAAATCTAACAAAACAGAACAGGTGTCAAAGTTATGGTAAGCTTTTGTGCTAGTGTACGAAGTCAAGGTCAAAAGAAAATTGACAAAGCTACACTCAGATTACATCATTTTATGGCTCCTTTGTGGCTTGACCATTTTTGTAGATGAATGACCAACATCTAGGGCAGGGGTCTAGTGATCAGTACTTGGCAGAAGTAAATATGTTGCTCTAGGCAGCTTCCATCAAACCATTCTTCTTGAGGATGTCCAGGAAGTGAGGGCAAAGTAGACTGGAAACATATTACCAGAAAAGTCCAACTCAAGCAATTGGATAAACTATGAACAGCAATGCTCCCCAGCCCTCACAACTAACACTGTTTTCTGACCTCTCACAAACTCATCAACTTGGCAAAAGTCCTTTTGGATACACTGAGTAAGTTTTTACTCAGTTTAAAGAACTGGTTATGAGATACAGAGTCACTATGCAGTGGAGATGTCTGGAGTAAGATGACCAAACTACAAGAACTTACATTCTGTGGAGACGCATATATTAACTTCCTCCTTTCTATATCTCTGAAGGGGAACATGCAAGTTTTAAGTTCACTTTCAACACAGGCTTTAACTAGTACAGATGAATTAAAGAAGAGGAAACTGAAAAGGAGACTGAAACCAAGTAATCTGGACCAAGATGGACAAATAATCATCTTGGGTAAATTAGTGTATGAAGAACCAGCTTTTAGGATCCATAAAAGAAGCTGACTGCTCTGTAAAAGAAAAGTGTAAAAAGAACAGCTGAAACTAAATGTTAAGCCTTATTTGCAGACCCTGGTGCATTCCAGGGTCTGCAAATAAAAATTCCTGTTTATGAGAAAGTATATGGACACCTTTACAAGTGACTGTCTATTCTGGGATTTTGAGTAAAGTCACGATTGTTTCAGTCCAGAGACCCTGGAAGTTATGTTCGCCTTTTAAAATATTTTGTTTCCTCTTGGCAGCATGTCAATCCAGCTTTAAAGAGTCACATGGTACATAACAAGAATGATACAAGCTGGAACATTATTTGCAGTAACCGTATGCAGGTTGGCTCCTGGTTCAGTGTCAGAACAAAGACTCAAGTGGGAATGCTTAGTGGAACTAAATTTTTTTGGTACTGCTTCATTAGTATTGAGAAAGGCTATACCAAGAAGCCCTGAATTACCAAGTTTATATATGTCTCCAGCTGTATGAAAACTGATTGAAACCATTTGGTTTGAATTTTCCATCTGAGAAGCCTTTCTTTGTGCAATAAACAGCAATAACACCCAAAACCAAACCGAGTCTTAACCTGTCACTACCTGTTCTGGTTTTAACTACAGAGCCTTCTCTCAATTCTCACATTTAAGTGTAAGATCAAGCCAAAATTCAACTGCAGGAATTTAGCAATTATGAACTAACAAGAAAATCAGTATTTCAAAGTATCACTAAACCTGCATACATATATTTTCTATAGCATTTGGGGAATTATTTTTCCCATGCTTCTGGCAGTTGCAGAAAACAGGAAAAGTCCTTCAGTATAATCAACTTGTCAGAAGGGAAAAGGTCTCACTTGTCCAAAAACATCTGTAAGGAAACACAGAATTCATACTTTCAAGCTTCTATTAGTCTTGTTAAATGCTATGAAAATACCCTCAAGAGAAAAAAGGAGTGGCCACTGGATTAGATTCATGGAAATTATTAAGTAAAGCACAGGGCCACAACCACCACTGAAGGGATATCAGTGATTTAAATCAGAGACAAAAGGGTACCCAAAATGTCAAAAAAAACCCCCACCAGATGATTTACATGGTTTCCACTAATTTCTGCAAGTCTTTAACAGTAAGCAGAGGAATAGTATTATTAATACTTTCAGATTCCCAAAGAGTTTCAATTACATATAAGGCTTGACAGAGCTGATCTTGACAGAGCTAAGACATCAACAACAACATGCAGTTTCTTACAGTGAGAAATAATTTAAAGTAATGGTGTAATTTTAAGGCAGAAGTGGAGATGAATAATATGATGATAATAATATAACAATAATAATACGATGAATAATAAGATGTTAATGCATATCAGAAGTCTTACTTGCAGGTAAAGCTCCTTTCTTTTACATAATTTTAGGTAGGTTGTAGTCAGCAAAAGGAGGTAAAAAAGGCATTGGTGGGCATATACATTTTGAGATGTACTGTAAATCATTTCTATTCCTATTTGATGGTGTTCAAACAATTTCCTGTGGCTCAAACTGTCACAGTGCTTCTGTTCAACTGCATAGGTGAAAATATACAGTTGCTGGGGCAGGTTTGACAGCAGAAAATCTTTGAGTTCCATGGGAACACTACAGCTCCCTGGCTTCTCCAATCCCCTTCAACTCCTCCCTTCTAGTGAGGCAAAGACATGAGTCTTCCCAAACCATAACACCTCAACTGTTATCAGTCTATTACTCCTCCACACTGGCTATGATACATCCAAATTAGAAGGCTCTGTGGGTTTCCTGGAACAAAAACAATTGTTGTTTTGATTTTGAAACTAGTTCAAAGTCTTCTAACCAGGGCTCTGAAATGATATATCCTTTCCAGTAAAAATGAGTAAGTCAAACATGTTATTCTGTGTCTTGAATTCTAATAAATGTTTTCATCGACAGAAAACAAACATAGCAAAAGACATACTGCCTGCCATCCAGTACTACAGAAACCTACACATACCACCATGGAGAAGTTACCTGTAGAGAATTAAGAATTTTGTCTTAGAATGAGTGTGTCATCCTCTCTTATGAAGAAAGAGATAAATAGTGACAGAAATAATTTTGATGCATCTAGCCTGCAGCAAATCTGGAAATCTGGTCATAGTCGCAGAAATGAGATTTGGCTATTTTGCAAATCACTTTGGTACACTGGATCAAGGTAGGCTTGTCTTTTACAGAACCTGTTTCTAATTCAGCAAAAACTTCAAGTTCCAGCTGAGATACACCAATACTGGTGGAACAGTGCTCAGCTACCATTTTGAAATAAACAAACCCAGTTATTTCTACCTCTAATATGCTCACAAAAATGCAGTATTTGGGATATGACTTCTGCTCTCCTTGTGCTGTCTCCTGTTCAGGTAAGAATAAGGAAATTCCCTGAGAAGAAATGCTTTCTATTGGGTTAGCATGTTACCACTAAAAACTTAGGTTTTACAAGTGGAAAAAAAAATTACCAAAATCTCAATTCCTGACAAGTTGCAAAGATCTTATAACTGGTGTTTTATACAAGGCAATTTTTTTTTTTCATTTCTTGAAAAGCCATTGTATGAACACAATCCACTACTCACAAGCTCTTGATTATTCTAGGAATAATACCTACACTAGTACATTTTGGACAGATGCATCACTTCTGTCCCTCAACATACACGTATGACTGTTGACATTGAGCTGTATTATTTCTCTTGTTCAGAGTATCTAATGGATTCAACTACACCAATTTCTCTTGTTGCATAATGATTCAAATGCTACCAGTAACTGGTTAAGAAATAGCTGCATGTATGTTAGTACCTCAGGAAGAAACAAGTTTTTTAGGATTTGGACATTTTTAAGACTCAACTTGACAAGTGACTGAACAACCTAGTCTGAATTCACTACTGACCCAGTTACAGGCAGTACAGGCTGGACTAGGTGACCTTCAGAAATCCTTTCCTTTCTGGATTTAGCTAGTCTGTCTGTAGCATGACAAAATCCTGACAGCAAACAACTGTACAGTTACTGAATGACTTATCTTGGGGCAGAAGTTTAATACCAAAGTGTTCAAATGACTCCAGTGGAAAAAACAGTTATTCCCTTCAGGAATGCTTTAGCCTTAACAGGTAACTGGGTTTGGTTAACAAACTGCCACTTGGTCACAAAAACTGTATGCACAGTTTTACTTCAAAAATGTTAAAAACAGAAGGAGTAAGCAGCAGTAGATATGGTGTTGCCTGAAAGGTGTGGTTGCATGATGTTGTGGGGGTTTAGCAGCAATCCCAAATAACTCCTACCTTGCCCCATATCCCACACCCTAATCCTATCCTCTGATTTGCATCAGTACAAGGTTTACCAGGGAGCAAGAACACATGTTTAAAAACTTCCTTTGTAAGAGATGGGGAAGCTAACCTGATACAGTTGAATGTATGAAATCCTACCTTATAGCATCAAAACACTGCATAAGCAAGATGAAGGATACTATATGCTAGAACAGGGAGTTAGGAAAAGGGGACCTGGGGAAAGAGTATAGAGAAAATAAATTTCTTTTCATGTGCAGCATTAAAGTTCCAGTCTTATCACATAATGCCACATGTTTGAAATGTTGAAGTGCTGCTTCATGCTTTTGGTTCAAGCAGCGTTTTTCCAATAGGAAAAATTTGGAAAATATTCTACTGACTACCATAATTTCAACATACATTAATTAGTTAAGGAGTGACAGGTTTAGCTTAAAAAAGAACTGGCGAGTAAATGTTTTTATTTTCAACAGGAAATTACTTCTGTTTATTCTGAAAGTACATCTACATTTTTTTTCTGAAGGGAAGAAGTTAGTCCTACAACTCATCTTTGCTTACATTTATTTCTAGTGACAGTATCATAAATCTAATCTGGATTAATAACCTAAAGGAAAAATCTTTATCTATATCCATCTCACTTCTTCTAAGGCCATAATTACAGACAGGAAAGCTCTAGGATGGTATTTAGAGGGGTGATGAGTTCTCCAAGAAACTGGCAGCCACGTTGGTGCCTGGTTCACTGAGCAAGTGCCTCACATGAGCAAGCCTCAGATGGGAGAATAGCCTATATCCACTTTCTTCAATGAACTCATCCCATAAAGGAATACAAATACAGATTTTATCACACTTCACCACCTGTGTACAATTAAGAGGACTATTTTTTAATCTTTTATAATCTTAGATTGAGTGGGTTAAAAAAGAAAAAAAATGAACAGGTTTTACTGGGTATAGCTGGGTGTGTACTTCCAAATTACAGTGCATTGTAGTGTACTCATTCATAGGCAGGCTACCTTTGCAACTAGTTAGATTACCACACTTGGTTAAAAAGCCCAGCACATAAACTACCAGAGCACTTCTGAATCTCTATAATACAGTTACAGAATCTAGTTTCCTGTCATGACATTTGAACAGCAGCCTACAGACTAGATGAGAGATTCATGCCTGCCCTTGCTTTTAATCAGTCTGAGTTTAATTAGCAGCTCAAGCAGTAGTTTCACCTTCAATTATGTCCTCTCCTTTCTAGAAACTACAGAGCTGAACTAAAATTAGGTTGAACAAAATACGTCCCGAAATAAGGGCTCATTCCCACTGGGATAGCACAGAGTTGCTTAGCACAAGAGCATTGTACTTGTGCACTCTATTTTCTCCTCTTTCAAGTAATTTTAGTTGTATATTCGCAAAATACTGTTACATGACCAAATATAAGTAATATTTAATACTGATTTTTCTAACAGCCCCCCACCCTCCTAAACACCCTCCTTACAAGATAAGATTTTAAAACTAGGAGTTTTAACCTGTCTTTTTTTTTTTTGCCCCTGTATTAGCAATTTACAATTCAGACAGAATTGTATTTAGCACTGAAATACAGCTCTGTACCTCCCTAAAAGTTTTGTCAGAAAGTACATTAAGTACAATAACCAGTTTCTTAAAATTAAGGTTAGTGGTAATATTCCAGTGAAAAATTCTCTTACCAGAGTTTGAAGACAGAAGAGTTTCTTTGAGAGAAGGTGTTTTAATAGTGCTGATAGTTTTATTTTCACATCTCCTCTTCAAGGTTGACACGGATGGCACCATTTTGACCTTGGGAGTTAATACACTTCGTAGTGTGACTGAGTCTTTCTTTGGTATGTTTTTCCCTTGTGTTGTCCCATCTTTCACAGAAGGCATCTGTTTTAAGAAAAAAACAGACACCAAAAAGCCAACAACAGTACAATCCGCACACCATCACTGTGAGAAACTACAAGATCTCCCTTTGCAGCATCTGTATGAAATACTGACCACCCAAGCAGGAAACATGCTTAGTCTTTATCCCATTGTCCCCATGTGCAGTTCAGAACCTCAAGAACCGTCTCCTGAATGGCCTTTAGCAACACAAACCTGTTAGTTTGAAGCTAATCACTAGTAATGACCAACACACTAAAAAGAGGTTACAGAGGTCATTTTACATCAGAATTTCTTCCTCTTCCTCCCCAAACTCTAATTAAGCCACTCAATGACATGACACCTAATCTCAAGATCCTAACCAACAAAGTACACATTAATGCCCTGAGAATTTAGTTGTCCTGTACTACCTGAAATGTCACAGCCCTTGTAATAGTTTCCTGGTCTAGGTCTTATGTCAGAACAGCTTAAACTCTTTCAGTCTGAGGTGCCATAGATAAAACACAAGTGCAGGAGTGGACCCAGGACAGGTTTAAAACAATTGGTTTATATGTGTGAAACACCTATGTTTCACACAGAATTCTTCCTCCAGTTTATACAGGCATAAGTTCACAGCCACTCCTGTCTAACCTATAAAGACACACATTACAGGTAAGATCTTCATGTGCTTTTCTGTGGCTCAAGCTGCAATTCAGTCAGAGTACGACACTTTCCACTTTTTACTCCAATCCTCATCTTCACTTTCAGACATTAATCTGTACTTTTCACTTCTTAAATTTAATCCAGCTGATTTGTCTACTGTGCATTTAATAGAAATTTCTCTATTTTTTCTCCAGGTACAAGCAGAGCAATTAAAATCACAAAGGTTTCCATTTTGGCAACAGGATGAATTAAAAGCATTCTCTCCAACCCTTGATACCAAAAGTAAGGACTGATAAAGAACCCAAACTCTTAAAGACTTCAGAATTAAAAGACCATCCTTGCTTTCATGCTTACTTAGGTTTTCAAGTTAAATTATTAGTCTAATAAATATATTACTAAATAATTTCTTGTGCAATGTTTCAAAAATGTTCTAAGTAGCTTCCCCCATATAGTGAGCTTTACTGGAATCTTTCTGGCTAATTAGTAGAGCCTGTCAAAAATTCAGACAATGACAGTTTCAAGCAGCAACAGCTGCTGCTTCCATTTCACCAATTCAACGTAAGCTGTCGAACCCACAAGCCAGCAACAGGAGAGACTCCATATAGCACCAACACTCCAATTCTGCATCCCTACCACACCTCCTGAAATCCTGGTCAACCCAACCCCAAGACTCTTCCCTTCCTTCCCACTGTTCCTTTACTTTTAACCTTCTTTCAGTGTATTTGAAAGCAGCACGTTTCTCCTGACAGGCAGCTGACTCATCCCAAAATATTTCCCAACCAACCAGTGCATGCATACCTCCCGGCCAGGAAGTTTGCACCTTCCAGCTGGCTGACTGCCTAAAACCAGGTATATGCCCTCTGCATGAGAAATATTTCCTGACTACTCCTAACTATTCTAATGAATCCCAGCTCTACTTCAAACAAATAAACTCCCAAATTATACAAAGCAGACAGTGAAATTAAGATGTTAAAAATAAAATGTCTCACCAACTTATTTTCTGTGACTTAATGTTACTGTTAATATATGCACAACATTTACATAGCTAATTATAAAAAGTCTACTTTAGTTCTAAAGCAGATTTTGAAAGAAAATACTGAAAACAGTAATTCATCTCTAATGTCCATTTAAAGTTATAGCACCACAAGAATTATCTTGAAAAAAAATGTATATTAAAAGCTGTATTTAGAAAACCTCACGAAGTAATGCTAGGCAATTTTATGAGGTTGACTAAATTAAGATTTGGTTGCTTTTATTAGACATCTTACAAACAGTATTGTCTTAAGGCTTTACTAAAAAAAGTTTATATTATGGAATAAGACGAAGGTGGAGACACTAAACTGCAGTTGAGGCCAACTGCAACCAATCTGTAAAACAATACTTTTTCATTGTTTTTACTAGGGAGAGACTCCACTCAGAAGTCAACACAACAGTTACATTTGTAGACACCAAACTCACTCCACAATTTCCACACAGTGCAATAACCAACTTCCTTTTTGCAAATATACAAAACACACAAGTAAGCATAAAAGCAAAAAAACTTACCAAAGGAACAGAGTGCATATCAAATGTTTCATTTCCCGTATCTTTTACTAACGTTGCTTCCAGAAGCACTCCCATGTTGCTGCTTTGCTCTTTTTCACCTTTTGTCAGGTCAATGTTTTGAGCACAAGGTATCATTAAGGAGTTTGAACTTTCATTTAGCATCTCTTTCGAGTTCTCTCCAGATGCTGGAAGCACAGCAGAAACCAAGGAGTATGCTGAGTGGGTAGTGCTTGCTTTGTCAATGTCTTGCAGACTTTGCTTTAACGCAGGTGTTTTTGAAGCCTTGTGGGAAGCATTTCTGGGATGTGTTGAGGCATGTGAGACTTGGCTAGTGGAGAGGCATTTGTTAACATGTAGCTTATGGGGCTTATTTACAGGCAATTCCACCCTAATATCTTTAGCTAGATCTACTGGTTTTTTCTGCGCTTTTATAGAGGAGGACAACTGCCTTGGGGAACCAACTCGTGAAGGTGAGGAGATAGATGATAGTTGATGGGACTGAGGAGACTGTTTTAATGCTGCACTGTCTCTTGGCTGTAGCACAGGTCTAGACACAACCTTTGGCTTAACATTTTTAAAATTAGGTTTGGGAAAACTAACAATCTCTGATTTCTTTGCTTTGGTTATTGTTGATGCAATAGAAGGCCTGCCCACTGGTTTTCTTGCAGTTTGATCTGAACTAGCTTTGAGCCCAGACCTTTTGTTACGCCCTCCTACAAAAGCTTCACTTGGTCTTAGTCTAGAAGACTTGTCTCCAAGTTCTTCCACAGCTGAAGCAGAAAAAGTTCTATTTTTTGATTGTTCTTTAGGAGTTGAAGTACATAGAAACAAATCACTTTCATCAGCTGTTGGACTGAAGACCACAAAAGTTGCTTCACATTTCAGCTCAGGCATAACAGTCTTCTTTAGTTTTGGTACACTGTGAGATCCAGAAGGGATATTGTGCATATCCTGAGGGGCAGCATTTCCAGAGATACTTTGTTCTTTGGTTAAGGGTTCACTAGTTTTGTTTGATACTTGTTCCACAGTCATTTGATCTACTGAGAGAAGGTGCACACTATTTACAAAACCATCCATGCATGTTTTAGCATTGGAATTCCCAGTTTCATCATGGTTAGGAGTATTCTGCAAGGATTTCACTTGCTCAACCTCATTAATATTAATGCATGGTGATAATACATCTTGCTTATAAGGATCTATACATCCAGCAGGCAGTTCTACAGCGTGTGCTTCTGTTTCCTGTGATTCTTTATCAGTCTTGATACTGGTTTTTTGATAGTGCTCAACACCTGCAGAGGTGAAATTAGGGGTTCTTTCTGAGCTGGTTCTATCAAATTTCTCTCTGATATATACTTCAGAAGAGACCAATGTTTCCCCCAGATGCATGTCGTCATTTCGATCAGTTCCCAGAGTTCCACCTGTAACATTAGTAGCATCCATTGTGCTCAGCTGGCAGCATGCCCTGTCATTTTTCAGGGACTGTATGTTCTGCTCTGTAGCAGAAGGAGTTTGTACAGACTTAGAGTCAGCCTGACTGTAAGGCACTGAGTGTTTGATACTCTGATTTTGCATTTTTGCCACAGCAAAGTCACCTTTCACTAAGTTTGTCATTGCTTCCAAGCCACAGTTCAAAGGACACACAAAAGTCTGTTCAGTCACAGAAGACCTGCATACAACATCTGTATCTCCCAATGGAGCTCCTGTGCAGTTGGATTTACCAGGTGTCTTCTGCAGATCAAGTACTTCAATACACTGCTGTTTTAAGAGACTTCTGAAGTCACCCTTATTTTCAAAAATGGTATCACCTTCATGCTCAGCCACTATCTTTTGGTCAGTTGAATTACTGTGTATCTTGGTGGCACAATTCTCTGAGGAAGGTGTAGCTCTGTCACATGCATAGTTATTTCCATTTTCATCCCTTATAAGTAAGGAAGACTTCAGGCCATTCTTTGCTTTGTCATCGGACTTCCCAACATTCATTTTGAAGGCTAAATTTTAAACTGTTTTCATTTTATACTTCTTTAAAATCTCAGAGAATGCAGATTCTTCTGAACTTTGCAGAAAAATAAACAAAACAACTGCTTTACCCTGGAATGTGTCAATTGTCCTGGAAGATATTTAAAAAGTGGTTCTTTATTTCCATGTTTCCCAAGAAGATTCAAATGTTCTGGAATAAAAAAAAAAAAAAAAAAAAAAAAAAAAATTAAAAAATAAGCCAAACCAGGATTTTAAGACAGTGAGCATTCCTAAATTCCTAGTGTTCAGACATCAGAGCAGCAACATAGAAGCAACATTCAGAACCCCTGTGAAGAAAAATTTCAGTTCTCATCCCTTGATGCAGAGCAGTAACAACCCCAGAGAACGTTTTTTCTCTGCACTGAAGGTCTTTTTCCTGCCCTTTGGGGTAGCAATGCATAGCAGAGGCAGCTGAAGATTTTCAAAGAGTTAAGAGATCAGAGTTGAAATAAAGAGAGGAAAAGGAGGTTTGTAGTCAGCTCTGGGGCTACAGCAGTACACTGCCCCCATGCTGCTGGGGCAGCCAACTGGTAAATGCATGTGGTCACTGGAGAGCAATTCCATACCAGTGAACTGCCTCCATCTTCTATAAAGATGACACGAGATTAGACAAATGAGGAAATAATGCCAGTGTCCTCTCAGCAGAGCAGAGCCGTGTATCATCACCCAAAACCCTATGGAAAGGTGAAGGGGCAGGATTGACATGGAGAGATGATGGAGGACAACTGACCACACACGGGGTGGAGATGCACAAACAAAAAACAGTAAAGAGGAGCCCTTCCAATATAGAGTGGCAAGTTCATAACAAGCGCTAAGACTGCACCCAAGTTACCAAAACCACAAGAACATGAATGAGACAGAAGACCAAACTGTCCAAAGCAGCTGGATGATCTCTGTAGCACTCTGTATGAAAGGCACCTAGTACCAGAAATGAGACCAGACGTAGGAAGAACTTCAGATTTTTAAGATATGGTTGCACTGGGAGGGGAATCTGCCAGAAGGTGGCTCACTTTCAGAGCAATAAAACCTGAATAGGTGGGAAGAAGTTCACTGGATCTGACAAGGCAATCTGGCTGAAGATGCATTCATGGACAAAGATCAGCTTCCCAACTGAAGAAAATGAACAACTGTTGAACACCTTCACAGGTCTGGAATGACAGATTACACTCTCCAGTCAAAGAGCAGAAAGAAGGACACTTGTCATCAAAAACAATGAGCAAACAGGTCTGTGGTATTTAAACAACAATGCAGACATCAGAGTGGGGTGTCCTAAAACAAGGATACTGATGTAATAACATATTTGAAATTTGGTGCAGCAGGACATGTATATCAGGATTAAGTAGGTATGGTGGACAGAATAACATATAATTTACATAAGAATTATATTAAAGTCTGAAATTATTTGACTGTTTCAACTGTGGTGACAATAATGGATGCAATATAACAAGACAGTTATTACAACATCAGAAAAGATAATAACAATAATAAGAGGCTTATGGTATAGCAATATTGATTAAGCACATTGAAAGATAATTCTGCGATCACATTTTTGTAGAGAAATCAGAGTGCTTTGGGAAACAAGTTTGTTCTGAGAAGAGAAGTAACTCTTGATTTGTTCTTTAAAAAATAAGTTTAAATCCTCACAGAAACCATATAAGCCATTCTGGAAACCACAACAGGGAAAGAAAAACTGCTATCCATAAATACTTTGGAAAGTGTAAAATGAAGCCAGCACACTAACTAGTGAAAGGTAAGTTACCTCCTTCATTATTCAAAATTCACTTTTTTCCTTAAGCCTTACTTTCTTCAGCTGGAAGCATCACTTAAGTAACTACATTCAAAATAAATCCTTTATCATATTAATGAAAAGTGTAAAGCTGCAGGGCCCATAAACAGTTTTGAGTGCAAATGCAGCACCCAAAGTAAGACTGTTGTAGAACTGCAAGAATTTGTCTGCTCACTATGAACCAAACAGAGTGGCTTCTGGCCCACAATCTTGTCTTTTCACAGTACTTTGAACATCTGACTCAGATTGAGGGTAAAAAGATCATGAAACAAGGATACAAAAGCTACTGAGATCAGACACCACACTCTCTTCTGCCCCCCTCCCACCTCCAAGATTAAACAGCTTTTCTAGTAAAAAATCTCCAGGTTCCTCAAGGCTGATCTACATCTTTTGCTTACCCAGTATTATTCAATCTCTAAAGAAACATAAACAACTGTAGTACCCTCACTTTCACCTTCAATTAGGAAACTTAAGGCAGATTGAACAGTTCTTCTAAAAACGTCTTCCCTGAAGGCAGGGCAAGAACCTGTTGTGAATAATTTTCCATTAGTTTAAGTCCATCACAGAATAAACTGCTGAGAAATATTTGCAAACTGCTTTCACTGTTGTTTTGACACATTAAAACTTGTTTCTACTTGTCTGGAGACTAGCCCTTAACACTGCTTGCTCACCTAGCTATGTTAAGATTCCATTTTGATTCAGCAGTAGCTCAAATCAAACCAAAAGTCTTACCCCTTTCAAGAGCTTTCTTTCTGCAGAAAATAGGAAACTTTAATATATCAAGACTTAGCAAGACTAAAATCCCAAGAATTTAAAGAATGATGCATTACCTTAAAGTATACGTAGCCAATAATGCCAAAATTTGAAACAACCATAGGTAGCTAAGTAAACTTTGATTCAACTGATGCTGAAGAAGCTCCAAAGAAAATGAAAGTAGTTTTGATACTGAGTAATGAGGAAGCACAGTAAAGTTGCACATACCAAGGTGTACATGTACAAGCCTGTTTATTCAGTGCTCTTAGCTTCCACATAACCAGAGAACACACAGAAATAAATTACTAATTCAACTATTTTTAAAGCAAATCTTTACTATAATAATCAATACTTTCACAAACAAGTACACCAGCTTCAAATACAGCTTCACATCCACACTTAAGAGTCCTGAAAGCATCCTGAATAAAAAGAGAGGTATTCCCAAGGATCAGCTATAGTATATAAAAATCTGTAACCTAAATGACCCTTATTCCTTAAAGAATTGACATTCTGTAACTCTCCATATAACAAAATGTTCATTAAGCTTATGAAAACACTTCTTGGTGATGATAAATTCTTTAGTTTAAGATTTGCTATAGAAAGCTGAATGAAAAATTAACCTCAGCCCAGCATCTCCACCGTAGGGAGGGGTCAGTAGCACACGCACCGACACAACAGTTGCCCTCACCAAGAACACACTGTTCCTGGCAACTAGTGTGACTTGAGGAATTCTCTAAACTAAATACTAATAATGCTTTGACTTTGTCTTACATCAAGCATTATGCATGCCTGGCCTCCACAAAACACTACAGTGCAGTGCAAAACACTTCAGCTGTTTTTGCCTTCAATAAAGCTCAGCTTACTAAATTTCAGTTGTGTACCTCAAGTGCTTACACAAAGGAGAAAAAGTCTTCACTACCTGAGCTCTAAGTGTTCCCCTTCCCCGACTGATATAAGAGCTTGGGGTAACAGCAGTACTACCTGGGGGAAAAAAAAAAAAAAAAAAAGGAAAGAAGCTTGGCAATAGACTTTCTTTAAAAGAGGAGGGATTGGGTGCCAACAGCCCCAGAACCAGGAGAAATACACTACAACACACAGAACTGGGCTCACAGCAAGATCTTGTCACTTCTACTAACCAGCAAGAGGTGTCCAGGAGTGTGCTGTTAAAGGGCAGGGGACAGTCACATGTTCAGTGCAAGCTAAACAGGAATCAAAACCAGATCAATTACAACAAATAATTCAACCCACAGGTTGACAAATTACTACAAGAATTAAAGTCAGTTTGTGTTAGTGTCACAATGCAGACAGTTATAATTTACGCTCTTCCTGGCACTTCATCTGGAACTTGATTATTTCAAGCAAATCATCACAGAGCACTGACTCAAACCCATCAGCTATGTTTGTGAAGCTGTATGAAGGGGGACATGGCATGGGGAATAAATCTGAAAGGAGAGGGTGTGCCCAGACATGCAGGGAGGCAGTCCAGAAGCGCTCTAATTAACTGAACATGCTTTGATACCAGACAAAATGAAGCATCAGCATTCCAGGAAGAAAACTGTTATATGGTCATGATTAGCACAGTCCCTGAAATTAAAAACCATACAAAGCATTTCATATGTTAATACATTACACTACAACCAATTTACTTGAGTATGTCTTGGAACACAACACAACCACAAGAAGTATGACTTTTTCAGCACATACACCTGAAGGCAGAGATGGCATCATCTGGGAGGGAATGTACAGCAACCAGGCATCCCTCCCAACGCACTGTTCCATAAGAAAGCACTAGGAAAATACACAATGGTTCAGGTAATGCTGCATTGACACAGAATTGCAAATTTCAGAGTCCTCTGTGCTGCCTCAGCAATGTCACATTCTAATGTAAACTAGTCTATAACCAAGGTAATTCAAACTATTATAGAGAGGATAAGTTAAGATACTATAACAAATTCACACAAACATTTACACTATTATAAGCACAATCTACTCCTTAAAGTGAATTACATTAGGTTCTCATATGTTCATGGCATTGCTTCCTTCAGAATACACAGTATCAAGTGAGTGTACTCTGAAGGTGTTTAAAAAAGAACAAAAAACCCCAACAAATTACCAAACCAAAACCACCCCACAGGGTAGCGAAGCAATATCTGTATGCTCTAGTCAAAGACATTTTAGAAGTCAAAAACCACGTTAGACACTTGATACAGTAAGCAGAAATAATGTGCAAGTTATGTTTGCAAGCAATCACACAGGCATGTCTGACTGAAAGAGTACTATCGCTTCCTAAGGCATAAGCAATAGGTTTTGCCTTCTACTTGGCTATTTGCTAGCCTGTTCAAAGAATGAAGCAGCAGCCTAACATAAAAGCTATAGTAACAAAGGAGCATGAATTTTAACCAGTTACATCTTGGCTCTAAGATATGGAAGAAGTAAAATGACAATTCTACTGCAGAAAGCAGACATCCCAAAGTTGTGCAAGAGGTGTTGACTTTCCATAAAATGTTCAAACTATAACACTACTGTGGAGGTGCCTTCCCCTGAAATCTTGGGGGAGGGACCCTGCAGGGTACGGGTCTGTCCCTGTCCCTGTTCCCATGTCACATGTGCCCCATACCTGTTCCTGATTGGGTGGTGTATGTGCCGGGGGCCGGGAAGGGAGCAGGGTCCCATGACTGGAAGCTGCCTGGGAACTCCAGCCATGTGGCTGTAGGAATAACATCATCCCAGAACATCTACAAAAATATCGCTTCATCTTTCCTGCCAAGTCCATTGCTGTCTTATACTTGTTGTAAGGATTCCCCGCACACTACCATCAGACTACCCCAAAACTTGACAGCTAATCCTAACAAGTACATCAACCCCAGTAGTTTGTCCTAGCAGTGAGTAAATGGTTGAGAAAGCAATGCTTTCCCCAAACTCACAGCCCCCAGTGATTTATCCTTCAGTGTGTTGGTTCAATGGAAAGTTTCAAAGGCTTTTAGACCTTTTTTTGCCTTACCCATAGTCATTGCTTTCCTAAGAGGAAAAGTACTTATCTATTTAATTACTTATAAACTCTGGCCATCCTTGTTGCCCTGTCTTTAAGGATATTATGCTGGTCTCTCCATCTTCGATTTCTGACTATTTGTGAGCACATAACATACAGAGATACTCCAACAGATTTATACAGTGTCTTGATAATACAGTTCTTCCTTTAAAAATTTACAACTTTTGAATTTTATCGTAAGGTAAGTTTTAGGAGAACTCTGTATTCAGAAGTGGAAGACTGGTCCAGTGATTTTTTTTTAAAGAAGTAAATAAAGCCCATCCTTTACTTAAATAACCAAGATACTTAATAATATTGTCTAGAAATTACATCCAGTACTTTGGAGATTTGGAGGTACATGCAACCTCCTAGACCAGAGTGTTGTGCAAATGCAGATTTTTCCCTCCACTCTGTTTTACAGCAACTACAGCCATGTAAATAACAAAGCTAACACACCAGCCAGTGACAAACATCAGCTGTTTACAAACTGCAAGTAAGCAAGTGTACTTTATTGTCTGAGATTGTGCATGATCAAACAAAACCAAAGCTACCTATTTGAACGGGCAGATGAGAACAGCAACAAGCTCCTTGTTTGAATAGTCCAGCACACTCCTATAACTTAATCAGACTCTCATTTGTAGCTTCATTAAGACAGCATTCATTGCTAAAAGTGTCAGTCCACTCACAAGGTTTTCAAGGCATGGTGCAGCACACAACTGCACACATGGTCTGTTATATACTTAGTTATAATTTGTTTATCCATTGCCAGCATAAACAAAGCCTGTGCATGGTTTTCTGTAAGATCAATACTCAGCCTGTTCCTCTTTAGGAACTTGCAAGAATTCCATTAAGTTCTTTCTTAGTGGTAAATTAGATGCTACCTTTACAGAAAGATACTCTGGGGATTTTTTTTTTTTTTTTTTGCTGTTTTATCACAACTGAATTATTTAGCAAAAGCATATGTTATTGTACAAGGAAGGATAAACTTTCGGGTCAAAATGAAAGTAAGGAGTTGGAACTTGAAAAAACAAACACATTTATTGCGGCACCTCCTTGGAAGGCCAAGGTTCACATCCTTCTTTTTGAAAGACTTGACTGAATAGGTAAGCACAAACAAGCCTGAGACTGTCACAGCTCGATGTTCAACAATCCTTATCAGTGTTCAAGTTATTTGAATAGACAGGGATTACAAATCAGCTCACCTTCTCTGCTTCCTGGAATTCTGCTAAACTGATTTTGTCCACTGCTACCCTTTAAAGGGTACATTCATAGATTTTGGTATCTTGAAGTTAAGAAACAGTGGGCCAGGATTATTCACAGGAATTTTCCCTCCAAGACTGAAATATTATCAGTGTAGGAAGAAAGGCAGAAATGTATTAGGAAGAACAAAAATGCTTTGTGAACTCCAGCTAGGTTTCTCCATCTGCTTACATAGACCAAATAGTTTCTGCTCTTCAAGAGTGCCCTCGAGTTTCAAGCTAGTCTTCAGATATCCAGCGATTTTCCTGATGCTTCTCATCATATGCTCTTGATCATAATTTCTCATTCTTTGATGAAATTTCAGCCATCAGCACCCTTGCTGCCCATTTGCCTTTAAACCAACTTAAGTCAAAATAGAAGCTGTTCCAAACTTGGAGGTCAGTTTCTCTGCTTTTACAGAGCTGTCAAACCTCTTAGCTTGCCCCATGTTCTTCTCTTCTCATCCTAGCTAAGTCAAATCTAGGACAGAAGCAAGTACACAGGGAAGCAGTGCAGAAGAGTCATTACACCTTGGATTCTCCAGACAAATGGCAAAGTGTTTTTGCTGGTGGCTTTATGGGGGTGGTTTTTTTGTTTGTTTGTTTGGTTTTTTTTAATTTGGGGGTTAAAAATCCCGATTATTTAATAAAATAATATTTAAGTGAAGACTGACTGCTGCTAATCTCCTCCTTATCGACAAGTACAAAGTTTTCACAAAACAGCAAGTACAAGGGGCAGAAATACTCTGCAGAAGCCACACCACATTGCAAGGATGGTGGCTAAAATGCCAGTTGTAACCTTGGGAAAAAAAAAAAAAAAGCTTGTTGTTTCCTAACAATAAGCCACAACCTATCAGGTCGGAGTAGAAAAGACTTTAACCATTACCCCAATGTGCCAGGCAGCATACACTAAAAGTTCTTAAGGTTATGTGCTACCTTCAAACTTTTCATGTTCCTGAACATTTTATGAAGCATCTGTGCCCACAGCCCTAGCTAGTGTGAGTACTATACAATTTAGAGCTGACATTAGCAGTATTCTTAGTATGGACTGTATCAATGGAATTGGACAGTTAAGGACACAGACTCATCTGCACCCATGCATTGCATGTCCTTTAGATCTTCATGTAAAACTGAGAAGCCTTCAGCATTTGGCTATATTTAACACAGACATATGATATGAACTAGTTTGCAGAGCATTTGGAGTACTGTGAGCATAACCTGTAGAGAAGCAAGATACTGTAAGTACAGCGGTATTACGTAGTTCTAGTGGAATATTCTGTGCAATGAATCTACAACTAGATTAATTTACATGAAAAAGCAGACCATAATGGTCTCTAATGACTGAAAGAGCAGCATCTTTGCAATGATATTGCTTTGCAGTAGAAACTGAACATTAATCAAGTCAGAAATTTAACCAGCTTGCAGTTTTTGCAGACTCAAAAGTTTTTTGCTGTGCAGAAGTGGTCATTCATTCAGTAAGGACAACAGCCAGCCAAGAACAGTTTCCACTGGCTCTGCAAGAAATTCTACCACTGAGTTAGGACTGCATTTTGCACTTAAAAAATATTTAAGGTTACTGATTCTATATAGGGGGGAAAAAATCTAACAGAACTGCAATAAACTGGTTACAGGAAATAGTATTTTGGTAGCCAAATAGGAAGCAGCACCAACTCAATGATCAGAAATCCTAAAGGCATAATGGTTGTTGAGGACTTTCAACAAGTATTGCTGGACAGTAGTTTAAATCCCAACAGTTTCGCCAGTATTTCACCTGCAGTGTTGCACAACTGGTATCTGGAGCAAGGCAGCAATTCACAACCATTGTTCCCAATGTTATAGTCTCAGGCAAAAATAACCCAAATAAAACATATTTGGGTTATATTTAAAAGAGAATCTTGTTATTTTTCCTACAAAAAGAAACTATTTCTCACAGTGAGATCAGTCCTGATACAAGAGTTGTATTCTTTCTACATTTTTTGGTTGTTTCCCTTTGAACCCAGAAGACAAAAGCCTCTGAATCCGAGAGGGACCAGCTCTGCAAAGCTAAATACAGCACTGCACCTCTGCAACAGACAAATGGCAAGAAATATGCCATGGCAGTTCTGTAGAACCAATTTAAAAAAAAAAAAAAAAAAAAAAAGCAACAGCTTGATTTATGCAGCACTGTTGGGGAGCAGGCTGCAGTCGGTGCTCTCTGGAAAACACAAGCTCACTGTGCCACTTGACACAGCTGACAACAGGCTGCTTGCAGCCCCACAAAGGCTGAAATTCCACCAGGACCTTGACGGTGAAGGACTGGAACGAAGGGCAAACTGGGCACACATTGCTTGAAAGACTGCCAGGGCAAGGTTATCCAAGGGATCCCCTGAGAGGCATCCAGACATGCAGGCTGCCAGTCCTGCCCTGCAGTTTCTCCTTGGCTTTTGGGGTAGGCCTTCATTTGAGCCCTTAGCAGCAGCACTCCCAGAAAGGGGGGTTCTGCATCTGTGGGGCAACAGCAGGACTCAAGAGATCCTGCACAGAAATCATCCTTTTAGTCCATCTGAGATCCCACAACAATGCTGCATTCTAGAAAAGAATTACAAATTTCTTCCTTAAAACTCAAGTGGTTACAATCCATTATTTTAATATTTTTCCTTTAATCAATTTGCTTATAAAGTCCAAATGGTGCTTGTTATAGACTACATGTTGTTTTACAGTATAGCCAAGCCTCTTCAAAAACTTTATTTAGGGAGCTGAAAGATGCTATAACTTCAAATGTAACTCAAGAAGTTCTCCCCTTTCAACTAATAGCTGACTTGACAACTTCCCACAAGAGTAAAGCATATATATGTACCTCATCACATTACTGCAGACACCCTGGAACTACAGTTACCTGTTATATGGGAACATTAGCATTGATTTCAACTCAAGACTGACTGAAATAAATGCCATGGGCAGTGACAGAAGTGTTACACACCCAGTGCCACATCCATATTTGATTTTCCCCGGTGAGTTTCAGCTTCTGTACAGGCTTCCATTACATGAGAGATATGCACAGCTAGAGGACGTTGCATGCTCTGGCACTGCCTCTGTGCTACCAAGTGAAAAAGCAACACTCTGGTTTTATAATAAACTAGATCATAACCCTTTAATAGACAACCTAATAGGGCCTCATGATTAACAGGCAAAAACTGCCTCTCTCTTCCTCTGGTTGGTTTTTTGAGAGTCAGATTTGTCTTTTCTACAAGGGCTGTTCAAATATTAACTTATGCCATACAGTACCCTCAGTCAGGTAATTCACTTATCTACAAGGACTGGTCCTCAGCAGTCTGTAGGACTTGCTGCCATGTGTAAACCACCCAGTCTGCAATACAGCTCACCTCATACTTAACTTTTGGCTTTGGAGCAAAATTGAACACAGGCAGTGAAAACAGCATGATGATTTAGAGGCCATCACTCTGATCTGGTACACTTTTAAGCAGTCATTCCACAACCAGACATCTACTCCTCTTAGCAGCAACCTATACAATTACATTTATTGAGCTAAAACAAATTTAAGACATGCAAATCTGCAGCAGTAAATAACAGAGAGAATACAGATAAAGGAGCTTCTCATTAGTACTATCTAAAATAAGTCTTAAGAGGAAAAAGATTACTGCAACTTCTACAGACTCTGCACAGATAGGCAAAGATTGTTTTTAAATTATACCTTTATATTCTTACACTCAAAACTCAAAGGTTTCCGGCTCAAAACTGTAGAGAGCCACAGGGTTTAAAGCGTCACTATGCAAAAGTTTCTCCAAAGCTGTGCTTTCCAGGCTGTTTATCCAAGGACATAATACATATCCATCATTAACTGATACAGAGCATTACTTCTAGAATTTATGTTGGTCACAGACCTCCATTATTTAGTTCTGCTAAGTATCAGCACCAAATGCCAGCTTCTGGGTCAAACAGTCACTTAACAGTAGAGAAATCTATGAAACTATCATCCATATCAAAGGCAAGTCAGAAACACTTTGATAAGGCAAGTATTTCACCACTCAGCAGTGCAGGTGGAAAGCTCCGACACAGGGCTAACCCAAGGAAGCATACTTGATTAACTTCAATCATCTGACATCAGTTCAGAACACAGATAAGAAACTCCTGCATTTCATCTTAAAGAAGCAGGAAAACAATTCTCACACATGGCCATGTATTTGGACTGCACATTGCATAGGTGGGGGGTGTTATGGAATGAGGAAGAAACACTGTTGGAAAAAAAATTATCAAAAAACTGATGCTCAGGTACATAGTGAAAGTTAATTAAACTTGCACAACCAAATACCATCCTGTGAAGGGTAACCAACTTCCTTTTGAAAGCAATCTCATTGCATGACAAAATTATTTCCTCTACCAGCAGCAAGTTCAACAAAGCTTGTCAATAATGCTACAGTTTCTAAATTTCCATCTAGAAATCCACCAATTCACAGTGTACAAACAAGGATCCTCACGTCCTGCTCAATCAGGACTCTGCATGCACAGCTTGTTGATACAACTCCTCTGGTAAATGAAATCCCAGAATGCTGCAGCAGCCTGAATAGAGAAGAGTTGCCTACACAGGGGGAAGGGGGGAAAAATCAAAACCAACAACGAAAAAAACCTCCAAACCACAACACACACCCAGTGCTGAGTAATCCTAGAAAATAAATAGGGGGAAAAGTCATTAAGCTTCTCCTGCTAGGAAAATACATAGCCCTAACTGCCAAAAGCTGAGGGGAAAAAGTTGAGCTGAGCAGAACATCCAGGAGAATCCACAAGATCCACTGTATCTCTCATTTCTGTTTCTCTAATTTCAGAAACTATTTAAGAGTGCCTTCTCCATCCTTCATCAGGTATTGCAGGATGCTCCTGGAAAAGGAAGCTGTTTCTACCTTGATGTTTTCCCTTCAAATCCACCACTGGCGTTCTGCTCTCTCTGAGCCAAATTAAACATACCAGGGGTGTTTTCACAAGCCATTTGGGTAGTACACTGCTCATAAATATCAACTACAAGCAATTAATGCTGCATTAGGAACTTTCTCCAGAGGAAATTGCATCACAAGAAGCAGGGGCGGAAGGGATTGGCACCTGGAAACCACTTGTTTCCATGCTCTGGAAAGTCCAGCCAGCTACAGCAAAGCCTTCAGGACTGCAAAGCAGTGTATTTGGTGGTTAGACTTAAAATTGTTCAAAAGTTTGCTGGAAAAAGTAACAAGGAACAGTAGTCTGCAAAATAGTTCTAGGGATAGGGTGGTGAAAATAAGATTCCTTGGGCTGAATTTCTTCCATCTACAAGAAAGTTCCTAGTCAAAACTAGGTATGCCAGATGTCAGAAGGGAGGGTAGTACCCAGGATCTGGAACAATTGTCATGCAGGAGGTTCAATCATTAGGCAAGGACGAAGTGCTCGAATTAGGCCTGCTCTTCTGATCTTGCACATGACAGACCGCCTGGTGCCCTGAGTACTTAATTTCTGACCACTGATAAGGGTTTTAAGAAAAAAAAAATTTTTTTTTTTAAATCAGAAGGGAGAAAAATGTGCATTCTTAAATTACCCCTTAACAGGTAAAGAACCTCTATGTAGGCATACAGACTGATCTAAAAATCAAGTTGTGCGTCAGAAAATCAAGCCTTTCACAAGAGAAATTGTTGGACTGAGTCCTTTGACTATTCACAAATCATTGCAATACAGAGAATGGAAGGTGTGAAAGGTAGCAAAACCTAATGTTTTCATAATATTAAACTGTATTAAAGTCTCCTAAACTGTTTCATAAAATCTTCTTCTCCCAACCTAAGGCAGAAGCAAGAGCAACTGCCTCCTTAAACATCCAGTTTCTAAAATTTTTAAGTTTTACTAGTTTGCCACCCGCCTCTGTCGTAGTAGTTGCACCAAATCAATGTGTGTTTCTCCCCACCATGTCCTTGAATTCCAAGTTTGCATAACAAGATGGAGTATTTGGAGTTTTCAATTATTCCCATCCACATTTCAAATTAAAAGTTGGCTCCTAACAAATTTAAGTGCTGTGGACAAGCTACATTCATTCCTAAAAATTAATTAGGTATACAAACATGCAGTTCCATGTCTATAAAGAAACCAAGATTTCACAGAGAAATCCAAGTCAATCACATGCTATAACACAGAGGCTGGAAACTCTATGAGAATGCTTTCTATCTCCAATATACTTGAGAGATTCCCACAGCCTCCAATGAAAGAGCAAAGAGCCTTACACATGGAGAATAAAGTGGCATTCACATATCAAGAAGCTAGGGAGCATGTTTTGGTTTAAACAGAGTAATCTTTACTAACACAAGAACACTGCTGCCATCAGTGCCTTCTCCAGTTCTGTGCACTAGCTTAGCAGCCAATTTTCACATCTTCATCCTATCAAATGGTTCAGTTATTTTGCATGGAATGGACTGAACACAAGAAACACCATTATTACACTGTGCTTACTTCAACAAGTCTGCTCAGCATTCGATTCCACATGCAAAAAATAAAATAGAATAAGCCTCAGTATTCAGGTTTATTTGTATGTCAGTACCTGTATGCTGCTTAAATGACCACACAATGGAAAAATACATTTTAAAAGCTATTTGACAAAACAATCACAAGTCTTACCATAGCCACTGGTTCAGTGCAATAATACACTTGAGCTTGCAGCTAAGTTAACTGGATTATTCAGATGCCTATCTCTACCTTTACCTTTCATATAAAGCTAATTCATTTATAGCCTAGAAGGACAAAATACAATTCTAGGATTTAACTATAAAATACTCACTCTTTAAATAACACAAAATATATTTACTAAGATGTGGAGATACCTCCCGGCCGGGAGGTCCTGGGGGAGGGGATCCTGGACGAACAGGGTTTGTCCCTGCCCCCAGCACATGTGTGCCCAGATGCTGTGTCCAATTGGTTGGTTGGGGTTCCCAGGCTGGGCAAAAGTGCCAGGGGGTCTCGTGACTCGAGGGATCATGAGCAGGCCCCCATGCCAGGTGGCTGGGAGAAAATAAACGTCACTGAACATCCACCCCATATCCTTCCATATTTCATTTCTACAAGTCTCACTGTATAATACCTGTTGAGAAAATTCACCACCAACAACAAATGGTGGAGAATGTGGGCAATCGACCCCTGATGACGATTTCAGAAGACCAGGCACACAGCAACACTGAATTGTGAGTAAACTCTGAATTTTCTTCTTGTCTTGGTTTGGCCGTACTTTCTGGACTACAGAGGAATCCTGGGAAATGGGGCTCTCAAAGACATAGAAGGAAATTTATCCAGAAATTAAAGAAACCCTAATGAAGCAAAATGCAAAGCTTGATTCGGGACAACAAGAGCATTTCTTTGACTGGCTTTTTAAAAGTTTCCCTCATGTTTCTTGAGATTTGCTTTTTGACATTAGTCCCCCTTTTGTGGGTACCCTAGATTTTTGGGCCGAGATCTTGGATGAGATGATGGCTCAATCAAAAGATAAACCACTGATAGAACCTCTCTGCACATGTCCTGTAATGCAAGAAGCTCTTTCAAATCATGTGCATAGTCCCATTGACTGCCATCGCATGGCTAAGACCGAGCAGCGGCCACCCCAGGAGCCCGTGACTGTGGCCGCAGGGTTCCCCCTGCCCATGCCAGCGGAGGTGCCCGCGCTGGTGGAGGTGCCCACGCTGGCGGCACCCAGCGCTTCCGGGAGCCCGCGCCTTACCGGAGACTTCATCCCCAGCCCAAAGTCCCCTGCCACTCGACTGCGAAGGAAGGACGGACAGGGCAGGCGCCATCGGTGCCATGGGTCGCATGCAACAAAGAGGTAACCCCCATGGGCAGCCAGGAACTGTGAGCCAGGGCAGGCTGCAGCGTTAGCAGTAGAGCCAAGCGCGGCAGGAGCGGCGCAGCCCCTGCAGTGATGGCCCGGCCCCACGCGTGGAAGGACATTCCTAGAGCTCTCCAAGGCATCCTTACAGTGAATAGTGAAGGAAAATTAGTACCGATAGCTGCCAAAAAAGGCCGAGCGCGAAAAGCAGTGCAGCAGAGCAGGAGTAGCTGCCCAGCACCACGCGGCAGCCTGAAAATGGCGCGCAAGCGGCGGCTGGCAGCGGCCATAACGGCAGTTTCCATGGCAATGCGGCAGACCACGCTGTGCCACCCTGAGCCGGAGCCCAGACCCGCACTGGAACGGGGCTGATTGCTGGGCGCAGAGGAGCCGCCGCGGGGGGCCCTGGCCGAAGCACGGCTGTGGCCAGTGGCGGAAGAGCCGGCAGCCACGGTGCGCAGTGGCCCGGCGCGGCCTGCGCGGCTCCAAGGGCTGCCCTGAGAAGTTGGGACCCTGCAGCAAGGGTGTGCCAGCAGTGGCGGCAACTCCAACACGTAAGCGAGGGAAGTGAAAGCAAGTACACGGAGAGACGGCGAACAGCAGCAACACAGAAAAAAGAAAACATCATAGTAACTAAAGTTTTAGGAACTGTGAAATGGTATAACATAAAGAACCGTTATGGGTCCCATAACCAGATGGGACACAAAAGAAGATGCTTTTGTGCATCAAACTGCCATAATGAAAGAGAACCCCAAGAAATAGATTCCAAGCTTGGGAGACAGAGAAAATGTAGAATTTGACATCGTGCAAGGAAGAAAAGGTCCACAGGCAGCCCACATGACAGGGCCTAAGGGTGTTCCAAAGGCAGTCGGTATGTGCAAAATTGTAAACCATATCCATATCACCTACCTCCCTTTCCCACTCCTAATTTTCCCTTTTACCCTACACCCAATATGAACCCTTTCCTAAATTCATCCCATCCCCAATTCATCCCTAATCCATTTTTCACCCTATGGCTTCCCTATGTAATTCCCTTTCCCCACAATTCCTCTCCGATACCAAGGTGGGGATAAATAAGAGGGAGGGAAAATATTAACTGTCATTGTTAAGAATTCCAACAGGTACAAATGGAAGAAATCCTTTCCTGCTTCAGCTTCCCCACAGAAGATGCTCAGAAAGTCCTGTCTCACTTCAACCAGACCTAAGATGCTCCAGAAAAAAAAAAAATCTATTTGGACATTTGGGAGCTCGGGAAAATAGCCTGTTTTCTTTTGAAATTTTTCTTGTTTTCCTATGTTGATCCAGTTGTTTCCAACTGTTAAGTTTCAAATCACTTTTAGTAAAAAAAAAGGGTGAGATGTGGAGATACCTCCCTGCTGGGAGGTCCTGGGGGAGGGGACCCTGGATGAACAGGGTTTGTCCCTGCTCCCGTGTGCCTGGATGCTGTGTCTGGTTGGTTGGGGTTCCTTGGCCGGGGAAAAGCGCTCGGGGTCCCGTGACCCGGGAGATCACCGGCAGGCCCCCATGCCATGTGGCTGGAAGAAAATAAACATCACTGAACATCCACCCAATATCCTTCCATATTTCATTTCTACAAGTCTCACTGTATAATACTTGTTGCGAGAATTCACCACCAACACTAAGATCCATGTTAAGTTTTCAACATCAAACGTATGTAAATCGACAGTTAGATCAGCAAATAATTTGGATCCCAAACCAACCACAGGTGAATTGATTCTATTCTGAATCAAACTATGCAATACAAAGCCAAAGTCAGGCTCTGCTAACTGAAATTACAGCACCAGAACCACAAGCAGAAGTCTGCATTCGCATAGACTCACCCATGGCCTGGGCAGATCCATCTTGCATGTACCTAGAAGGTCAATACATTCAGAATGTTAACTATGGAAGGGGAAACCAAATATCAACTTAGAGAACATTCCTGTGGTCTCACCCTCGGACTTCTTTCAAACTGAGGCTGCCAAGTTTCGTGTCTCTCATATTACATGAACTACAGGAGTTTGACAGCCCTGGCATGACATTCCACCTCTTTGCCAAGATGCACAGAGCCAGCTGAGGTCCAGGAAAGATGACAGCTTTTCCAACACGAGATGAACCACCTAAGTAGATTTAACAACCAAGCAGATGTAGCTGCAGCAATCACAATTGCACTCTGACTTGAACAGTAAAAACTACAAAGAGTATCATCAGGATGATGGGACACCCCAATGCGAAACTCTCCTGACTGCAGGCTGCCACTTCTTCCCCACAATTGCAATAAACCTCAACAAGTCCACACTCTCTAGATGATTAAGAAAGACCAAAAGTTCTAGTCAATGTAGGAAGAAAAGGCCCCTTCTGGAAAACTGTCCCCCCACTCAGAGGAGAACAGCAAAGCCGGTTTTTAGACAACTGGCTTGGGGGGGAAGAGTTAGAGGCGAGTGAGAGTCACATGAACACTTTTTGCTTAATAATCTACCATATTTAGAAAGAAACAAAAGACCAGTACTGTCATGCTTATTCAGAAATAATATATACAGATAAATACCAGTCACCAGCTGCTTCTGACAGAAGGTACTTTCAGACTTTCAGGAATTGCTTAAGCGCTTTAGTGGCAACTGTATTTCTCACACAGAACAAAATTCAACCACTGTACTGATGTAAATACAAATCACCTGCTCTCACTAACTAAAGCCTCATGGGTAAATCAGAATCAAGCTGAAAGCTGGAAATCAGGAGGCCTCTGTTGCAAGACAAGTGAGCACATTTGCTTTACAAGCACACCAATGAGCTGTCACAGACAGCTTCATCTACAGCAGAGTGACCAGGAATAGGACAAGATGCACCAGAATCATATAATTCTGGCCAACAATTGGTACTATGCAATCACTTCAGATCCCATGCTCCCTCAGATCATAGTAGTGATCAAAGTTTGTGGACCCCATCACTGTCTCCACAGCCTGCACTCTCCTTCACTCCATCTGCTGAGGAAATGATCTGTTTTGGAGAGAAATGAAAAGCAGCACATTAGTGAACTGTGACAACGGTTTCCCCTTTTCAGTTTGAAAAACGTATCTGTGCTTACACACAGAAAGGGTTTAGGTCAGAGTCCACAGCAGTTTTGTTAAATATTTAAGCAGATTCAGCTTAATGCGCTTTTCCGGACCTTTTGGCCATAGATGTTAGCCCACTATGCTACAGGCGAAATCTGCCTGGCTGTGATGGACACCTGATACCAAGCATCAGCTTCCACTTTGACTAAGTGTTTAAGACACTATTCCTCACATACCCACACTTCCTTGCATGTACTCTTCACCCTCCGGCATCAATAGATAAAGATATTTTATTAAGAAAAATCTTCAGCTTTTTGGAAAAAAACACTGCTGCCAGTCCTACTCTATGACAACAGAAGGCCACAGGTGAAGATGCAAGGCACAGAAATGCAGGCACTCAACTAATTCCTCCTCTACCATTTCAGGGTCAGAATGGGAAAATGCTGAAAATAGATACTATTCTTAAAAGGCTGGTAAATAACCTAAAAAAAGAGAATTGTAAATTTAAGATACTATCACTGCACTACAATCCTTCAAAAGCTACTTCCGGAATATCTTTAGAAATAATTTACTTTTACCTAACAGAGAGCCATATGCAGACTGCTGCATCCACCCTTTCCTCCTGCAGAGCCTGGGTTTCTTTACCTTTCTTCCTGAAACAATCACAGTAGAGCTAAAAGTGAAGGCAAAGCTGTGGCTACTTGCTTGCTTGACAAAATCCCTGAATCACCAAAGGACTGAAGGAGCAAGAGACAGCCAGCCCACTATCGCTCAAACTCTGAATTTTTACACAGTCACCGATTTGCTTTCCCCTGATGTTGAACTCTGTCCTTGAGTATAGAATGCTTGCTTGTAGGTTAAGTTATTCCTGCCTACAAGGTATTTATTACAATTCAATAATACTTTCACGTTGGTAACTGTGTTGTCTTAAATACATTTTGCAATAGTAATCTCCTCTTTTTTTCCCCATTCTACATTTAGGTCTTCCCTCCTTCCATAAAGAGAAATTATTTACATTTCCTTTATCACCTTTAAAGGTTTGATTGATATTTCCTTTTAATTTAGAAATCAAATACTGGCAGATTCTGTTTCAGTTTTATCTTAGCTAAAGATAGCAGGATCAGAAAAGATCAGATAGATAGAAAAGCAATACTTTAGCATGCAAAGATCAATGATCAAAGATCACTTCAAATACTGAGAATACCAAAAAACCCACTAAGTAGAGTCCCTTTATCATCCCCAACTCTCCATTTTAAGAACTGGAACTTGACTGTTTTTTCTAAACTTCTAATAGAAAATGACATATTATACTAGTTTTGAGAACACATCAACCAGCCTTCCAGGAAATAATGGGTCAGCAACATATGGAAACTACTTGAAGGCATTTTTCTCCCAGCCTGGCATGTTTTTAACCTTAATTGTGGAAGCCACTAACACTTCTGTTTTAGCTGTAAAATTTAAAACACCAGGGAACATTAAATCAATGACAGTACATGCTTATCATTCAGTACAAACCACCAAACCTCACTCACAAATATTACCACCTTCTATGTAATTTTTAGAACTAAAATATTTACTTTGAAATATTTTTAAACAAACAGCCTCAAGAAAATGCTAATAATCTTTTCAACCTCTAAGCAGTAAAGAATAAACTGTAAGTGCCACATATAAAAGCATGTTTCTATGTTCATGGAACAGACAACTTCAAGTAATAAATCTGGAAAGTTATTTGGTATAACAGCAACTTACACTAGGGCACTGTGGAAAGAAACATACCCCACAAACTACCTTCGATAGTCAAAGCACAAGCCTTTTTTAGAAGAGACAAGTCAAGGCTGAATTAGATTAGCCATCAAAAGCTCTTCTCAGTAGCATACAGCAGAGCACAAGTGATCAGTGAGAGCAAGGGAAGAATAAAAACCAAAGCAAAATAAAATCCATGGAAGCCAGACTACTGAGAGTCCTCTCATGAGATTTCAGCTTTCAAAGATCAGTTCAGCCACGCAGCAATGAAAGGCTCAGGCTGAGGAATTTTCCTTAGACGCTCTGCCAGCACTGCATCAAAAGCTCCCTGCATGCTACTCAACACATCCAGAAAGCAGGTTTGACAAGGACTTCACAAATTTGACAAATGATATTTGCAAAGAGGTCTTTTCTGTAACACTTCAGATCATGTTCACAGTGAGAGACAAAATCTCTACTTAACAAAGTAAGCACACCTTTACCTGGCCAGGTCTGAAGTAAGAGGATGAGGGACTTACTCAACTCACTTTTTTGCAACTTAGGAACTCCTAAGACTTTAAAACCAGAAACTGCTGTTTTCAAAAAGCTGTGGGCTACCACAGCGCAAATGCAGTCAGGCTACAAAGTTACTTCAGAGCACTTGCTGTGCCCAGCAGTTTCTGCAGCCCCTGCCATCAGTGCTGTCTGCACAGGGCTCCATAGGTGCTGGGTGCTCAGAGCATATAGGTGCTGTGATGGCAAAACACTGACCCTGTGCTCCAGGTCACAGAGAAATACTCACAAGCGTTTCCCCCACTGTCACTGTCCTTCCCCCGTGCATCACAAATTACAGCATACAGCTCCCTGGAAGAGAATTTAATACTGGAATGTCTGCAGAGCAGCTTGGATAAATGTAATCTTAGCCTATCTTCAGACAGCCCAAGAAAAGAACAGTTGTTTGGAAAAGTCACATTGCAACACGTCAGACAATTACTCACTTTTGCCCTACGGAAATAACAGCTCTCCCTCACCTTTTTTAAGTGACATAAACTGCAGTCTCTTAACTCTCGTCTGCTACGGGCAAGGAAAGATGAATATGGTGCTTCTAAAACACTGAAGACTTTCCTTTACTCAATTAATTTAACCACATCATAGAATTAACCTGGAAGTGTATAAGTTCCTGCTACACCTATTTACACTAGGCTTCTAAATTAATTCAGCTTTGCAGGAAAAGTGGGAAGAAAAAAAAAAGGAAAACTAGAATACATTAGTTATATGAAACAGTGCTAAAGTTACTTTCACCCTCTGAAAATATTTCTTTCCTCAGGGAATAAAAGAGTTGCAATAAAAACAAACAAGTACACTTTAACAAAGACAATTTAAATGTGAAATTATCATGATTATATTAAACTCCACTGTAACACATTCATAATTTAAATTAAGCCATTTGAGTGCTATGTGCTCACTTACAATGTTTTAAACACAGATAAACCACTACCTTAGAGTTGAAGAGTTAAACATTTCACAGTAATTTCTCTTTTTGAGTGACAACTTTCTCTGCATTCATTTAATTTATTCCATTCAAAGACCGGGTTTTCAAGATATAAGGAATGAAGCCAACTGAAATCCCTTAAAAATCAAAATATCACTTTAAAAAAACCCAAACAAACAACCTCCAATAGTTCAGGAAAAAAGTTATGAATCTAAGTTATCCAGTGCATAATGTGCACCCAGTTGGTGATACAAAAGTATTGTAAGAAATGATACAGTTATGTTTAATTATAAGTGAGAACTGGTAATGCACCATTATGGAAGAAGTAATAAAGTGTCAACTCACTCTTTTGCCTACAGAGAAATATGTGACAACAGTTACACTACTAAGACATCCTTTTAGCAATAGAGACTAAACAAGTAAAACGATGACTCTCGGAAGAGGAAACAACTCTGCCAGCTATCCCATGTTCTGAGACAACAACCTCTACACCAACGAGCTTTGTAGCATTTAAGTTCTTCAAGGTGTCAAACTAATTTGGCAAATCCAAGTTTCTTTCTGCCTTGCAAAACTTAAGTGGATGGCAATAGGCTTTGAACTCCACCTAACACACACCATACTCCATAGTTACCAGCAGAAGAACATGATACTGGAAGAGCCAAGACTTTGGCACTACACAGTGTCAGTTTGTCACTGAGTTCTCATAGCCTCAAATACTGACTACCAGTTCACTGTGCTTACCATCAGAAAAACACTACGCCAGAAAATTAACAGAGAAGTAGAGAGTTGACCACTTGCAGAACAGGAATAGCTATCTGCAGGCTATAATCACCAAGGCTAAGAGAATTGGGATTATTCAGCCTGGAAAAGAGAAGACCTCATGGTGACCTAATTGCAGCCTTCCATTACCTGAAGGGAGCCTACCAGAAAGATGGAAACTACTTACAAGAGCATGTAGAGATAGGACAAGGGGGAATGGTTGCAAACTAAAAGACAGTAGGTTTAGATTAGATATTAGGAAGAAATTATTTACTGTGAGAGTGTTGAGGCACAGGAAGAGATTGCTCAGAGATGTTGTGGATGCCCCATCCCTGGAAATGTTCAAGGTCAGGTTGGATGGAGCTTTGTACAACCTGGTCTAATGGAACATATTCCTGCTCATGCCAGGGAGGTTGAAACTGGATAACATTTAAGGTCCCTTCCAACCCAGGCCATTCCATCATTCTATGATCTCTCTGAGAAAAATAAAAACAACACACAAACACGCAGAAATCAGAAGGAACTAAAGCAGTAAGTGTATATCTATTGGCTGGAAGTCTGAAGACCCTCGCCTAGAGCACAAGCATTCCGCATTCAGAATCACTAGGTGGTAAATCCTGCTGCTGCTCAGTTGGCATAAAGGACAAGGAAGGGTATGTTAACCATAGCCTAACAACCCTGTGCTAACACCACCCCCAAAATAAAATCAGCACCAGCTGAAGCTTGCACACACAGGCCCTTCCTCCCCTGCTGGGCCAAGCCTGCCATCACCTCATCATTACCTGACTTTCTTTGGTCCCTAGTTGAACTTGTTATGGCTTGATTTATGACTTTTAGGATTTCTTAAAAGCTGCTCTTTAAAGTTAGTCAATACTGAGCTCTGGACTGATGTTTCTACTTCGTTATTCCCCATTTTGCCGGTAACAATCTCCCTTATGAACATATTTTTACTCTATTTAAATACAGCCCAAATATCTCCCTATAAAAAAAGTGATTACCAACAACCTCCCCTCCTTCTTCTCTCCCCTTCAGAAGAGACACAAATCTATCTTCTGTTTGACCCATCCACTAATATTTTGTAAACTGATTAAATCTGCAATCTGTGAGGTTTCCTGAACAGGAGTTTCTAATTTCTTGCCTACTACTTTTGACTGCTAGAGTCTAGTTTTCCTAGACTAAGGATGCTAAAGAGTGCTGCTGGAACAAGCTGACTTTACACAGCAGCACCAGGCACAGATCACTGTAATCTTCTGAGAATTAAGCTGACAGTTTGAACACATTGTTCTCCTTCATCTAATTTAACATGTAAGGGGTAGAAAAGAGCCTTTTTCTTCAGAAGTAACATTTAAAAATTTCATCCTAAAATTTCCTACTAAAAGTTTTCTAGCTGAGGCATTTAATGTGTTCTTTCTTGAATGAAACACAGATTGTCCTTTTGCTACCTCCCTATAAAGCACTCAAAAGTAAAATTTTCTTTGGTTTGATCTTCCCTTTACCTCTAAACCACCAACAGGAAGAGGCTGGTCAACCAAACGCAGTCTGACTGTCCTCCCTTCCTGAAATGGCCTGTGAAACAGTTATTTAAGTAAAATTATTTTTCATTTATAAGGAAATCACCAAATACATTAAACTATCATAAAATTGTCTCCAACTACTGACACAGATGATGTAAAAGAGTAAGTAGGTCATACCAGTTTCAGAGTTGCAGCATTCACATGGAGAATACTTTTTGGTACTGTACAGATTTCCTAACCATTTTTGAGGGGACTCCCTCCAGCTTTGGTTCACAAATTCCATCACAGCATGTGATGTATGAATTCTGTGCTAGTCATTTACAGTATCATTCCTTTCCTTAGGTGCAAACATGAGCTCAAGCAAATACCTAACACTGGCCCAGAAAATTTCACTTCTGTGCTGTAATACAAATACCACACAATTTAATCAGAGTTAAGCAAAATATTAGCTTGTCTGGGAAGTTGTTGCAGCCTCAAATACTTCTTTCATAGGTTTGGAGTTATGTGATTTATAATTATTTTCATTAAGAGGTCCAAAGTGGGAGGTTTCAACATCTATACAGGTTGAAAAATTCACATACTTGTTTAACCTGAACATGAGATTTGTATAAGAAAGCAAGATGAAGAAATAAGATTGGCTCCCCTGTCCAGCCCAACTTATCTTAGCATGCCTTGTACACTGCTTCATTCTCTCAGCTACTGAGAGCATGCAGTCACCAGTGTAAAATGTGAAGAAAATGAAAAAAATCCTTGGGATACTTCGCAGAAAACCTGGGTTTGCATCATCTGGCACAAGAGGCAGAAAATGGTCCCCTGAGTGGGATGCTTTTAGCAAAGTTCTTGGTAAGCTTAAGGTCAGAATCTGACTGGATTAGAAATACAGTCTCTTCTACCTCTTTTCCAGACACTGGCAACCCAGTCCTCTGGATTAAGGTAGAGAGCCCTAGAGGTGTGAAGAGTGCCAGGTGCACTTGCTCTTGCCTTTCTTCTTTAACTTCTTCCATTTCAAGTCCTAATTATCAAGACTCCCAAACTAAACTTGAGCTTTACATGCATCAAACCTTTGCTTAACCCTTGTTCCAACCCAAAGAAAGAGAACTAAAAATAAAATCATCCGAATTTAGCAAGTTACCCAGTTTTAAACAAGTTTAAGATTCCTTCATGCAGATCAGTGTCCTTTAGGACGATTTTTACTACCCTACACTAGAACTTGTTTATACTGGACTCTAACCCACAAATGAGTGCTGCCATTTAGCTTAAGAACTTCTGGAAAAAGTTCAAATAACATTCATAAAATTTCCCCTCAACTAAACAGAAAAAATCAGACAGATATTTCTCCTTCAGGATACCCCTCTTCAGGATTAGCATTAAATTATAATCTTCCAGTTTACCAGACCATTGCACTATTGAGTAATTTATTTATTTTTTTGGCTACCCAGGGAACTGTTTGAGTTTCAGGGTTAAGCACATCCTGTTCCACTTAAATGGCAACATGCCAAATCCATTTAAATATTTAAACATTAACCTCAAAGTCACTGGTTTGTAGAAAGGCAGCCATTAGTCCAGAGAGATTAAATTTTTCTCCAGGCAGTATCACTGAGTACAAAGGCCATTTTGCCTCTTTTTGAAAGCGATTTCTGAAAGAGCTGAAGAGCATGGAAAAGATACTACAGTACTCATAATCACTTCAATGACAGACAGTGGATAGATGCATATCATTTGACATTTTCCCTTTTCCGCACTACTTCTTCTGTGTTTAAAAATGCTGCTCTTTTGCTGAATGAAAAAACACAGGGCTGCTACACTTATTCTCAAGAGATTGTATGATTATTGAGTTATTCCATGTTATTCTGAGGCACAAAATAAGATAAATTTGCCATCTAAGACTTCTCTAAAACAAAAACAAAAAAGGAAACATATACACTGCAAGGCTATTAACAGTTAAGGGATTCAAGGACCTGCCCCCTTGTACACTGTTGCAAGTGTTCACTCATAAATAAATAGAAATGGGAAGGACATGAATACTACATTTTTCATTTTTGGGGGGGAGCGACTGGGGGAGGTGGGGTTGGGGATCATCCCAAATAGTGCAAGGAGCCAGCCCACCACTTTTGCAACTGTTTTGTAAGCCACCTTCTGCTACTTGCAGACCATGATTAGTCCTGGAGATGGGAGAAACTTACTTCTCTGCAGCATCTAACTGTGTTTACAGTTGACAACCACAAACCTACTTTTATATGAAGCCATTCGTTGGCAAAACAAAACTATCATCAACCAGTCATCAAGAACACATTGCAACTGATTTTTTTTTTCCTAGAAACCTTTTCCACCCCAGTTTTTGTAAGAAAAAATTTAGGCTGCCCCTCTACAAAAAGCTTGCATTATCTGTGTTTATAAATAAGCAAGCAGTTTGTAACAGTAGCTTTATTCTGACACCAATCAGACAGAAACATGCACTAAATATAACTTACGTAGATACTATGGAATGACCTCTGCAGAACTAGACTTCTTTTATCAATTACATGCATCCTATTACAGATTAAAGAACCGAAATATTGATCTCAAAGTCTGCCACAGTTTCTACATGGCCTTCAATTAGAAAGCTAAACAACTGGAAATATCTGGAAGCCTGTAACGAAGTGACCTTGTAGAAGACAAAGCTTTCCTTCTTACTTTGCACTGAAAATAGCCCATTGCAGGGAAAAAACCACCCCCACCACACAGGCTTACTCTATTTAGGTGACACCTTACCAACAGGGTACCCCCTAGAAGAGTAAATGCTGGAGGCATGCCCACATGCCAAGCTACACCACTGAAGTGTCAAATGTTCTGCTGGAAGGGCTGTTCTAACCACTGTAGTTTCTTACCTTCACTCTTCTCAGTTTTGAGTACATTACAGTCACTCCTTTCAGGGCTCCACAGTGTTTATTTTGTCTGAAAAGTGTATTTTTTAGAAATGCGTGTTTTGACTACACACTGTTGTAGAGTAAGGCTTACACACCAGCACAACAGCAGTGTGACCTGTGTGATGCTGGGAGTTCAGCTTACAGGAGACACTGCAATTAAGACAGCTGGGCCCAAAGGGGAAGAATTACAATACTGATCGACTCTAGGTTGGGACAGGTGGAAAAAGCCGAATGCTGAAAAAAACAGGGACCCCAACCAACAAGGCATGCACCACTGCCTTGTGCTTGAAGCACTGGCCAACAGTCATCTGGGCAAGCAGGGAAGCTACTGGTACAATAGAACAACAGCAACAAACACATTCAATGCTTTTCTTGTTAAAGTAGGGGCTAAAGCTGCAATACATCTTTCAGTAGAGGCAGCTTTTAGCAGACTTCAGAAGGTCTAATAATACAGCCTCCGCATGTAGGAAACTGAAGACAGCTCCTATTCAATTATCACCTTGCAATTAAGGTATTAAATGAACTACCAGCTCAAGCTGGCTGAAATTTGGAACCAAATTACTAACTTCTTAAGTGCTGAGATGTGGCTTTATTAAAGCAGAGAAGCATGAATAAATACTAGTTATGCCCAATACAACTATTATGAAACCTGTGAGAAATTTGTAATGCAGAAGACTGACTTTATGGTATTTGACTTTGGAGCCCACCTGCTCAGCAGCAGGACATATTATTACACAAAATCTGTGGCACACAAATCCAAAAAAGTTCAGGGCAAGGAAAGAAAGGTAAAGATGAGTCCTAACCACACACAGAAACTGCTCAGATATCTTGATCTGTCTGCTTGTGCAATAAGGTAGAAGCAAGCTTCTACCACAAGCAGTATACATAATGAAGTGAATGTCCAATCTCCTGAGAAAACTGCCAAGCTCACAAGGTTTGTACTACCTGCTACTAGAATATCAAGGATCTACAGAGCACAAAGAATCCTTAAGTGAAGCAGTGGTCTGCACAACTTCAAATCAGAAGCTATTCATTAGTTGAAAGCAGAGCAAGAACATTAATTCTGTTACTACAGATTCAGGCACACTAAAGTAGGTGAGCTAGGTGACCTTCCCAACTGCTGGGCAAGCCTCTGCCGTCCTTCCCGGCAGATACCGAGAGCACAAATACCTAAAGGCATCCAACTGCCCAAGGCCACCAACCTATGCCGACTGCAGAACCAGCCATTATTATCTCCTGGCATCAAGGCTCTGGCTGATTATAATACTGTGTCAGGAGACAACACCCAGACAGTTCAGTTTCATAATACTCAACTATAACAATTCCTCAACAGGTCCTATGAACTGTTTATGGCAATGAAACAAAGCAGAGGAAACACAGATGCACTACAGGGAACATCCGTAGTTTTGAGATGCTTCTATATTGAGACACCAGTAAGGATGCAAACAGACCAAAATATCTGAGGAATTCCTTTCATTTAGGGAAAGCTTGCAAAGAACAACTTCAGCAATCCAGCTGTAGATACAAAAATTTAATTGCCTGAAACTCAGCAACAAATAAAATGATCCTCACAGCATCAAAAAAGTACATGGTAAGTAAGTAACCTCCTATGTGATATAAGAATAATTCTCAAACAATTCTGGCAACAAATTCATTAAATTGAGTCACATATTTTAACACATATAAACTACAAATCATACCAACAGATTTTCTTTCAGCACCTTCAGGCAGATGCTGCTAATAGAGACCTGAAAAAGATGAGATTTCACAGACAATAAAAACAATCCATGTTCCTTCCACACTGCTTGAAAGATAAAACAGTAAGAATAAAGCTCCGTAAGTATGGCTTGTAACACTAAATGAGGAGCAAATAGAGCATACAAAATAACATTCTCTTTGGTGGAAATTTGCAGTGGAATTCAGCTCCTGCAAACTTACACCTGAAGCATAGCTGAGATGATACAGCACCATATATAGGCTGCCCATTTAAAAATACCTGGTAGAGAGCACACCTGAAAGAGGGAGCTGTTCACATAGTACTAACACAAAGAAACACCAAATTTCTGCAAATTTTTTTAGACACCTTCTAGATATCTACAATGTAATAAAACGATTAAGTCAGCACTGAGGGCGTCTTGCAGAGGTGAAACTGGCAGACAAGCCAGTTCCAGTGCAATTAGGTAAGATTGCAACAGTGGAACAGCAATCAATAGGCTTCCTAAGATTAGATAACAGTCAGCCCAGAAGTAATGGTTTTAAGATCCTTGATGACTGATGGGAGAAAAGCAATAACCAGTGCACACATCAGATGAGAGCACACTGCAACAGACAGAGTCTGCTTATGCTGCCAAGAACTGCTAGGCCAGTACAGCCAGAAATGGTCTGCAGCACACAGCCATCAACCAGCAGTATCAAAGGTGCACTGTCCTGCAACTCGAGATGGACACAGTGGACGCAGTGTCAATGCTTGATGTGCTCAGACAGCATCAATAAAGAAGCCACAGGACCATTAAGAGCTTCAGCCAGGAGTCGGAAATAATCACGTACACACAGGACTGAAAGACTAATGTCCAAAAGATGGAAAGGAGCAGCTCAATACAAGCATTCCTTTTCTTCAGTTTTTTTTTCTTCTCAAAGCAATAACCAGAAAGAAGGGGGGAGTCCAAAAGAGCCATACAATAATTCAGTAATGGTTTGAACACAGCACATTTGCAAAACCAAAAGCTGTCAATCCTCTTACAGGGAATCACAAAGTCCACATGGAATGATGGACAAAGCACCATCTAGTTTCAACCAAAGCTTTTACAGAAAAATACCCAAACCAAAATAACAAAAAAGCAGGACAGGATCACCTGCAGAAAACTGCACTGAGCCTTACAGAGAACTTGTACACGGCAACAAAGACAACAGAAGATGCTTTCTCAAGCACACCCCAAGTACAGTTGTCCAATCTCCGCAGAAGATTTTCTAATGAGCCAGGTTAGATCTCTGTGCTGAAAAACAGTATGAGAAGACAATTTCAGTGCTAATTTCAGAGACCAGCTGAACAAGCTCACTATTTCAGGCCAAAAATGCTGAGCATAACACATACTCCCAGGAATTAAGATAAAGGATCATTAACAGAAGTTAGTTTTTACGTTCCACAGTGGCAACCCTAATACCGCATACATCTTGCTGGCAAGAATTAGTTCTTCAAACAACCCATCCTTTCACTTTAGTGGGTTTGGGGTTTATTTGAGCTTTAATGTGTTTAATTGTCAGCTCCTTCACCAACAAAAGTCAGCTTTCAGACAAATGTGGGCAGCGAATCAAGATTCAACAGTTCACTTTTTATTACATTTAGAACTCCTGATTCTGGGAAAGTTATACACTGATTTAATGATGGGACTCATTAAAAGTTGCATTTTCTGAAAACTGTGACATTTAGGTTTGCTAACCCCAAAAAGCACAATTTAAGTATGAACAAAACCAATGCAAATCAGTAGAAGGTTTAATGAATGTTTAAATAAAAGCCTAGTAATGAAGGTGTCAGGGAAGTTCATGCTTTGCAACAGGTAAAACTCCATTAATAAAATACCAGAAGAGTTTAATCTCCAAGTGACATCATTGCAGATGACATGAAAATCCAAAAAGCACTGCCTGTGGCAGGAGTGTTAAAAGCCTTTCAAACCAAATTTCAAGTTATTCTTCAATTTTTCCCAGAACAACAACACAAAGATTCAAGAGGACAACATCCTGACACTATTAAAGTTTTATGTTGCTTTGTAAGTTAAATGGTGAATTAATATTGATATAAATAATTCTAATATTGGGATGCATGCTGCGTATTTTTTTCTGTACCAGCCAGCATCTCCCAAAATGAACACCTACCCCAGTTATTTCCAAATGTTCGTGGTGAATGAGTTTGCCATAAGCTGTCCTTTTAATTGAGCAACTTAAAGGTCAAGACAGACACAAGAAAACTACCAGTATGAAATACTGCCACTACAGAGTAGTGACACTAAATAACACAAAATTCAAGACATCAAAAGTAATAAAATAAGCAGAAGAAAATAACCAAAGCAACTCAAAGTGCAAAACATACTCAATTTTGACAATCTCCAATCAAACAATCCATTACATGTCTCTAAAACTGGACACAGTTTAATAGTGACAACAGCTGTGTATGTTGCTTTTGCTCATGTGAAATTCGTACTGACCACTGCATAGCACTGGTTACCAGAACTCCAAAAATTTTAAATAAAGCTTGTAAAGACTTGCAGTTTTACACAGTGTATATATGCCATTTTTCTACAGAATAATTTTTTATCCACAAAGTGGTCTTCTAATTTTTCACCATTTACCCATATACCACTAAAAATAGTCAAGTTTCATGCTAATTTCTCCCAGAAAACTTGGAGAATTTTTTCCTCTCAAACTAAAAGCAATGCTAAGTACATCTGATACATCAAAACTTCATTCAGCTGGATGAAAGGACAGGCTCAAAAGGGAGCATATGAGCAGGAACCAGCATTCAGAAAATCGCAGAACTACAATCTTATTGCAACTCAGAGCTTCAATAAAGAGCTATGGTCCTTCTCAAGGACAGAATGAATCACCTGATCAGTGTCATTTCAGAGGCAAGGGCCATGAACAGTTTACTTTGAATCAATTTTCTTGAAAGTCTCTGTGTTTCATCTGTAAGAGTTCAGTACCAAAGCTGGGTACAATTTCCAACTCACTTCAATAACAACACTTGCCTGTCAACCATCCTCGTTCAAGTTATTTCTTTCAGTAAACAAAGTTATTGGCTAGAATACCCAAAACAGGTTACAGAACCTCCAACTACAGATCTGCAAGACTCAGCTGCACCCTGACATGACTGACCTGATCTAGCACAGGCTGTAGTCCTACTTCAGTTTGGAGGTTGGAAAGAGGCACTTCCCAGCTAAACTGTAATTCTCTAAATACAAACACTTTTTAAAGAAAAATACAAACCTGAGGAAAATATTATGAAAGCACTTCCTGCCTTCCCTTTTAAAGTCACATTAATGGTATTTCAAATACCTCTAATAATCACAGTAAAGGAATATTTCACTGCCACTAGAACATTTGAATCAGATGTTAAGAGAAAGCAACTCAGACTCTGTCCAAGAACTGATAACTCTTGTAGACTATATATTAACAGGATGTGTGCTATGCATAAGCCAGCACAGCAGCACCTTCTATTTATACCTAGAGTTTAAAAATTATCTCATACCATGGTCTTGAAATAGTCCAACTATCTTACCTTTAGCATCCTCAAGTAAGAATAATTGCATTTGACTCACCAGAAGCATAGGGGTACACACCAAGTAAAATAAGAAAGGCAGATCATGTTAATTGTGAGAATTGGCACAAAAATCATACCAAACGGACAAGTCAGTATTTCTTGTTTAACAGCAGTTTATTCATCAGCCCTTACCACAATGCTCTCAGAATGCCCAGTGACATACAGATCCTTAGTTCCCAAACCCTCCTGGAATGATGGTGCAGCAAAATCTTCCTATTTTTTATATTCTTCAGTCAAGATTACTCAGTCTGCTGTAATTCAACACTGGAGACATAATGCAGCAGCATCAGCTACAGCTCCAACAGGGGATGAATGGATGCAAAAGGCAGTATTTAACACTTGCAGCTACTCACACTCATCCAAGAGTACAATCACACTCTTTTAGGAGCCCAATGATGTAAATAATTTCTTTTTCAGCCAGCCGCATAGGCTTACAGCTGATCTCTTTTTTGAAGAAAAAAGGAGCACCGTTTCACAGATCACTCCATCCAGACCTCACTGATGTCAGCTAATGCCATCAAACAAAACTTACAAGTCCAGAACACACTATATGGACCTCATACACTGACAGAAGACCAGGGAAAAAAACCCATATAATGTATCTACAACGATGTTTTTCATAGTAATGACAATTCCTCCTTCAGTACTCTGGGTTTGCTTGAAGAAGGCTTGTCCACTTCTTCACTGACATGAATGGAGCAATCACAGCAGGGAAACTGACTCTGGAGTTAAGCTTATGTTATTTCTTCCTGTTAGACACAGTATAGAGAGTTCAGAGTAAAAGACATTAGAGATACAGGAGTACTAGCCACTAGAATGAAGTGCCACACCACACACATTCCAGCTATTTTACCCCACCTCAGAGATTTTGCCGTACAGCTGAAGACCACTGTCACTCTGAGCGTGCAGACAACCTCTGTATGCACATTCACAGGAGTCTGCACGAGGAACTAGTTCATCAAAACCCAATGTGGGTTACAAAATCTCAACTCCTGGTGCCTTGAGAGTGCACTAGTTTAATTTCCCTGCACAATTACCATATTGCAATCCATAAATCCACATTTATATTAAATGCAAAAATTAGCTAGTTTGCATTTTTTTAAATAGTTATCTAAGATTGCAAAAGAAAAATAATTGTGAAATGTTTAAATATTTGAAGGTTGCTGAGAGCACACTGGCAACTTAGCCAAGTTGGAAGGGATAGAATAAATTCTATGACAAAGCCAAACAAAAGGACAGATATAAGGGAACCATCTAAAGAGGAATGACAACAGAGATTGGGGAGTTGATACAAGTGGGCAACTCACACATCACATCATAGTCATCCACTAATAGCAGCTTCAGTTTTTCCTGATGCAAAAACCAAACTGAGTGGTAACTAAAGCAGTTTGAGGTAACTTAGTGTAAAAGGATTAAGGCAGTTCATTCAAAGGAAGAAGTCCATGAAATAAAACTGAAGATAGGGGCTAAGGATGGGAAAAAGGAAATTTCCCACTGAACAGTACGATTTAAATCTTGATATAATGTTTTGGTCCTGAAAAAGCCTACTTATGTAGAAAACTAAGACTCATAATTAATACTATTTTTTTTACTTGGAGGAAACACAATTATCAACTAGCACTTTTTTGTCAGATAAGAAAACATAGCTATGCATAGCATACTCTGTGGAATCATCTCTGCAACCACAGAGAAAATAGGAAAGCAGAAAAAAATTCTTCCCATGCCTCCATTAGAGCAACTACTGAGTCTAAAAACATCTTTGTACATGAATTAGGAAAAGGAAAAAACTCCACAATGCAAGCACGCCCTTAAAAAGAAGTAGGCTGTTATCATTCTCAGGTTAATGTTTACATAAAGCAAACTGTACAACAGCCAGTTCCACACCACAAACACTGAAGAAGCACTAATTCTTGCAATCAAGTAAAGCAGAATAAAGAGCATTTCCTTTTCCAGCTTTAACTCCAAACTACTCCATAGAATGAGCATTCCACAAACTCACCAGGTAATCCTCTGAATTAATGGGATAAAAACAACTAAAAATAGTTGCTTTTCCCAATTAAACAGTAAATCAGGACGTATCATGAAACTGAATTAACAGAACAAAATGACTTGAACAGAAATAGGGACTTAGGGCGGGCAATCACTTCAGGAGCTTCTGTTGAATCATATCTACCACATGTGGCACTTCTGATCACATAATTATCTCTCAACATCAAACAATCAAAATACAACAGTGGTACACTTTAGCATCTTATATGACTATGTAATATACCACATTTCTATTCAAAACATATACATTTATACATGTACATGGCACATATATATGTCTAAAAACGTAAGTGCATTTTTATTTTCGAAAAAACAAAAAAATAACTCCCACAGTATCAGCTGGCTAATCTGCATTCCACAGTTCCTATTACCAATCTTAGCAATTACTTTGCTAGATTTTGAGACCATTAGCTACCCAACACGTTAAATCTCAGCTCAACAGTAAATCCTAGAAGATTTTTTTTAAAGCCTCCTTAAAATTGACATTTCTGTACAAGATCTTGGCTCTGTCTAAGAAAGAAACCCACTTCTTCCATACGTGGTTGCAGACATAAGTCTGAAATCACAAAATGGAAGAGTCAGAAACAGAAGCCCCAAACGCATTTAGAGTGTCATTACTCAGTCAAATCTTGACTTCTTCAAGGCCTTCACACTGCACTTTTGCAGTTAGTCAATTCTCAGATATTGATTTCAGCTGTAAGTAAAATACACAAGAATAAGGAACAGTTATGCATCCAACAGTAAGGCTTCCTATTTACTGAATAGCAACTCCTCAGAAAGATCATGAAAGGGGCTAGCTAATAAAAATCTAGCATTTGTTCAAATATTTTCAACTTATGGAACCTTTACATAGAGAATCATGCTTACCCTGAATGGAAAATTATATTAGGTGAAGTTTCAGCATTAGATTTACCAGATTGAGATCACTGTTCCAGCCACAGTCTGAAGCAGACTGATCTCAGCCAGAAGTCAGAGCTCTGCAATATTTTAAAAGTGACTTTATGAATTTTTAGTACAGCCTTGTTACCACACATACAATTATACTCCATAAAAACAGAGCTCAAATGCAATCTATTGCTCACCCACAATAATTAGCACTAGGCGAACTAAGTTAACCCCAGTGGCTGGAGTCACGCGAGCCAGCCGCTACAATGCTGCTCTGCAGTTCCACCAGAGCAGGGTGCATGTCACGAGGAATAAACATTTTTTAATACCAATCTTATTTAGATCCATCATATTAGTTATCACCATCCACTCTGCAAATCTTAGTGATATATGTAATGAAGGTTAAAGCTTTTCTATTCCCAAAATTTAAGTTTCACTACATGAATAGCTTATCTCTGCTCAATTTAGAAAGAGAAGTGTTACAGTATATTGAATTAATTCAGAAAAAGAAGAAAGACATTTATTACCTGTGAATATATATTCAACAGTGTAGGCATCATCCAATTCATTACTTAGTGTTAACAATATTTTACATTACAGCTACTCTAAGACCTTACAACACATGGGCAGTGACCAGTAATTATTTATTTTACCTAAGTGAAAGTCATGCATCTGCCACAGTGTGAGACTTCCATCTTTCAGAAAATCCCCCGGTGTGGGGTTTAACCAGCTGTACTGTCCATCACATCGTAAGCATAAAGCAAACAAATAATAAAACCAAAGCACAGGCTTAGACCCCATGACAGAACATCACCTACATACCCTCACCAGAAGGGGATGCTCAGTTCTCTGATCTGATTGCCCAGTAGAAAAACAGAGGGGTAAGATGTTTTCATGGGGTTGTTTTCTGGGCATTTCTTTCTTTGTTTTATTTTAAATATCTGCACTCTCTCGCCTTGGCCTTGGAACAATGGTATCAAGTTAAAGCTCAATGTCCTTTTCAAACTCTGGCTCTCTTCGCCAACCTTGGATGGTATAAATAGCAGCAAGCAGAGGAGAGAGCATTAAAAATACTCCTTTAAACATCTCAGGAGTGCTCGTGCTTGTCGTGCTGGACCAAAGCAACCCCGGGTGCACGAGAGCAAGCATTTTAAACATATCAAGCACGGTGATAGTGTTCATCTAGATTAAAAAATGCCTCGCCAGCAACATACAATTTCCATATTTCTCACTACCGAAAACTCCGAACACACAGCTTGAGCCCCCCGAAGCTGTGACCCCCTCAGTCCGAAGGAAAGGACCCTCGGGGAGGGCCCCGTTGCACCTGCGCTGCGCCCCGAGGCCGCGGCTCAGCCTCACCTCGCCGGGGCCCGCGGAAGCACGGCGGATGGGAATCGCCAAAGAAAAAAGAAGGAAAGCAAGTTGGAGCAGGACGGAGCGGCAGCAGCGACCCGCTTCCCCCGCCAGCGCCTCGGCGCCCGTACTGCCCCATCCGCGCTCAGCTCCCCTGCCCCGTTATCCGGCCGCGCTGGGAAGCCCTCGCTGAGAGCGCGAGGAGGGAAAGAAAAGGAAGGGGAGAAAGGGAAGCACTCACACTTCTGTAAAAGACAGTAAATCAGCACTTACGGCGGCGCTCACGCACTACCCCTCACTTGTAGATCGGCGCCGCTGAAGAAAACTGCGCCGCGGCCGCTCTCGCCGCCGGCACCGCCCCCCCCTCCGCCCCCGCCGAGGCCCCGACAGCGCCGCGCCCGCACCAGCCCGCCCGCTCCTCGCCGGCGCCGCCGGGTTGGTGTTCGTGGCTCTCCCGCCCCGGGCTGCGCCCCTCCTGCAGCCCCGCGCTCTCTCCGGGCCGTCCTGAGCGAGGCGCCGCCGTCGCGTTCCCGCCGCACCTGCCCCGCAGCAACCCCGCTTTCCACTCCGCTCACCTGGCGCTGGCCGGGCCGCGGGGCCGGGCCGGCCCTGGGCGGTGCGTTTGTCAGCGGGGGGGCCCGGCCGGGCGGTGAGAGAGGCGCAGGTAGCCGAGCGGGGGAACTGGGTCAGCGGCTAAAAATACCGCACGGGATGGAGGAGGATCCGGCCGCGGCAACGGGGGAGGCGGCCGCTCCTCCTGCGGGCTGTTGACGGGACTGGAGGGGGCGCGGGGCTCGGCAGGCAGGGGCCCCTGGCCGAACCGGGGCAGGCGATGACCTTGCTCCAGCCGGGCAAAGTGCGCTGGTTCAAACTCACAACCGACGGCGACAAAACCTGCCTGGCCTCGCTTCAGTTCCCAAACCGCGTGTGGCTTCACGGCCGGCGTGCAGGGTGACAAGCCGTGGGATGCCCCGGTGCTGGAGAGCCGGGCTAAATCACCCGCCCCGGGCAGCGCCTGGACCGGCCGGGCCGCATTCTCCCGGCAGGGCCCTGCCCCCGCCGTGCCGGGCTGCCATCCCTCCCGCCCCGGGCTGCTGCGGGAGGCGGCCGGCTCGCTCGCGTGCCCACTGCTGCCGTCCCGAATGAGGGAGCGTGGAAAACGCTGCCAAGTTCCTGCAACCTGTGCGCTGCCCAGGGAAGTGGTGGAGTCATCACTCCTGGATCTCTTAAGAGGCGTCTGGATCTGGCGCCTGGTGGTAGGATACAGTGGTTACAGTGCCAGAGCTGGGTTGACAGTTGGACTTGATGATATTAAAGGTCTCTTCCAACCTCGATGATTCTGTGAAGTCAGCTGAGAGCTGCTATGCGTCTTGAGGTTAGCAAAACAATGTACAGCAATGCTAAGGCAATGTCCAGGTTACAACAAAAAGTCTTGGGAGGTACAGGCATAATTTTCTTGATGGCCTAAGCTGTGCAATGATAGTCTTGGCCTAAGTTTGTGTTTATGCAGAGTGGTTTACAAACCAAATAGAAAGTGCATGATTTTAGTGACTGGCTATAACTTTTAACTGCTGTAACTCTTTTTAGCACTCTGTCTATGGTATTATTTGCTGCCACTTATTTAGGCTTGACATCCTGGATCTCAGTGGTAGTAGAGCCAGCACTTCAGGATCTGTGCACTCAAATTTCAGTGGAGAAGGTTCATATTGTGGTAGTCTCCCTGACCCAGTGGATTAGCTTCTGGGGATTTGGCACTAAAGTTGGCTCTTCGCAGTGGTGGCAATACCCATGACATGAGGCAGAGAGGAAAAATCTTTTACTCATTATTACAAAGCCCCGAGAAGTAAGTTATGCCTGTGTTATTTCTGAGGAGGAGCTTCCAAATGCCAGCAGGGTTGGAGACGCAGACCTGGCAAGTCTGGTGCATGAGAGCACAGTAGCCCTCAGGCTCCCTGTATGCCAACATAGGAGTCTGTATCCAGGACAGATTTGGTGACTCCACAGGAAATGCTTTCTTGACATCAAGCTAATTCCCTGACCTTCCTCTCTGCCCTTCTCTACTATACACAGTTGCTGGCTATTTATATATGTGATGAATATGATTCAGAATTAAACATGGCAGGAAGACACTGAATCTTTCAACCTAATAATTAAAAAAGGAATAGAGCATGATTGCTTTGTTTCATCACCACATGAAAGAGAACTATTTATTTTTATTGTGGTTAGCTTAGTAATAACAAACAAAATATTTTATTCCCATCTGTGAAAAGCAATCTTATGTGTCTTTATGGGCTTCATCCAAAGCATGCTGGAGTCAGTACTATTATGTATGGGTTTTCAGTTAGCACCTGACTGCACATCTAGTAAGCTGGATCAGAGCAAGAGTGCTTTTGGGCTACAATACTGAGCATTGTGCAAAACTTGGGCACCCCAGGAGAGTCTATATGGTGCTGCAGACCTTGGGAGGCAAACACTTAAGTAGCACAGCTGAAGTGCCCTGGCATGAGTCCGCTGCTGTGGCTGAACGTGTGGAGAAGGGACATAGTGAGATTTTTGTGGTGTCATTAGATTACTGCTCATGTGAAACTGAGTGATAGATAGTTTACATAGCCAGCCTTTTAGCAAAGTTCACAGGCATGGCTCCAACTGTATGTATCAAGGCTAATCTCAATTACAACTTAAAAATGCCTCTGTCTTTGTCACCGTGGGGATGGTCTGGAAAGTATCGACTGATCGCTACAGCTGAAAGCTTGTGGTGTTGATCTTTATCCTGCCAAAGATCACAGTTCATTCAGCGTTCATTTCAACCATTCCATTCTGATGGCTCTTTAATTTTTCCTGGTTTTGTTGTTTGTCTGGGCCTTTCAAACAGCAGCAATCAAGGAAAAAAAATCAAATTGAAACCCAGATACTTAGAATTTTTTTAAAAAGAGATAAGAACAAGATAATTACTTTTGCTTCTCTGCTTTTCTTTCTTCCTCAGCTCTTCTGGTCCACGCATTTTTGAGTTTCATAAATGTAGGAGGAAGACTGCAGGATCATGTGATTGAATGTTGAAATTGAAGGGAAAGAAATGAGAAAAAAAGAGGGAAGAAAGGAAAGTCATTTAAATAAGGACGAGAAATGAAAGACAAAGGATGATGAGGGGGAAAGTAACCTGGACCACAAAGTAGAATAAAGCCTGGGAAAGAATTGCAGACACCAAAGCAAGAGGTGAATATCAGAATAAATGGGAAAGGGAATAAATGGACTAACAGTTTTTTGTATTCTTTGCCTGTTTCTTGTCAGTAGGAGTGGTCAGGAGTAGGTTCCACAAGTGCCTCTGAAAGATGCTTTCAGATACATTCATACTCCAAGAAGAATGTATGCTTTTCTTTAATAATAGGTATGATTGCAGCAAGTATAAATAATTTGAAATGATACCAGGTAACTTGAGTATCAATAACAGTAAAAATGCAGCAGCACAGGATGGCCAAGTCTGTGTACTGCTGGTATCCAGGGTAATGGATGGCTTTGAATAGGTCATTAGGGAACTCAGTTTCTGTTCCTGACTCTTAATGGTTGCTTGTGTACTTTAATATTATATGGTAATTGGCTAGAAAAGCAGTGTTATAATAGGAATTGAAATTTAAATTTCCCCGCTCCCAGCTAGGGACCTTAATTGTTGCATTGCAAAGTGATGCCTTGCTTCCCTGGTCTGATGAATGTGGATTAGTTTGTTCAGAATAACAGACTTTCAGAAAGCACAATGAAAGACATTCCTCCCAGCTAGCCTCTGGCCTGGTGATGAAGGGAATTTCCTGGGAAGTGTCAGATAGGGCTTCGTTGTTGTCCTCATGACCCTCCAGGTCTTATATCTGCTTGTTTAGCTGCTGAGAGAACCTGTCCTTCCTCCTGTCATGCTTTTGAAAAATGCCAAAATCTAAGTGCAGACCCCACTGAAGCCTAACTCAAGAATTAAATGCTTTAGATGCCAAGAGGGCTGTAGTTGGAATGTGAGTAACTGGCAGCTTGGGTGCTTCTCACACTTCTTATTGGAGATTCTGGTCCAAGGTAGTGCTGCTTCTAGTGTGGGGAGTGGGGGCACGTGGCCCAAAGCTGTGGGCTCCTGGTTAGAAAGGTGGTGCCAGAACTTGGGGGCTGCAGCTCTCAACACTGCAACAGCTTGACTGTGGTGGATTTATAGTCTGTGATAAGTCTTATTATGGCTGTATTTGGGAAAACACCATGTTGTGGATTTGTTTATGTTACACAGTCAAGTGTTCATGGGTGATTCTCTGGCATCAGGAGGCTGACTTCTGTCAGATGAAATTCTTGCAGGCTGGAGGTTAAAGCACTCTGTTGAGATGATTTTTTTTTTTTTTTGATGTGGAGAGAGGGCTAGTAATGACTGTGGATAACTGCACTCAAATTCTTTGGCAAGTGATAAGTACTATTCCCCTTTGCTTATGCAGACTACATTTAAAGTACTGCATTAATACAAAACAAACCTTTCTGCTGGCCAGTGCCAATTTTGGTTTAAGAAAAGTATAGCGCCACAGCTGAAAGTCTTCATTATCTTCTGAGGCTCAATTACTAATGAATATTCTTCTTTTTTTTTTTTACCACAAACTTCACATTCATATAACTTATTTGAATTAAAATGTATACTTACTGCCTTGAGGTGAGGCATACATACTGGTGAGGTGTGCCAGAGAAAATCATTGAGTAGTGCTGCTGAAAATGTTGAAAATGTCTTTGGATAGTAATTTGGGGGTGATCTTGTCATTTTGCTGATGATTTTACCTGTAATAGCTACAAGTAATATCATTCTAAGAATCCTTGGTATTTTTCCTCCACAGTTTAGAAAACAATCAGATCAACTGTGTATATCCTCACAAAACGTACTGGTGAACAGATCACAGATCTCTCAGCTAAATGAGTTACATGTGTAGTTTTTTTTCCATATGCTTTCCAGTAAGGCAAGGTTCAGACCTACTTACAGGCAGCTCTTCTAGTGAAGAACTAGAAAATACTCTGAATGCTTTAACAATTAGACTAATTGCAGTTTGCTTGATTTCATAATGTAATAAACTCTTTCCTTCATGGGCCATTATCTGTGGGATAAACCTCTACATTGTATGTGTTATTAATTATTTATTCCGTCCTTCCATTATTCTTAAATGGACATTAAATTATGGGGTCAATTCATATGAGCACAATGGCACAATTCATATGAGCAAATCTGTTCAATAATTTTAGGAATCATTTTCTTATGGCAAATTACATAAGTTTCATCTTCTGTGGAGTTAAAATACGTTTTTATCTGTTTTCTTCCTATTAGTATGTCAAATCAAGATAGGTTTTTTCTTTCTGGTATTAGTGATTGAAAATGTGAGTTATTCTTCCAGAGGATTTTAATTACTTGCTTTTGTAGTTAGATAAAAAATGGGCTAATTTCCCCCCCCTTCTTTAGTGTCATTTCAATGGGTTTACGTAGCCATAAGCAGAATGACAGCTGTACTGGTCTGTACTGACTTACACCTTGGCATTTTCCACATACACTGTTTCCTAAGCAAACACACTTTCACATGGGCAGTTTTATGCACAAAACCCCCCAAATATGGCTATTTGTTTTTTCAGGGGGGGATGAGGGGCAAGGTTGTATAGTGAACACAATGAACCAGCGGAGTTATCCTTAAAGCTGGGTCTTCAGTCCATGTCAGTACAATTGAAAATTTAATTGCTTTTATCAAATCAACAGGGAAGGGATATTACAGCAAGGAGGATGGCTAAACCTTGCAAAAGTATACTGGCTGGTAGGATGGCTGCTAGGAAAGGTTAAATCACAGATCATGGGAAGATGTTTGAGAGAGTCATATATTGCCACAATGTGAATATTTCCAGTCAAACCTGCCCACTTCCTAAGAGAGTAGCAGCGTTCTTTGTAGATGTCAAGAAATGACTGAACAGAAAGGACATTTAGAATCCTGGTTTTCATTCACGCTGAACTGGAGCTGATACTTAAATAACCAGAAGAATACTAATGTGATGAGTGATTTGGTCAAGGGAGAGGGAGGAAGAGACCTGTAAAACAAGTGCCAAGAGATGCTAGCTGGTGGAGTTATTTGATGTGATAAAGAGACAATGGTTGACAATAAATTTCTGTGGCACCTGGTTACAAATAAGAGGAAACAGTGGAGGAGTTCTCCAAGCAAGATGCTATCAGAAATCTGTAAAAGTGAGAGATAATCTAGCTATTAGAGACAGCACAACACATTCTTACCTTTCTTTTTTTATATGTTAGGTGGATTTTTTTGTTTTATTTTGTTTATATAAAGGAGAAGTTTTTTTTTTAAAAAAAGTCCTCCTTAAGATCTTTCTGCTAAAGGAACCATCTGTGGCAGAAAAATGAAAGTGATGATAAAATCCCAAGTGAGTATTTGCACAGACCTATTTGAAAGTGTCTTGCCAGAAAACAAGTGGGTCTGAGCCTTTAGGAGCTGTGCCTGTGCAACAGCTCCAAGCCTTCAGTTACGTAACAGTGGTTAACAGGGGGCTGCAGAAGAATGATTAGCACTAAGATGTATTTAAGATAAATTAATAGAAGGGAAAGATCCTACAGGCAGTTTCTTTTCCTGTTTTTCAGTGGTTTCATCACCAGTCTCACTGTAGACCTAATGTTTTAAAAAAATAAAATTTTGCTGAAGTAAAAGTAATTTCATTCTTATCTCTAGCAGGTCAGCTGCTTAAATGGTGCTGAATATTACTTGCTTCTGTCACTTTTCTATGATTACAGAACACATAAATGATACTGCTGTTGCAACATCTCCCTGGTGTGAAGCTTGGATGTGAGATTGAGTTAGCAGAGTTTAGCAAGTATCATTTGCACCATGGTAAATATGGACAAGGGGATGAATAGGCTCTTAGCCAGCAGCAAATACGTGATGATGTGACTTGTTCTGACAGTAGAGGAGGCTAAGCTAACTTGCACAGGGGTTTCCAACAGCAAATGCAAAGTAATACATGCTGACAATTTCTGCAGACCAGCTGATGCACAGTAAGTTGTTAATAGGCACTAACTTGATGGTACTTCTGAGCTCACAAGACGATGTAATGTGTACCACACTGCTTTTGCTTAGATCCTGTTCTATCAGTAATGGCTTCTGTGGGTTTCAGATCTCTATGTATGTGAATGTGTATTTCATTAGACACATAGCACCTTAATACTGCAAGTTATGCCATTGTTCACACTGGCTAGAGTAGTCCTAATTAGATGTAAGTATGATAAACCTAACAGGACAGAAACAACAGAAAAATGGGAGTAATTCTTATAAAGGTAGTGTGTACTAAACAGAAGCTTGGCCCAAAAAAATAGAGCGAGGAAAAGCTTGAAACCAGTTCTGCATGGCAGCAAGATGTCCCCTCATGGGCCTCACTGAGACAGAATAGAACAACATGCTGTGGGGAAGCTATGCTGCAGCAGCCTATGGCAAGATTTAGGACTGATTGCTCAAAGTCAGATAACTGGAGAATTAAACCCTTTCCTTTTCTCTTTCCCATCCTGTCTAACACAGACGGATGAATTCAAACATTAATGAAAGGATGGCATGTGCTTTTGACTTGGTGATTGAAATCGAACAGTGTTCTGTATGCATGAAAGGTTACTCTATGGACAGTAAGAGATCAGGGAAAAACAAGAAAACACTAGTCTTTTCTGCCTGTCATTTTAAAGAAATGTTTCTAATCCAATAGGAGCAAGAAAATGAAAATAAATGTACAATTTTTCCCTTCTGGTTGCTAAACCAAACCAAAAGGAAGAAGGTAAGGAGACACTTAAGGAATTTAGAGTGAAAATAATCCAGTGGGAGGAAAAAAGGTTTCTTATTTGCACTTGATGTGTTTTGGCCCATGTTGTCTATAGCAGCCTAGATCACTAGGAGATCTTAACATGGAATCATTTCCAAGACAATACTTATTTTCCTTAGAACAGGCCTGGTGTATTAATTTTCTTTGCCCCAATACTTTGATAAGTTGTAACTGACCAAGGAGGCTTTGCTAGGGAGAAAACCCTAAGTCTGTTGTTCTTGGCATAGTATTAATGGCTGGACAGACCTTACATAAGAAAATTTAGCCTTGTCTAGAGTTCAAGCCACTCACCTTTACAAACTGGACAAGATTACTGTTGAATCAGGTGCATCTGAAATTAGAACAGCATTATTTTATTGGAAAATTGCAGGTGAATGTGACATACCAGGAGTGTATTATGGGTCTACAGCACTCTTCACCTGGTTGTTGATATTTCATACTGTAATGAGAATGTAAATAAAGTATTAATAAAACAAATAAATGTTGAATTAGTATTTTAGATATGTTATTTTGGCTACTGTGCAGTTTTAAGGGTTAATTTGAAGTATAATGAACTGTAAGAAAAAAAGAAAAGCCAAGCATACAAAATTACAAAATTATTGGCATTAACAGTGTCTGGGAAATCTATTTCTTTTGTTGGTGTAACTTCAGTTCCTTTTTATGATAGGTCAGTAGTCCTGGACAGTAGGAAGAATAGTTAAGTTGGAATTGGACCAAACATAGTTTCTTTGTGAGTAGCTATTTGCTTTCTTGTAGCTGAACTTAAGGCTAGCGCACAGATAAGCCATCAAGATGATTGTTAGAGTGTTTTGAAGGAAGATGTCAGTTAATTTGCACAAGGAATTATAAAAAACTTGTTTTCTGTTATGACAAGCTTCTGAGTCATAGCTGGAATATGCAGCGGAAGAATACTCATCCCTGCTGTCCCACACGGCGCCCTCCGTAACCACAATTTCTTGCTGAACCTCCTATTCCATGGGCTTTTGTCAGTTTTTATAATTTTCCATAGTCTGAAATGGAAACTGTGGTAATAGATAGGATTTTCTAAGCCTAGAATGACTAGAATTCCCCAAGGAATCCCTGTATGCTTGGGTTTTTTTCCTACTTTTTAGGTATCATAGAAAATTGACTGAAGTATCATACTGTGCACACTAACTTGTACTTCTGGATTTCATTTGCCATTTACAATGAGCAGCTTGCAGAGTTTAAAATGGATTTAAAAGGCAGTGCTCTTACTAAGAGTTACTGATCCTGTCTCTGTGAATATTGGGATAAAGGATGGTGGTGCCAACTAGAGCTGATTACTTCTTCCTCTTCAGTGCTGCTGTCTCTGTGAAAGTTGAAGCTGCAGAATTCCTTATTAATCCTGCCAGTCCAGAAAGTGAAGACAATAAAGGCTGAGTATAGTGGAGCCTTTTGCTATAGTCATCACTTCCTTTTTTTAACATACGCAGCTTGGATGCAAGCTAGCAAAGGTAATTATCAGGGAGAACTGTAGGCATTTTAAATATACCCTGGGACACTTGCACAGTCCATTTCTCCCAGGAACTGAATTAATATTGTGTAAAATGCTTCTGAAAAGGACCCATTTTCCCACCATAAGGCTGCATGCAAAGAGTACACAAAAGCCTTAACTTCTCTTCATATCTTGGATATAGTTTTGGAACTGCTGCTAATAAGTTTATTCTAGTGAAAAACGCTGATGTTTCCAGATCATAGCTGAGGATCAGATTTATTAGCCTAAGCTAATAATGGAATAAAATATAATTCTTGAATTGCATGTTTCCTGAAGAGGTTTCAATGTGCTCTGTAAAATGTTTAAAACATATTTCCCTTATACATGAGGCTAGTATGAAAGACTTTAATGACTTGCTACATGAGTCAGAGAACATAAGAGGTGATGGGAAAAATGCTAATGTTCATTTTTACATCTACAAATTCTAGGTTTCACTTCTTAAACTGAAAAGATATATATTTGGGGCTTATTCTTCATATTTAAAAAAAACCCCATATCCATGAGTCATGATCCACTTCCTTGCATTCAAAATCTCTGTGTCTCAAAGACAGAATTTTCATTTTGGTCACTTGTTCTCTTACCACAATGACTGGATGGTAAAATAGGTAGTGAAATAACACTACTGCAGTACTTTTTTCTTTCAGATAATAATACAAGCTTTGCTTAAAATAATGTAAGAAACAAAATTGTAGCTGAGGATGTATGTTACAGCATTTCCAAGAAGCAGTCTGCTGAAACTTACTTGTTTTTAATGAGTAAGCATAAGCACACCTCAAATAAGGCTTTCTCTGATATCGCAGCAGACCTGCTTGCATTTAAATTACTAGGTCGGCAAAAAAGGACAGGGGAACCTTTTATTAGCAGCTGACTTCTCCTGAGTGTCATTTTACGTTTTTGGTTCCAACACTATTCAGCTGAAAGGAGATCCTGTAAAAAAAATGGAGGTGAATAAGAGACACAACAGAGACATGGCAGCTGCCAGACATGAGCTTCCACTATGTTCTTCAAAAATATCAGTATCCTCACTGATATTATACAGAACCATAATGTGGCATGTGTCCTTGTGAAACAGGCAGTCTTCTGTATTTTCTGATAAGAGCTTTTCATGAGAGAAGTCTAGGATACAGAGTTGGGTATTTTTTTTAAAACTGTCTTACATGAAGAGGCTGCCCATCAAGTAGGAACCAAAAGTAAATAATAATTTGTATTTCACCTGCTGAAATCACTATGTTGGTGCTGTTCTCTAAGGAAGTCTGTACTATTTCCCTACAGTCATTCTGTGATGTACCAGAAGATCTCAACAGTGAATTTCACTCTTATTTCTGTCAGGAATTCTTCCTGTGTTGGACCACCAGTTGCTCATTCCTCATCTTTACTCATGGTGTTCTTTGAAAAGCTGCAGGATATCTTAGTTTCGCTTGAATTTTGGGGTTGAGGGTTACTTAGTGTACAAATGACAAAGACACCATGTGACCTCTCTAGAGAATGTATAGCCTCTTGTCACATGCATCAACAAGTACATCTGAGATGTTAGGGCCATTTCTCCCTTGCCTTCTTCGCTGTAGCTCTTCCCAGCTTTTGCTGGACATACAGAGATATTTTTCCTATTCTGGTAACATGAGAGAAGGTGGCTGATCATTAGAATATGATGAATTATGGAGCACATACAGACTAACAGGGCTACACTCACTATAGAATACTAAATAATGAATGTGGTTGATATCTTTTTAATGAGAAAGTAGAATAACTGAAAAAGTCTGTTGTTAAAGCCGTGTTTTCTTTGGGATACACTATAAATGAGCTGCTTGAGAAGCAGATGACATACGTAATTAATCCCCAGTCTAACTTTACCAGACTCTGTTGATTTGCATGAGATTAAATTTCTTAATTCTTTTTGGGAGAGAAAAAAAAATTGAGAATTACATAGCAGGAAAGGTGTCCAGTTATTTTTTTATGTGTAAAACTTTTACGTCGAATTTAGTAGCTCAAGTGCTTTAGTTTTATCTTGGGAAGTTAAAGGGAAATAGAAAGTAGAATTTAAGTTTATTGTCATGGACTGCAAATATTTAATGACTTTTTTTTCCAAGCTGTATTATTAATGACTTGTTTTATTCAGATTGTGTAAGCATAAGAAGGAAGCCCTTCCCTTCCTTCAGTATCCTAGAGTCTTTTGCTTAGAAATTTTGGCTTGAGTGGCTTGTGTTCTTCCAGATGGGTATGATTTTTCTGTTTTCTTTTTCTCCTACACTGAGTCAGAGGGTTAGTGAAACCAATTCATAAGGTGTTTAACCCCTTGTTAGGAAAAGTCACTAAGAGAAATAGACTAGAACTGTGCTGAGATCTTTTATTAAGCATGCTGTGTAACCGAAGTAGGATTCAGTGACAGAGGACTGGAACAATTTGAAATAGTCTTATTTCAAAAACTTCCATGAGATATTTAAAATTAAATACTCAGAGTTACTGGAAAATTAAAAAAAGAGATACACTGTAATCATTAAAACCCCCTTCCATCACAAGGCAAAGTGACTGCACATCTTGCAAGCATCAACAATTCAAACTTGGATACTAACCTACGGAGTAAGACTTGCAAGACATCTAGCAGTGACAATGCAGCATGAATTTTATATTTGCTGAGTACCACATGAATAACCTGCTGATTTCTGTAAGGCAGCTTTTCCCAGATGGGTGTATGGCATTTTGGCAGGAGATGGATTTCCTGTTCTCCTTGCAGTGAATCCAGTATGGCCCAAGCACTTACTTCATCCTGATTGTTCCACAAGTATTCACTTAGTTTCTTGATCACAAGGAACATTCAAATGCTGTATTATTTGTGTTATGATATAAAGATGGGCCTCACTACAGTGAAGTTCCCTTGAATTTCTGGGTCATTGAGATGTGAAAAATAGAAGATATCCCAGCAGGGAAGAGCAGTAAAGGAATCATAGCACGAATGCAGTGGTGCAGATAAGTTAGTTCAAGAAGTGCTTGGAACTTGCACAGTTTTGTTCCTGCTTCCTAATCATCAGAAGACACAAACTACTGTTGTAATGCGAGACTTTAAAGAAAACACGATTTAACTACCTAAATGAGCTATACCTCAAGTGAATTAGATGCTGTGAATTTCTGCAGTTTAGGTAACCTTAGGAACTCATGTATTATTTCAAAAATTAGTTAAGGATGACGTTCACCTAAATATTTTTCACTTGCTTTCTATCATTTAATAATTAACTTAATCAGAAGAAATGTTGCACTAGTTTCCAAATGTGGTATTTCCTAAGAAAACCCACGTACAGAGCACCATCTAGTGCGGGCTATCACTAACAGAAAATCATTTTGGCTCATATGTCACTTGCTTGTGTTCCATTAATTTAATATGAACTATCATGTTGCAAAAAATGCCAGACAAGGGGCTCCCGTGGCAATATAAACTTGCAATTACATGACAGACCATGGATTGAAAATTGTGACCTTTTGCAAGGACAACAAAACTGGATGCACTGAAATTCAGGTAATCACTTGTGAGAACCATTTACCTGTAAGAGGAATCTGTTTGTCTTCCTGCCCATAGTGTTGGGTGACATATTCATTAAATAATTCAATCCAGCCTGTTCTCACAACTGCCATTTTGAGTGCCTTAAGAACATCATTTAGCTGCTCAGAGCCTTTGCTCACGTTCTGCAGAACCTCAGAGCTACCCAGGTTCCTTAAGCCAGACAATCACAGGTATACAAAGCACAACTAACAGGTCATTAATCTGACTGTCATTAAGACAGGAAGAAAAAAAGCAGCTTAATTCTGTAGGAGAGATGGGTAAAAGGAATTTATATACAGGTATTTATGACTTGCTGAGGAAGGACAGTAGAGTGAGCTACAAGAGAGTTTGTTTGCAGTTTTTATGCAAAGGCCATATTTTGCTTCTTCTGCAAGCAAACAAAACATGAATTTGGCCCCAAGGTTGTTTATTCAGTGTATGTGTATCAGAATTATGTTTCGAATGCAATCTATTTAGCATTAGAGTAGGACTAAGAGGAACTGTCTTAATTAACTGAAGGTGTAGCAATGACAAGCCAGATTTCATCCTGCTCTAAACAAAGATGGCCCTCAGGTACTTGGAAAGGAGGAATTTTTGAAATGTGTATTCAACAAAAAATAGCTTAATTAAGCATCAAAAAAGCCACTATCACAATAAAGTTTTATACCCTCTTTGAAGAAGCACTTTAACAAAAGTTGGAACCTCCCTCTGAGCATACCTTGTATATGGATTTTGACTGAATGTTTGAAGCCTTACCAATTTCCCAATTCTCAGACCTGTTCTGAGGAAACACCATACTCATATTAATTTTAAAAGACTTCCTGGTTTAGAAGGCTCCATTTTTGCTTTCTAAGTTCACCACTTAATAAAAAAAAATTAAAAAAAACCAAAACAGAAGTAAGTGGAAATTTTTCAAAATTTAGGTGCAGAATACTTTCCTGGATACTTCTGCTCTTTCTACCTCTGTTACAACTGCCAAAGAGAACCTAATACTGAAGAAAAATCTGCATTTTCAGTCTTTTGTGCTAATGAGAAGTGAACTAAAGGAACATGATAGGAATGTCCACAGACCTGGCAACCTGTGGTTCAAATCCCCTTTTTGGGTGTACCATTTCAAGAGCAAGAAGAAGCAGCTCTGACAGAACAAAATGTAATACTGACAAAAGGCATTCAGGAATTGGTGTGAGGAGTAACAGTTTTGGGAATGGTGAGCAGAGGTAGACTGGAGCGAGTGAGCTGAAGAGAAGAATCTCCAATGGAAATCAGTAGGCCAGACTGCAGCGCTGTCAATGCATTCTAGATCTTCTAGGGAAAACAAATGCTGAAACATAAAAAGCTCTGTTCCTGCTCATTTAATTCACCTGGGATTGTGGTTTCCATTCTTTTAACCTCCAATATGTTGAGTAAATGCAAGAGCACTTAGAAATAAAATACAAGGGTGTTTCCCTTGAACAGATATTACATAAAGATAAGTTTTTGATTCCTCATTGCTGGTAGAGATCATTATGTTCTTTACTAACATGACTGACAAAACATTTTCACTATTATTTCCTCAATTCTTATTCTTCTTCAGTTGGGTTATATGATTTGTATGAAAAAGTATGTATTCATTTTCAGCTATTTGGGAATTACGTTCTGTCTAACACCAGAACAAATAAACTGGCCCGTGTTCTGCTATCTTGTAAGAATTAAGAGTATTTAGGACATGTTCCTACCTGTTGAGGAAATAAATTAATGTGAACAGGCAAGTCTGGCAGAGGAAAGAATTCTTTTCCAACCTTGTGTCTTGTCTGGCTGCTATTAAACTTCCCTTTTGAAAATAAATGGTTTGTTTATTTAAGAACAATTATATGACCATTTTGAATTACAACACTTTCACATGCTTTTCATGAGGCCAGACAGATTTATTGCACAAAGAAAGGCCATGGAAAAGTGGTGGAAATTAAATACAATATTTGTATTGTATGCTAGATGCTTCCTTGTTCTGAACAGAATTCAGTCCAAATAAACATATAAATGCATTATAAGATGTACAAAGATAGATTTGATTCTTCTTCATTTTATGATTTCCAGTATAGAAAGGAAGTCAAATTTTACATCAGAATATCTCAAAAGCACCCCAACTCAGCCAAAAGATTTAATTAGTGTTCTTATAAATAAAGAGGATGGATTTATGCATCAGTACATAAAAAAATTTATCATCGATTTTATGAGCACAATCTGTACATTTTGGAAGTCTTTTTTTTTTTTCTATGCTAAAAATCCAGCTTTCCTGCTGATAAATCCTCCTCTTTATTTTGGTGGAGTATGATCTGCCTTGACACTCTCAAAATTCTTGAGTTAATCTTTCCATTTTCCTGTGAAAAAACTAAGGATGCTTCTGTAATTTCTACATAGTGGCATTCTGGTTTTTTTCCAAATAATTAAAGTTGTCTCCTGTTAGGGTAGCGAAATAAATTTTAAATCATTATGGGAAATACTGTACTTACAACATTTTTTTAAACTACTCCAAAACTTCCATCACATTATTAGTAACCCATACCTACAGACATATATGTAGTTACATAGGAAGCTATTTTAGATTCTGTAATGAAATTGAATAAAAATACTTAATCAGATTTTCTGTTTTAATGTTGAATTTCTCTCTCCCTCTCTCCTTGCCCCTCACCCCCTTTAAACACACACTATAGAGTGATAGGCCTTCCTCTCAGATACTGAATGCAATTTAGTGTAACTAATGAGCAACTTTCAAAGTAAGCAGTTGTAGAGCTGTTCATTGGTTCTCTCATGCATGGGTACAGGGATGTGCTAAAGGCTAGAAGTCTCTAGGACAGCATCAATTGATACATCAAGAAAAAGACTGGATTATCTAGAATACCTGCTATTACCACAAAAAGAAGAGATCTTAAAACTTCTATACTGCAGATTTTCATCAGCAATATCCTCCCTCCCTTATTCCGTGCAATTCTCTCAAGGATTTCTTACAAACTTTTGTTTCAGGAGGATGAAAATGAAAGGAAAAATTTCCATGAAGAGAGTTACTACTCAGCTAGCCTGTGTTCACAGCAATGTAGTTATAAACTGACCTTTACCAAAACTTAATTTCAATTATGTTAAGTGTGACTGAAAGTGGCTGCTATGTTCAAAACTATATTTGGACAGGGAAGAGAGAGTGGCAGTTCAACCACAAAAGCAAAATTATTTTAGGAAAGCAAGCTTAGGTCCATTTTTTTTTTTGAGGCCTTCATTTGCATCTGCCCAGCATAAACGGACTACATTTCATTGGATAGCTTTCTCTAGAGAGTGTTTCTACCTTCTCTGTGGCAGCAAGCACTAATCAGCAACTCTTGTTATTACTGGCTACTAGAGTCTATTGGAGTGCCAGGCACAAAAGCCAGGGCTAGGCAAAGTCTCTCTTACCGTTATTCTTGTACAAGAAAAATATGCATATGCAACTTGAGATGGATAAAAGCCCACACAAGTACATAGAGCCTACAAAAGTACATAGGAAAAGGAGAGGAAGTGACTGAACAGGACATTCAAATTCAGAGAGTTGTAAAGTCTAACAGATATGAAAACAAAGTAGAAATTTATAGTGTCAAGCACTAAGAACCTCTAAAGTGACAGATTTTTGGTGTACATGAAATATACTTCCCTCCATACATGCCTTCTGTTCAAACCTTAGCTCACATTAAAATTAGTTGCAGCTTTTGTCAAACTCCAAAAGTCTGTATATTAAAGTCCTTTAAAAGAAAAAGAAAAAGAAAAAAAAAAAAAAAAAGAAATACAATAAAGAAAGAAGAAGAGGTTATCAAGAAGGAAGAAAGCATAATTACTGACCATCTGAAAATGTTAGACTGAAATGTTGTGGCCAGCCCTAGAAATGCTTTAGCAAACAACAGACCATACACTTCTCTATGCTGGATTCAATTGATTGCACCCCTTCTCTTTCTTCAATTCCCTGCCTCATTCTTTAAACCTTTTATGTATTCTATGTACATAACACATGACCATTACATCAGAGGATTTTACAGGAAAATAATTTCAAAAGTCTTGAACCTTTCCAAAGCAGGTATGTCCTATCCACTGAATAAACCTTATCCTTGTATTTGAGTAAGTTTTTCTATTGTAGAAAGTACAATTAATTTTCATTTTTGAGACTGTACAGTAAAAATACTGTTGTTTTTAAGGGTGAAAGGATTCCTAGTTACTGTAAAGCCAAAAATTCTCCATCTTGATGAAGATGTCCTTATTCCTAGGTGAATACTTGCCTTTTTAAAAAAAACACCTGTACCCATATTAGCATTAATATTCGTATCTAAAGGTTCATAGGCTATCTTGTCTTTTCACTTACATCTCATAAATCTACTGGTTGCAGAGGACTTTTTCAAAATTTATACATTAATAAATTGAGAAGTAAAAATCTGCCCATTTTAATTTGGAATTAATGTCTTAAAAGACTAATTGGGTGAATCATGTTAATAGAGTATTTAAACAATATTACGTTCAAAGTCTTCAGGTCTGACCTTCATGACAACAGATTTTAGGGAATACCACCACCCATGCCAGGTGTACCAAACAATCCCGTTGTCTGTCTGGGCAGTGTAGGGACCTCCGTAGTACAAGCCATTAAGGTTGGCAGAGTGACACCTGGTGGGAAAATAAAGGGAAACAGCAATAAGGCCTCCTGCCGAAAAGTTTCAAACAGTTGTCATTTCTCTGCGAGTCAAAAATTTTGCCATGTTGATGCCAACCTAGTTTGACAGATGCCTAAATTTGCATTTGTGGATTCTGTGTGCATCAACAACAGTGGTTTAATTAGGGCAGAACTGCAAATGTTTTTTGCTTCTTTTAAACAAAAGTGCTGCTTGTTCTTTCCATGTTTTCTGACATCACTAGCTCTTGGAGTTTTTCCTGCTAATCTGTTTCAGTGGAAAATTCTTCTAGAGTTGTTCAGCATGAGTGACAGCAGGGCATACAGCATACTCTGGGAAAGAAATACTGCTGGGTTTTTTGTTGGTCCGGAGTAGCCCCCCTTAATTTTCCAGTTACATCACATGGTATTTTGTATGACACAACCTGAATACCACCATCCGTGTGGACTTCTATTTACAAATAGATGAATTCCAACAGCTAATTACACACATATGTACCAATTCACTGGATCATCAGAGCTGGCATTTTATTTGACTTTAAAAAGTTGAGGAGTTTTTGTTGTTTTTTTAACAGACTGAGGTAGAAATGATGCTATAGTTTATTAAATACAGTGGTTGAAAGGAACCAAAAACCATAGCAAAACCCAAAAGGCTTGAACAGGAGCCAGCACAACCTGGATGTTTCCTTGGTTTCTATGAGAGAGAAGTTTAGATCTTTATGTGACCATATGGAGAGCAAACTGGCTGTTCCTTTCACAGCATGTTGTGATGAATCAGCTTGGTTTATCTGCCAATTCAGTATTTCATTATAAATGCTGTTAATATCTAGCTGTTGAACACCATGATGGATTCCAAAAGCAGACTTCAGAAAATATGCAAAGAGAAAACATTCCAAATTAACCTTATGAATATTGTTACTGGGAAAACATAGTCTTTTTGGCTTTGCTTGCACTTAATTAACAAAGTTTTGGAGAACGGAGATAAAAACTGTGATAAAAACCCCACAGGAAAATTCTCATCTACATTTATGCTTATTTATTACTTACAATTTTTAAGGTCAGTTTTGATAATGTGTTAATTGAAAGCTTATAAATAGTGGACATCAAAAGTGAGTTTGTTTTTGAGAATGATAAACTTGTATCAGAGCTGGCATAATCTTTCTAATCATACAAATTCTGCAATAAGTAGGCACTCTGCCTACTTTGAATCAAAACACAGATTTCATTAAAAGAATCATTGGAAGGCACACCGTAATTTTGTCAACAGCAATATGAGCCAGTAAAAAGTCTTAATTAGTGCTGGGAAGCACAAAGAGCAAAAATTACAGTATTCAGTATCCAGGTAGTTGCTGTCTGAAGTACCTGTACCTACTGAATTAACAACTGGAATGTGGTTATTGATATGATATTGTGAAAAATCATTCATTTTTCACAAGTCAATAAATACCTTAAAGTTAGCCTGTGTTTCTCCTATCTATTCAATAGGCTAATATAAACTTAAAAACTACACTGCAGTAGTTTCAAAAGTACAGTCAACTCTCATATATCCATGGATATTTTATCTGCTTTATGTATTGACTGCATGGCAGATTTGGAGAAATGGGAGCTGGTTCCCTGAAGAGCCCTTTGAATTCTGTCTGGATTTACTGGCTCCCCATATCCCTCATGAATACAGTTATGCAGCCTCCGGGATGACAGGTGAGGCAGGAAGCTTGAGTGAGTGATGCTTGTCCTAACAGATCCCTGTTACCATCCATACATTGTATAACTGAAAATGGGAGTGCTGGGGGAGAATAAGCTCATGGCCAACTAGAATTGTTCACTCTCACTGCTTATGAACCTACTGAGCTTTGCAATGCCCTGGCTGCTGGAAAGCTTATGACCTGCAGGTATTACCAGAGTGAACCCAGATCTATAGATTTTCATTCAAGATAAAAATCTTTTAGAGAGCTTTGCTTAAAAAGGGGCCATTTTTCTGCAGAAGTCTGGGACAACAAATGCTGAGCTGGAGAAAGACCGGTGGCTTTAAACTAGATCTGGGCTACTTCCATGTGGCCTCACTTGTGTCACATCCCTTGGTTTTTATATTATCTGGGCTTTTCTGTATTTCATTAGTCCTGATAGCATAGAGCTGGCTATAAACAATTCCTTCATAGCTGGGAGCTCTCATACAAGCCAGCCAAGAGCACTAATTCCTTCTATATTTGCTAATCTGTGCATGACAAATACGTGTTTCTGAGTGTTTTCCTTTCTCTGCCAGTACTGTTCTTTTGAGTAGGACTTAGCAATACTGACATTTTCTAGTATTTTGCAGTTTTCAGTTTTATGGGAGGCTTAACATTAAAAAGTCAATAACAAAGCAGTGAAATAACACTATTAGTAACTCATTTTCATTATCCAGCTAGACTGTCACTTTAAGAGCATGAGCTACACAGCCATAATAAGAGCTACCCCAGTAGGAGTCAGCTATCTTTAGAAGTTATGTAACACCAACTACAAGGTATAAATAACTGTCAAGTTCTGCTGTACAGCTACTTTTACAAAGTGACCACTTTTGTCCAGGTCAATCTAATATAGAAAAACATTTTTAAAAGGCAAAAAATGTATGCTGTGGTCTAAAAGTGAATAGTGATTCAGTCTTAATGAACTCCATGGTATGATATCAGTTTTATGCAATTTGAAATCCCCATATTCCTTTAAATCTATGAAAGTTCTGATACCATGGGAAAAGAATATCCAAAATTGTTGCCTTTCCCTTATATATCTTCACTTCCCCAAGAAATGCAAAACAAAACTTGGCTACATGTGACTTTTTCCCTGTCTCAAACATTCTGCTGACTGGCTATCCATGCAAATACATTAAAATATATTAAACTAAGTAGTTAATTGTGAAATATTGAATTAATAGCTACATCATATCAGCTAAGGTTGTCACAGACATGTGAATTGGGCAAATGAGGAGTTAAAAAGAGAAACAAAGGATGACACAACAGAAACAATGGAGTTGATCCAGCCTGGCACCTCTTGCCAAGTGTACTGAGATCACAGTGAGAGTAGTATGCCTCCCTGAGCTGTATTTTAAACCTCTCTATTACAGAGAGTTTCTTTTCATGGCTATATTTATCTAATTAATTACAGGGAAGAACATAACTGATCTGTACAAGCTGTACTAAGGCTACCAGTTTTATCCTTTCTTTTTGATTTGGTATATTGCATGTAAGTAGAATTTTAAAATTCTTTTACTGAACCGTATTTAAAAAAATCTTTCACTCAGTCCAGACATGCACACTGACAGAACCTGAATGGACACATTACCATCTCCATTTAGAAAGAATAACAAGAGTGATATGCTGTGGAGTGAGGTGAAAAAAATGAGTCTTGATAACCTGGCACCAGTTTTGCTTGTCAGATATTTGCAGTGCTGCCACATCTAGTCTAGTGCAACACAGGAGAAATGCAAAAGTGAAGTACAGCAGGGATATATCTGCAAACTCTACATGACCTAGTTGTGTAAAAACTAGTTACCTCAGAGGGGCAGAATTATCTCCTCCTCACTGCCTGATACATGGCAAATACCATTATCACAGACCAGCTTGAGCTGCTCAGTAGGTGCTGTCCCTTCCAAGGTGAGCCTCAGTCTAACCAGCACTGAGATCTCTGCTAGGGGACAAGGGCACATTGCAAATAAATAAACAATCCCAATCCATCTTCCACCATATGTTATTATTTTATGAATACACATGCAGCAGAATGCTTGACAGTACCCATATAAAATCAAAATACCTGTTAAACCACCAGCCAGCCTTTTCCTCTTCAGCACAGTTCCCTTCATAGTTGTCATTATCCCTGTCTCTAGTACTGAATTTCATTCCTCGATGATCAGCCCACCATTTTATTTCAGGATGAAATCCACCAGTAAGGGAATCACCAGCTGTACCAGAATATTCACCACAACTCATCTCATAAGAATGCTAATAAAAAACGTGGAGAAAAAAAAAAAAATTCCAATATGTCTTTAGCCCATAGCATGTCAGAGAGTGAAACTACAAAGAGGAACCTAATCTGTTCCATTTGCTGCTATTTTTATGCTAAGAAATGACATGCCACTTAAACACTGTGTACTAAATAATGAAAGGCTGTAAAGATGCTTAACAGTGATAAAATTTGTCATTAACTTTACATACAAATGACCTAATAAAAACAGTATTAGGGGTAGTTTGTGGTATACATTAACAAATCAGAACATCTTGTACCATTATTGTTGGTAGTACCAACAAAAATAGAAAAACTGCTTTTATCCATGTCTGCTAAACCAATTGATTCATATATCTTACAGAAAGTGTGAAATTAATGTACCAAAGTAAAACACTTTCATTAGGTATTTGAAAGTTATAAGCGTGTGCAAGAAAGAAAATATGGTAATAAGGTTCTACACAAATCTTTATGGAACTTAGGAAAACAGTATGTTTATTGTTTGTCTACAAAATCCACATTTTTACGAAAACCTCTAGTCATTTAATATTTTATTACCTCTTCTCCTGCAACTCTGAATCTCGCATACTGTGCAAAACGTCGTTCTCCTTCAAAATCAGTTAGATCAATTCTTAAAGTATAATTCCCTTAAAACAAAAATACAAATTATTTTAGTTAAACTAGCCTATCTCACTACTTTTCAGAACTTGGCATTAGAGTAGAAGATTAAAAGAAAATGTTTTTATCATGAATCTCTGTCACCTCAGCATATTTTATGAGGCTTTGTCTTCTTTCTTTATGCATATTAAAGCATATATTGCTATTCTTTGCCTTTTTTCACCCAAGTCAGCATATAAAATGTTAGAATTATTCCAATACAGATTTTCAAACATAGGGGGAAAAAAAAGTAAAAAAATTATGGCTGTACAAGTTTTACATTTTAGTAAGATATTTGAGGTGGTAATGAAAGCATAGTGAAAACTGACCAATAAATGATCACCTATGAAAATTAGATTTTTATACTCTTAAAATAAAAGAATTACACTAGGATCTCATCCTGGTGGCACTGATTTCCATGTGATTTAGCTGGCTAAGCCAGTGGATAAGTTTTGTATCTTCAGCATTCTAGAACAAAGTGGAAGTTAGCTTACATTGAGTGACTATTAGAAAGATGGAAATAACTTTCTACTACGGGCCTAATCTACAGGACTGGCTTAGAATTACTTTCATATAATAGCTCACACAGCTAAAGAGCCCTGACTACATGTCTTGGTACAGCATATACATCACTCTGGACTGTTAGTGATGCTGATGGAAAATGGATAGAGACAATTCTTTTAAAGTAGACTCCTGTCTCCTGTTCCCTGTTTTCGATGTGCTGGTGACCTAAGGACAGTTTTGAACCTTTTGTTAGAAAATATACATTCAAATGTGTTTTTTTCTGAAACTTAGAGAAGTACATGCAGACTAACAACAGAACTCAGGATTTATGGTAACAAAAAGGGAAAACAAAAAGATGGCCTGGAAAGAGGAAAGAAACAGAAACAATAGGACTATTGTTACAATACAAATCTTACCTTGATTAGTCAAATAATGAAGATTTTTGTTTCCAAGCCAAAATTCACCATTTTTCAAAACAAAATTTCCAAAGCCATTTTCATAGTCAGCCCAGACTCTGAAAAGGGTATAAATTACTAATTTATCAAAAAAAGCAAGTTCGTTTGGATGTTATATTATACAATTTTACATCACAGAATATCTCAGACTGGAAGGAACCTCAAGAGGCAAGCTAGTCCAGTGTCATCTCAAACCAGAGTCAGCCATGAGATCAGACCAGATTGTTCAGGGCTTGTCTGTTCAGATCTTGAAACTTCCAAGGATGGAGACTGCCCATTCTCTTTGGGCAACCTGCTGACTCTTTTAATGGTTAATAATGTTTCTCCTTATATCCAGTACAAACCTCTCTTGTTTCAACTTATGCTTTGTTTCTCATCCTCCCACTAGACACGGTGAAGAACATTTTTACTCAAGGAACTGTCAGACTGCTTATATTTTTTTATTTTTTAGATTTTTACTAATTGCAAAAGACAAGCTAGTCCTTTACTGTCATTAAGACTCCTTGCTCCAACAGTTGTTAATGCATTTGACATTGAAGTGTACTCGTGTGAAATGCACAAGTTGTCAGAAAAAGATTCGAAACGATGCCTCACAGAAGGCAGCCAGAACCAGAAGTGTATCTGGTGGGGAAGCTGTCCCACAGAACAACCATTCCTCCCTTTTATCTGGGATAACAACTTACTCATATACTTCTAAAGTTCAGATTTAACTTAGCTCCATCTGGTTTAATGTTTCTTTACTTTGTTTCCAGTTTCAATTACGGAGTCTACTACCTACCTATCAAAATTCTGGCTGCCATCAGAACGCCTCTGAAACACAGTCCAGCCACCTCCTTCAGACATGTCACAGAATGCAAGGAATTCTGTAGGACTCTGGATTGGTTTTATTTTATAAAATCCATTTTTCTTATGGCCTTCATTGTAGATTTCTGCACAGTCTGTTCACAAAACATTAATTGGACACAACATTTTTAGTCCTGTACTTACTGGCAAAATCAGAAATCAAGTCATTAACAGTAATCAAGTCATGATATGTAGAAGTCACATATGAACCACACTAATAAAATGAAAGGTCTCTGCAAACACATTTCTTTGACTTTTGGGCATGTTTTTGGTACTTGTGTTGCTTTAAAACTTTGCTGGGCTGTAATTATTTTGATATATCTTTGAAATAATATCTTCCCACCATGAAATATTATAATTTTTGTTTCTACTTGACTAGCAAAATAATTCCTCTGTTTAAAGTGGTGTCACTTTTAATTTACAGTGGTATCATCCATAAAATTGCACGCAAAACACACAGTAACCTTTAAAAACAAACATGTACTTCTATGTCCAGGAAGTTCACAGAAGTGCCAGAAACAAAAGTATGGAATCTCCAGTGTTATAAACAGAAACAATTGTGAGGCCTGATTCTCCTGTTCCTTCTACCAAACAGGTGCAAAAATATATAGAAGACCACACCCAAAAAGTCCAGTGTATGTGTAAAATGATACCATTTTGACTTGGTACCATTCACAGTCTGGTCTCCATTGCTGTTGATGAATGTAATTTACAACAATAACAAAGTTCAGAGCTCATGGAAATATTACAGCAATGTAATTGTATCATCTTATAGTTTTTCCTCTAGCAATTAAGAAACAAAAGGAGTTCTTTGTTTATACTTAACCTACCATCAAGCAGTCATACAGAAAAGACGTATAATTTTCAGCAGTTCTGTTTTTCCTGGCTAAGGTAGAGCTGATTAACTTCAAGGAATTCTCTGAGTTGGCTGAACTTCCAGGCCTGCTTGGAGCTTTATGAACTATTATATTTCTTTTCAGCGAAAGTGTCAGTGAAGATTAGACATAGAAAATAAACAATTTATACTGAAAAAAAATAGCTATGCCAGAATTTGAATAAACTCTAATAGAAAACATCATTTAAATAACAGCTAAGTTGTCTTTCTACAGAATGTGTGATTGGCTTCGAGAAAATAGCTTTTCTTCTCCATTAATTTCTTAGTAGGTTAGCAAAACAAAAGCATATCTTAATTTTTAGCAGGTGTATATAGTGTGGAATATTTTTCAGTTTTGTTGATATTAAAATGCTAGCAGTTTGAGAAAATAATGCAGTGTGAATAGGGAAAGGCATTTTCCAATCTGTAAAGAAAGTGGAAAAGTAATGGGGGAAAGAATCATCAGAAACAGAAACAAGTTGGATGTGTTTTTTAGAATAACATTGTAAAAGAATAAATTGAGGCATGTGCTAAGAATGGACAAATACCTTTCAGAGAAATGTGGGTTTAATAATCTTTTCCAGTAACAAATGAGTCAGCCCTAATAAAAAAAATAAATTGTTCCAGGATGTTGAGTACATAAATACACAACTAAAATTAAAAGTCAGATTTACAACTGCTTTTAATTTCATTTTAATGGTGTTGTATTATATTTGATACCTTGGGATCAAATGTTATATATATTGGTATTTCTTCCAGCAGCATAAGCACTACGAGCATATTCAAACAAGGCTATTAAAAATGATAGTAAGTAAGACTTTCTAGCACTGGACAGCTCGAAAAAAACACCATCTAGAAGTCAGACTCCTAAACTGTATTTTCAATCCAACTATTGTTTTGGATGATGTTTTGTTATATTAAGAGTTTGGGCCTCCTTGCAGCTTCTACAAGCCTTCCATGGTAGAGGGAGTGGATCACCACCAGAATGCTAGTGAAATTACAAGAACAACTTTAAACCAGTGTTTTAAAAGCTGTGATGTCATAAGCTGGATCCAATTCAGTCAAAATGGTGCAACATAAGGATACTATTAATGTTAGATGCAGATGTCATTATGCCAGGCTTATGTGTGTAAATACAGATGTCTCGGGGACTTTACAAATTGGAACAAAGTCAGTGTGTGCTTGTAACCCAGGCAACCATTTGAATGTATGAATGTGAATTAAACCTGTTAGCTCTTTTTGAGATTGTTAGAACTTCTGACATTAGTCAAAGAACAGTGTTTAGAAATCTGTAACTCCTGATTAACATTTTGTATATGTCTATTATTGGCTTTTATCTGCTGTATTGCTGATATTTATGCCTAATTTATTGTCCACTGATTGTTTTTTAATTATTCACTACTAATAAACCAATAAACTTCTTAAATCCTGATTTACCATCTGACATTAGCAATTTTTCCCTGCACAGCAGGTCCAGGTAAAAGCACTGTGTTTTAAACAAACATTCTATGATGAGGTTTTTAAACAGTAACTCAATAGGCCCAATTGTGCTAAAGCTTCTGGGTATCATTACAATGAATGGAAATGAAAAGAATAGCTTCATTTCTAACCTGAATACTGTCTTTTTCCTCCCAAGTCAATGACACTGTTTTCATCTTCTCTGTCATTGTACTGAACCTCTTTCTTCTCTAAGAGCTGTATAATTTTTAACCGCTGCTGTTTCACAAGGTGTTCCAGAAGCCTCACTTGGCCCTGAAGTCGTATCTGCTCTTGAAAACATTTCTGTAAATCCTAGAGAGGAAAACATATCTTATTGTAAAATCAGCATTTTTTTTTGTGATACCTAACGTGTGACACAAGGAGCCAACCAACAAAACCATAAATAAAATTTAATTTGAATAAAACATTTTGGTCACAATTTCCTACAGACATTATGTTGACTTCCATCTCTGTTGCTACCTTATTTAAATTTTTTTCATCTATTACTGCATATAATATAAAAAACATACATATTATGAACACTTTGCAAAAAGACCTTCTCTTTAGTGCTACCAGTTCTAACTGCAAACATGCATCTGGGACTTGGGGGATAAACACTATAACACAGGCACTGTCATATGGATGGCATCATCTTCCGTGCACAGAGCTTTTCTATCCAGTGAAGCCTGCTACTAATATAGTGAAGGTTCTAAAGAATGTTAAAGAAATGCAATCCACATGGATATGTTTTCAACTTCACTGCACATTTTTCAAATGCTTTTAAATTACATACTTCTTGGGATAAGAATCTTAACGTTGCCAACATAAATATTGTTAAGTTTTAAGCTCATTTTTGGCATGCTAAAATAGTCCCTAAAAAGTTGTGAATGTGCATGAAAAACAAAAGTCAAAACAAAAGTTAAAGTCAATGTTGCACTGTGACTTGTGTACTTAATTTTGCCGTGCAGAATGGGTGAGAAATGTGGCAATTCTGATACAGTGACACCTAGCACTCCCTTGACCCTCAAGAGCTGGAATAGCTGTTCCAAATGCCAACATGCTGAATGCATGCCGAGCGATAAGTAATTGGTTTTAGATGAAAGACTATGGTAAAACAGCCAAAGTGAACAGAACCTGATCTAGAGAACTTAAATTAAAATAGTCTATATGGTTTAAAATAGATATAAATAAATTTTATTTCAGTGCGAGGGAGAAAAGCCTTTGGAAACATGACACAGGTTTTGCACCAGTAACACTGCAATTTTATATGAGTAGAGTTTAGTAGCTATGGTGCTTGTAAAAGAGCACAACTAACACTGTAAAGGCAAAATCAAAGGGTGAACTTCTGGAAATCTGATGAGTAAGATCAACTTTGCAGTAGTTCTAAATTGGTGCTACCTTATTCATAGGGTATTCATTATTCATTATTTACAGGTAGACCTGTGATATTTGCCATCCATATGGAAGAATTGATATCTCAGATACTGCCTTATCACACCAAGCTATAGAAATGTCTGCAATAGCATACTGCTCTGCCTAGGGGGGCACACCTCAGTGGTGTCTGCACTCTTTTGCTTGCACCAAGCTCAGGCTTCACCCACTGTCTATGAACACGCCCAACAAAACATTCCACTTGTCTACAATATTTAGTTACTCTCAAAAATTTGATCATAAGGCTGTGCAGAACAATCCTGAATACAGACTCTGCCTTAAGTATTACTGAAATGTATCAGACTTGCTTTAAACCATACTTAACTGCAATCTAATCTACATGGTGAAATAAAAGCACGGGGGAAAAAATATACACATATGTGGCATAACTAGTCAGTTTGTCAGCAACCTGTTGGAGAGGGAAAGGTTCAGCAGGCTGCGCTGGGGCCGCCCAAGTGGGGCTGCTCAGCCGGCTGTGCCTCCACAGCGCTGGGCCATGTGCCAGCCAAGGAGCTGCTGAGGAACCATGGTGACTCTTTTTCCCAGACACATTTCCCAAGCACCTTTTTTAGAGGGACACAGCAGGCAACGACCCAGTAATATCCCAGAAGTCCTATCTTATTTAAGAACCTTCCCTTGAAAATCTTTTTCAGTTGCTGAGAGCTGTATTGATACTATACGAGATGCCTAGCATATCATCCTTTTCCTCTAGCAGGAAACAAGAGAAGAAAATAGCTGAAAAATATGAACATACAAAGTTGCTACAGTGGCTTAGAGGGATGTTTTTTGGCTGTATGCGCTGGTTAATGTGGGACATGTTGCATATTACAAAGAAAAGATGCACTGTTTGTTGTGCAGCCTTTCCAGCATGGTTGTCTCAATTGTATCTGCAGCTTCATACAAACCCTTCACAAAAGCTGAATTTTCTATTCAGTGGGAATGAATTCAATGGGAGAGTCAGAAGAGGCTTCCTTTACAGGTGTCTGCAAATTGTCATTCTAGTCCTGTATGAATACAGAAAATTAGAGGACTGCAGAGCTTGAGAGAGAGAGAAAAAGACATGCACAGGTGGATTGAGAAAGAGTGAATAAATTTTAAAAGTATTGAAAAAGTATTTTCAGGCTTGCCCTGATCAGCTAATGCTAACTATAAAAGAAAAGCTGTCAAAAAAATCCCATGTTCCCAGTCAGATCAAATATTTATTCTAATCATACTAAGTTCAGAGTGATAAAGAAGCCACCATGCCAGAGTTACCAGTTTTACTGAGAAAGTTAGCCTGTATCAGTCTTAACTCAGTACTCACAACGTTGAAGAACATGGTAAAATGCAACAGGAGAGACCTGGAAATGGTGGCCCCCCGTTGCCAGGATCTTGTAATTGCATAGACAAGACTTCAGGTGGGGACCCTCTCTGACACGTGGCCAGATCTGAGCCACAAAGAGCTTCCATTCTGGAAAGAGCAAGAGACGGTGCATTTGAGGAGAGGCAGCTACAGGCAGCTGTGTGTGTTGCTTTCAGGTGTAGCAGAAATGCATCTATCAGTTCCCCTTTTCATACTGCTAAAAACCATTCTCCTACTGTGATTAAATTATATACTACGAGTATAGAACTTCTGAATATACTACAAGTATTGAACTTCTGAAAAAATATTATCTGACCTTAGAAAAACTTGGTATCTAAATTTAGTATGACACCACTTCATATATCACAATAAAAGGTCCTCTCCTTTGAACCAAATTAAATACAAGCCTGCAACAGGCTGTGTCTCTAATTATTATTCTGAAACTTGCATTTTAAATCCATCTTTTGTTATTGCTTACTTAAAAATTATGAATCAATTCATAAAAGTGAAAAAACTAACTATGAGCTGATTCTCATCTACTACTTTACAGACAATACACTCATGATAGGGTGAACAGTAATATATGTACATTAAACATAGCAATTTCTGATTAAAAAGGTTTTAAGCTCTTAGGAAGTGACAGTAAATTAGAAGTGACAATCAAGACATGGCTAGCCATGAAAAACTGCAGCATAAGAAAAAAAAATTGAGCAGAAACAAAGTTTTGCATATGAAAGGTACTGGTATCTGATACTTTCCTTTCTCTCTCTGACTTCAGACTTCTCAGTGATGTCTCTCTCTGTCAACTCCAGACAAATCCCATCAGACTTTGCTGCTGAACAGCAAAACCACAGTTCTTGTATTTGGAATTCCATGTCTATTTTTACCATGGGACAATCACAAGGTAACTGTAACTTCAGTTGGATCAATGTGGCTTTTAGATCTTCAGTTTACGAGACTGAATTGACATTCTTTCAATGTGCTGCTACACTTTTTTTCCACAGGACAACCCTTCTAAAGTCATTGGAGTTAAACCAATGCACAGCTGAAGTAATATAGAAGCAAAATATAAATTAGGGTTATAAGTCAGCAGCTAAAACATATTGCTATTCCATTTGTTAGATATGGACCAAAGTTAAATCATTACAATGTTGAAATACTCAACAAATGTGAATTTTGCTGTGACTGTCTCCAGTGGACTGTGGTGCCCACTGATTGAAACCACACTGAACACAACCTGTTCTGTCTGTTTCAGTGAAGTAACTGTTTGCACTGCACATTGAGAAGCAATTATCTAACAACTGCTGACAGCTCTGCTCTTGGGCACACAGTCCCACATTTAACCAGCTGCTGCAATTAATGTGCATTCGCTTTCATTATTGTGTGAATTATTTAGCAGGTAGTGACCTTCCATTAAAATTATTGCTACAAATTAGACTTGGAATACTTTATGAAAACCATAAAAAGACAACGTTTTTACTTGTGGTGCTATTTCCTAAACTTTTTAGAATACAAACTATCTCCAAAATATCTCTCTATATTGAGATTAGTTTTCAAGATTAAAAGGTGAAAACTTTGAGATATTCAGTATATTCCTAGTTTTTACTCAGAGGGTCAGCTAAAGTCCAGAATATTCTAAATGGAAAAAAATAATTAAAAAATAAGCAAATGTATTTAAGTGTAATGCCTCTTTTCTCAGTAGGCCTCTGCAGAAATTAGTAATATTTTTTTCCACTGAGCAGAAGTGATTACAGAGTCAGGTGCTTCCTATTTGGCCTCTATAAAGCTACTGAACAAAAGTTTTCCATAAGTTTTTAAAACAATAGTTTTAAATTCAACAACCACTTCCACCTAGGCAATTACGAATCGAGAATTAAATCCCTTTACGCTTCTGCTATTTACGACCTGAATATCAAACTAATAAGGACAGCCATGATATGCAGTGCAGGGTTGGTGAGGCTAGAGGTATGTGATTTTGTTAGGGCTTTTGTGGGAGAAACAGAATATATATAGAAGAGGGTTTGGGGAGCTTGAATTGAAGGAGCTTTGATCATTGTGTCTGAGGGTGAATCATAATGTAGTTACATGGAAAAAGGTAAGAATATAAAGTTATGGATCTTGTTTGAGACAAAGTTGTATGGCAAGTGGACAAGGTGGAAAAGGAGAGAAACATTCTGCATACCAAGTGTCAGTGACCAGAAGTACCACTACTGCAGCCACTGCTTTAGGAGTTCCTGGGCCTTGCCTTTCTCTAAGTATGCTGCTCAAAACTGTGTTATTCTGAGTTAGCATTACCCCTGAATGGTAGTATAAACATCTTGTGTGCCTTCTGTACAATGTGCTTCCATGCACTATATCATTTTTAGGAAAGAATTATAGTTTCCTCTTTCATATCAGATCCAGTCACAAACTGACTGGATTTCTTTCTTCAGTGCTATTGCCTCTAGTGATTTATCTTCCCTTGTAAATTTATGCATTTGTTTCCTCTTTCCTTTTTGGAAACTTGTCCCCACTGAACACCATTTTAAGCCATTTCCTCATTCCTTCATTTTTTTATGAATTCTAATATTTTCCATCAAAGGTTCTGCCATCCCATGTAGAGATTGTGAGCACTATGGAGGATAAGGTATGCAGTATTTAGAAGAGACTCTATTAAAAATGTAATTACTAGAACTTACAGAGCTGCCAATGACATCCATCAAGCTAACTGCAAGGACATAATCAATCATTATCAAAATCTTCATTTTGAAAGCTGTGAAGTAGAGGAACAAAGGAAATACAAGTTAACTTCAACATAAAACCTAAAATTTACATTTGACATCTTAAATCTTACTCAAAAGAGTCTATTTAACCTATAATTCTTTTCTTTCAATTTTTAAATATTATGTATATGCACTATTCATTACAAATGTCTAAAATCGTCTGATAAAATACAACTCCAAAAGCCAGTAAAATGGGAATTTATCCTTCTAGGCCACTTTGTATTAGAGGTCTCCATGTATTTTAGGACAGCTATTTATGATTCAAACTCACACATTTTGTTTTCAAGACAAAAGCAAAAACATTTTAAAACAAGCTGAAAAACAGGGAAATATTCCTCGTTGAGCCTTTAAATTTGTGAGAAAGGTCTCTGTCATAGATAAGCAGTTAAAACCTGAATTGGGCTAATAATCTTTGAACTAAAGATTTGTACAACTTTTGTGTACTGGGACAGGATCAAGATACTTTTACTGTTATAGAGTAATTTGGGGGGAGGAAATCCAAAGTAGTTACCAGCTTTTATTCTAATGGTGACAAGGATGACATCTTTAAACTGATAGCTATGGATACTTTGTACTGTATGACCCATAACCTTTTAAATCCCATTGTTTCATGAAAATTATTTTATAGGCCAAACCAATCAACACTGTATTTCATTGCCTTGCAAACATTGGCTGATAGAACTTCAGAATTCTTTTGTGAGACTGATGTGAGCTTTTCACAGACAAACCAAGGCCTCCAATCAGTAAAATATTTACATAGATTATACATAAACCTATTCTGAATTAATTAGTTAAACTGCTGCAAGCTATCAGCTGAGGAATATTACTTTTTCTTTTGTAACTACAAATATTTTCATTTAGCATAAGCTAACACCTATTTAAACCAGAATATGCTTTTCCTACCATAGAATTATTAAGGAAAAGATCTCCAAGATCATCAAGTTGAATCATTGACTTAACACTGACAAGTCCACCACTAAACCCCTATGCACCACAACTACTTTTTCTGAATGCTTCCAGGGATGGTGAAACATTAAAGCATTTGTGGTTAGACAAAGTGTAATGCCTATAACAGAGATTAATGATTCAATACCGGCATGTGCTTACTGACACCCCAACTTTATGAAAATTTCCACTCATATTTCTACAGAAATTACTACAAAACATTAGTGGGACTTTGGCAGATGGTGCTTTTTACTGTATAAAGATAAGCAAGGTACTTATGAGAAGTATGTTTTTAAGTTTGTGTAAAACTGGACAAGTCCAACTGTATTTTCACCAATCTCTTAAAACTTCATGCAAGAACAGAAATTACAGCCCAGAAAAATCTCAGATTTCAACACCTACCTATAAGATACTTACAATGCTTTTTAAAATTACAGTTATTTAACTAAGTAAGTTAAATTACAAAATTGGTTTGGTGTTTGTTTGGGTTTTTTTTACTTCTAAGGTTTGCTGGTTTGAAAGCATCATATCTGAAAGCATAGTTTTGAGGCCCAAATATATCTGCACAAAGCTCATTTTCCCACTTCTTCAACAGGACTTATGCCGACGCTAAATGTTGAGGATACTCTATACCTACTGACCCATGTTACAGCAGCTCAGAAGTCTTTTAAAACATTTTGGACACATACAGCATCTATCACTAAGCTGCAAAGCACTATACTAAGCTGATGTCTGTATCTGAGGATTCCAAAGGAATCCATTAAAAATTACCTATAAAATGCTTCTTGAGTAAAAATGTGAACAGAAAGTATTAGGCTAAGTTATGTCTATGCCATAAACTTCCTGAATTTAAAAGTGTAAGTTGTCTTTCGTGCTAACCAAATAAATGTTATACCATCTGAATTAGAAACTTTACTAGAATTCAAGTTCTGATTTTGTTTGAAGCTGTAAATCCTATGAACTACAGGCTTAAAAATGGGTGGTGGGGTGTGTGTGTGTAAGGAATCTGCAAGAATTGCCTGGCAATGAATCTGCTATTTAAATGTCAGAGGTTTCTGCCATGATTAAACATGCACTTTCACCTTACAACACTAGTAATTATAGCTACTGCAGTCCCTTCTGTTCTGAAAGCAGCTGTTGCCCTCTGTTGGGATGACACTGTCTGTGACAGGAGTGACCAAAGACTACCTTAGCTATCTGGACAGCCTGCAAAAGATCTCTCTGATAACTGCTGTCCTGACTCCTTGCATACTTTAAATATGTTTTCTAGGAGAGAAGGGGCTCTATTTTTTTCACTGGAAGATTAATATTTCATATGTTCTACTTCATCCCTGTTATTTTAATTATGAAAGTACAGTATCCTCCCTCACATTAGTCTTAGTATTTGAACTATTCTGTCATGATTTCACTGACTGTGAATGCCTGAATACCACAATCATTCTTTAAAAAAATCAATCTTAAATGGATTGCACAGCTTTACAACTCCAGTATTCTTATTCTTTTTAAAAAGACTATCAAGTAAATCTTGCATACTGTTCAGAGAAATTTATGCTAGTAAAAAAAAATTAAAAATAGCAGGTTATGAGACACAATCAAGGCAGGTAAGTCCCTTACAGCATATATGAGCTGCTATGAGCAAGCTGCCCAAAAAGAATGAATAGCTGAGAATTGTAGAGTGTGTGCAGTTGGTTTAGTTTGCCATCTTTAGATGAGGTCACCTTTCTATTTAAGGATGCCTCTTTCTAATGAATGTTCTTCTTGTGGGAAACTTCATAAGGGCTGCACTTGGAAGACAACTTAGCATGTCAGCTTTAACGTTGAATTAAAACATGCTCAAAAGACGTATCAAAATATAATAATAGTCTCGTAAGTTTCTAAATTTGATGATTTAAATATATTGGTGAAGATATTTTAAACCTGGAGTTTGATTTTTAAGAAAGCAAGCTGGACAGTAAACTCAAGATGGAGTATTAATCCTGTAGCCACTCAAAATATAAGCTCACTATGAATGTGAGAGAAGAGGTTTATAAAGAGGGAGAAAGTGAGAGCCGCATTTAGCAGATCTGCCAGTTAGAAATAGGAAGACTGAAACAGAGAGGACACAGGGTAAAAAACCCACAGAGGGACCTCAAGTGGGATAGAGGAAACCAAAATCTTTTTGCCACTGTCCTCTAAAAAAAGGAAGAAGGTCAAAAAGACTAGAAAGAGACATGAAAACTCAAACTCTGAAAGAAAATGGGCAACTTAAAGGCATTTCTCTTCTTCTGTCACTGCCCAGCAGGCAGACCCAGACAAGGCAGAGGACAATCAGCAGTGCTGGTCCTGGACCTTGTGCCTTTAAGCTAGTTTCTCAGCAGGCATAAACTCCTGTAGTTTGTCTGTCTCACAGTGGCAGTGACATGAGATTCACCGAGTGGCCAACCTTATAGTGACAAGAAAAGTGGTAAATAGGGTCAAGCCCCTTACATGTCCAAAGCACTTTGACACACTACCTTAATCATCAGGTTCAGACATTCAATTACTGTGGGTAACTTTTTACTCAGTTACCCACATTGCTATAAAAAGTTTCAGTAGATGTTGTATTAGCAACAGCTCCCTTAAGGTGCACATCCATGGTCTTTGGTAACCTAAAGTTCTGTTCAAGGGAAGCTTAACATCTTGCTCTAGGAAGACTCCTTTGAAAGTCAGCTTCTTAAATGAATTTATTCAGTCCTTTAAATATTTACCCTTGTTACATAGCTGTTTGCTGACAACACACAATTGAATAAAATACTTCACCCAAAAAAACCTGCAAAAAATTACAAATTTTCATCTGTCACAGATGAACCCGAAGAGTTAATAAGCATTGAGAGACTTCCAAGACTTTTTTTATAACACCTGGGTTGATTTAACAAAATGAAAAAAACACACAGATTTGTACAGGGGATATGCCTTTCTCGGAAAATCTTAATCTCAGACAGTAGACAGGTGGATTAATTATATCACACATCATGCTAGAGTGAGGAAAACTTGGTGTTATATTTTCAAGTTGAAACACAAGCCCTTAACTGTTAGCTGAAAAAAATCATTACTTTCTATTTTAAATATATTAAGTTTGAGTGCAACTCTTGTGAAACCTTGAAATTTTATCCCTGGGGTTACTCATTTACTATTCCAAGATTACACCTGGAATATGCATTGTACAGTTGTGCAGAAATTTTTCTCCAAAGCTATGAAACCCAAATTCTAGAAAGATATCTTTTTTCTTTTCTGTGCCTGGGCTTTCTTTAAAGGATATGCAGACAATCAATCCTATATTCAAATTTCCCCTGAATTTAATGTTTTTTCCAAGTCTTTAAATAACGAATTACTAAATAGATTTGATGACATTAAAGAAGTTCTGTGCTATGAAAATTTTGAGCCATTAGAATGCTCCTATATTTTTGAATTTAAGAGATAGCAAACTGGATGGAATACAGATGCCTGTTTCTGTTGGCACACTGTCAATAAAACTTGCGTTACTTATGAATACAATAATAGTAAGAGAGCATCTGCCAAAAGGATAGAAAATGACTGGGAAGTTTTTTGTTTGCTTTCTTAAAATTCAAATGATTAAACTCATGCACAGATTTTTCTTTGTTTAAATTTGGTGATGTTACAAAAATTTCCCTGTTTTCCTCATCTGAAAAATAATTCATAATTTGATTTACTTTTAGGTTCTAAAAGCAGCCTTGTTCATACAGCCACAATAGTAATACAAATTTAGACACTGCAGATTTGAATAGTGGGTTTATTAACTACCTAGAAATGCAGGAAAATATCTAGATCCTGGTAAGACATTCATATATCATTATCAACACTGCACCAGTTATATGGCCTTCAAAAACAAATTACTTTTAAGCCATAACTATAGAAATTTGCCAAACTTCTTTCTTCCCTCATAAGTACCTTAAATGTTTACCTTTAATTTCTGGACAGAACTCAAAGGTGCTAAATCTTCTTAAGCTGGTGCAAAAAATTCCAGAGCCCTTCCCAAGCTGCGATTGTTTTTGCTATTAAATTCTGCAGAGTTGAGGCTTACATCTGCTATGAGTCACTGGGCTGGAATGTTCCTGAGAAGTTGCCATTATCAAAACTAAACTGCAACATAAGAAGGCGATGACGATAATTCTGTGCCTAACACAACACTTATGAAACGAAAATAAACCAAAGATAACAAAGGATCATCCCTTCCCTCTTGCTGTTATGATCCAGGAAATTGCTCTCTGTATCATGCTCAGCTTTACACTCCACTCCTTTCCATAGTCACAGCCTAAATCTTTTAGGCTTCAGAGGTACATAGAGAGTGTAACTGACTCAATGGATTTAAGAAAAAAACATAATCACTCAGACTAGAAATTACATGTCAGAGGTGTAGCAAAAAAAAAGAAATGTGCTAAATAAAACCTAACCCAAAGTAACAAGTATAGTACAGATAAAGCTGAAGGGAACAAGAAAAAAGTACCAAAAAAATCTTGTGTGATGTATTTTTTAGTCAAGGCACAGAGAAGTACAGCATCTCAGTGACTTCATTAGACAGAGCCATTTTCTATACAAGCTTTTTAGAGCCAGACAAATACATCAAAGAATGTTTTAAAATACAATTTGTTTTAGGTGTTTGCCCTTCTTTTATGCTGGCTCTTCCCAAGAAGTTCAATAAATGAGTATGCTTAAAGGAATGTGCTGGAAGAAAAGAAGTCTTAAGGAAATATTGAACAATAGCAATAAAATGAGCTTTACATTCCACAATATAAATAGAGAATCACAGAATGCCCTGGCTTGGAAGGGACCTTAAAGGTTACCTAGTTCCAAACCCCCTGCTGTGGGCAGGGACACCCTCCACTACACAAGGTTGCTCAAAGCCACATCCAGCCTGGCCTCAAACACTTCCAGTGATGGGGCATCCGCAATTTCTCTGTTCCACCACCCTCACAGTAAAGAATTTCTTTTTAATATCTGATCTTAACCTACTCTCTCTCATTTTAAATTCCTTCCCCCTTGTCCTATCACTATATGCCCTTGTAAATTGTCTTTCTCTATCTTTTTTTCAGAATCACAGAATATTCTGCGTTGGAAGGGACCCACAAGAATCATCGAGTCCAGCTCTTAAGTGAATGGCCCATACAGGGATCTGCAACCATGGCATTATCAGCACCCATACTTAGACTAACTGAGCTAAACTTAGGGTCTTAAGGTGCCCTTAAGGGCACATGTAGGTGCACTTCATGTGCTTCCTATTGAAGACTTGTTGCAAACTCCCTCAGAATAATTTCTAGTGCATTATTTGGAATCTGGTTACCTGGCAGTATTTCTCTTTACTCATTACATTACATCAACTAATTAAATTTATATTCTGAATTTCAAATATTTACTAATTAGAGTATATTGCTCCTGGGAAACCTACACTAAGAATCATTCTAAAATTGAAGATCATGCAGCAAATAATTTTTACTGAGAATCTTACTATGACTAATGACTTCTTCAAGGAGGGACATACCTGTTTAAAGTGTTACTCCAAACCAGTAGTTACTCAGTGGGTGGGCTCTGAATTTAGGAAATGGAAAAAAGGCATGGCATTTTGAATTTGGATTTATTAACAATAAAAAAATTAAATAAAATAAAATAAACTATTTAGTGAGGGTTATAAATAAATTGCCCACCACTTGAAGGATTTAAACAAAGACTAGTTGGCTAAAATACATGACTATGGTTCAGTTAAACAAGAATTATATACAGTGTCAAGTCAGAAATTTGTGTTACTCAAGAAGTCTATATGCTACCCATCATCAGAATGGTTTTGTAAAGATAAACATACTAAATAGAAGACTTTCAAAGAATATACAAATGGAAGTCATATAAGCACAAAAGGAAGAGAGATGTCTTTTTAGACCTGTTGGAGACATTCAATACTGAAAACTGGCAAATGTTTGTGAGAGACTAGAGGAGATGGCTGGCTTGAAACATTTCAAGCTCATGTGTGGGGAAAGGGGCAGGCCAAATCTTGCCCTGGCAAGGCAACCCTCTGCTCCATACACCTCATCCCTGGGGCCTGTATCCCAGCCCCCGCAGGGGTGGCCAATCCCTGGCACACCAGAGGCCATGCTCCAGACCTGCCCCTGGAGCCCCTAATCCAGCTCCTGAGTGGTTACCAGACCAGAAGTCCTACCTGGGGGAAGGGCCCAGGAAAGCCAAAATGTACTTAAGCCAGAGCACAAGGCATGCATATTGTCTTAACATTACCTCCCTTGGGTGTTGATCAGCTGAAACACTGCTGGAACAAGGAGCAGTAGCTATATTTGTTCTTTTCTATATCTCTTCTCCCTTTTGCTGTCTTCTTCCCCTAATTTCCTCTTCTCAAAGTTTGAGTAACTTAAAATCAGGTGGATTGGAGTTTGCTTGGTGGAATGGGATTAAAGTTCGCTAAGTTATTGCTTTGTGAAATGCTTTATGTTGATTGAATGTTGCTGTCAACTTTTGCCAAAGTTCCCTGATTTTCTGAAGTTTGACAGTAAAGCTTCTGTTGTTTTGACCTCTTGAAGAATATCTTGGTGATATTTTCTGCCATGCATCTGACTCAGGGTACGTAAAAGAACCTTCGTCCCTTTCAAGAATTTATTGAGTGAGATCTGAGGCTTTACAATGTCATAGACCTTACTGTGGATGTTCACACGGATATTTGGATTTGCTGTTCTTCCAAGAGTTTGCACAGAAGTGAAGGAAAACATTGCAAGGATCATTAATAACCCTTCTATCATTTTTTCATAGAGCATATATAACGGATAAAATGCTGTTTCTCACTTCTACACTAAATCAAGGTGTCTGGACTTCCTCCAAGCAAGGTAAAAACATCCATTTGTATTATATCCACTGTGTACCTTTTTTTTGGATATTTAAAAGAAAAAGCTAGCACAAGAAATCAGTGGTCTTTTTTTCCATTATATTAGCACTTGCAGCTGAGTACCTCTCCAGGTCTTTCAGAAGTTTAACAACTTAGGGAAGTCCCAGACATGGATACCAGCTGGCCATAGGTGGATTGAGACCAGATCTTAAGAGATGGGCTTAGTGGATGAAAAGCTAAATATAAGCCAGAAACACATCCTTGTGGCCCAGAAAACAAATTGTATCCCAAGCTGCATCAAGAGACAAATGGCCAGAAGGTCAAGGGAATGATTCTGCCCCGCTACTCCACTCTCATAATGGTACCCCATCTGGAGCACTGCATCCAGCTCATAGGCCCCCAGCAGAGGAAAGCCATGGCTCTGTTGGAGCAAGCCCAAAGGAGGCCACAAAGATGATCGGAGGCTGAAGCACCTCTCCTACAAAGACAGGATGAGAGAGATGAGGTTGTTCAGCCTGAAGAAAAAGATGATCCAACGGGATTTTAATTGCAGCCTTCCAGTACCTAAAGGGAGCTTACAAGAAGAATGGAGAGAAACTTTTCTCAATGGTGTATACTATAGGACAAGGGGTAACAGCTTTGAATTGAATAAAGGGCAGGTTTAGATCAGATATTAGAAAGAAATTCTTTACTGTGAGGTCAGACACTGCAACAGGCTGCCCAGAGAAGTTGTGCATGCCTTATCCCTAGAAGTGCTCAAGACCAGTTTGGATGTCGCTTTGAGGAACCTGGTCTAGCGGAAGGTGTCCCTGCCTCTGGCAGGGAGGTTGGAACTAGGTGATCTTCAGGGTCCCTTCCAATCCAATTCATGTTATGATTCCATGATTGTAAAATCAGCAAACGCAAGATAATGTATTCATAATATGATTCTTTATCACTCAGACTCCAAAGAGGTTGCAAACATACAATAAGCTTTAATAACACAAGGAACCATAGATTTTTCCCTTGTGAGTTGTAAAACAGGCATTAAAAATGAGAAAAAAGTATACCTTTATAGATCATATGTATGATTTTTATCCAGGAAAGCTTTTAAATCACCTTCAGCTGTCATGCAGAAATATGGAAGGGTCAAAGATTGTATAACCACAACATGGTTACTGTGTTTGTCAAAATGTGCTTTTATTCCATCTGTTATAAATTAATTTGTTTATTCTCTTCTCTGCATTGTTTTCATTTGTGTAATGCTAAGGATAAAATAGGAAATATGTAATGTATTTCATTCTAGGATTGGCTGAGATGGTATATTTAAAAATGTGCATTCAACATGGTACATCCAGCAGGATAATGCAATGTTCTTTCACATATGCTAAATTGTAACAATTATAAATTGAAAATATTTGGAAATGGAATGTGATGCTTGGCTTGGTTTCGTAACTTAGATGCTAGGCTTTTCTTCTGAGGGGTAAAAGCAAGCAACCAAATGAAACAACCTCAAAACCCATCCTGACCACCTCTATGAAAATCATGATATCTGAGTAAACTTAACTTTGGGGGGTTTTTTTAATACCAAGTAGTAATGATGTCCCCCACACACACTAATACTTTGTTACCAAAACAGAACAAAGCTGAAATAAAAGATAAGCCAAACTCAGCTTTATGACTAAAAATCTCTGCATGTTAATATTTTTAAAGGCAGCCTTCTTTCCAAAAGTATATATTTTTTATAGACTGACTTAAGAATTGCATGTTGTTTGTGCAAGGAAATCCATTTAAGTAGTTATCATAATTTACAATGTGCCTGTTCACCAGATGTTATTATATCCTCGCTTTTTAAGAGTATTATACAAATAAAAGCATTGTTTAAGAACTTCTCGCACATAATGTTGTGGATGTTTGCATAGCTGATAGATATTAAATGCCTTCCAGCAGCAGGCTACTGATGAAAGTGAGTGCAACTCTATCTGCTTAAGTGGAGTTACTTTAGATTGTTCAGCAGTTCACTTAAACTATATTTACATAAGAGATGATCCACATATCCAAGATAATAAAATGATAAAAAACTACACTGGATTTGATCCACAGTTTGGACTGCTGTAAAAAATTTTACCCACTTAGCTTTTAAAAGTTAAGTATAGTTATTAGCTGTTAATATTTTATGTTTCTTTGGAGATACCTATACAAAAACCAGATTCTATCATACTTACTTCTACATGAATAGATTCTGTGGATTTCTTCTTACTAAAGCAATTTGGAATTTCAGTATTCCTTTGGAATAATCTATATCAGTTTAACTGTGTCCTACTTAGTCAAGTGACAGCAATTTTCATGTACTGTCTGATTTATATACAAGAATCTTGCACCAGAGTATTAGAATAGCTATGAAACAAGATCAAATTTAAAAGGACATGCTCTTGGCAGCACAAATCCCTAAAGTTCAGGAGATGTTGATGACTGACTTCCTTGAGGGAATTCCACTTATTCACAGGGAAGTATATGAAGTATATGAAGTATAAGAAGTTCTGTTGTACCAAATATAGCAGAAATCAACAGAAGAAAGCAGGATCATAGTCCACTATTCCAATTCTCCACTTAGTTACTAATATTTTCTGAGGGTTACTGATTTTTTTGTCTCATTCTGTGACACTGTTGCCTTCTTCCCGTATTTCAGCTTCTGCTTCTTTCACTGTATTGATTATTAGTAATATTTTACTTTTTCAATGCCAGATGAATTAGAGTACTACAAGCCACTACTTTGCTTACTTTTGGACAAATAAGAAGCTTCAGAATATTTTAAATGTTTAAATTTTTTAGCATGCTGTCTTCAAAATGCTTGTCTCAATCCTAATGAAAGCAGTGGTAGAAATAAATTGCACCAAAAATACATCAATCCATCTATACACTTATGAAGATGTTGCCATATTCATATATTCACCAAATATATCGCATATAATGACCAGGGCCTATTACTGCAACCTGAAGTATGTGATCTCTAAAAGTTGCACAATCATATGATCAATTCAAAGTATTACATCAATAAATGTAATTCCCTGGTAAGACTAAGAGATAAGCAGAAAAGAACTTCTTATCTAATCTGAAATAACAGAATGAAGGCATTTTTTTTGTATGTATGGATAAAATATACAAAACTAAATCCCAGTTTTTAAGTAATTTACCTCATCTTTGTGCAGTGTTCTAAGAAATAGGTGCATAATTCAGTAATTTCATAATCTGTCATTTGAGAGATACAATACAGAAATCAGTGACATGTCATTATCAGGGATAATACGCCCAGCAAGTTCAACATATTCAAACATTATTTTATCACACACCAAATATGGGAACAATCCCCAATTCTTATTAGAAATAGAGAATAAGCAGTCCCTCACATTTGTTTCAATAGGCAGTAGTGAAGACAGTGTAACTAGCATAGATGAAACGTCGCAGAGTTGAAGACCTAACAAACGTTTTGCAGAATTGTTGTGGTGCGGGGAATCCTTACAACAATATATAAGACAGCGATGGAGTTGGAAGGAAAGATGAAGGGATATTTTTGTAGATGTTCAGGGATTATTTTATTCCTCCAGCAGCATGGTTGGAGTTCCCAGGCCGACTCCTCCTGGGACCCTGCTCTCTTCTCCGGCCCCCAGCACGTACACCACCCATTCAGGAACAGGTATGGGGCACAGGTGACATGGGAGCAGGGACAGGGACAGACCCAGACCCTGCAGGGTCCCTCCCCCCGGGATTTCAGGAGAGGCACCTCCACACAGAATATAGAAAAACAGTGGACTTGGAGAAGAGTAATTCTTAAAAAAAAAAAAAATTATCACAATAAGTTCCATTGCTGGTGTCTGTTTTCTATTCATTACCCTCAAAATGATAACCAATATGAATTAAACCATGTTGTGAGGAAATCTATCTGGCAAAGTGACCTGCTCAAGATCTTAGTGTGAGTGCCAAAAAAAGAACATGGCCCATAATCTTCTGCCTTATTTAGAAGAACAGCTTACATATCCTGCCTCCTCCTGCCTTCTTTACATACGAAACTTCCTGCTGCCCTCAGTTTTCCTTTTGTCCTCTTCAAAGACATCCTTCTCCTGTATTCTACTTTTGGAACGTCTTTGGAAAGGTGCACCAACTAATCCCTTTTCCTTGGTATTTATCAATTTAATGCTGTTATCCATCTGTACCAGCCCTAACCAACAGTATAACTGGAACCACATAGCACCAATTCTTTACTACCAGAAAAAAAAAAAGAACCAAAAAAGAAATTCAATTAGAAATGTGTCAGAAATATTTCGATTATAAAGTTACTTAAAACCTTTCAAAATTACTCTAGTTTTAATCCTTGCATATATATAGGTATGTATGTATATAGACATGCAAAGCCATCATATTTGGTTACTTCTTTATTTGCAAAACCACTCTCATAAAAACAAGTATCTATTTCAAAAGCATTGTTGCCAGAGGATAAAATAAAGAATATCATAAAATTAATCAACTCTGTGTAGCTACAGTGGAACTCCTTATAATAACTTCTTTCATTAGAAGTCAGCACATGATTGATTATGAACAAAATTCCACATAATTATTTGGATTTTTTTTCTTTTTATGGATTGAGTGTTTGCTAGCAAACTGCTTTAGGCTGTAAAATGACCTACAACTTCAGCAGATTTCTTCCTGTTTAAAGAAATATAAACACATTTGAAAAAAATATTAGGCGGCTTTGAAGAATTCACTGTAACTTTTGTATGTTAACTATTTTAATGCTGGTATGTCTTCAACATAACTGAAGCCATACAGTGTAGAGAAACAACTTACTTATGAATACACAGGAGTGACTGATATCAGATACACTGGAGATAGCCAGCTATAAGCAAAAAAGTGGGAAGAATCTACAACATTTTCCTCTTAGAATTTTAATTTGCAAATGAGAATTCTTAGTTCAGATAATTTCTCTGTGTGTGGTGAGGTTGCTTATTTCTTTCATGCTCTTGTTCTTTGATTCAATTCAGAGATAGAAATTTGTGTGGCATTTCTAAGCTGTATAATAATTTTCTCTTTTTCCTGCTCACTTTCTAATTTACTTATTTGTTCAATGTAACATACTTATGTTGTGACTCAAGAAATCTAAATAATGTGGAAGTGGCTAGACAGTATCTTGGTATAAAACAACCACCCAAGATGTTATGAATTAAAGGTTTTCCCTACTCACTTTTCTGAAGAATCTGCAGATACACCTGGTTAGTCAAATCTGTCATTTCAAAACAACTGAAGTAGTTTTTTCTTCTTGGATTATCTTTGTTGGCCAAGGAATAAACTGAAGATGCTAATGGACTACAAACAGGGAAAAAAAAGAGATGAGACTCTGTAACTTAGAGTACAATGTATCAAATATAATGTTGGATTAAATAACATAGAGGGACATCCAGATTAAAACCCACATTTTTATGTTGCTTGTGAAAATTTATTTAATTTCTAAAGAGTGAAATAATATTCATAACCTTCTGTGCTATATAGACCTCTTTTAAAATAATTTTAAAAACAGGTTTTAGTGAAGTCTGACTTCAAAGAGGACAATGAGAAAAATGTGGTCTTCGGGCTTCTAGGCTAGGCAGCATTGGTGATCTGATGTGTTTTGGTTGTGCGAAATAAGTGTGTTTAATATAACAAAACTGGTTATGTCTTGTGGGTCCATCCATCACTTTATCACTTGGTCTGACACCAGTCACTAATACTTTACTGGAATGTAATACCTCGAGTGCAAAATAACAGCAAATGTTAAAGATTGGTGAGATAATAGCAGTACCAAGAGGATTACTTTCTGCACCCCTAAGGATGTGGAAAAGGTTTGCAACGAGGATCCCGTCTAATCTTCATCTGAGATTTTTACTGGGATCTAAGTGAGCTAATACCTATCTTCCAATTATTGCTCTTTTCTTTATTGCTTCTGATGACTGTTTTGATTGGGTGGATCATCAAAAATAGTCTCCTTCTTGTCCTGGTTTCTTCACTAGTATTAAATCAGTGAATCTTGACCAGCCTAAAGCTTGGCTTTGCGGTCTTAAATGTCTGTGCCTCTACTCCTACAACTGCTTAACTTGTTATCAGACCTCATAAGGATAAGTAGACACTTCAACTTGATGCTCTTTGTTAATGCCTTAAAAGATATTTCCAATCTAATATTACACAAAGAAAGAAAAAATACCTTTAGTATAGTAGCTTGGTAGTCACTGTGAAACCATTTTAAGGTACACTTATCATTTTTGGCCAGTTTAAATTTTGCAGCAAAAACATCTTTGTCATAAAATCAGGAAAAACATGGGCAACTACTGCTTGAACTGAACGCTGAATTAATTACTATCTTTGCTTCAGGGCCTTTAAAAATCTTTTCCCCCAGACACTTCTCACATCTCCTCTGTTTCAGTAAAACATTAATCTTTCATTTCTTTTTTCCAGTCCTTGCATGCCGATATTTTGTTTGCTGACCTTCACTTTGAAACTATAAAGTAGAATTAACAAGATACAGCCAAAAGTTGGATAAGGAAAGTATCATCATGTCTCTGACATGGCTTTCAATCCTAGTTAAGTTGGGCTGTCTCAAAGATAATCCATTCAGTTTCTGAGAGGATGCCCTCATTAGCACATCTGCTGAGAGAGGCACTTATAACAGAGATCTTTGTGGGGAGGTTTAGTTGCTGTCTCTCTAGAGGCTCACTAGCATTGATATAGGATTTCTGTTGAGGTGGACCCCCCCTGGGCCTCCCCCGGCCGGGTCCCTGCCATGTGACTGAGTCGGGTCTGTCTGAGGTTCCAGCAGCCCGGGCTCTGATCTGGTTGGGTGTTTGTCCCAGCTCCACCCCTGGTATCACCTTTCCCCTGTCAGTGATAAAACCAGCAGGACGGAAAGCCCCACCCTCTTACCTCGCTGACTCTGCCCAGGTCGGTGCTCTGTCCCCCCCAGGACAGAGGGAATAAATGACTTAACATCATAGGAGGTTTGAGCTATATTTCTCTTCTCAATTTCTGCTTCTGGTGGTAGCTGTCACTGACACTGGCTTAAGTGAGGTTGCACAATCGACGGACATTTAGGCTATTTGTGAATGGTCTAAAGATATTCCGACACATGAAGAGGCAAGCTTGCCACAAATTAAGCAGTGGACAGCTGATAACCCCTAGAGCATGGCCGTAGGAACTGCTCAGCCCCACAGCCGCTCTCGTATGCTCTCAACAGCCCCCTGCTGCCTTGACTCAAAGACTCCTGCACCCAGAACACGGACAAAAGCTCCTCCAACGGCCACAACAGAACCTGCAGGCAGAGCCAGCGCCACGCAAGCCACGCAAGCCACGCAAGCCCCGATACCCACGCCAGCCACAGGAGCCACGGCCATCCTCGCCCTCGTACCCCTTGGGACTGCTGCCCAAGCAAAACAAGACAGCTCCCTCCCAGTGCCCGGGACACAGCAAAA
>JACBWW010000021.1:0-18196 GCA_020086605.1 Lanius collurio
CTCACTGGGAACTCTTCCTAGGATAAAAGGGAGGGAAACGCTTCCATTCCCGCTCTCCCAAGGCCGGCGGGCGCGGGCGCCCTACAAGGTCACCAAACACCCAAAGTGTCCTCTTCCCGTCCCCCCCCCGGCTCTGAAATCCCCCGGGAAGGCCGGGCTGGATCCCGGGAAGGGATGGGAAGAGCGAGGCAGCCCCGCCTGCTCTCCAGAGAGGGGTCGGGAAGAGGATTGGTCCCTGTGGGGACGGGAACCGCCGCATCCCGGGAACACCAAGGGAAGGGTTTGGGCCCAAACTTCCCTCAGGGCCCTGGAAGGACGAGACAGGGTCAGGACGATGCCAACCGCGGGGTTTTCCTGCTCCCTGAACTCCCTGCCTGGCTCGGAGCTTCCAGCCCGGGAGGAGAAGCTCCGACAGCGGGGAAAGAGCGGGATCGTCGCTTCTCCGTCAGGGACGGGATCTGAGCGCCGCTGCCCCCCGAAAAGGAGCTCGGCGGGACCCCACCCAGGGAAAAACCCACCCGTGGTCATTCTTTCCTGGATGGGGGGTTTCTGCTTCCTGGCGGGATGGGCAGAGAGCCTGGAATGGGGGCGGGAGGTGGGGAGGGCGGGACCCTTTTACAGGGCTTTGATGGGGTTGGCAGAGCCTCCTCACCGTGTAGTTCTCACGGGTTGCAAAGTCGTAGTAGTAGAGCCTCCCCTGGCCCCCGATGAAGATGGAGGAGGTGTTTTCCTGGTGGAAGAACACCGGGAACCTCTCCCTCCGCGGGAACACATATTCCTTGGCACCTGGGGGTGGCAGTGGCGTCAGGGGTGGGCTCTGGGGGCCCCCGCTGGTCCCCTCCCTCCCCATGCCCTGGGCCCCTGCGGGGCTGGGGCCCTCCGGGAGGGCCGGGAAAGGGGACAGGCGGCTGCTGCCGGGCTCCAGCCATTGTCCCCTGGTCCCCGGGGACGGGAGAGCTCCACAATGGGCAGAGGAAGCCGGGGAATTGTGGCAGGAGCTGCGGTTGTGGGAGCGGGGGCTCCCCACATCCAGCGCCTCCCGCGTGACAGTCGTGGGATCGGGGATCCCTCTCCCACCCTGGCAGCCTCTCCAGGGAATGCCGGAGAGATTTGGGTCCTGCACCGCCTTCCCAGGGCCAGGAGGCACGGACAGGGTTTGGGATTGCCAGGGGAGATGGACAGGGTTTGGGATTGCCAGGGGAGATGGACAGGGTTGGGTTTGCCAGGAGGGAAGGACAGGGTTTGGGATCTCCAGGAGGGATGGACAGGGTTGGGATCCCCAGGAGGGATGGACAGAGTTGGGATCCCCAGGAGGGATGGACAGGGTTGGGATTGCCAGGAGGGATGGACAGGGTTGGGTTTGCCAGGAGGGAAGGACAGGGTTTGGGATTGCCAGGGGAGATGGACAGGGTTGGGATTGCCAGGAGGGATGGACAAGGTTGGGATCCCCAGGAGGGACAGACAGGGTTGGAATCTCCAGGAGGGATGGACAGGGTTGGGATTGCCAGGAGGGATGGACAGGGTTTGGATCACCAGGAGGGATGGACAGGGTTGGGATTGCCAGGAGGGATGGACAGGGTTGGGATTGCCAGGAGGGATGGACAGGGTTGGGATTGCCAGGAGGGATGGACAGGGTTGGGATTGCCAGGAGGGATGGACAGGGTTGGGTTTGCCAGGAGGGAAGGACAGGGTTTGGGATTGCCAGGGGAGATGGACAGGGTTGGGATTGCCAGGAGGGATGGACAGGGTTTGGGATCTCCAGGAGGGACAGACAGGGTTTGGGATCCCCAGGAGGGATGGACAGGGTTGGGATTGCCAGGAGGGATGGACAGGGTTGGGATTGTCAGGAGGGATGGACAGGGTTGGGATCTCCAGGAATGGATAGGGTCGGGACTGCCAGGACGGATGGACAAGGTTTGGACCCTCAAGAGAGATGGACAGGGTTTGGATCCCCAGGAGGGATGGACAGGGTTGGGATCTCCAGGAATGGATAGGGTCGGGATTGCCAGGAGGGATGGACAGGGTTTGGATCCCCAGGAGGGATGGACAGGGTTGGGATCTCCAGGAGGGATGGACAGGGTTGGGATTGACAGGGGAGATGGACAGGGTCGGGATTGCCAGGAGGGATGGACAGGGTTTGGGATCCCCAGGAGGGACGGACAGGGTTGGGATCCCCAGACCAGAGCCCAGGTGGGACAGGGGAACCTAAAGCCACAACTCCCGGGCTCCGTGGCCCAGACAGGAACAAGAGCGGCTGCAAAGCCCCACCGGGAGCGGAGCCGCCCGTCCAGCCCCTGCCCTTCCTCTTTCCCAGCCCGGCCTTCCCAGCTCCCCTTCCCTACAAACCCCTCCCCTCCTGCGCGCCCAGCTCGGCTGATGGAGGCCCCCCACGGGCTCCCCGGTCCCGCAGCCCCCTCCGGGCAGCCCGGGCTGCCGAGGAGCACGGCAGTGGCAGCACAGGGATCGCTCCAGGGATCAGGGCTGCCCTCTGCCCCGGCACTCCGAGGCCAGCATTCCTCCTTTCCCCGAGAGAGGGGAGCTGTGCCCTGGGAGCGCTCCCAGCGCTCAGCCAAGGGCCGGGAGCGGTCCTGGCAGCCGGCCCCGCGGGGCCATTAATCAGCGACGCGTGGCTCTCTCTGTTTACAGGGCCAGCACTTGGCAGGACCCGGCCAAGACCTGCCCGGCCCGGCGCTGCCTCTGCGCCGCTGAGCCCGGAGGGAAAAGGCCCATTAGAGGTCACCGGGGCCGCTGAATTCGCGCTGGGTTTGTGGGGTTATTCCCACCTCCTCGGCGTTAAACAAGGCAGAGTTTTCCCAGCAGGGCTCGGGGAAGTTGCCAGAGCCCCGCAGGTCCGGTTTGGGAAGGACTGTGGGGACACAATGAGGGGACACGTCCATGTCCCCTTCCCCTTGGGACTCTCAGCCCGGCTGGATCCCGCTCCGTGTCCGAGGGCTCGGAGAAGCTGCTGAGCCGGAGCTGGAGGAGCTGGCACGGAGCCTGCAGGGTGGTCCTGCAGCTGCCCTCGGCCAGGCTCGGTCTCAGCCTGCCCAGGAGAGCAATAATCCCCTTTGCACCCTCTCCCTTCCCCGCAGCCCTCGCAAATCCCGCTCCTGGGCACCCCCCAAAACCGCCGTGCCCCCGCTGCCAGCACACGGCGAGCAGGTCTGGCCAGACCTCGCCAAAGTTTACTCCTCCAGCCCCAAAATCGCTGCTAATCCGGGCAGATCTCCACCCGCAGCCCCTCCACCCCCCCGCCTCGTTCCACATTTCTCTCCTGCTGCCCTGGGGCTCCTTTGGAGCCTCTTCCCGACCTTCCCCGAGCCGGGCGAGCCGCGCTCCTCTCCAAAGCCCGAAAACAAACGAGCCCCAAACAATTCCTTGGCCGGCGCTGTTGTTTATCCTGCAGCTCCCCGGGGACCGCTGTGAATCACGGAGAGAGAACGGCTCTGCCAGCCTGGGCTGAGCTCTGCGCTGCCAACCGAGGCTCCAGAGGCTTCCAGGAGCTCCTGCCGGCGTCCCTCGGCCTCTGGGGCGGCCCTGCAGAGCTGGTCCCAAGGCCGGCTCTGCCTCCAGCAGCTCGGATTAGGGAAGTGGTTTGATCCCCTTGTCCCCTGGCGGGATGCGGGAGCAACCCTGCACCCCCGAACTGGGGTGTCCGGGCTTTGAGCACCTTCCAGAGATGAGGATGAGGAGGCAAAGGGCATCTGGTGGCCCACGGGACCGTAAAATCGTGGCAATGTTCGGGTGAGACCTTACAGCCCATCCAGTTCCACCCTGTGCCGAGGGCAGGGGGTGCTCCAAGCCCCGTCCAGCCTGGCCTTGGACACTTCCAGGGACGGGGCCGTGTCCCCCCGTGTCCCCAAAGAACGGGACACGTCCCTCCTGGTGAATGCAAAGCTGCTTTTGACACAGGGAAGAAAGAAAGGCTCGTCCCTTTGGAAGGGGGAAGGCTTGACCCTGCCGTCACCCTCGCTCTCAAATCCAAGCCCGGAGCTCCAGGGGACACAGGGCTCATTCCCAGAGCCTGGCTGACCCCGCCGAGCCCGGCGTTTGCTGCCAGCGCCGCGCCGGAGCACGAATCAATGGCACCGCTGTCCGTGGAAACGTCCCTGCTCCGGCGGCGTGAATGGGAGAAAGGGCGGCTTTGTGCTGGGGAGGGGAGGGGAAACACCAAATCTGGGAGAGGGGCGGCCCGGCGGGTGAGGGAGGGGGGCAGGGAAGGGAGATGCTCCGGATGTATCGAAGGGAGCAATCCTGCTGCCCATCTGGGCACAGCTTTGTGGCTCCCTGGGGGCCCAAGAGTTACTTCTGGAGAAGTACCAAGGCATCCCAGCGCATCCCAGCGCATCCCAGCGCATCCCAGAGCATCCCAGCGCATCCCAGCGCATCCCAGAGCATCCCAGCGCATCCCAGAGCATCCCAGCGCATCCCAGAGCCGGCTGCTCCCACCCCCGCAGCAGAGGGGCAGCGTGGGCTGCAGCCTCTCCAGGCGAGCTCCGTCACCCGGCCCGGCTGGGGCTGAGTCAGCACCGCCTTCCCGCTCCCCGCTCCAGCATTCCCGGCTGGCAGCGGCTCCCGCAGCCCAGACGCGCCTTAGTCACCGGCTGGCGCTGCTGCCGGCTCCGGGAGCGGGGAATTCTGTGGGAACGCTGGTGCTGGGGCACCACTACCTCAGGAAGTGATATAAAGCTCGGGAGGAACGAGAGCGGGAGCAGGATGAGAGCAGAAGCTGGCGGGTTTGGGATCCTTCCTGCCCATAAACCCCTCCTAAGAGGGAATCGTTCACCTGGGAGTACCAGGAGGGAGAGCAGGACTCTGCCCGCTCCCTGGAACTGCCCGTTCCCACACGGCACCGGCGCTATCCCGAATTCTCCTGCCGCTGCCGCGGGACGGGGACACGGGGACACGGGGACACGGGGACGTGGGAAATCGGGATTCAGGCGGGCGCAGTGACGAGCCCTGGCAGCGCGGCGGAGGCGATCCCGCCGGGAATTGTCGCTGTGGCAGCGCTGTCACTCACGGTGGCCCCGATGGCACCGCCACCTGCTCCGCTGCCCGCGCAGCTCACGGCGGGCACGCTGCTGCCTCCGCCAGCGCTCGCAGCCCTTCCCGCTCCGAACACTCCCCGGCTTGGATTCCTTCCTTTCCTTTTCCAGGATTCCGACCCCGGTGACAGCGATCCGGCCGGGATCGGCGCTGGAGGCAGAAGGAAAAGCCGCCTTCCCGGGTTGACTCAAGGGCTGGGAATCTGGGAGTGTCCCCTGATGTCACTCCCGCACCTGAGTCAGGACCCTGGGCTCTCCGCATCATTTCCCACTGCTGGGACATCCACCGGGAGCCGCCGGGATGTGGGGACACCGATCCCTGTCCCCTCCCACCTCCCCGCGGCAGAAGGCAGGATGCGGGACGCGCAGCCCAGGCCCGGTTTTCCCGGGAATGTGATTCAGGCCGGCTGCCCGAGTCACCCCGGTTGGGGTCAGGGCTCCATCCCGGCTCCCACCCTGCAATGCCGCTGGAGTTCCCTTATCCCCTCCGACCAGGCCGGGAGGACAATCCCTGGATTTCCCACCTGCCTGGACAAATCCCAGCCCCACCATCTCCCCCAGGGGGACGGGGACATCCCACCGGGCTTCCAGGCTCCCGTCCATCCCTGGAGCAGGGCTGGATTCACCACAGCGCTCCCATCCCCGCTGCTTCCTGCCCAGCTCCACCAAGGATGCCAGCAAGAAGCCAAGCTGCATTTTTTTCCTCTCTCTTTTTTTCCTTTTTTTTTTTTTTTTAGATGAGCTATAAATTCCCAAATTGAGGCATTTCAGGAAGAGGAAATATGTCTCCAAGGAGCCTGCTGTGCTAAGTTTTCCTTCCAGCGTGACTTTGCTCAAAGGGAACAAAGTGACACGAGGGAACAGTGTGACACCAGGCAGGCACGGCGGGCACAGGGAGGCGCTCCCCAGAGCCCTGCTCGCCCGGGAGTGTCCCCTTGCCGTGGGATGGATGCCTCAGGCAGCCTGGCGGGCTCCTGGGGCCCGGCAGCGCCTGCAGCCACGGGGTTTTTTATAGGAACGAGCTGACTGTAAATGAGGCGTTTCAGGAGGAGCATTTTTTGAGGGGGAGGGAGGGCGAGGGGAGGGCAGGTTTGCTCCGACCTGCCACGGAATAATGGAAGGGTTGTGGCTGCGAGGTCCGGCCGCAGCTCGTGAAAAGTCACTCATTTTACATTTTTCTGGGCAGGCTTTCGATAAGGAGGGGAAACAAAAAAAAAACCTGCGAGAGGCGAGAAATGTGGGGGTGTCACTTCCTCCCCCCTTCCCGTCCTGTCCCCGGCTCCTGCCGCCTGCGCCCTGCCCGTCTGCACCCCAGGGTGGCCGGGGCTGTGCCCTCGGACCCCCCTCTGGAGAAGGAGAGGCCTGGAGGGGCTGTGGGATCACGCCGTGGGGCAGCCCCGCAGCGTTTCGGTTCGCCCTGTGCCCCAGCGTGAGTCATTTCTCAAAGCAGAAGAAGCAGAGCAGAACCGACACCTCCAGGTTCCTGTTCCACCTCCCCAGCAGCTCCCAAACACCATCCCGGGCCCGCTTTCACTCCCTCCCTGTTCCCCTCCTGTCCAGCTCGGAGCTGGCACGGCTCGGGAAGGGTCGGGGCTTTCCTGAAAGGATTCCCGGGGAGCGGCGGTGGGAACCAGGCAGCCGAAAATCGCCTCTTGCTGAAGCGAGACATTCCCAGCCCCCTGAGAAGCCCCAGCTCGTGTCCATCCCACCCCCAGAGCCACGGGCAGGGCCTGGAACGTGGATCAGCGAGCCCTGCTGGAATTTTGGGCCCCTTCCCACGTATTCCAAAGCCCGCCCGGCCTCTCCCGCCCCCGCGGGGCCGCGAAGGGCTCGGGCCACGCACGGCAGCGATGCTGCGGGCACGGCCTTGCCTTGGCCACAGCCGCATCTCAGGAGCGCGCCCAGAAAGGCCGGAGCAGTTAAATGGTTTCCCAAAGTGCTTTCCCATCAGCTCGGGCCGGGTAAAAGCCCTGCCCGGAATTTTCCCGTTCGCTCCATGCTGCAGGAAAGGCTGCGGTTCCAGGCCGGGAGGGAGGGATGGGGCTGCTTTCCTTCCCGTTTTCCAGCCGAGGGGAGGATCCAGCGCCTCACTCAGAACCAGCACAGGTCGGGGGAGAGGGGCTGGGGGGACACACAGCCCTGAAAGGCCGCTAAGGGGCCCAGGAGCTTACGGGAAACCCCCCAAAAAGAGGTGAGAAAAGCCTGCGGGGAAGTGCAGCAGGGCCCCCGCGTTCTCAGCCCCACAGCCTGACCCGTCTCACATCTCTCTCTCATTCCGAGAGCCCACCCAGGCCGGGCCCCGGGGCTCATCCGGAGTTTCTCATCCTGCCGTGCCCCCGAGGAGGTTTTGGANGAATGGCCCCACCATGCCCTTCCCAGTGGGATTGGGAATGGGAATGGTCCCGCCGTGCCCTTCCCAGCCTCCTCCTGCTGTTGGAGGCTTCCCACACGTGTCAGGAGCTCCAGGTGGGTGCCAGCCCCGGCACCTTTCGGGTTTGTGCCAGGGAATGCCGCGGAGTGCTCCCCAGCGCCCCGTCCGTGCCCGCTGACCCCCCGGCAGCCGGACACGGGATCGCCACTCCCCTCACACCCCGCCCTGGGGCAGCTCCGCATTTCCCACACTCGGAAAGCCTCAGGGGCAGGGATGTGGAACCAGAGAGCTCGGGCCAGACTTCCCAAAACTCCAGGATCCGAGCGAAGCCGCGGGCAGGGCGGGTGCCAGCGGCCCCAGGGCAGGGGGGCCGGCCCAGAGAGGCCGTGAATTCCTCAAGGAAACTCCCAGGACTCCTGGAACTCGCCGATCCCCCTCCCTCCCACAGCACCACACCCCAGAGAGGGGAAGATCTGACTCAGGGGATGCCGAGACGCGGAATCAGAGGTGGAATCACCGCTGCAGTGGGGCACGGACCCGGTGAGCAGGGCTCAGACCGGGGAGGGGACAGGTGACAGAGGCAGAGCTGTCATTAAGGACGGGATTCATTACCCCAAACCTGTCCTCCCCACAGCCAAACCACTCCAGAATTACAGCAGGTGCTTCCACATCCTGCTCCCGTGGCTGGGAGCGGCAGGAAAAGGGTGCCCAGCAGGAGGAACCAGCTCTATTCTTGGAGCAGCCAGGAATAGCCACATGCCATGGGATGGGGGTGGCTGCAGAGCCCTTCCCCGTCCTCACTCACCCCTCCCAGCCCTTTTCCTGGGTACGAGATTTCCCTTAAAAAGCTCCTCTTAAAAGTACTCTGCCACTCAGATTTATTTCGTGCTCGAGCTTAGTTTGCGTTCAAGCGCTCGGGTTTAAATTTAGTCCATCCCATTTAAGGCACCGACTGCATCACCCACAGAACACCTTCCCAGGCCAATTTTCAGCAGTTCTGTCCCCAAATTGGCTGGCTCAGAGCTGGGAAGTTGGTCAGGATTTGGCATCTGGCTCCCTTTTCCAGCCACAACTTTCACCAGTCGTGCCCTGCCTGTTGTTTTTGTGTCGTGCTCTTGCAACAGGAGGTGCCTGTGATTCACTCCATTTGTTTGCTTTGCTTTTCTCCTTTCTCAATCCGTGCACAGCAAAACATATTTTTCTTTTTTTTTTTCCTTTTTTCTTCTTCTTTTTTTATTTTTTTTGTTTTACCCAACCAACATTTTCTGCTCCCAGCATCCCCCAACCCTGTGAAAAGGAGAAAATAGCACTGCTGGGAAAGCGAGCAGCTTTCTCCTGGAAATGGTGATGCTCCGAGAGCTTGGTGGGAAAGTGTCCTACCAAGATGTTTCACACCCTGGGACCACAAAAAACCCAGAGATGCTGTCACTGAGGAGGAAAAGCTGCTGCTGGCACCAAAATTCCCTGGTTTGCAACAAAAGGAAGAGATGAGGACTTTAAAGATCATCTCATTCCATCGTCCCACCCCATGCCATGAGCAGAGACACTTCCCACTGTCCCAGGGTGCTCCAAGCTCCATCCAGCCTGGCCTTGGGCACTGCCAGGGATCCAGGGGCAGCCACAGCTGCTCTGGGCACCCTGTGCCAGGGCCTGCCCACCCTCCCAGGGAACAATTCCTGCCCAATATCCCATCCATCCCTGCCTTCTGCCAGCAGGAAGCCATCCCTGTGCGCTGCGCCTCCATCCCTTATCCCCAGCCCCTCTGCAGTTCTCCCGGAGCACTTTCCAGAAGGTTCTGTGGGGACACAGCCCCACTGCGCCCGCAGAGCTGCCCCGGCCCTGCTGACACAGCTTTGCCAGGCAAGGAGGCAGCCAAGCCTAGCAAAGCCCAGGAGCTGTTCCAGGCAGCGCAGGCGGATTCCCAGAACTGCCATTCCAAGGGCCGGCCGTATCCCGGGCCAGGCTGGAGCCAGCTCGCCAAAGGTCACTTGTTCGATCCTCCTTTTCCCTCGGGGAGCTGCTTATGTCAGCACCTGCTCCCTCTGGCTCCCCGCTCACCTGTTAATGAGCTGGGAATAATTAATCAGCCAGAGCCCATCCAACCCCGCGGCGTTCAGCGCAAACATGCGAGTTTCCCTTGGATCCCTGCACGTGTGGCTGAGCAGGGGACAAATTCCTGAGCGTGGCAGCAGCAGCTCCAGCCGAGCCCCGGGGCTGCAGCAGCCCCAGCCCGCCCGCAGGCTCCGTGCCACGCTCAGCGTTTTCTTCGTGCTCGGTGACTTTCCGGTCAAGAGACAGCCGGGCTGCGGGGTCCCCTCCCGCTGCCACCCCCTCATCCCCGAGCCCCGGGACACGCGGGATGGCTGCCGAGGAGCGAGAGATGCGGCCACACCTTCCCCAAAGCACGGCCCAGCCGCTGGGTCAGCGCTCGGCTGGAAAAATCCAGGGAGGCAGAGGAGGATGGCGAGGGAAGGGATGGTGGGAAGGCGGCGTGCGGGGGGGCTGGAGCACTGCGCCAGCCCGGCTGCCGAGCTCAGCCCGCCCCGGCAGCCTCAGCCCGGAGCGAACTCGGCCTTCGGGTCTCCTTGAGGACGAGGGGAAGGGCAGCGGCCCGGAGACACCCCCGGGGCAGCGGAGAAAGGGAACGGGGCAGAAGCTCTGCCAGCGAAAATGGCCCGAGGCGCTCAGAGCCGAGCAGCGATGTGGAGCTGACCTCTGCCCCGGGCTCTGCGAGAGGAAGGGAGCCTGCACAGTCAGCAGCGCCCGGCAGTGACCGCTGGCCCGCGGGGCCCCGCAGCTGGCCACCTGTGCTGGCTGCTGGGAGGGCTCCAGGGGCCGTGGAGCTGCGGAACACCGCGCTCCAAAGCCGTGGGAATTTCTAACCCAGGAGCTCCGAGCACCGAGAGAGGCCCACGGTGCTCCTTTGTCTGCAGGTCTGAGCTCAGGCTTGGGCCACCTCGGCCCGGCACATTTTGTCCCGGTTTACCGTGTCCCCTCCCCCATTTCTTACTGGGAAGTGGGGAGGGGGGGCAAACCAGCGGAGCGGTTCAGGGTGCTGCAGGGAGCCCAGGGAGAGCCCAGGTGTCACCAAACCCCCCCAAACCAATCGAACGGGACTTTTGGTGTCGCAGACTCGCAGGGCACGGCGCCGGCGAGGGGAGCGAGGCCGAGAGATGGGAAATGAAGCCGCAGCTTTGCCCCGTTTCCTGCTGCGGGCAGGGAGGTGTCGGTGCCCTCACCTGCTCAGGGCTGCAGCACGTGGAGGTGCCTTTGCGGAGCCGCATCCCCCAGCGCTGGTGCGGGGCTGTGGCGTGGAAGAAATTTAATTAGGGGGAGAGCTGCCAGCTCCCGCAGAGCCCAGGGCCAGCCCTGCACCACTGCAAACGCAGCGCCGGGCCCGGCACGGCGCTCTCCATCCGGCCCCCACCGCCGGGAACGGGGGGGCCCCGAGCTGAAGAGCAGCCCTGCGGCTCCATCCCCCCGCACGGCGAGGGCCGGGCTCGGAGCGGGGCTGCAGCTGCAGCGCCCACGTGCTGAGAGCCGGCACCGCTGAGCTTTCGCTGTGCCCCGAGCATTGGGGAAGTTCACCGGGGCGCGCCTCAGCCACAGCAGCCCCCGGGCTGTTTCTTCATCCTCCTCTTCCTCCTCCCTCCCCTCGTCCTTCACCCCCAGACCTACACGGGGAGGGGAGAGGTTACGCTAAGGAGCTGTTAAATAGGACACGGCTCCCTCCCATCCCTCCCTGACTGCAATCCCGCTTGGCCTGGGGCCCTTGCCGAGCTCCCCGAAATGATTAGAGGCGCAGATAAGCGCAGAGTTAAGCCGAACAGGTAAGTGTTGTAACGCTAATTGGTTTCGGTGACAGGTGCTGGCAGCTTTCAGTGCCACCCTGACTCGGGCGAGGGACAAAATGACAGCCCTGTGCAGGGACACAGCTGGCCGACACCAGCCACCCCATCCATCCCTGCCTTTCCAGCCACGCCAACCCCCGACACTTCCACCGTGGGGGCCAGGGAGATCTCCCTGGAGCAGCAACTCCCACTCCCTTTTCCCAGCCGCTCCATTCGCCCGCAGCCACCGCCGGTGACGCCATAGCGGAGCAGCCTCCCCTGCCCTGCCGGTGCCTCTCCCCTTTGTGCGACAAGGTGACAGGCAGAGGCCACCTCGGAGCCGCGCACACGGCCCGCGGAGGGCACGGCAAATGCCAGCAGAGCCACAGCAGATGGCACGGAACGAGCCGGGTGCTCTCGCAAGTTGCCAGGGGGGAGCACAGAGGAGCTCTTGTGCTGCAGCGCCCGGCCCGCCCGCCCAGCCAAAGCCAACGGGGTCTTTGTTCCAGCCGGCCTGGAGGGGATTCATCCCGAAGCTCGGGATAAAACCAGAGCCGGCACACCAGGCTCGGAGCTTGAAAACATTTCTTTGTTCGGCTTTGCGGAGATCCGATCTGGTTACAAAGTCCTTACGTGCCGTTTGTAAATTTTCCCAGAGACCAGGGGTCCTCGGCAAATATTTACTCACCAAACTCATCTGCAGCGAGCAGGGCGAGTTAAACCAGATGAATAAGTGCATTAACTATGTAAATACACTTCTCGTTTCTGGGGAGCTGCAAGTTAGGAAATGCGTCCTGTGGCTGCCTCAGAGCTTTTTGACAGCCTTTAATACGCCCAGCTGATGGGGGGGGAAGCTGTTCGACAGCCTTTAATGTCCCCAGCTCGTAGGGAAAGGCTTTTAAAACGTAAAAAAAAGGGAAAAGAGCAACCTAAAAATCCAATTAAAAGCCAGAAGCCCGAGCCCGCAGGCGTGTAAAGAGAGCCAAAAGCCTCCCCGAGGAAACAAAAGAAATAAAAATAGACCGACCCTGCTCAAAGGACGAGAGCCAGGTAGGAAAGGAGCCGGCGCTGGCAGCAGCCGATCCCCTTGGGGGCAGCCCGGGACTCACCTTGGGGAGCCGCGATGATCCTGGGGTTCACCTTGGGGCGCCCCGCCGCCCACGTGCCCAGCTGGCCGAGCCACAGGGCCAGCAGGAGGGCAACAGGCGACCTCCTCCAGCCCATTCCTAGTCCGGGAGCGAGCCGGGATCAGCAGCCGGGCGGGCTGACAGCTGCATCTCGCCGCTTACAAAGGGCTGGGAGCGCCCGGCCGCAGCCAATGGCGGGGAGAGGGCGGGCCTCGCACTGCGAATAAAACCCCGAGCCACTCGCCCGAACACCTGAGCTCCGCCGCTTCGGCTCTGCGGCTTTTGTTGGGGGCTTTGGGGGCTTTTTTTTTGGGTTTTCCTCCTCCTGCTGTAAGGGGAAGGTGCGGGGGTTGGTGGCTTTGTTTCCCCCGGGGCGCTGGGAAAAGCCGCAGCCGGCCCGAGGTCCGCAAAGAACTTCCCCTGAGGGGGCTGGGGAGGGGAAGGTCGGGACGAGGGAAACGAGAGTGGAAACTGGGCTAAGAACGGGGGCAGAGAGCGGTGGCAGGGGTGTGATGCGGCGGCTGCGCTGGGGCCGGAGCCGGGTAGGGTGGCAGGGGAGGAACAGCTGGATCCAGAGCGGAACAGCTGGATCCAGAGCGGAACAGCTGGATCCGGAGCGGAACAGCTGGATCCGGAGCCCCTACCAGGAGGAGCAGGATGCCAACAGGAAAGGGCCACTCCTAGGGCCACCGAGCTGGCCCCGAGGGCTCCCTGCGCTGTCACACCCGCCTCTCGCGGGCACACGGGGCAGGCGGTGACAGCCCGGAGTGGAGGTGGAGCCGGGAGGAAGGTGAGCTGGAGGTGAGCCCACCCCGTCCCTTTGTGATGAGGATGCTCCACCGAAAAGGACGCTGCCTTCGGAAAGTCACCTCCTTGTCCCCAAGGTCCTCCGGGAAGGGCCGGGAGCCTTTGTGCCGCTGGTTAATGAGGGGAGCGGGGCATTCCGAGCACGGAGAGCGAGCAGCGACGTGACCGGAATGGGAGAAGCCCACCGGGGAACGCGCTGCGAGGAGACGCAGCTGCGCCCTTTAAAGTCGGGATTGAAGCTCAGCCCCGGCCCTGCTGCGCTCCTGGAGGGATGAGCAGCGGCGGGGCAAGGGGGGCATTCCGCAGGAAGTAAAAAAAAACCTTAATGAGCCGGCTAATGGTGAATTTTAAGGAGCCACGGGGATTTTCTTTCATCTTTCTCTTTGGCCACGCAGCTGCCGCGGTAATTTACAGGGGGAAGACACACACTCGCTCTGCTCTCTCACCTCCGGAGGCGGTGATTGCCAGTCCCAAAGCGCTCTGTGCTCACCCCAAAATGCCCCTACCTGCTCTCCTTGAGGTGCCAGGCCTCCTCAGTGCGTGGTTTCCAGCAGGGGGGAAAAAAAAAAGGAGTTTTCTTCCTGAAAAAGGAGTTTTCTCCTTTCACCACTGCCCAGCAGCAGCTGGGGGGCTCTGTGCGGTTTTTGGGCTCTTAGGTTGGGGATTTTTGTTCCACCTGCAGCAAAATCCAGCATTCCCATGAATAAAATTTCACCTCAAGCTCCCTCAGGACTTTGGGAGCACTAACAGGGTCTCAGAACGGTTTGGGTTGGGACCTCAGAGTCCCTTTTATATCCGACACCTCCCCCGATCCCACCTTGTTCCGGCCCTGGCCCGGTTTGCAGGAGCTGCCGGACACATCCAGCAAGGAAGGACACGCTGCCCAAAGCGGGGGAGGAGGAGCTCAGAGGGACAGTTTGTCCCACCAGGGACAGATTCCAGGCACCAACTCAGCCCCCTCCTGCAGAAAATTCCGTCTGCTCCGCTCCGGGCTCAGAAGTTCCCCAGCACAACTCGTGAGCAGCTTTCTCCCCGATCATGCGCCTCGCTTCCAGCACGGATCAGGAGGCAGCCTCCCCCAGGAATCTTGTCAGAAGCATGAAGCACAGATTTTTTTTTTTTTCCCCCCGAAGAGGGAACAGTTTTATTCATCACAGACTGAATGTTTGTGGCCCAGGCAACCCAGCCACCAGCGCAGACTGCGCTTGGCACCCGAGCAGGCACGGGGTGATGTTATCTGCAAAAACCACATCCCTCAGCCAGGGATGTGACCCTTGGAAGCACCAAAACGAGGTGGATCTTACAAAAAAAAGGCACCACCAGACAAATCTGAGCCCTGGCTAAGCCAGGCAAGACCTTTGCTCTGTGGGGGTGACGCTCAGGCGCTGCCACCACCAAGGGGGACACTGCGAGCCCCACGGAGCCTGGGGATGCTCTCCGTGCATTTCTCCTTCCCAGATAAGATTGGGACGCTGCCATGTGATAACCCGGAGCTGGAAAATCCTGCACTAAACCTGAGGGAGGGGATGGAATGCCCGGGAGGCTGGGAGGCAACTTTTGGAAGATCAGAGCTCCCCTTCCTCAGCCGCTGCGTTTTGGGAAGGAGCCGACTGATAAGGCTGGGTTTGGAGTGGGAATCAGTGAAATTCCCCTCACAGCTCCTCTTGGTGCTGACAGGCCCTTCATTCCTCAGCTGACAGAGTGAGGAGGGAAGCGAGCAGAGCAGATCATTTATCAGCTGCTGCATTTTCTGCTTCCACACCCAAATTCTCCCCTCCACGGCTCGCGTTCCTGGCAAAAAAACCCAAAAAACCTCAACTAAACCCCCCCCCTCACCTCAAAGCCACACAGCTCTGTGGAGTTTGGGGACTTCCCAGCTCTCTGGGGTCACTTCTTCAAGCTGGATTGAGTCTGGGGGCTCTCATCAGCTGGCATAGCTCCCCCCCTCGGGTCTGCCAAAGGATAGCACGGCACAAGTGCCACTAAAAGGACCCAAAAGCGCTCAGTGCCACCCCCAGGGCTTTGCAAACCTCCCAGCAAAGGGGTGGAGGAGCCATGTGCCCCCTCCCAGATGAGATTTCCCAGCAGATTTGGTCAGGAGGGACCTCATGACCTTGGTGATTTTGAGATCAGCACAAAACCCCAGCCTGGGACTCCCCTGGTTCCTGTGCCCCGAGGAAAACCCAGGGGCTCCCCCAGAGCAGTCTCACAGCACCATTCACTGGCCACAGCTCCTGCCTGAGGACTGGCCACAGCCCTCCCTTGGGCACCAAAGCCTCTCTGGAGCATCACCTGAAGGTGTCACATCCCCGGGGGGGCTCAGAGGGGACTCGCTGCTGGGGCAGGGTCTCAGCTGATTAAAATAAGGTTAGAACACCAAAAAGAACAGAAAGGGGGGGCTCTGCTCAGCCACACTCCCACCACGAGGCTCCAGCAGGTCAGACCATCCTCCTTTCCTTTCCCTGTGTGCCCCCTGCCAGGGCCTGCATTCCAGAGTGCTCTCCTGCAGCAACAGCCACGTGTCAGCCTCCCCAAAACGGGAATCCCACATCTGCCAGCAGCTCTGTGAGGCCCCAGGGAGGGTCCATCCCCTAACCAAGCCGGTAGCCCCCCCTTCAGCAGAGCCACAGCAAGCACCTGGTTGAGGTTTAAGCCCTCTGCAATCTGCCTGCAGCAAGAGCAGCTGGAATTCCAGCCAGCATTTTCCTGCGGGGAACCCAAACAAACGCACCTGGCTCCCAAAAAGAAGCTGCTGGGAAAAGTGCCAGAGAACTCTTCTCCAAGCTGGCCAGGCTGCTCAGGAAGAGCCAACTCCTTCCCCAGCTGACCTTGGAGCGCTCCGAGTGCCTCCAGCAGCGTTATCTGTCTCGCCAGGAAGGGAGAGATGGGACAAGAAGGGCCACGTCCTGCTCCTCCTTCCCACTGGGAGCCCTGGCAGCCACCCCGGGCTCGGTGAGCCCGGTGCCTCGGGGCCCAGGCCCTTCCCGGGGAGCTCTCCATCCCTTCCAGCTCCATTTCCCCCCGGGTTGGGCAGGGAAGAGCTCCCTTCCCTCCCTGCCGTGTCCCACCTGCCCTTCCCCCGAGCTGCTCCCCGTTTGGGACTGGGATTGCAGCAGCCCGGAGCAGCGGGGTCAGGGAGGAAAAACGGCAATGAGGGCCAGGGCGGGGATGTGATGACGGCTGTGAACTCACCCGAGCAGACAGCAGCTGGCAGGAGGCAGGCAATGATTAAACGATGTGTAACCGAGAATCCTCTGGGGTCAGAGCATTTAATGCCAGCCAGCTCAAGCCCGGGAAGGGATCCTGAGGGGATCCGGCACCACTTCCCTGCCCTGGAACAGCCAACGAAGCTGGCACCACGGAGGGAAACGCTCTGGGGTGTGCTGGGCTGCCTCAGCTCTGCCCCAGCAGCAGCTCCTCCTGCTCTTCCCGGCTGCCCTCCTCACCTCTGGCTGGCCACAGGCACCCCAAAACGAGCCCTGAAAGCTTTACTGGCCCCCAGGAAGGGCCACAGCGCCGCAGCTCCTCCTTCCTGCTGCTCGACAGCTTTGGGATCTCCTGGGGCCACCGCCCAGGACTCCTGGGGTGACACAGAGGGCACAGCTTTATCTGGTCAAACGCTGTGTGGGGTCTGCTCCCCACACCCAGCCCTAAAAGGCCCCAAACCTCAGACCAGCAGGGAAATCTCTTAAAAATGGATTTTTCTCTGCTCCAGGGTTTTGGTCCAGTCTCTGTTCTGGGCCACTGCAGGAAAACAAGGAACTCTGGCTCCTTTCTGATGCTTTTATGGCTCCTGGAGTGGAACTCCACAGCTCAAACTCAACATCCTGAATTAATTCATTGCTGCTGAACTGCTGCTCTTAAATCAGCGAGGCATTTATTTCAGAGATAGAGGTGGGGGGGAAAAAACCCTCTCAAAGGGATTTTGGGACACATTTATGGATATTAGAACACTATAAATATAAGAGGGAACATAAGGAAATAGGAATATTCTCACAGGGTGACATTTGCAGTCCATTTTTGCTTTCACCCAATTAAAACAGTTGCCTTAAAACCACCCTGGTTTTTATTGTGCCTCACGTGGGCTCTCAACCTTAAAAGGTGCTTTGAGGGCTGAAATCAGAGCTCCCTTTTTGTCACTTCCAACAGGAAAATGGGGATTCATGTCAGGAAAGGGACCACAGCCCACAGGACACTGCTCAGGGGGAAGCTGCACTGTGTCACCTGCCCCATCTCTGGGCTCTCACCTCATCAGCTGGCCCCGTATCAGAACTTTCCTCCTTCCCCCAAAGTTTCCCTGAGAAAGAACAAGATCAGAATGTCATTATTCCCAAGGCCACCTCTGTCCCCTCTTATTTTGCCCCTTCCCACAGCCTGTCCCCTACCCAAGACCCCTCCGCTCCCTGAAGCAGCACAGAGCTGGAAAAGGAAGAAAAACTCCAATTTTTGGATGTGTTTTGGCCTTGCCTACAAGGACAAAGCTGGGAGCAGCCAGGAAACCACCGAGTCCTCTGCACAGAACGAAAGTTGGCGGGCAAAGGCTGTGCCAGCCAAACTCCTGCTGGATGCACCTGCCAGGCTACCCAAGCAAATCCTGGAGCACCGGGCAAAGTCACCTTCACTGCTTTTCTGGGAGTCACATGCCAGGGAGGAGCAGGGGGGAGCCGAGGTGTGGAGCCCCAGGGTGCCACGGGGACAAACTGGGGGACCCTCAGAGCTGTGTGGCTGGGGGGGAGCAAGGAACAAACATGATTTCCATGGAAATCTGGCCAGTGGGAGTTGTGTGACCTCAGGAAGCAAGGCTGAAGGGGTGAGGCTTGGCCCTGCTGCAGGAAGGCACCCACAGCCCCCCAGCAGGGATCTGCACCGGAGCAGGGAATGGTCCCAGCACCAATGGCTGCTCCTGGGACAGCTCCCATCACCTGGGCTCCCTTCCCACTGGGAATGGCTCCAGCAGTGCTGGGGGGCAGGGGAAGGGGGCAGAGGAAGGGGGGCAGAGGAAAAGGGGCAGAGGAA
>JACBWW010000021.1:23192-35703 GCA_020086605.1 Lanius collurio
CCTCACACGGGCCCCGCTCACCCTCACACGGGCCCCGCTCACCCTCACGCAGCCCCTCCGCCCCCGGCTGCGCCTCCTGCGCGACTGCCGGCCCCGCGCCCCGCGCGCGCCTTTTATACCGCCCGGAACCGGAAGCCGCCCCTTGCGCCGCGCTCTCTGATTGGCTGCCGCTTTCCCTCCCCGGCCGCTTCCGGGCCCCGCCGTTCCCGGAAGCGGCGCGGGCGCTTCCGCCGCTTCCGGCCGGGCTCGGAAGGGGCGGGAGGGGGGGAAGGAAGGGAAGGAGGAAGGGAAGGGAAGGAGGGGCTGCGTGAGGGTGAGCGCGGCCCTCCCCGGGAGGCGGGGTGGGGAGGGGGGTTAATGAATTATTTACCGACCCCACCGCCCTCGGTGCTGCTCGGCTGCGGTTTTGACTCCCTCCGGTGGCTCCCGGTGGGGGGATAGAGCTGTTCCCGAGAGCCGCCGGCTCGGAACGGGAGCCCGGGGGGGAGACTCGGGGGAAGAGGCACCGAAACGAGGGGAGGCGACCCAAAAAAGCAGCGCCGGGTCCTCCCCGACGCCGTTGGAGATCCGCGCCGAGGGCGTGAAGCGGCACCCGCGGTGCTTTCCCGGTTTTATCCCCCCCGCTCCGGTGTCACCTCCGGCTGTCCCGCCTTAGCGGGACCGAATCCCCTCCTTTTGGTTTTTATTTGGCCTTTTGGGGAAGGGTTTGCACGCCCGGGGAGACGTTCCCTGTTGTTTAAGGGACAGACGGAGGGGAAACAACTGAGTTTGGCACTCGGGAGCGCCCCATCCTCCGGTGGCTTCAGCTGGGGATGCTCTGCGGACCTTCCCTCGGAGCTGCCGCCTCCCACGCCGGCTGTTTCGGGGCACAGCCCCGTGGTTTGGGGTTTTTTTTAGCGAAATAATCCCTTTTTTCCCCTCCCCGTGCTGGCTGCGGGAGGTGGCAGGAGCTGCGGGGCTTGTTTGGGGTTGGATTTCCCTTTGTTTTCCCCGAGCTGGCCGTGTTGGGAGAGCCACCGAGCCCCAAGGGGCAACCAGTGGGACGCGTTTGGTGGCCCCTTCCCCTCCCCGAGGAGGGCGATGGTGGCGGGGGGGACACAAAGTCCGATTTGGAGCGGCCCGGGGATTATCGGCGCCGTCGCCTTCCCAGCGTTTCTCCCGAGCCGCGCTTCCAGCCGGGGGCCGTTCTGTTGGGCTTTGCTCAAGTGCTGGCTCAGCAGGTCCAAATATGGAGAGCTGGGAAAGCTCCCGGGCTCCTCAGGCTGGGAAAATCGGAGGGGAGGACACGGATGGGGCTTCGGATGCGCTGGGAAGTGCGGGATGGCGAGGGTGGAGCGGCTCGGTGCTCCCCGGGGGGAAAAAAAAGCGCCTAAAAGATATTTAATTTTTGTGTGTGGGGCGGCAAGGATTGAGGGAACACGGAAGAATTTAGGGGTAGCCCTGCGTGACAAATCCCTGCCTGATTTTTATATAAATATGGCCCAGCTCACCCTGGCTGTCTCCTTTTAAGGCAGTATTCCAGGAGCACCCGATCCTAAGGCTGACCTTCCCACAGCAATTATTTAGGAAGCCTTGTGCCCGCACAAAGGCATTGGGGACGCTGTCTTTGGGGCACAGCAGAGCGAGCTCGCAGCCGATGTACCCAGCTCGAAAAATACAATTAAACAGTCTGAAAATTGAATGGAAAGCCGGAGCCCGAGGCTGTTAAACGCGGAGCTGATTGTTTCACGGTCTCCTGCACAGGAAAGAGCCCTGGCTTTGCGCTCTGGTTGTGCCCCCCTTGCCGGGGAAGGGATGAAAGCGCCCGGCGCTCACTCGCGTTTGTCTCCCCGGCAGATCCCGCGCGTCTCCCGCGGCCGGGCCCCGCTCGCCGCCGCCTCCCGCCGGGGCTCCCAGCCATGCGCACGGCGGGATGAAGCTGGAAGCGGTGGTGGAGCAGCTGCAGAAGCAGCAGCAGCAGCAGCAGCAGCAGCAGCAGGAGCCGGCGGTGCCCATGGAGCGCCGGGAGCCGCAGGTGCCCTTCCCGCCGCCCTTCCCTGCCCAGCCCCGCGCCGGCCCCGCCGGCCGCGCCCCGGGAACGGTGCCCGCGGGCCCCCTGGCCAGAGCCGCCCCTGCGGCAGCCCGGCCCTTCGATCAGAGCAGCAGGAACTCCGAGGAGGATGAGGAGGAGGAGGAGGAGGACGAGGAGGAGGAGGAGGAGGAAGACGGCGCCGAGCTGGAGGACGGCGCCGATGTGAGCGGCAAGGAAAGCTGCTCTGCCCTCAAGTATTTGCGGGCTCCCAAAGCTGCCCACCCCAACCAAAGAGTGGCCTCTGCCTCCAGCCCCGTGCCGGCTCTGGGGCACCCGCGGGGGGCCCAGCAGGGCAAGGAGGAGCAGGGCAAAGACTCTGCCAGGCGTTCCGGGTCCCCGGCGGCGCGGCCCGGCTGGCGCCTGGACGAGCAGCTCAAACAGGTCAGTGCCAGCATTCCCTGCTCCCCAAACCCACCGTTCCCAGGCAGCCTGAGGAGGGTTTTAGCCTGGCAAGCACGTGGAGGCCGTGCTTCCCTGGTGTGCTCTGTTTCATGGAGGAGGTTCCCCCAAAAGTTGGCTTTATGGATTCCCAGCTCCCCCTTCGTGGGGAGGGATCTGCTGGGCTTCCCGAGGGAAGGGCCTGGTGCTGTGGTCGTTCCAGGGGATAACATCCCACCAGAGCTGCTTCTCATCAGACCTGTGGCATTCTGAGCTGCAGGGAGACGTGCCCTGGCACTGGCAGTCAGAGCTGCCTCACCTTCCACCTGTGGGCACGAAGGAGCCGGCTCCCTGCAGGGTAATTCCACGTCTGACTGCAGAATCAGGGCTCCTTGGCAGCTCAGGGGATGGTGCAATGACTCCCTTTGGGGTGGGTGCCGGGGGTCTGCTCCTCCCCAGCTGTCCCTGCAGAGCAGGTGGGGTGTTCCTGAGCACGTGGCAGGAACTCCTCAGGGAACAACGGCTCTGGGGCTGTAAAACACCCAGGGGAAGAAGCACTTGCTGCTGGTTTGTGGTTCTTTTTTTTTTTTTTTTTTGCCCTGTGTTTGCTTCACCAGAGGGGCTGGGTGGAGGAGAGGGAATTGCTCAAGCCTCCTGCAGGGAAATGAGGTGGGTTTGTCGGTCAGGGGCCATTGCCTCAGAATTTACTGGATGGGAGTGGTGGAAACTTCCTCTTTCAGGGCTCTGGGTGGGGAAAAGGAGGCAGGGCTTGGGCCTTAAGGGATCACTGTCTTTAAAAAGCCAAATAAGCTCGGCTTAGTCCCGGGGCCGGTTTTGTTCCTCGCCCAGCTGGTGCTTGTTGCTCCTGTTGGGAGTGCCCTGCAGATCTCCCTGGCCATTCTGGTGTGAAACAGAGCTGGGCTTGGCTCGTGGGGAACAGCGGGGAAAAGGTGGGATAAGGCATCATTCCACAGCTGGTGTGCTGTGCTTTGGGAGGTCACAGCTCAGCCTGGCTCAGGCCACTTCACCTGGGAGAGATGGGAAAAACTAAACCCAACCCCCTTTTGGTGCTGTTTTAATCTGCTGGGGAGGCAGGGAAAGGCAGGAATGGGAGGAATCCGTGGACACCAAGTTGAGGAGAAGGAATAGCAGAGTGGGAAGAGGAGGGAAAACGAGGCAGGAGAAGGGCTCGTCCCCTCGTTGTCCCAAAGTGTCGTCCCCTGGGGCGTTGCTTGCTCCCAAAATAATCCCTGAATTAGTCTTGTCCTTCCAGCTCTCTTGCAGCAGTCCTGTGCCCTGCCCCAGGAGGGTTCCTGGCATGCAGGATGCCCAGTGCTCCTGGAACTGGGACATGGGGGGAAAAGTCACTTCATTTCTCCCTTCAGGCATGGCTTGTTCCTCTGGAAGCCTTGGGGGGAAAAATGGGGAGCTGGGATTGCCTGGGACACGGAGGTGGCAGAAACTTGGGGGCCACCAGGGAAATGCAGGTGCCACCCTGGACAGCCAAGGAAGCAAATGTGGGCTCAGGCTGTGGGGAAGAAGAGCTGGCTCAGCTCAGGGGGAATTCTGTGAGCACGGCGAGTGGAGCAGCTTGTCCAGGAGAAGGAATTGCTCCTCCAGCCCTCTGCAATGCCCCAAAATCCATCCCAGCTCCTGGAAAAGGGCACTGGGCACTGCCTGTCTTTGGGGTTTAACTGCAGGGGTGTCAGGGGTGGGGTTTGGGTGGGTGCTGGGTGCTGGCATTCCTCGGGAATGCTGCAGTTCCCTGGGAAAGCAGCTCGGTGCTGCTGCAGCCACCAGCACTTCCCTGAGGAATGCCAGGGCAAATCCCAGATTTCCAGGCCTCAGCTGCTGCTGGATGCCTTTTTCCACAGAGTGAGGGACAATTCCTGGTTTTTGGGGACATCTCCCAGCAGCTTCCCAGGAATCTGCCAAAAAAACCCCCCCTGACCTAAACCTTGCCCAGAGGTCACGCTGTTTTATTGAGATAAGTCAGCTTAAAATAATTGCTGTGCTGCAGGCCCTGGGAATGAGGGGCTGGGATTCCATGAGCTCAAGTATGTGCCTCGGGAGGGCTCAGGAGAGACCCCTTAATCCAGGGAGCAAAAGGGGCATCTCACAGGGATTTTTTTGGGGGGTTGTTTCAGGGTTGGAGTTTGGGGTCCTTTGGGGTGTCACTGGATATTCTCCTTTTTGTGCTGAGGAGATTCCTCGTTCCCAGCTGGTTTTTCCTCTGCTTGAATTCTTGGTTCAAGCCACTTGGTGCTTCTCCTGGACCCCCTGGTTTGGGTTCAGGGGATTCCCCCAGCTCTTCCCCCCCGGGGTTCCATAGGTGAGTCAGAGGAAGTGGCTGGGCTGGATCCACAGGCAGGAAAAGGATCTCGTTTGTATCCCAGATCCCTTTAGGATTTCTTCAGGTGGCACACGTATTTTTAGGGGCAGTGGCAGCTTGTCTCCTTCAGTTCCCAGGGATCCAGGAGCTGGGATGTGCTGTTTGCTTGCACTTGTGTTCCTCTCACTCGGGGGTGACTCTGACTCCTCTTCCCACCCCACACCAATCTCAGCACTCGAGGTCTGAGTGAATCCCCCGAGTCTTTGGGAACAGGAGGCGTTCAGGGAGCCCAGCTTTTCCTCAAGGATGAGGAAGCAGGTTCCTGTTTGGTCGTGGGAGCACATGAAAGGAACTTAATAACAAAAAAAGGTAATTAATCGGTTAAACTGCAGCCCTTCCCTTCCCCATCCTCCCTGCCATTCCTGAAATCACTAAAATGTTTTCGAGGGCTGCCTTTGAAGCTGGGGGCTGTTGAATTGAGCTCTGTTATTAGGAAGGCTGGGAAGGGTTGATTCCCATTCCAGGGGAGCTGGTGTGGGCAGTAATTACCCCTTGGCTCTCCCTGCCTGAGAACTTGCAGCTCGGGGCAGCAGCCCTGATCTTATCAGGGTTTGTACTACAACAGTTTTCTTTCTGAGAGCATCTGTTTCACTTCCTAAGGCTTAACTCTGCCCACAAAAGGAATTTCTGTGGATTCCCTGATAATCCTGAAATTGCTGCCCCTGTCCCTTTTCCTCGAGTCAACCCACGGGGCAGGGGAGGGCGTTTCCTTGCACCTTCAGCCTCATCCCTAGGTGGGTATTCCCACAGATTCCATGGCCTAGAACCTCTGTGGGAGGTGAGGAGGTGCAGGATGAGTCTGGATTTCATGGCAGGAGGGTTGAATTCCTCTTGTCTGGAAGGTGTTTGTCCTGCAGAGGTGGGGAAGTGTTTTATTGTCCATCTGCTCGGCAGCTCAGGGTGAACTCCGGCCTGGCCTTGCAAACCAAAATTGCTCTGGACATCTGAGCTTCCCTCTAATCAGATATTCCAGGTGGTGGTCGGGGAGTAATCCCAAAATAGGGCTGGATATAATTGCTGCTGAAGCTTCCTGGGGAGGGGAGGCTCTGAGGTGGCCGTGGTGGCCGTGGTGGCTGAGGTGGCTGTGGTGGCCGAGGTGGCCGTGCCCCAGGGAGGGCTCCAGGCTCTGCCAGCAGCCTGGCACGCTGGGCAGCCTTTCCCAGCCCCTCAGCCTTCCCTCCCAGCCTCTGCCTCCAAGCTTTGGGCACATCCAGAGCCGCTTCCAGCGCCTTTTCCCACGAGAGGGCAGAGAAATCCCTGCCCTGGCACCGCGAGGGCTGCTTGGCACGCTCGGGTGAATCCCCTGGGTGCAGAGGGCAGCAGGCACTGACAGGGAATTCCCTGCCTCCCTGAGCAGGGTTTGCTCCTGCCTGGCTCCTCCAAAGGCCTGTAGTTCCCTGGGGGGTACATTGATTATTCCTGCAGGTGGGGAGCTTTGTTTTCCCAGCAGGAATGGCAAGGGAAGCTGCACCCCAAGCTCCTTCCCAGCTCTCTGGTGGGCAGAAGGGAGTTTGGGGTGCACCTGGAGCACCTCTGTGGAGATTTCCCAGTGCTGGAGCCTCTGCTGGGGTCCTGGGGAGAGGAACCTTCCCTCGGCATCCCCGCTTGACTCCCTGCTCTGCCCGCCCCACACCAGCCCCGGGCTGGGTGAGGGGCCCTCCCCACACCCCTGGGAGTGGGATAAACCCTGGCAGCAGGAGGAGGGGCTGGAGCTGCCCCCTCAGCTCGGGTGTCACGCCGGGTGAGGGCCATCCCGTGGGTTTGGAGGACATATGGCCTGGTGGCCTCCCCGTAAGCTCCTTTTCCCAGGGAGGAGCCGTGGGGAGCAGGGTGGGGTTGTTCACTCAGCCCCTGCCATGTTTGTTTAATCATCACCCCTTTTTTGCAAGCCAAAGTGCTCTGTTTTGCTTTCCAGGAGTTTTTTAGCCCTTTAAAAACCTGGGAGTTATCCCAAGTTCAAGCCCACTGGCAGCAGAGAATTGCCTCCTTTCAGCCCTCTTCTTTCTCATCCCTGCCCTCAAATGGGGTGGAATAAACTCTCAGCAGGAGCAGAATTCCCAGTGGGAGCAAGCTCTGCCCTCTGGATTTACATCCCAGTGCAAACTTGGGCAGGGAGCAGCCAAAGGAAAGGGTCAGAAAGCTGAACCTTCACACATCCCTGAACCTCAGAGTGGGGAAGGTCCAGTTTGGGAAATCCCCACTGCTCCTGTTCCTTCCTTCTGGCTCTTCCATAGGTTTGATCCCAGCCTGGGAGGCTTGAGGAGCAGCTGGGTGCTTCCATCATCAGCCAAAAATTGGGTTTAATCTCTGCTGGAGACAGAGAGAGGCTCGGGGAGGGAGGAGAGCGGGATGGACCCTCCTGTGAGCCCCCCAGCCTGGGCTCCCTGCCTGGCAGAGGGCTGGGAACTGCTGGGCTGCAGCAAACAGCTGACCTGACAGAAGCAGCAATAATCCCCCATTAAACATCTCCCCCTGGCTGGGTAATTGCCTTTCCAGCAGGAATTACTGCCTCAAACCACAGCAGCAGGAATGAGGGAGCTCGTTCCAGGCATCGCCGACGGAGCCGTGCCCAGCCCCGGCCAGGGCAGCTTCCTGGTTCAGTGTGTGCCTCACAGCCAGATGGCTACGGGATTTTGGCTACTGGAGCACCTCCAGAGTTCCCAGGAGGTGCTTTTGGGGGGCGCTGGGACCTTTCCATGACTTTGGGAGGATTTGCCTCTTCCTTCCTTTTTCCAGCGTGCGCTGGACTGGGATTTTCATGGAGTTGGTGTTTTTGGGGTTTATTTCAGGATCATCCTGGCCTTTCCTACAGCTGGAGCTGCTGGTTCCCAGCCCTTGGTGACCACTTCCCCAAGTGGAAGAATAGGGCCTAACCAGACTAATCCTTTTAATGAACCTTAATCCAGCAAAGCCGAGCTTTCCATTTCTCTGGGGAAAATCCACATCCTCCCGGGGAGTCGGGGTCCCTGGAGGCTGGCAAGGAGGATTATCACCCTCCTTCTGCTCCTGGCTTCGGAGGGAGGCGTGGGGAGCAGGGCAGGGCTCTTCCAGGTGGCACCTGCAGAGCGGGAAGGAAGGAAGGGTGGCACCTTCCAGCGGGGCTCTGGGATGTGCCCTCGGGGGAAAAAGGTGGAAGCAGGGAGCCAAAGCTGGACCTCCTTCCAGCAGAGCCACGGGGGAGCTCCATCCTTCCCTTCAGGAGGGCAGGGAATGTGGCTGGCAGGTGAAAGGAGAGGTGAAAAATTCCCATTTTGTGTGAGACAGAGATCCCAGGAAACTGCGTTGTGGCAAAGAGCACAAATGCACACCCACCTTTGTGTCACTTCGCTTTTCTGTGTGTTTGTGCCTAAAAACTCACGTTTCCACACCTTCTGGAGCTGTCCCCACAGCTTTTCCCTGGGAATCCTTCCCATCCTTTCCTGTTTTTCCCTCCCCCAGAACGGCAGCGTGAGCTGGAGCGACGAAGGCGACGGATGCCGGGGAAGGGAAATCTCCCGAGACTTTGCCAAGGTGGGTTTTGGGGAAGGGGGAATTTGGGGAATTGTCCCCCCCTGATCCCTGGCAGAGGGTGACCACAGAGCCCTCACTGCAGGGAATTTGTGGGAAAACTCTGGGAGTTTGTGGGGCCGGTTCCTTGCCTTGCACTGGGATCTAATTGGAACTCAGAATTAACAGCCACACTTTGGGCACTGAAGAACTTCAGTGTGGGCTTTGTCCCAGACTTCTGGGAGAAGAACATTTTCCCTCTGGGGTGCTGTGCTCGTGGATTTGAGTGTGCCACAGAAATGGGAGGAATTCAGTTCAAACTGAAGGCGGCTCACTCTTCGGTGATGGCTCTGCTCTTCCCAGAACTGCCCAGGAATTCAGCCCCCAAAACCCTCTTTTTTGGGCCAGCTGAGCCCACAGAGAGGCTGAAATTCAGATTTCCCGAGGATTCTTTGCTCTTCTGTTGAGCTGCAACCAGCAAAATCAAATAAGAAATCCCCTTGGAGCAGCACAGGATTGTCCCAGGAGAAGGAATTAAATTCCTCACGCCCAGCACTGTCCTGCTGTGTGTCCCCTGGATCTCAGGGAGAGCCTGGCCCCAGCCTGGCCCTTCCTGGCCTCACAGCATTCCTGAGAGGAAAACCATTCCTGGGTTTTGGTGTCCCAGCAGTGGCTGTGGGGTGACACTTGTGCCTGTCCCCTCTGAAACACCCAGGGGGAACTCTCACACACAGCCCCTCTCTTTTGGGAAGCACTGCCTGGAGAACTTTGATTTTAATTTTTTTTGGGGGGTTTCAAGCCTGCTGGTAAAAATTATCCCTGCAGCAAATTGACTCTGGGCTGGGGTCTGGTGTTTCTGAGGGCTTTTGGTTTATTTGGGGGCACTGCCAGGCACTCAGGGAAGCTCTGTCCTTTCCTCCCCTCCTGCTGGGGGTTTGGGTGGCAATCCCTGAAGGGAGGGAACTGGGAGAGCAGGAGGAGCTGCCGAGAGGCTCCGTGGTGCCCCAAAGGTGCCACTGGTGTGCCCCACACCGCTGTCACCTCCCTTGTGGCTGTGTCCTCCTGCTCCCCAGCTCACCTCCTTTGCTTCCAGGTGGCTTCAACCCCCTGCTCTGTCCCCTTCCCTGAGGTTTTGATCCATCCCTGGAGATCTTTTCCAGCCTGAGGGACTCTGGGAATCCCATTCCCTTTGGGATGCCGGGGGTTTGAGTTCCCGAGGGGCTGAACGAGGGTCCCCAAGCTGTCCCTGTCACAGCAGTGGCCCCCCAGTTCCTCTCCCCGGGCTTCCCTTTCACCCTGGCAGTGCAAACCCCCCCTGGAAGAAGCCAAATCCCCCCTCTCTCCTGTCTCCCCGGGGATTTGTGCCCTCACCTCGGCTCCTTTCCCCTCCAGCTCTACGAACTGGACAGCGATCCCGAGCGGAAGGAGTTCCTGGACGACCTCTTCATCTTCATGCAGAAGAGGGGTGAGTGACACCCATGGGACCTCCACGGGTGGAACAGAGGCAGGAGAGCCGGGATGAATCCATCCCCTGGCAAAGCTTCACCCCAGAGCTCACCTGGGGGGTGAAATCCGCTCCGTGCTCCTTCCCTGTTAATTATTGATCAGCAGCTTTTAATCAGCTGGGCTCTCCTTTGCTGGAGACTCCCTGCTTTTCCTGCCTGGGGCCACGAAAGGGAGGAGCTGAGGAGCCCAGAGGGGCCGGGAATGGTTGGATTTAGGGAATTCAGGGAGCCCCGGGTCCTTCAGCTTGCCGGGAAAGCTGGGCAGTGTGTGTTGAGCTGTGGGAAGTGGCTCCTCCTCCATCTTTAACCTGAAAGGGAATATTTTCACCTGGCACAGGGTTTTTTTTTTAGCAGCTCTGTGCCTGTTTTTGCCATTCCTGCCCTTCCCAGGGTTTTGGTGGCCATCCCCTCCTGGGGCTGGTTTGGGGAGCTCTCCCAGCACAGGGATTCAGGCTTCCCTTCTCCTCCCGGTGCTGACAAACGTCCCAGTCCGAGGCTGAGGAGCTGCCTCGTTCCCAAAGAACCCCCAGCCCCTCGGCCCTGAGAGCAAAGGGGGTTTTTAGGCAGAATTTCCCGCCGTGTCCGAGGGGCTGCAGAGCAGCCCTGCCCATAAAACCCCCCTGCTGCCATCCACCAGGGGCTGGGGCACAGCTCAGAAGCTGAGGAGGGCGAGATAAATGGGAGATTTCACAGGAGCTGCCGAGGGATGAAAAGGCTGGGCTGGCTTTGGGAATGCCCCTGGGGAGGGGCAGCCGTGAAACAGCCCTAACACAGATCAAATGTGCGGGTCAGGCACAGCTGCCAGCCATGAACCGGCCCTACAGCAGCCAAAACGAGGGAAAGGGCACGGCAGAGGGAGGCTGCAGCCGGCTTTTGTGGGGTTTTGTTCCTGGGATGCGCTGGGGAGGGGAAGGGCCACGTTGGGCAGAGCAGGACACGTGTCCCCATTGCCCTCTGCCAGGGCAGGCTGGCGGTGTCCCCGTTGTTTGTCCCTCCTGGTGAGCTGGTTTGGGGCACTTTGGGGTCGTTTCCTTGGAGTGGGGGTTGCCTGGGTTTGTTCCCCCTGTGTGTGGGGACGCTGCAGGGTCTGTGAGTGCCTCCATCCCAATTGTTGGGGTCACCTCGTGTTCCCCACGTCCTTTCCATGGCTCAGGCAGCCGGAAGGTCGACAAATTCAGAGCAAATTCGTTCTCTCAGCGCCTTCCCCTTGGGAGGGGTGGGATTTTCCCATCCCTTGCCCTGGTCCCTGAACAGCTCTGCATGGAAAATCCCCCCTGGAGCACCACAGAGGGCCCAAAGAGCCAGGATTGGGGTTTTTTTCCTTAATTCCTCGAGGGAGCTGCTGTCCTGGTTGGCATTCCTGCTTTCTGCTGGAGCCTTTCAGAGCAGGGAATCCTCCTTTCCTTGGACCTGCACCCCTGGAGGTGTCAGTGGGGTGGGAGCAGGAGCAAAGCAGGCGTTCGGGATGTCCAGGTGAGGGGGATCCAGCTCCTCTGGGGTGCAGCCTCCCAAAATCCCCTCCAGGGAACGCCTGGCTCATCCCCCTGAAGGGCCCAGGTGGCCAAAAGCCCCCACCAGAGCCATCAGCTGGTATTTTGGGGGAGTTTACCTGCAAATTCCAAGTATTTAGAAGAAGCTCTCAGCAGCTCCTTCCCATAAAACACAAACTTTCTCCTTCCTTTTTATTTTATAAAACAAAACATTCCTTGCAGGCAGAAAGGAGAATTTTTCTAATTTGGAAAAAGCCCGGGACCTCCCCTTTAGAATGATCCTAAAAAAAAAATACCTTTCCTGGGAAAGGAAACATTAAAATCAAATAATTCTCCCTTTAAGCAGCTGGAAATGGTGGATTAGAGGGAATATTGCTTTATCTGCCAAGATTGCAGCTCTCCCTGTGGGATCCTGGGCAGGATCAGGGATTGCAGCTCTCCCTGTGGGATCAGGGATTGCAGCTCCCTGTGGGATCAGGGATTGCAGCTCCTTTGGGATCAGGGATTGCAGCTCTCCCTTTGGGATCAGGGATTGCAGCTCTCCCTTTGGGATCAGGGATTGCAGCTCTCCCTTTGGGATCAGGGATTGCAGCTCTCCCTGTGGGATCAGGGATTGCAGCTCTCTGTGGGATCAGGGATTGCAGCTCCTTTGGGATCAGAGATTGCAGCTCCCTTTGGGATCAGGGATTGCAGCTCTCCCTTTGGGATCAGGGATTGCAGCTCCCTTTGGGATCAGGGATTGCAGCTCCCTTTGGGATCAGGGATTGCAGCTCCCTGTGGGATCAGGGATTGCAGCTCTCCCTTTGGGATCAGGGATTGCAGCTCCTTTGGGATCAGGGATTGCAGCTCCTTTGGGATCAGGGATTGCAGCTCTCCCTTTGGGATCAGGGATTGCAGCTCCTTTGGGATCAGGGATTGCAGCTCTCCCTGTGGGATCAGGGATTGCAGCTCTCCCTGTGGGATCAGGGATTGCAGCTCTCCCTTTGGGATCAGGGATTGCAGCTCTCCCTTTGGGATCAGGGATTGCAGCTCTCCCTGTGGGATCAGGGATTGCAGCTCTCCCTTTGGGATCAGGGATTGCAGCTCTCTCTGTGGGATCAGGGATTGCAGCTCCCTGTGGGATCAGGGATTGCAGCTCTCCCTGTGGGATCAGGGATTGCAGCTCCTTTGGGATCAGGGATTGCAGCTC
>JACBWW010000021.1:35803-54780 GCA_020086605.1 Lanius collurio
CTGTGGGATCAGGGATTGCAGCTCCCTGTGGGATCAGGGATTGCAGCTCTCCCTGTGGGATCAGGGATTGCAGCTCCCTGTGGGATCAGGGATTGCAGCTCCCTGTGGGATCAGGGATTGCAGCTCTCCCTGTGGGATCAGGGATTGCAGCTCCTTTGGGATCAGGGATTGCAGCTCCTTTGGGATCAGGGATTGCAGCTCCCTGTGGGATCAGGGATTGCAGCTCTCCCTTTGGGATCAGGGATTGCAGCTCTCCCTGTGGGATCAGGGATTGCAGCTCCCTGTGGGATCCAGGCCAGGTTCAGGCCCTGCAATCTGATAAGGGCAGCAGATAAGCAGTGGCCTCCTGTGCCACCGAGGCTGATCCATCACCCCGGACCCGCTCTAAGGAGCCTCAGGCTCGCGGATCAGGTGCTGCCATCCCTGTTTGGGCGGTGGGAATGCCCTGCCTGCATCAGCTGTGGCACTGAGGGAGCAGAGAGGGGCTCCTCATGCCAGCCCTGGAGAGCCAAACCCCATAAAGCTCGGGCTGAGCCCCTGAACCTGCCAGGATTTGGCCTTGGGAGGGGTTTGGGCAAACGAGGAGCTGAGGCAGCGCCGGTGCCAAGTGGGATTTGCTGCTGTGGGGTGAATTTGCTGCTGTGGGGTGAATTTGCTGCTGTGGGGTGAATTTGCTGCTGTGGGGTGAATTTGCTGCTGTGGGGTGAATTTGCTGCTGTGGGGTGAATTTGCTGCTGTGGGGTGAATTTGCTGCTGTGGGGTGAATTTTCCCTCTGTTCTGCTGCGAGATCCCACAGCCTGTGGAATTGCTCTGCCTCCCTCCACAGGAGCACAGAGCTCTGTTCTCCTCCAGGTTTGGCTCGATATGACTTGAAATCCCCGTGCACTTTCCCAGTTTCCTGGGGAAAACCTGTTCCTTTTGGCTGCCTGATACGCTTCCTCCTCTGAGTGGGGAGAGCAGCTTTTTATTTACCTGCTTCATGTCACAGCTTCAAAAATGTCTTTTTTCCGTGCCTGTTTTCCACTCCAGAGCGCATTTTGTGGCAATTTAAACGTCGCTGTGCTGAGCAAACGCTGGGGGGTTCTCACCTCCTTTGTTCCCCTGCTGTAAAAATGGGCACTCCTGGAGGAAATTGGAGAGGGGAGGTGGGAGGTGGTCGGGGAAGCAGAGCTGCAGGTGATTCAGGGCCCTTTTTGTGGCTCTGGGGAAATCCCTGTGGCGAGAGCAGCCCTTGGCAGGGAGTCACCGGCACGGAAAGCCGAGCAAAACTCCTAAACCTCCCCAAAATTTGGTTAAAACCCGGATTTTGGGGCAGTTTTCCTCAGTCTGCACCTCCGTGTGGAGGGCCTGGCTCTGAAATTTGGCTAAGGGAGGGTGGAGAAGAGGAAAGCAAAGCCCTGGGGTAGTGTTGGATGGGGGGGAGGAAGAGGATGGGCCCAAGCGAGGCCGAGCAGAGGCTCTGTGTGTGTGTGTGCACCGTGGATCCACCAATCCCTCCTCCCCAGGAGCTGCTTCCTGGGTAATCCCAGCCATTCCAGCCTTTCCTGGGGCTCACACCCTCCTCAGCCCCCTCAGCAACTCTGGGAGGCTGCAAACCCAGCAGATTTTCCAGAGAAGCCCCCAATCCATCTCCCTGGAGCCTTTGGAAGGGGAGAAATTCCCTCCAAGGCCGGAGCTGTTTCTGCCTCCAGTCAGCCTTCCTCCAGGGAAAGCCTTTCTTCCACAAATCCAGGTTGTGGCTGCATTTCCATGACTCTTTCTCTCCCCTTTCCCGGTGGGAACAGACCCCTCGTGGCCCTCGTTTGGCTGGCACGAGCCCAGTTACGGAGCCACAAGGGAGGCAAAGTTGTTTTCCAGGGAAAACTGGGAGAGAGGAGGATCTTCCTCTGCCTCTCGGAGGCGGGCAGGGCTCGGGGCGGGAGGTTGGATTTACAGTAAAATGAGTTTGCCATCAAAAGGCAACAAGTCCTGCGCTGTGCCCCCGGCTGCTGACCTTTCCCTCTGGAATTCTGCCCCCTGACCCCGGGATCATTAATCCTGGCGCTGCCAGATGACAGTAATCCATCACAGCCCCTGACAGGGACAGGATCCGCCGGGCTCTCGGCTTTCAGCCCTTCCTGTCGGGGCACAGGGCTGGGGGGGGGGAGGAGAGGGCACCGATCCCTCTGCAAAACACCGGGAATGCACCGGCTCCGAACCCCCTGGATCAGTACTTGGGGCAGTGCTCTAGGGAAGAGTGGAAAATGGAGTTATTGTGGGGAAGGATGGGAGTAATCCTGTCCCTGCTGTGGAGTTTCTCAGCTGTAGGAAGAAATTTTGTGTGTGGGGAGGAGGGGACAAAACCAAACTCGAGGTTTTATCTCAGTGGATAAATTTGTGTTCTCTGTCTAAAATGTATTTGGCTTTGTTTGTGAATGTGTGTTTCTGTTTAAATCCTGATTTAGCCGAGTTTGTAAATGAAATTTCAGGGCACTTTTTTGGAAGTAAAGCTGAGGGAGGGAAGGTGTCCGAGGGGTGCCTCGGAGTTTGTTGCTGCTCCCAGGGAATGTTCAGCCTCCGTTCCCCGCTGGCACAGGAGAATCTGCATTAATGATTTGTGCATTTTCCCAGCTGCTGGAGAAGGCTGAAAGTGTGGGTTTTGGGGGAAATGTGGGGTGTTAAGGGGCAGGTTATTTGTCAGTAATTCGGTGTGAGCAGCTGGTTTGCTGGGAGCTTTATCCATGGCCCTTCCCTTTCGCTCTCCACCGGGCTGGAAGTCCCTGCTGGACAAGTTCATTCTGTTCCCTACGTTGGATTGGGGAAATTTGGGTGGCTCTGAGTGGGGGCAGAGGGGCTTCATCCCCCCCTCAGCCAAGCTGCTCTCATTAATTACCGAAAGAAGGGGTTTTTTGGGGGTGTAAAGCCCAGCCCTGGCTCTTCCTGGAGGCTTTGGAAGGAAATATTTCCCTGTTTTTCCCCTGTGGCTGATGAGTGACAGCTCAGGGCTGGTAACTCGATCATTCCCCGATTCCCGTGGATCCCGTGCCGCTGTCACCCTGCTCCTGTGTCACCCCGACACAAAATGGAGGCTCTGGGGGAAAAAAACAGGGCAAACCCAGGGTTTTTCGGGATGGGTTGGGGATTGCCTGTGTGCTCCTGAAATTGGGGATTTCAGGGATGTGCACCCCTGAAATTGGGAAGGGCTGCAGGCTGTGGGATCGCTGCTCTGTGGGCAGGGAAGGACAGGAGGAGAGGATGGGATGGATATAAACTGATGGCAGCCTGGTGGAGCTGCTCCTGGGTGCTTTGAATCGGTTTTCCAGCCCTTTAAAGCTGCAAAAAAAACCCCAAAAACCTGGGCTGTTTTATCCAGCATCTCATCCACCCGTGGGAATTGGCAGCACAAGCTGGGAAGCCTCCCAGGCTTCCCAAAGAAAAGGCAAGGGAGGGAAAAAATCCCCCGTGGATGGGAAATGGGGACATGTGCAGGGCCGGGCTCCTTTCAGGGCAGGGAATAAACCCGTTTATAAGGGCCATAAACGGCTCCGTGCGGGGCACCGGGGGGGAGCCGGGGCTGCCAGCAGTGGCACCAACCTCCCCTGAGGATTTGGGATTCCACAATTGGCCCTGCCCCCCTTCCCAGGCCTTCCTGCCAGGGTTGGGCTGCCCATTGTGGGGACAGGATGCTGCCCTGGGCTGGGCGGCCCCTTTGATCCAGGACAGAGTTTCCCAGGCCAAATAAAAGCTCTGCCACATCAGCTTTTTTTTATTCCTTCTTCCTCTCCGTGCCTAAATCTTGTTAGTTTGGGCTCTGGCGCTTTCAGGGGCTGCCAAAGGGGCACAGAGAGGTTAAAAATCAGATTTTCCTCGGTGTTAACCAGAAACATGACAAAACTGAGCGGGAAGGATGGAGCTGGGGTTGGGATGCTCGGAGCTGCCGTGGCCTCCTCAGGGAATTGTTTGGGAGCCCATTCAGGGAGAAGGAGTGGGAGGCTGGAAGCTGTGTGTGAGCAGGGGAAGGAGCAGCCTTTATTTACCTCTCCAGGTTGTTCCAAGGGTGAGGGAGGATGGAATTGTGTCTCCTTGGGGGGGGTGAGACGTTCTCTGGTGCCCATTGCCTTGGTTCTGCTGTTCCCAGGCAAACAGCACAGCACATCCTGGGAAAGCTGAGCCTCCAGGAGCTGCTCAGCCCCTCCCCGAGCACAGCCGGGATTTTTATCCGAGGGTTTTAACCCTGAGCTCATAAAACTGATTCCTTTGTGCCTCAGATTCAATGGGCCCGACTTCCCCTCTTGCTATTTCGGGAGCTGCAGGTTTTTATTGGTCTGCTCATTCCCTTTGCCCACAGGAAAGGATTTTCCACGGGAAGGCCGTGCCCTGTGGCCTCTCTTCCCTGCCTCATTTACTCATCCACGGAGAGGCCTCGAGCCGGGCTGCAAATTCCCTGAATTCCCTGCTAGGAGAGAGATGGATCCCCCCTCACAAACTGCCCGTCCCCTCAGCCTCTTCCCGTCCCTGACTCCGTCCTTTCCCTGCTCCCTTTTGTTTTCCACCCCCTCAGGAACCCCCATCAACCGGATCCCCATCATGGCCAAGCAGATCCTGGATCTCTACATGCTCTACAAGCTGGTGACCGAGAAGGGCGGGCTGGTGGAGATCATCAACAAGAAGATCTGGAGGGAGATCACCAAAGGCCTTAACCTGCCCACCTCCATCACCAGCGCCGCCTTCACCCTGCGCACGCAGTGAGTGGGGATTCCCGTCTCCTGCCCTCAATTCCCATCTCCTGCCTGCAGTTCCTGCCTGCAATTCCCGTCTCCTGCCCTCCATTCCCATCTCCTGCCTGCAATTCCCATCTCCTGCCCTCAATTCCCGTCTCCTGCCCTCCATTCCCATCTCCTGCCCTCAATTCCCATCTCCTGCCTGCAATCCCCATCTCCTGCCTGCAATTCCTGCCTGCAATTCCTGCCTGCAATTCCTGCCTGCAATTCCTGCCTGCAATCCCTGCCTTCAATTCCCATCTCCTGCCTGCAATTCCTGCCTGCAATTCCTGCCTGCAATTCCTGCCTGCAATTCCTGCCTGCAATTCCTGCCTGCCATTCCCATCTCCTGCCTGCAATTCCTGCCTGCAATTCCTGCCCGCCATTCCCATCTCCTGCCTGCAATCCCTGCCTTCAATTCCCATCTCCTGCCTGCAATTCCTGCCTGCAATTCCTGTCTCCTGCCTGCAATTCCTGCCTGCCATTCCCATCTCCTGCCTGCAATTCCTGCCTGCAATTCCCATCTCCTGCCCTCAATTCCCATCTCCTACCTGCAATTCCCATCTCTCTCCTGCCTGCAATTCCCTTCTTCTGCCTGCAATTTCTGCCTGTAATTCCCATCTCCTGCCTGTAATTCCCATCTCCTGCCCTCAATTCCCATCTCCTGCCTGCAACCCCTGCCCACAATTCCCATCTCCTGCCTGCAATTCCCATCTCTCTCCTGCCTGCAATTCCTGCCTGCAATTCCCTTCTTCTGCCTGTAATTCCCATGTCCTCCCCGCCATTCCCGTCTCCTGCCCTCAATCCCCATCTCCTGCCCTCAATCCCCATCTCCTGCCCACAATCCCCATCTCCTGCCCACAATTCCCATCCCCTGCCCACAATTCCCATCTGCTGCCCACAATTCCCATCTGCTGCCCACAATTCCCATCTCCTGCCCATAATTCCCATCTCCTGCCTTCAATCCCCATCTCTCTCCTGCCTTCCATTCCCATCTCCTGCCCGCCATTCCCATCTCTCTCCTGCCCTCTCCCTCCATCCCCGGCCTGGCTATCCCTGAGGAGCCCTTGTCACAGGCTCCTCCTGGTGATTTAATGTCAGCTGGCACTGGAAACTGGGAATTCAGCACCTCCTTCCCATAAGGATTGGTTTCCTGACCTGCAGCACAGGATTAGGGAAGAAAAAGTGGAATAAGCAGAGGGAAAAGACTGGTGGAAGTGAAATCCCAGTAAAATTGAACAGTTGTGAGGGAATTCTGGATGGTTTATATAGGATATTTCAGTTGTGAGGGAGTTCTGGGTGATTTATAGCCAATATTTCAGTTGTGAGGGAATTCTGGATTATTTATAGATGGTATTTCAGTTGTGAGGGAATTCTGGATGGTTTATAGAGGATATATCAGTTGTGAGGGAATTCTAGATTATTTATATAGGATATTTCAGTTGTGAGGGAGTTCTGGGTGATTTATAGCCAATATTTCAGTTGTGAGGGAATTCTGGATTATTTACAGGGGAGATTTCAGTTGTGAAGGAATTCTGGATTATTTACAGGGGAGATTTCAGTTGTGAAGGAATTCTGGATGACTCTGGGGGTATTTCAGTGGTGAAGAGGTTCTGGAGGATTTTTTGGGAGTATTTCAGTTGTGAAAGAGTTCTGGATTGTAGAGGAGATTTCAGTTGTGAGGGAATTCTGGATGATTGTGTGAGGAGATTTCAGTTGTTAGGGAATTCTGGATGACTCTTTGGGGTTATTTCAGTTGTGAAGCAGCTATGGATGACTTTTTTTGGGGTATTTCAGTTGTGAAGCAGTTCTGGCTGACTCTGGGGGTATTTCTGTGAGGAGATTTCAGTTGTGAGGCAATTCTGGATGGTTTATAGCTGTTATTTCAGTTGGGAAGCAGCTCTGGGTGACTCTTTGGGGGTTATTTCAGTTGTGACAGTTCTGGATGACTCTCTGGGGGTATTTCAGTTGTGAAGCAGTTATGGATGACTTTTTGGGGTTATTTCAGTTGTGAAGCAGCTCTGGCTAACTCTGGGGGTATTTCTGTGAGGAGATTTCAGTTGTGAGGTAATTCTGGATGGTTTACAACTGTTATTTCAGTTGTGAAGCAGTTCTGGATGACTTTTTGGAGGTGTTTCAGTTGTGAAGCAGTTCTGGATGACTCTTTGGGGGTGTTTCAGTTGTGAAGCAGCTCTGGGTGACTCTGGGGGTGTTTCTGTGAGGAGATTTCAGTTGTGAGGCAATTCTGGGTGGTTTACAGCTGTTATTTCAGTTGTGAAGCCGTTCGGGTGACTTTTTGAGGGTATTTCAGTTGTGAAGCAGTTCTGGGTGACTCTTTGGGGGTTATTTCAGTTGTGACAGTTCTGGGTGACTCTGGGGGTGTTTCTGTGAGGAGATTTCAGTTGTGAGGCAATTCTGGATGGTTTATGGCTGTTACTTCAGTTGTGAGGCAGCTCTGGATGACTCTGGGGGTTTTTCTGTGAGGAGATTTCAGTTGTGAGGCAATTCTGGGTGGTTTACAGCTGTTATTTCAGTTGTGAAGCCGTTCTGAGTGACTCTTTGGGGGGTATTTCAGCTGTGAGGCAGCTCTGGCTGACTCTCCTGCCCAGTACCAGCTCACCGTGTGCCGCTGAGCGAACCCAGGCCGCTCGGTGCTTCCCCCCCCGAACTCCCGAGGGCTGTGCCAGCCCCGCTGCTGGCTGCCACAGGCTGTCCCCAGCGCTGAGCCCTGTCCCTCTCCCCAGGTACATGAAGTACCTCTACGCCTACGAGTGCGAGAAGAAGTCTCTGAGCTCCCCGGCCGAGCTCCAGGCCGCCATCGACGGCAACCGGCGCGAGGGCCGGCGGCCCAGCTACAGCTCCTCCCTGTTCACCTACTCCCCCTCGGCCACGCCGGGGGCTCCTTCCCTGCTGTCCCCCCCCAAAATCCGCTTCCCCATCATCGGCGTGGCGCCGGGCAGCGGGACCAGCAACCCCCGGGTGTCGCCGGCCGTCAGGAAAGGTCAGCTCCGGCGGCGGGCACGCGGCGCGGCCGTGCCGGTGGTCCCCGTGCCACCCGCGGCGGGGTGGGGAGCGTGCCCTGCCTGGTGGTGAGCGAGCCCTCCTCTTCCACCAGGCGACGGGGTGCCCCTGAGCGTGGCCATGCCCAACCGCATCGCCGTGCCGGTGACGCTGGCCGGCCAGCAGGCCACCGTGGCGGCCAGGACGGCCACCCTGGAGCAGCTGAGGGAGAGGCTGGAGGCGGGAGAGCCCCCGGAGAAGAAGGTGACGCGGATGACGGAGGAGGAGCAGCGGCTGGTGCAGCAGGCCCTGCAGCGCAACCTGTTCAGCATGGCCCGGCAGATCCCCATGAAGGTCAAAATCAACGGCAAGGGTGAGGCACAGCGGGCACAAAACCTCGGGGAGGAGCCGGGAGGGAAAGGCTTCCCAGCCTGGAATGTCACACACACACAGGGTGGGGCATCGTGCCAGGCAGAGGGCATGGCACGGAGGGGTTAAAAGTGGGGTTTTCCTGCTGGGTTTGGTCTCCACTCACCCAAATCCAGAAGGATCTTTGCTGTGTTGCCAAAGCTCCAGGCTGGTCAAACCCACCCTGACCCCTGTGTCCAGCACAGGAGGTCACTCAGGGCCTGGTTTATTGTTGGTATTTCAGTCGTGAAGGAGTTCTGGGGGAGTTTTGAGGGTGTTTCAGGGAGTTCTGGGTGATTTACAGACTCCCACCCCCACAGAACCTGCACCCCGTTAGCTGGTGGTGGAGGTAGCAGCTCTGGGAGAGATGCCCAGCTTTTAGGAATCCTTTCCCAGAGATTGGGATGAGCCTGGGNGGGATGAGCCTGGGAGAGATGCCCAGCTTTTAGGAATCCTTTCCCAGGGATTGGGATGAGCCTGGGATTGATGCCCAGCTTTTAGGAATCCTTTCCCAGAGATTGGGATGAGCCTGGGAGAGATGCCCAGCTTTTAGGAATCCTTTCCCAGAGATTGGGATGAGCCTGGGAGAGATGCCCAGCTTTTAGGAATCCTTTCCCAGAGATTAGGATGAGCCTGGGAGAGATGCCCAGCTTTTAGGAATCCTAAACTGATGAGTGCCCTCACGGGCACGCCGTGTTAAAATGTGGAGTTTTTAGGGGGGTGTGGCCTTGCTGCCCTCCGTGGAGGAGCGATCCCAAAATCCAGGCTCACCCTCAGGGACGTTCAGGAGCTCCTGGATGGGTTTGGTGTTCAGCTCCCCTCAAACACCACTGCAGACTCGACCCCTGCTCTGCGCTGGTGCTTCCCGAGAGGATATGGAGGAAAATCCTGATTTCCATGGAGTGTCCCTGGGTTTTCCCTCCCTCCAGTGGCCGCTGGAGCTGCTGCAGTCCCAGCACAAGAAGCCACAGCAGCTCCCAGCCACCCAAAAACCCCCAGCTGTGGGTTAAACACGGGCTCATCCCGTGTGCTCCCAGCCCTTCCTTGGGAGGAGAATGGGAATTTGGCCCTCCGGGGAAGAATCCCAAATGCCCATGGGCTCCCAGCCTCCCCAAAGCACTCCAGCTCCTTTGTAGCCTTGTCAAGGAAGGGTTTGGGTTGGAAAGGACCTCAAAGCCATGGGCAGGGACTCCTCCCACTCTCCCAGGGTGCCCTGACCCCTGTCCAGCCTGGCCTGGGCCACTTCCAGCAATCCCGGGGTGGCCACGGCTGCTCTGCAACGTGGGCGTTGTGTGGGGACAAAAGGGGGGCTGTGCTCACCTCTGGGGAGCGCAGGGAGTGGGATGTTGCCCTCTGACTCTGCCTCCCTCCCTTCCTGGCACAAGACAAGGCCGACTCGGCGGCAGCGGCGCTGAACCTGTCCCCGAACGGCATCGGCAGCATCAACATGTCCGTGGAGATCAATGGCACCACCTACGCTGGTGAGAGAGCCCTGCTGGGCACGGGGGAGCCNGCTGGGCATGGAGAGCCCTGCTGGGCACGGGGGAGCCCTGCTGGGCACGGGGGAGCCCTGCTGGGCATGGAGAGCCCTGCTGGGCACGGGGGAGCCCTGCTGGGCATGGGGGAGCCCTGCTGGGCATGGAGAGCCCTCCTGGGCACGGGGTAGCCCTGCTGGGCATGGAGAGCCCTGCTGGGCATGGGGGAGCCCTCCTGGGCACGGGGGAGCTCTCCTGGGCATGGGAGAGCCCTGCTGGGCACAGGGGAGCCCTGCTGGGCACGGGGGAGCCCTGCTGGGCACAGGGGAGCCCTGCTGGGCAGGGAGAGCCCTGCTGGGCACGGGGGAGCCCTGCTGGGCATGGGGGAGCCCTGCTGGGCATGGGGGAGCCCTGCTGGGCATGGGGGAGCCCTGCTGGGCATGGGGGAGCCCTCTTGGGCAGGGAGAGCCCTCCTGGGCATGGAGAGCCCTGCTGGGCACGGGGGAGCCCTGCTGGGCACGGGGGAGCCCTGCTGGGCACGGGGGAGCCCTGCTGGGCATGGGGGAGCCCTGCTGGGCACGGGAGAGCCCTGCTGGGGTCAGGATGGGTGGGAGGGGGTGGTCCCTGCTCAGTCTCAGCAGGAAGAGGCGATTCCTGCTCCCTTCCCTTGGTGTCGGTGCTGTAAAACCTGAGGGAAGGGGTTTAAATTCTCCCTGGCAGTGTTGATAGGGAGGAGCATTGTCTCTCTGCCCCCAGGAGGGGCTTCCCTCGGCTTTCCCAGCAGGAATGTCCCCTGTGCTCCCCTGGAGCAGTTTCCCTTCCGCAGGTTCCTTAAGGAGAATCCCAAGTGGCTCTGCCTGCCCCGAAGGCAGAGGCCGCTTGGGATCCGTTTTCCTTAAGGACAGCATCCCTGTGCCAGGCTCCAGTGCCTGTGCCAGGCTCCAGTGCCTGTGCCAGGCTCCAGTGCCAGCGAGCGCTGACTCGGGCGCAGCCTCAGAGCCTCACCACCCCCTATCCCTGAGCTCTCCCGGCCGGGACGGGATCCCTGGGGTGGGGACGCCTTTCCCTGTCCCTGCCGTGCCCTGACCCTGTGTGTGTGCCCCCACAGGGGTGCTGTTTGCCCAGAAGCCCGTGGTGCAGCTCCTGGCCGGCTCGGGCGCGCAGAGCTCATGCAGCAGCAGCAGCAGCTCCCACTGCTCGCCCAGCCCTACCTCATCGCGGGGCACGCCCGGCGCAGAGCCCTCCACCAGCTGGTCCCTCTGACGGGCACCGTCCCAGCCCCGCCGGCTCCGGACCGGCCGGGTGGCAGTGCACAGATACCTCATCTCAAGGAACCTGCTCTCACGGCCGGCCGGCGACAGGAAGAGGAGGAGGATGATGATGATGATGGTGGTGGTGGCGGTGAAACCTTTCCATGCCAGCGAGTTTCCCTTCATCGTCTCTTTGTCCGGCGTTTTTTTTCTTCGTTCCCCACCCCTTTCCTTCCTCCCCTTTGCTCTTTGTTGCTCCTCCTCCTCGCAGGGTTCGCGGTGTTCCCGTGGAGGGGGGGGGCACTCCTGGCGTTTCTCAATCAGGGATGGGCTCCAGGGCCGCGGGTCCGGGCGTGGCCGGGGCGTCACCAGGGCAGGGAAAGGGCCGGAGCTGGGCAGGGGATCCTGGAATCCTGGAACCAGGGCCCGCCAGGGCTCTTCCCACCCACAACTCCGTGTTTTGACAATCCCGAGAGCCGGCGGGGGCTGGCGCTGTCCTCCCGTGGCAAACTGCTCGTGTCCCTTCCTGCCCTCATGGGAGGCTCCTGGGCGTCCTTGCTGCTCCTCGCCGCGGTTTTGGCACCATCAGCCGCTCGGTCCTNCCCTGGTGACGTCCTTCCCGTTGCTCCAGGCCCAAGTCAGGTCTTTTTGAGCAGATGAAATACCTCAGATATGTACTTGTTGTTGGGTTGGTTTTGTTTGTGTTGGGGTGGTTTTTTTTAACCTCTTCAGGAAGTATTGGCATATCCTATCGCTTGGGGGTTTAATAGGCGGGTTTGCTGACTTTGTGTTTGCTTCTCTCTGTTCCCACTTGGAAATCTCTCACCAAAGACAGGAGGTTCAAACAAGGCTGAGCGAAGGAGCAGTGGCTTCCCCACCCTCCAGGGCCAGCAGGAGCCGCAGCTCCATCCCAGGGCGTGTGCATGGCCAGGACAGCGGGCAGGGAGGGCCAGCAGCGGTCTCTGCCCTCGGATCGGGGCGTTGTGCTCGCTCTGCCCGGCTCTGGGCTCTGCCCGGCTCTGGGCTCTGCCCTCGGGCTGCTCTGCCCGGCTCTGGGCTCTGCCCGGCTCTGGGCTCTGCCCGGCTCTGGGCTCTGCCCTCGGGCTGCTTTGCCCGGCTCTGGGCTCTGCCCGGCTCTGGGCTCTGCCCTCGGGCTGCTTTGGAACGCTGTGGCCCAAGGGCCGTCCTGCCCCCGCAGTCCTGAGCGCTCCCTGGGATCGGAGGGGGCAATGCTCATGTCCTGAGGGGGATGCTGCTCCCGCTGCCCCATCCAGCTGCCTTCAGAGGGGCAGGGGAGGCCGGGCTGAGCCCACGGGCTCCACGGCCTTTCATCTTCCCAGAGGGTTTTCCAGCCTCTGGGACTCAATCAGATGATTCCCCCCCTCCCCCTTTTTTTTTTTTTTTTTTTTTGATTTTTTTTTTTTTATTTTATTCGGGGATGGGGTTGGAGCTGTTTTCCTCTGAGTGGGACTGGGGCACTTTTCTGCTTTTCCCTCTGCTCTGCTCCCCGGGGAGCAGAGGCTGCTCCGGGGTGGGGTTGCTTTGTCTCACTTGCTAACGTTGTGTTTTCTTGCACAGAAAGGCACTCGAATCACTGAACTGCTTGGACACTACTAGAGTATTAATGTTTATAAGCTTTACTCAACCTAGACTGGAACTAGCCAGGGACTAACAGATTGTTTTGTATCCAATTCAGGGAAAGAATCAGGTCGGGAAGCGTAACAGATACCTCAGTTAAATAAGCTGCAACAATAAACTGGTCCTTTCCCAGCGCAGGGTGACAAGGACCATCCAGACTGTGAAGAGTTAACCCTTTCCCTCAGCCTGGCTTTGGCCCCGGCAGCGCTGCGGGGCTCCTGCTGAGCTGCCAGGCTTTGGGTTCGGGGTGCTGGAAACCAGCAGCAGAGCGGGGGGAGGCTGAGCGGGGCCCGCCCCAGCCCGGTGTAGTACTCAGGGTTTGATGCTGCGAGTAGGACGTTCCCGAGGGCCGTGCTCCATCCTCCCCCAGCTCCGCACACCAGCCACGGCAGCGAGCAGCCAAAATCCGCCCCCCAGCTTGCTCCCGGCGCTTCCAGGGGGAGAGCGGCCAGCTGGGAGAAGCGAGCCGAGCGTGCTGCGGGGCAGGCTCGGAGCGTGGGGGGAGGCTGCGTGTGCCCGCTCGGCTCACACCGAGTGCTTCGGGCCGCTGCGCGGGCGCGTTCCCGGGGGGGCCGCGGCCAGATGTTCTCTCCAAACAGCTGCAGCAGCCTTGCTACTAGTTTTTCTTACCTATTTAAAAAAGGAAAAAAAAAAAAAAAAAAAAGAAAAAAAAAAAAGAATAAAATAAGTAAATAAAAACTAATGTGATAGCCTAGGCGGTGGATAAATACCTCAACGTCTCCTTTCAACAAGTGTCTGTATATGTTGTTGTTGGGTTTTTTTCTATCTTACAGGTTATCTGAATGTTTATATTCCAATAAACTTCTACCTCTTCACACCGTGACCCCCACGCCTGCTTTGTGCCCCCGGGTTAGGGAATTCCTGGATATTCCCGGAGGCTGGGGTCTGTCCTTGCAGGGGCCTCGTGCTCCCAGTTTGGAGCGGGGCTGGCTCCCCGTGGGCCGGAACGATGGCACTTCCAGGCTGGATCCTGACGGGAACCACACGGGCTCTCCTTTCCCAGCTGTCGCTGGAGCTGTCCCCGCCCCTGTCCCTTTACCCATCTCCCAAATCCCTCCTCTGTCACCACCTGCTCCCCACAAAAAGCACCTTTAATGCCTCCCCGCAGCCTCGCTGTTTGCACAGCGCCCGACGCTGTTTTTCCAGCCATTGAACCAGTTCGGCGGCGGGAGAGGAGCTGCTCCCCGTCCCTCCCGTACCAGCCTTGCCGATGCCCCGTGGCCGGGTGCCGGGGAGGGTCTGGAGCCCCCGACCTTCCTCATCCTCCCTCCGGAGTCACCCCGTGGAAGCAGAACCTCTCCCCTCCTGCCCGCCCTTCCTCGTCCCCCGGCTGCGGGCGAGCTCCGCACACGGGCACGGCAGCCGGGCTCAGCCGGGCTCCGCTCCCAGCCTATCCCAGCCTCTCCCCCACCTCTCCTCCCGTCCTGCCCACCCCTCCTGGCCTCGGCTTCTCCCAGCCCCGGCTTTTCCCCTTGGGAGCGCGGCTGAGGCGGCTCAAGGACTGCCCCGATGCCCGGAGCAGGTAAGGTGGGGTCCGGTACCCCCCCCCGCGGGGTTCGCTGCGGGCTTTATCCGCCGGCGGCCGGACAGGGCTCTCCGCCGGCCCCGGGGCTGCTGGCACGCCGGGGCTCGGGTGGGGAGCGGCTCCGTGCCGCTCACCCCAAACCCCGCCAGCCCCTGCTGCTCCCTGCACGGGATCCTGCAGCCCCGCACCCCAAAGCGGGCATCCCAAGGGTCCGGTGCACATCGCCGCCCTCCAGCCCCGCAGATCCCCGTGTGCCCGGGCTGGACACGCTCCTCCGGCCCTCCCGGCTTTCACCCAGGGCTGGGCGGCCGCGGGCACCGGCAGGCGCTGTTTGGGCTGGAATATAATCCCCCCAGGCAAGTTCCCACCGCGGCCCCTTCCCTCCATCCCGCCCGAAACGCCGCCATTCAGCTCATCCCAGCCACGACCCGGCTCCCGAACAAACAACAAAGGGCTGGGGTGAGCCCAGCGCGGATTAAGGCACCTGGGCACGGCCCTGCGGGCTGAGACAATGCCTGCTTTTCTCCTTCCGACATCCCCATCCCACCGTGGGACCCGGCTCAGGCTCTGGCACAGCTTTGTCCCGGCCCTGTTCTCCTTAATCCCTCTCTCCCAGTGCCGGAGGCAAAGCCAGCTCTGGGCACAGGGAGGTTTTTGCCAGCACAGCCACACAGATGCCAGCTCTGACACCCAGGAACTGAATTCCAAAGGAGCTTCAGCCCCGATGTCCAGGAGTTTGCTTCCCTGCTCCCTAAATGCCCAGCGTGCAGGGATGCCATCCTTCCCGGGAGCCCCAAACCCTGCGGGCATCCCTGCTGGGAGGGACAAAGCCCAGGTCATCACCCACAGGTGGCACAGCTCAGGGAGGAGGTTCCCCTCTTTTGGGACCGCGCTTGGGTTGTCTCACCCCTCAAGGGCCGCTGCCACTTTGAATCCAGCCCGGACACCCCAAATCCCCCCTTGCAGGTGCCCCCACTCCCCTCCACACCCTCTGAGCCCCCACCAGCGCCCGGCTGGTCGTGCCCGAGCTGCGTCAGCCTGGCAGCGGCGCTGATAACTCCCCGCTTTCCACGGCCCTTATCACTCCCGGGCTGAGGCCGGGTTTGTTTTAGCCCCGGCCCCGTGTCAGGCGGCCCGAGCGCGGCGCCGGCCCCGCCGGCTCCTGTGCCCCCTTCTGGCTTTGGGATGTTCCGGCTGAGTCCCAGCTTACAGAGAGCGGGGAGGGGGTCCCGGGGGAGAGGGGCACTCGCCTGTGGCCCGTCCCAGGGAGAGCCGCGCTGGCACAGCCCTGGCGAGACGCGGCAGCTGACGGTGCCCATCTCTCTCTCTCTCTGTCCCCACCAGCGCATCTGCCGGTGTCCCTCGGCGCGGTGCTGTCCCTCCTCTGCCTCGGCGCCCTCCTGGGCTGTGCCATGTGCTGGTGGCACCGCCGGCGCCCGGGCCGCCCCCTCGGCCGGGAGCGAGTGGAGCTGGGAGCGGCTCTGCAGGCGGCGACGGTGCCGGTGCTCGTCCAGCAGCACCGCGGGGAGGTGACGGGAGAGGCGCCGGGTGCCCGGGCCGAAGAGACTTCCGCGGCACCGCCGGCATCCCGCGGGGGCTCGCCCCACGGCAGAGCATCCCTGCCCACCCTCGCCTTCCTCCCACAGCTGGCGGGGCTGTGCCAGCTCCGCCGCGCTATCGCCAGCACCGAACTGCTCTGCGGCGAGCAGAGCCCGCTGGTCCCGCCCGTGCCGGGGTCCCCCCCGCGCTGCGGGCCGCGTCCCCGGCTCCGCTGCGACCTGTGCTACTCCCTGCCCGAGGCCACCCTCACCGTCACCATCCTCGGCGTGTCGCACCTGCCCCAGGGCCACCAGGGCTCCCGCGTCAAGGTGTCGCTGGTGCCGCGGCCGCCGCTGTCCCGGCGAGTGTCCGTGCGCCGCCGGAGCCTCCGCCCCGCCCGCCGGGAGCCGCGCCGGTGCCGGTTCGGCCCGTACGGCCCGGAGGAGCTGGGCAGCTGCACCCTGCGCTTTGCTGTCTACGCCAGGTCACGGAGCCTCCAGGACTCCTTCGTGGGCGAGGTCCTGTTCCCCTGCGCCGAGGCCTCCTGGGACCCCCGGGCCCCCTCCAGCTACTCCTGGGAGCTGGCGAGCACCAAAACCAAGCTCAGCAAGGTCAGCACGGCAGCGGTTTTTGTGTTTGCGCTGAGTTCTGCTTGATCTGAGAGCCCTGAAACTCCACGGGCAGAGGCAGAGCCTCCTCCAAACACCACCAGGTACCCCTGGTGTGTCCACGTGGCAGTGCCTTATTCGGGGCTTCGCTCCTCATCCTCGGGGGGTGCTGGGGTGGAAGGGGCGAACACAGAGCTGGCACCATCCCCACACCGATGGTGGCCATCAAAGCCTCCTTCCTGACTCATTTTTGCCCATCCCTGGCCCTGCTGGGGGACGAGCATGGCCGGGCTGGAAGGCCTGGGTGAGGTCGGAGGAGGTTTCACGGCGTCTCCTGCCCTCCCCTCCCGTTCCAGGGCCGCAGTGGCCACGGGCTGAGCTGCAGCGTCCCCCCCTCGCCTCCCAGACCCCTGGGCCAGCTCCTGCTCCTGCTCCAGCACCAGGCTGTGGCCGGGCGCATCAAGGTGCTGCTCCGCAAGGCAGAGGGCCTGGGCCGGCTCTCCCGCGTGCCGGGCACTCCAGGTAGGGCACGGGGAACAGGACATGCCCAGGTGGGCACAGGGCACCTCCTTTTGCTTGGTGGATTGTCTTTTTCCTCTCAAACTTCTCTCTCCAAGCATGGGAGAGGGCTGGAATGAGATGATCTTTGAGGCCCCTTCCAACCCAAACCACTCTGTGATTCTATGACTGTATGAGAATGAGCACCAGGAGTGTAATTCAGATTTAGGTATCTCCATTATGGCCCCAGAGGGCTTGAAATATATTCATTTATGGTCAAAAATCAGCGTGCAGCCTTCTGTCCTGCTGGCTGCTGTCACCTCTGGCTGTCCCTGCTCTCTGGGATGTGGGCAGAGATGTGAGCTCAGGGATTCGGAGGTCTCTGCTCTCGAGAAGGGAAGGGTGGGTGAAAGCTCAGGAGCTCTCTGCTCTCCCCACAGCTCCACAGAGCCCCGTGGGGGTCCTGCAGCCCCCCAGGCACCACTTGGGAACTCCCACCCACCCTCCCTGGGTGCAGCCAGAGCAGCTCCCTCTCTCCAGGGCTCTGTCTCCATTTCCAGGCCACTACGTCATTGTCCACCTCTACCACGACGGCCACATCATCGACACCAAGGAGACCAAGTCCAGCAGCGGCTACAACCCCGTGTGGAACTCGCCCTTCCTCTTCAGCGTCCCCGCAGGGGACATCCAGCAGCACGAGCTGGCCTTGGAGTTCATTGTCATGCAGGTGAGATGACCACGGCCGAGGAGGTGGCCACGGCCGAGGAGGTGGCCACGGCCGAGGAGGTGGCCATGGCCAAGGAGGTGACCTGGCTCACCTGTGCTCCTGCCCCCGGCAGGCTCAGCCCCCACAGGAGCTGATTCCTGCCATCCCTGGGAGGTTTCTGGGGTGGTTTGGCTGCTCTCGGGACAAGGCAAGGCCACCAGCCGTGTCCCCCTGCCCTGTCCCGCCCCAGGCTCGGCTCCACGCCCGCGGCTCCGCGCTGGGCCGTGTCCAGGTGGGGCCGGGTGCCCCAGGCACTGGGATGCTGCACTGGAGGGACATGTGCGCCCGGGCACCTCTGGAGTCGGAGCGCTGGCACCACATCCTGCCCGGACCCTGATCCTGCCACAGCCCATGGGCACGGCTTGCCCAGGACTCGGGCCAGCAAGCCAAGGGGGTGTCTGAGCTCTGGAGAGGGGAGGTGCCACCCACACACCGTCGGGGGAGAAGTCTGGGCTCCATCTCCAGGGCTGGAGATCAGTGGTGGCCGGCACAAGCCCATCCTGAACGGCTCCAGAGGGGACCGAGCCCATCTGAGGTGGCCTCGGGAGAGGAGCTGTGTCTGCTCCATGCACTGCCCCCGGCTCAGAGGCTGCACCTGGAACCTTGGAGGGAAAACCACCCCTGCCGGGATCCCTGTGGCCACCACGGTGGTGGCATCTCCTGCCTCTCTCACCCCACCACCGCCACCCCCTGGGCTGGGACCACCTGAGTGGAGCCGCAGGGACACGCCAGCATCACCTGCCAATAAAGGTGTCCATCGGTGTTTTTAATTGATTGCTGGCCCTAATGAGTGGTTGATAAATAAACAAAGGGGTTGGGAATGATCACGGGTGTGGAGCTCTCTCTCCTGCCCATGGGCCAGCACGATGAAGGCCACGGTGAGGGCTGTCACTGTGAGGGGTCATCATGGTGAGGATGACCACGGCAAGGCAGGCCTGTGTGAGATAACCGTGATGAGGAAGAGCACGGTGAGGCAGATGAAGAAGGGAAGAAGATCACGCTGAGGGAGAGGCTGGCCATGGGGAAGGCAGACTCTGGTGAGGAAGGTCATGCTGAGGAAGGCTGTGGCGAGGCAGACTTGAGAGGAGGAAGCGTGGCGAGGAAGGCTGCGAGGAAGGCGAGGAGGGCCATGGAGAGGAAGGCCCTGACGAGCCCGGCGAGCCCGAGCAGGGGAGGAGGCCGCGCTGAGGGTGACGATGGTGGCGGCGAGGAAGCACCGGCTGAGGCGAACGGCGCCTTACGGCTACTCCTGCTCCTCCCAACCCCAGTTTAACCCCAGCCCGTCCCTCCGGGGCGGGTTTAACCCCGGTCCGGCCCTCCGGGGCGGGTTTAACCCCGTCCGGGAAGCGGAAGCGGCGGCGCTGCGGGGCCGCAGGGGCCGGGCCGGGCCGGGCCGCACCCGCCGAGCGCGGCCGCAGTGGCGGCGGTGAGAGCGGGAGGGACGTGGAGGGGACGGCCCGGGGGGCCGGGAGGGGGCGGCCAAGGGGGCCGTGAGGGGACGGCCAAGGG
>JACBWW010000021.1:59758-84796 GCA_020086605.1 Lanius collurio
TAGCTAATGAGAGAAGTTTTCTTGCCATACCTGTAGCTGTTGATGACTTTTCTGTTTTGAAGTTAGTTTGTGTCTTGACGTGTCCCTTGCAATATCCCTATCGTTATATATGCTGTGTGCCTTATGAAATGCTGGGATCTGGAAAATCCACCCACCGGCGCCCCGTCGTGCTCCACCTTTGAATGACCGCTCTGATTGCCGTCCCGGGGGGCGGTTGTGTGCAGAGAAGCCAACAGAGCAGTAAGCGCAGCAGGAGCGTGGAAGATGACAAGGAAGGTCACCTGGTGTGCAGGATCGGCGATTGGCTTCAAGAGCGATGTACAGCCACCTTTCGTAAAACTTTACCTCTACTTTTACCCCCGGGTTAGCCCAGATCTCTCGTCCTGTACTGGAGGGGTCTCTAGTGTTTTATTTACTGACCAGTAACTTGCCTGAGGCAGAGCTTAGACACTTGAGTTTTAAAGAGTGTAGCAGTGAGAGACAATGCTTTTGTTTGCTTTGTTGTTTTATTGCTGTGAAGTTGCAGGAGCCCAGCTCTGGCCGAGCCCCACCCCGGGTTCACACCCGCTGCTGTTTTCTCTCCTAGATGAAATCGTTGGCAGCCTTGGCGAAGGCACTTTTGGCAAAGTGGTGGAGTGCGTGGACCATGCCAGGTGGGCACCTTTCCTGCACCTCTTGTCCCTCCAGCAGCAGGCCCGGCTGCTCCCGAGCGTGGCCGTTCCACCTGGGCTCCACGGGACCAAACTTGTCACCTTCCACGTGTCACCACATTCCTCAGAGCCCGGGGAAGGGGCCTGGCTCAAACCTCAGCCCCCACCCCCAGAATTTACAGGCTGATGTGTTAAGGGAAGCTGGTGCTCGTAGAGTAAAATCATGGGATGTCCTGAGTTGGGAGGGACCCACAGGGATCATCCAGCCCAGCCCCTGGCCCTGCACAGACACCCCAACAACCCCTCCCTGTGCCTCAGAGTGGTGTCCCATCGCTCCTGGAGCTCTGGCAGCCTCGGGGCCGTGCCCATTCCCTGGGGAGCCTGGGCAGTGCCCAGCACCCTCTGGGGAAGAGCCTTTCCCCGCTCTCCAGCCGGAGCCTCCCTGCCGCAGCCGTGGAAGGTTGTGCTGCAGCGAGCTCCCGGTGGCCCCTGTGACCTCCTAATCTGCCAGGGCACTCCTCCATTCTCTCCTTTGACCTCCCCCGTGGTTACATTTGACCCCGGTGCCCTCCTGACCTCTCGTCTGGCTCCGAGCCCTGGGGTCAGTTTGCTGCAGGAGCCGCGGGGCTCTCCCGCCTCCTTGGGAATCCCTGGCACGGTTGGAGAGGGGAGGCCGCTGCCGGAGTCGCAGAGAGCCGGGCTGAGTGGGCGTGTTACCCCGCAGGGACCTTCCCCTTCCCGTTAGCCACTGCCCGGGCAGCATCGATGGCCCGCAGAGCTTCGTGAGGGCGAATGATGCATGAGAGTGGTGGGATGTGCCTCTGCCCGGGGCTGAGCACGGGGTTTTGTGTCTGACTCCGCCCTCCTGTCTCCTCCCTTACAGAGGCAAATCGCAGGTGGCACTGAAAATCATCAAGAATGTTGGGAAATACCGGGAGGCTGCCAGGCTGGAAATCAACGTCCTGAAAAAAATCAAGGAGAAGGACAAGGAGAACAAGTTGTAAGTTCCCAGCACACAAAGCAACACAGGGCTGAGGATGTGCCTCCTGTGCTGAGGGGAACTGGTCCCACTCCTCTGCTGTGCCTCAGGAATTGGGGGGCTCTCTCTAAAGGTGGCTGAGCAAAGCAGGAGGTGTCTCCCTGTACTCCTGAGTCAGCTGGCTCGGAGCTCTGCTCACCAGCAGCTCCTGAACGGGGCAGGAGCAGGGACAGTGGCTGTCCCAGGATCCCTGGAGGCTGTTTAAGCCCTGCCTCTCTCCCTGCACAGCCTGTGCGTCCTGATGTCGGACTGGTTCAACTTCCATGGCCACATGTGCATTGCCTTCGAGCTTCTGGGCAAGAACACGTTCGAGTTCCTGAAGGAGAACAACTTCCAGCCGTACCCCCTCCCGCAGATCCGGCACATGGCCTACCAGCTCTGCCACGCCCTGAGATGTGAGGGAGCCAGAATGGGCTGCCAGGGGGCTGGGGAGGAGCTGCCTCAGCACTGGGCTGGGCAAGGCTGTGGGGTGCTCCTCTCTGGTTCTTCGAGAGGTTTAGTTCTCTGTCCTCTTCCCCCCGTGCAGTTCTACACGACAACCAGCTGACTCACACTGACCTCAAGCCAGAGAACATCCTGTTTGTCAACTCGGATTTTGACACTCTGTACAACGAGAACAAGGTGGGTTGTGTCCCAGGGAGCATCAGGGCTGGCCTGCCTTTCCCTGCCTGCAGGAATTGCATCTTCCCTGCTCTGTGCAGGCCCCAGGAGCCCCTGTAGCAGGACTAACTGGAACTCGGCCCTCTTCCTCCTGCCAGGCCTCCTGAGAGCCTTAAGGCTGCCTGGGGTGTTTTTGGGGCAGTTCCATCACGCTGCTCTGGGGTGCTGAGAGCTCCACAGTCCCAGTCCCTGCAGTGAGGAGCTGCAGCCACAGCAGGGCTGGGGCTCCCCTCACTCCTGCCCTGTGCTTTGCCCGCAGAGCTGTGAGGAGAAATCCATCCGGAACACGAGCATCCGCGTGGCCGACTTCGGCAGCGCCACCTTCGACCACGAGCACCACACCACCATCGTGGCCACCCGGCACTACCGTCCCCCAGAAGTGATTCTGGGTGAGAACTGCACGTTTTGGGGAGTCTCAGGGCGGGCCACAGGGGAACAGCTGGCCCAGGATGAGGCTGGCTGGGGGAAAACCAGCTTGGGAGCGCTCCAGCTCTTGGAGAGAGAATTTCTAACTTGGAGTGGTTTCAACAAGGAGAGACATGTGGGGTTTGTGGGGAGCACTGAGTTAATCTGATTTTCTTTGCAGAGCTGGGCTGGGCACAGCCATGCGATGTCTGGAGCACTGGCTGCATTCTGTTCGAGTATTACCGTGGCTTCACGCTCTTCCAGGTGGGATTCTTGTGCCCTGAGAACCTCAGTGTCCAAAAGGGCTCAGAATTAGGTGAGGGGGAGGGCATCCCACACGAGGCACTAAAAATCAGAGTGTGAAAGTGAGCCCTGGAAAAGGGCTGGGCTGAGGAGTGCCTTGCTGGAAGGACAGGCTTCAGATCATTTCGAGGTTCAGGTTATTTCTACTCTCTGAAGAAAGGCAAAAGCCAGAGATGAAGAGTGGGCTAGGACCCGGTGGAATGCTTCCTCCCCTGTCCCTGCAGAGGTGCCAAAGCTTTTGTCACCAGTTCCCCAGCTGTGACTAACCCAGCACTGCTCTGTTCCTCTGCAGACCCATGAGAACCGTGAGCACCTTGTCATGATGGAAAAAATCCTGGGGCCGCTTCCGTCTCACATGGTCCACAAAACTCGGTAAGAGCCTGGTCCTGAGCTCAGGATGCCAGTCCTCTGCCCTCACCTGCCTGGGAGGGAGAGATCCTGTCTGATGCCCACCTTCCCTGTGCAGGAAGCAAAAATACTTCCACAATGGCAACCTGGTGTGGGATGAGAACACGTCCGATGGGCGATACGTCCAGGAGAACTGCAAGCCCCTGCGGGTAGGTGCTGCCCCCTTTTTGGGGCGGGGGTGGGGCTGAGGGATGGGGATTTCCATGGGGGGGAGCCCCAGGCTCTCAGCTGCAGTGATCCCAGTCTGGCTAAAGCAGGATGGAGATGAGGGGAAGGGGGGTGCTGTGTTTGGGATGGGAGGCAGTGCTGGCCCCAGAGTTCCTGAGTCCCTCTGGATATGAGGGGAAGGGGGGTGCTGTGTTTGGGATGGGAGGCAGCACTGGCCCCAGAGTTCCTGAGTCCCTCTGGATATGAGGGGAAGGGGGGTGCTGTGTTTGGGATGGGAGGCAGCGCTGGCCCCAGAGTTCCTGAGTCCCTCTGGATATGAGGGGAAGGGGGGTGCTGTGTTTGGGATGGGAGGCCACTCTGGCCCCAGAGTTCCTGAGTCCCTCTGGATATCAGGGAAAAGGGGGGTGCTGTGTTTGGGATGGGAGGCAGCCCTGGCCCCAGGGTTCCCAAGTCCCTCTCATATCAAGAAAGGGGGGTGCTGTGTTTGGGATGGGAGGCAGCCCCAGGGTTCTGAGCCCTCTGGACATCAGGGAAAAGGGGGGTGCTGTGTTTGGGCTGGGAGGCAGCCCCAGGGTTCTGAGTCCCTCTGGACATGAGGGAAAAGGGGGGTGCTGTGTTTGGGCTGGGAGGCAGCCCTGGCCCCAGGGTTCCTGAGTCCCTCTGGACATCAGGGAAAAGGGGCTGCTGTGTTTGGGCTGGGAGGCAGCCCCAGGGTTCTGAGTCCCTCAGGGCAGGGGGGAGGCTGAGGCGCCGTGTCCCCGTCCCTTGCAGACGTACATGCTGCACGACTCGCTGGAGCACGCGCAGCTCTTCGACCTGATGAGGAGGATGCTGGAGTTCGACCCCTCGCAGCGGATCACGTTCTCGGAGGCCCTCCTGCACCCCTTCTTTGCCGGGCTCTCGGCGGAGGAGCGGATGCTGTGTGGGCGTGGCGCCAGCCGGGACCTGAGCAGATGACGGCCGGGATCCGGCGGGAGGGATCCGGCGGGAGGGATCCGGTGGGATGGATCCGTTGGGATGGAGCCAGCTGGCCTCTGCAGCTCGGCCCCACTCTCCTCCCCGAGTCCACAGGGGCTGGGGCACTGCCACAAGGACCCTGGGGAGGGGGAAGGAAAGCTCCATTGGAAAGCACAGATTTGTCTATTTATATGTTGTAAAGTTAAAATAAAGTGTTTCTTATTGTTTGATACTTCCCTTGTAGGCAGGTGTAGGGTTGTGTTGTCGCAGCTTTGCTGTGAAGGAAGAGGGAGAGGGTGAAAAATCACCTGGAAGCAGGGAGGGGGAGCGGCCCCATGTGTGCCCTGGCAGCAGGAAGGTTCTAGAAGGAGAGCAGACAAATAAATACTGCACACAATAGCACACATGAAGAGTTGCACTTTATTTCAGGGCATCCTTCCCCCCACAGTGGCAGGAATTGGTCGTTACAAACATCAGGTCACAAATGGGGCTACCAAGCAGTGCCACAGCGCAGCCATTGCCCCCTGTGCGGGCCCACAGCAGCCCTGGGCACTGCCTGTGGGGGCAGGAACAATCCCAGACACAGCTCCAGCAGTGATCCACTCTGGGAATTACCTCTGGCACCGTGGGGGACGGGGAGGAGGAGGAGGAGACCCTTTCTGGGTCTCTGAGTGCTCCACAAGTGCTGACACCTCACATTCCAGGTGTGTGAAGCTGGTGCTGCCTCAAGACACAGCTGCAGGGGAGGGGAGGTACAGCCCAATACCCAAATCTGGACGGTGAGGGCAGCCCCCGCTGCCCACTGTGCCCCAAACACCTCACGGGTCCCTACACCAGGGCAGCACTCTTCAGTCTTTGCTTCCATGTGGGGGGACCCACTTCAAGGCTGGCACCACACGGGGCCTCAGTGCTTCCCAGAGCTCCATCTCTGCAAAAAACATTCGGTGCCCTCCAGGCAGGGCCCTTCACCCCCTGGACTGCTCCTGCCCTGCTCCATGTGTACAAAGCTACAGCTCAACAGCCAAACCCAGAAAGGGCAGGAAAAACCTGCAGAAAGCACAAATTGAAACAGCAAGTCTCCCACTGAGTGTCTTGAGCAAAGAGAGTGAAAATAAGGGGACTAAAGCTAACACTGACTACAGCAACAACCTTTTTAACCTGCTGCTGCTCCCGGGAAAAGAGCCGAGGCAGCAGCCAAAAAACCAAGAGAAGGCAGAGGGAAACGTTGTGTTTGTGTTGTGAAAGACCACCCCGCCGCTGTCCTGTCCCAGTCAGAACCACGGGCTGCTCCGTGCCACCGCAGCTGGGGCTGCAGCGTGGGGCACAGCCCGTGGGGCACAGCCCGTGGGGCACAGCCCGCCCTGCCCCCAGGACCGAGGGCTGAGCCCCTACCCCAGCACTGCCGAGGGTCCCAGAGCAGCAGAGGGCAACCAGGGCTGCAGCCAGGCAGGGCACAGCCCTGGTCCTGCTGAGGTAGATTTGGCAACGTGCAGGGGGGAGAGCTGGGGTGAGCCCCGTGCTCAGCAGCCTCCTGGGCCCTCCCCAGCACTCCACGCTCCCGGGCAGGCTCAGTAAAGCTTTTCCCTCCTCATTGGAGCCCTGGCCTTTGTTCTAACAGAGGGAAGTGCCTGACTAAAGGGCCAGCTGGGGCACCAGTGGGTCTGTGGGACTGGAGCTGCACTGGAATGGTCCCTGTGCTTCAGCCTCCCACGGGATCCAGCTCCCCTCGACAAAGGCACCGCCTGGAGCTCTCCCGGATGCCAGAGCAGGGGCTGGGCGAGGTGCCCTGGGGAGGGTAAAGGTGTGAGGGGAGCAGCAGAGCCCCCAGCACTGCCACACTCCCAGCTCCTCCCAAGGAGCAGCTCGGCCTTCCAGCAGCCCCTGCAGCACTCCCTGGCTTGGCTGCAGGGCACGAAGCCCTCGGGGGATGCAGAGCCAGCACGGTGGCTCCCAAGCTGATCCCCCAAAGCCAGCGAGCTGGTGGTTCCTCAGCTCGCCCCTGCTGCAGGCACTGCACCAAGGCCAACACAACGAGCACAGGAAAGGATAATCCAACACTTCTGGCAGGGCACGGGACAGCAGCCCAGCACCAGAGCAGGTTTCCTAAGGAAATTCCACCCAGGACCCCTGGCACAGCCCTCCAGGAGCACAGCAGCTCTTCCCCATGCCCTCTCCTGCCAGCAAAAAGGAACCAGCCCCTCCTCAGGCTGATTCCCAGCACAGACACAAGCCCACCCCCACGCAGGCTTTGATTCCAAAGGGAATGAACAGATCCCAAACCAAATGCTGCAGGGATACTGGAAGGATGGGGGAACTCACCCCAAATATCCCCTGCACCAAATACTGCCCAACAACCCCAGAGCAACCCTGCTCTGCTTCACTCCCCCGTCGCTGGTTCAGCCCCTCGCTGGGCCAGAACGAGGAAAGAACAAAAGAAAACAACCTCAAACCCCACGAGTATCCTGGAAAAGTTCTTTTCCATCCCAGGCCTCCATCCCACAGACCTGGGCTTCACCCACGAAGTGAACAAAGAAAAGCCAACAGTTCGTAAGCAGTAAGGCCTGGCTGAGGAGGGACATCAGTGCTCCCAGAGCAGGTGGCAGAGCTCCTGCCACAAGCCTTCCAAACAGGGACCCCTCTCCGTGAAGGGCTGGGAAGGAGAGGGAGCTACAACCGCCTTCCAGAACAAAAAACAGGGGATGGGGCAGTCAAAAACAACAGCGGAACCGAACGAGATTCCCCCTCGACACAAGGGATTTCTACACAATCAAGGGGTGCTGTTCCCACCAGGACATCCTTGCTGGGAATATCCAACCAGAAGGACCAGAAACACATCTCCAAGTGCCAGACCACCCTTATTTGTACCACGTGCTGGCCGGGGCTGGGCAGCAGCAGCCGCCTTTGCCAGGCACAGACACCATTGTCCTGCAGGCTCCTTCATCCCACGGCACGAGAGAACGAGAATGGCTTTGCAGGAACATTCACTTCCTCCTTCTTCTTCTTTTTTTTTGTTTGTTTGGTATTTTTTTGTTTTGTTTTGTTTTTGTTTCCTTTTATGATTATTCTATTTTTTTCTTATTAAATACACAGCGTTTCCTCTGGCAGGCAAACCCTTCCAGAACTTCACATCCTTGTTTAAGGCGTCACGAGGCGTCCAGCCGGGGTCCACTGGACAGCTTGGTTTCACAGAGCTCCTCCCCTCTCCCTTCAGAGCCAGGGGAGCTGCACGGGCTCTAAGTGGAGTGCAGGGGGATGACAAATTTGCAGCCAAAGGGCGAGTGGTAGTTGATGCCCACCTCCTGAAAGACCTTCTGGGGGATGCCAATGTCACAGAGGTACACGCGGCCCGCGCGCTCGCCCAGCGGCAGCGGCAGCCCCAGGGCCAGCGACCACTTGGCGTCGATGCCCAGCTCCATCTCGCTGATGGGGGGGTCTATGCTCAGCACGGGGGCCCGGTTCTGATTGGCCCAGTCCACCACAGCTTTGTACCAAGGCTGGTCTCTCAGAAAGGCATTTTCGTGACAATCCAGGCAGTTGATCACTAAGTCAACGGGGGTGTCTGGGAGGTCTGAAAGAAACACAGACACGGCTGAGAACCAGCTGCAGCCACCAGCAGATGTGGGGCTTGGCCTCTCGCTGCACAGCCCAGCCTCGCCTCCTGTCCTGGCCCTCCTTCTCCCAAACAGAACAACACTGAACAGCTCTGCAGCACTCTGGGGCCAGAACCTCACCCAGCACGTGAGCAGCCCCCACTGAGCTCAGGTAGCCCAGGGGAGCAGCGGGGCTCTCTTCCCACCACAAAGGACCACTTTCTATTCCACAAGGTGAAAGTACAGCTGGTTTTCTGGAACACAGCAACTGTGCCCCACTGCTGCCTGCCCCACTGAGCTGTGTTGCTCTCAGCTGCTCTGCTCCACACCTGCTCTGCTCCACACCTGCTGCATCCTCACACCTGCTGCATCCTCACACCTGCTGGACCCCAAAGTCCTTGGTGCAAAATCATGGAATGGTTTGGTTTAGAAGGGACCTTAAAGTTCATCTCATCCCCCCACTCCTGCCACAGGCAGGGACACCTCCCACTATCCCAGGTTGCTCCAAGCCCCATCCAACCCAGCCTGGAACACTTCCAGGGATCCAGGGAGAGCCACAGCTGCTCTGGAAAACCTGTTCCAACCTTCTAGGAATGTTTTATACTAGACAAGCAGCTCTGCCAGCAGAGCACAGCCCTAACTGCCAGGCTTGCTTCTCCCCAGAAGTTTAAACTGAAGCAGGTTGGAAAACCACTGGTGAAACGCCAAGCAGAAGGCAGCGCTCTCACAGGAGCTGTTTATCCCAGGGAATACCGAGATGGGAATCCTGACAGCTGCTGGAAGTGGCTCAGCAGAGCTGGCTGCTGGCTTGCAGCAGCAGCTGGACACTCATTCCCTCCCAGCTCCAACATGCTGAACAAGGCAGCCCCTTATCCTACAAGAACAGCTCCATACGGCAGCTCCCTCCGGAAACATCTGCAGCAGCACAACTGCTCCTCTGTTGAGGCTCTCAGTGCCTGCTGTCCCTGCAGCCCTGGGGCAGCCAGCCAGCCTGCCAGTGCCACTAGATGGTGCCAGGGGAGCGGGCAGGCGGCAGGAAGCCGTGCTGGAGAAGCCAGCCCTCCTCCCCGGAGAAGCCAGCCCTCCTCGGCCACTCACCTTTGACGCTGGACACCTGCTGGCCTTGTGTCTTGCTGAAAAGGTTCAGCTCGTTGGTGATGGACTCCAGCATCTTGACGAAGTTGGGGAGGAAGAGGATGACGTGGACGTCGTGGTTGGAGAGGTGCCGGCCGCAGCTGATGCCCTGGGCCCCCTTCACGTGGGGGCCGCACAGCAGCGCGACCGTGGGCCGCTGGTGCACGTTCTTGGGGTTCAGTCTGAAACACAGGCAAAAGGGACTGTGAGTTAACCCCAAAGTCTCTTACCTTCCTCCTGCACGAGAAGAAAAAAAATATATTAAAAGAAAAAAAAACCCCAAAAATCAGTAAGATGCAAATTGCCAGGTGTTCTGCACATCTGCCATCGCTCTCGAGAAGCTACCCACATCCTTTTGTGGTGCTGACGCTGCTCTGCTTGCAGGTTCAGAGAATCACCGACTGGTTTGGGTTGAAGGGACCCTAAAGGTCATTCAGTGCCACCCTTGCCATGGGCAGGGACACCTTCCACTGGGCCAGGCTGCTCCGAGCCCCGTCCAGCCTGGCCTTGGGCACTGCCAGGGATCCAGGGGCAGCCACAGCTGCTCTCCCTGCGCCAGGGCCTCACTGTCCCCACAGGGAAGAATTTCTTCCACATATTTAACCTAAATTGCCCCTTTTTAAGTTCCTGATGCAGGGTCTCTCTCTGATTTCCTTGCAGGCTCCTTCAGATACTTGGAAAGTTGCTCTAACCTTCTCTTGTCCTTCCCATCAGGACTTCCCTGTACCCACAGCTGAGAGCACAAGGTCCCAAGGTCTCTGACTGTAGAAGAAAGCTAAAAAATTTGGGGTGAGTTTCCTCATCAGAAGAGTCACAATTAAAAAAAGAAGAAAAATGATTTCTACTCCCTAAGCTTCACCAATTGCACAGTAAAGTTCAGCTGGCCTGGGAGCCATCAGGGATTTCAGCTGCCTGTGTGTCACCACTTAGTGCTCTCCATCAAGTGATGAGGCCCTGCTAAAGTGCTCCTGAGCAAGCAGATGCAGATTGCAGGGTTACCCCCTTCATTTGGAGAACAAACAATACACAGCAGCTACGAACAACACAAAAACTCAGGTGCAGCTCCCACCCATCAACAGCTGCAGAAGTGCAGGCAGGGAGCGGAGCTCGGCACGAGTCAGCACAAATATTCCTGCACAAAGCACTGAGTGCACTCCAGAGCTGCTGCAAAGAGCCCTCCAAAGAGCAGGATGTGCTCAGGTGAGCTGCAGACACCTCGAAAAGGGCAGTTAGCCTGGCAAAAATCCACGTGGTGCTTTGTTTCCGTGGGCTGCCTCGCGCTCTTACTGACGTGGTGAAGGCTTCCCAGAGGGAAGGCTCAGCTGTGTGCTCAAAGGACAAGCTCATCACGAGTTATTCTGCCTTCATCCACCCCAGGCAGCACCTGTGCAAAGCTCAGCTCCCTGAAAAGCTCCCAGGATGGGGAAGGAACACCTCGGCTCTGCTTTGGCTGTGAGTCAAGGGGCACTTGTGGGGAGCCACAAAAGGAAGCCCTTTGGCAGCAGTGAGCTCAGAGGGCCCTGGTGGCCCCTCCCTCCCCCCCAGAGGCACTGCTGGTACCTGTTGGGCCCCCCGAGGAGGCTCAGGGCCATCTGGCTGGCACACACCCCTGTCATCTCCAGCCTCCGCTCCAGGGTCAGCCCGTGCTTCTCGGCCACCGACAGCAGCTTCTTGTGCAGCTCGTAGGACACGCTGGGGACCACCAGCCCCGAGTCTGGGGGTCAGAAAAACAGGGAGGCACCAATGGGGACAATCAGAGACACAGAAAGAGTGGCAGTGAAAAGGCTTGTTAGCTGTTAGCAAGGCTTTGCTTCACCCACGTTCCTTCTGAGGCCATCAAAGGAATCCAATTTATTCTCAGTGAAGCAGAGACAGCTAAACACAACTGCTGCCTTAAAATAACACTTCCACAAAAAAATCAGCAGGCAAGTTTAGCAACACATGGAGTGAGAAGGCCTTTGTGACTTACAGATGGAATATCAAGGTTTCTCTTACTGGTCTCCAGGCCACCAGTGCTTTAACCCACCACAAAGTGCTCCTGAGCACTGTGAAAGCCAGGAGAGCAGCTGTGAAGCGGATTTCCCACCAAAAAAAAGCTTGGATGTCTCAATGCTTCCTGACACTGGTCCCCACAATCCCAGAGACCACAGCAAAACAAGACATCCCACGTTTGCTGGCAGGTGTTCCCATGGCAGAAGGGCTGCTCCAGACACAACAGCTGGATCACAGCACACCAAAGAGCAGGGAAATGATCAAAGAATAAACTCGGCAGAAAAACACTTCCCAGGTGCTCTGGAGAGCCTGGGCTAGTGAGCTGGGAAATGCTCCAGCATTTGGATCAAGAGAAAAGAAACGGGAGAGGTTTTGGGAAGTGCTGAGAACTGTCCAGCCTGGCCTTGGGCACTTCAGGGATCCAGGGGCAGCCACAGCTTCTCTGGGCACCCTGTGCCAGGGCCTGCCCACCCTCCCAGGGAAGGATTCCCTCCTAATATCTAACCCAAACAACACATCCCAAAGTATCTCCAGCCACAGCAACCAGCCTCTTCATTCTAACTTTTCTCCAAAGAAAGCCCTTCACTCAGTGTTTAGGACTGCCACTATGGGGAATCAGAGCACACTCTGTTCTTCCCCCAAAGCATCCTGCAAGGCCTGGCTGTCCTCAGCTACCTCCCAGCTAAGCAGCAGCACAGATTGATTCTCTTCCCTTATGGAATGGCCCAGCACAGAGCTGGAGCACAGCTGCAGCAGGAGAAGCTCTCAGCTCCTTCTCCTCATCACTCCAAGCTACACAAGGAATCCCAGCCCAGTCCAGCTGCCAGCTCCCACTCTGGGACAGGCACAGGAGGTGCACAGGAGTCAGGGAGCAAAAAGGTCCAGGATTTAAAGCACCGCCTGCTACAGCAAACATCAGGTCAAAAAGTGTGAACTCGATCCCTCCATCAGAGCTCCTCCCCTCTCAGCTTCCCCAGTGCTCAGCAGCCCCTGGGACACCCTGATGCTCCCCCCAGCCCCCCTGCCTTTGTCACCGAGGGTGACAGCAGCCCCCTGGGTGCTCCTGGCAGCCTGGCTGGGCTGGGGCTGCCCGTGCTGTGCTGCTGGGAGCTGTGGGAACGCGGCACGGGGAAGGGGCATGGCTCACACATCCGCCCCGGGAGCAAACCCAGCCATTCCTCGTGGGCTCAGGCAGCTCTGCACGCAGCAAACACAGGGAGAACCAGTGCAATGCAAATGGAAGAGCAGCCTGAGCTGTGAGGAATGACGGGCACTGCCATACTTCCCCAGGGTGCCCCAGCCACTGAGGCAAGCTCTGGCAGAAACGGGGAGGTTTTGCACACCCTGGGGTTTTCAGTCAGCCCAGAGGTGTTCCTGCAGGGTCACAGCAAAACACAGCAGAGCAGACACTGTTGAGTCCTGCTGGACTTCATCCCCGGCCTCACCGGGGAGGCCTCTGCAGACACAGAGGGCCCAACGTGTCCCAGCACGCGACCCCGAAGCGCCGATGAGGTCACCTCTGCTCCCAGGCAGCCCTGACGTTATCAGTCCCCCCAGAGTGCTGATAGCAGCCCTGAGCACTGCAGCCCAAGCAGCAATAACCCCGGGGCTGTCCCACCCCGTGCCCGCAGCAGTCACGCACCTGCCCCGTGCCCAAGTCACGCAAGCCCCGCTCTGCCACGCTCCCGTTCACGGCTCTGCCACCACATCTTGTTTTTCAAGCTTCAGGGAAGATTTGGAATGAGTGACTCGAGGTCAAGATCTCTCCCAACATTATCTGCTAACCCCAAACAAGGCAGCTGCCCAACTCTACGTTTGCTCCATCTGAACCACCCACAAATCCCCTGCTCAAACTCTGCACCAACTCTCCCCAAACCACACGGACAATCTACACTCTGTGTGCACCCAGCTTAGCACAGCTCTTCTCTGTCCCCATCCACATCCCTCCCTCAACCAGCAGCTTTAGGAAAACTGCACTTGCCCTGGGCTGGCTGCCACCAGTGGGTTAATTCGAGGGGGTTACTGGGAGGCAGTGATGAACTGGCATTTAGCACGCCAGGCTGTCCTAATTGCTCCCTCTCAGGAGCAGCCTGAAACGCCAAGAGAACTTCCCTTCTTCGCCCTCACGCAAGGTCCAACCAGTCAGACTGGCTCATCAAAAGCAGGCCCAGGGAGTTAAATAAACTCTGGCAGAGAGCAATCAAGGAGGCGACGTGTAAACCCACAAACAATAACACCACTGCCACAAAACTGAAGCCCTGCCAACTTTAATTATGTTTGGGTTGGACAGGGCATCTTTATTGTTTGCTAATGAAGGCAATAAAATAAATTAGCCCAGGCCTTTTAATATTAAATAAATGTATTTTACAGCTGCCTGGGATAAAAAAAAAAACCCAACCCACAAGGCAGATAGAGACTAAACAGTTTTGTGACACGCAGAGTGACACCAGGTGGATAAAAACAGCCTATGCCAGCAGAAGGGCTGAGCTAACTCTCCAGAAGTTAAAGAATTCTGAGGTTTTCCCCCAACAAGCCCTGTAACACTGCTGGGATGCCCAAATGCTTCCCAAGCTTGCAGTGGGGCAGGGAAAAAGGCTGATACCAGAGGAGCTCAGTGCTAAGGAGTTGAGTCCCATCTTTTCCCTTGGCTTTTGCAGCAGCTCTCCAGCTCCAGTTCTCTGCTAAAACAAACCCAGGCAAGCCACAGGAATGGATCAGCTAGAACCAGACTCAGGATGTCCTGTAAGCTGTCCTAGCATCATTAACCCTCTCCTTTGGCAAGGAACAACCCCAGGTCCCAGAGCCTCTCGTGTGGCAGCCTGACACAGTCTGTAACCCTCACCCACACCAGGCACACGGGACATTCCCTGCTGCCTTCTGCTGGTTGCAAAGCTGGAACCACCTGCCTGCAGACTCAGCAAAACACATCCACTGCCCCTCAAACACCAGTGATTTTCTCCATGACCTTAAGGGCTGCTTTTGTTAATCATCATTATTGTTAATTACGGCAAATCCTGCGGGAGTTCTGGCTGACCTTCCAGTGTGAGCCTCCCCCAGCATTAGTGCACAATTCCCTCCAGCTGAGCAAAAAACGGCCAGAGGGACAAAGGGACTCTGCCCCATGACCACTTTGTTTGCTCCTGTGGGTGGGTGAAGAGAACTTCATTTGCACTCTCCTCAAGCCAGCCCAGAACGCTTCACACATTCAATATAGGCAGGGCACTCATCCAGCCACAGAGGAGCTAAAGAGAGGAGAAAAGTCAGTCAAGGACAGGGCACTCCAAAGGAAAAGGCACACTCTTGGCATCACCTCCCAGCACACACCCAGCCTTGGTTCTGAGCTCTGATCCTGGCACAAAGCTCTGCCGGCTCCTGCTTTCTTTCAGCATCTCCTTATTGTGAAGAAAAAGGGCTGTTTGAAGGACAGACCCTGCTGCAAACCCCTCTGAGCTCTGACACTGCTGCAGAATGTTGGCTCTGCTGAAGGACCCTGTCCCAAAACACTGAGATGTTCAAACACAGGAGCTGTAGTGCCAACAGAAGGAACAGAGACAGACCTGAGCCAACACAATTTAAATTCTCCAGCTGCACAGCTCTGGAAGTAGAAAAAGGCGGCTCACACCTCATGCAAAAACCAGCCTTTCCAGAGAGGCAGATTTTGCTAAACAGTTGCACTTCCCAGTGAATAAAGAGACAGCTCAACAGCAGTCAGCCCAAACCAGTGAAGACTAATGGTGTATTTAGGAGGGATTCACACGTGGAGTCCCAGACTCAGCCACAACCATCAGCTCCAAGTTTTCACTTCTGGCTGGAACAGATTCCAACCTTCTTCATTCCCTGCTTAACTCCAAACCACAGGGTTGGGCCTGCTTGACAGCCTGGCTCCACAAAACCAGCTCTCAGAAAAGCATCCCAGTGGACTGAAGTGTTCATCCTACACACTCCAACTTATTCCAGTCAGCAATAAAATCCCAGGCTGGAAGTCCTGCAGATGAGTCTTTTGGGGAACTCAGAAGAATGACTCAAAACTGACATCAGCAGCTCCGTTTTACCTCTGCACCATCCTGGTTATTCCCTGCCTCCATGGCATCAAAAAGCAGACAGGGATCCAGAGACAGGGATCCCACAGTGACAAGAGCTGGATTCCCAGCCAATCTCCAGCATCAGTTTTGTGCTGTTGCAGCAGAGAATCACCATCTCAGTCAGGGCTCTATTAACACAATCATCTCTCAGACAGGGTAAAAAAAAAATAGCAGAAAGAAGTGCTTTGTCATAACTAGGAAGTGATTTTGCAAGGAGAGCTTCCCTTGGGAAACCAGAACAAACTCTGGAGGGGAGAATCCTGCCACAGACACATCCAAAATCAAGGCTTTTGGAGCTCTTGGCACACATTTAATCATAGCAGCTGCTCTTTGAGCTGCTCAGAGACAGGCTGCCTACAGCTCAGCACCCTCCTTCCAGCTGCTGAACAAAGGCATTGGGGTTGGTTTGGTTTTCCAGGAGTCCATCATTCCTCCAGGCACAACGTCCCTCTGACTGCCAGGAACAGCAGGCAAGCCACAACTGTTTACCAGAGCCTCTGCTGGGCAGCCAGCAGCACTCCCTAGGCAAGAGGAGACTTCCTCAGCGGACACAAAGGAAGCCACCCTGTGTGGGAACCGTCCCGAGGCACAGCCCTGGACACCCCTCTGCCCACTGCCAGGCCTGTGGACGTGCCCAGCTCGGCGCAGGACGGGCACTGCCCCCGGTGTGACACGCCAGCCTTTCCTCCAAACAAACCTACAGTGCCCAGGGGACACCAATCAGCCAAGAGCAGCTAATGAGCACAGCCAGACCCTGCAGGGGCCGAGCGGAGTCGCTGACCACCCTCCCTGGGCAGCCCTGCCAAGAGCACAACGAGCTCAAGAGCTTTTGCTTTTGCCAGGCTCCCCTCAGCAGGCTGCAAAGCAGGATTCCAGAGGGAGGGATGACGGAATGCAGCGAACAGGATTGTGTTTTCATCCCTGGATTTACTCACTGCATGGCAGTTTTCCTCCCAGGAATTCTACTGCTACAATCCCTTATGGGCCATCCTGCTCAGACTGGCTGCCAACAGCAGCTTAGCTTTTGTTTTGGACTAGACATCCACAGAAGCCCTGTCTCCTCTCAAACAAGCCAGCTGGAAGATGGATTGACAAGGAGGAAATCTCAAAAAAACCCACAAAACAGATAGGAAATCACACAGAAAACAAAGAGGAGCTTATTCACACAGCACACGGGCAATCGGTGCAGCTTCTTCCACAGAGAGATCCTGAAAGCTCGGGGAGATTTAGAAAGCAAGAGGTTAAATTAAGCAGAAAAAAGCACCATTAATACTGAGCTCTCATTGCTGCCTCAGGAAGTCTTAAAATGGTGAAAGACAAAGCAGGGGGGGAAAGTCTCACTGCACACTTCTCTCACTTTTCCTTGAGGATCCTTGGAAACACAACACCGAGCTGCTACAAGCCACTGTGTTTTCCTCTCACTCGAGAGCAGAAGGGAACAATAGGAAGAGGAATGACAGAAATGGAGAACTAGGACATTGTCATATCCCAGAGCCACTTAAAAAAAAGGACTTTTCAAAATTGAAAAGCAGCAAATCATTACAAATCCATCAGCTTCCTCCCCTGAAGCGTTTCACACCCCAGATGGAGTTTCCAGGCAGAGGATGAATGACAGCCCAAGGAGCTGCTCACACTTCTGCTCAGGCCACCAGGATATCAGTTGGTTCGAGTCCCTGCAAGAAGAGCTGAAATCTGAGTTTATTCTGGTGTGGAAAAGAAACGTTCCTGGAATCTCAAATTTCCTTCACTCATACATTTTGCAAGTGTTTCAAATCAAAAGCAAGATATCCCAAGGAGACAATGGTTACCTGGAATTCGGAGCTACACATGCCATCAGCTCTTTTTACATGAACTGTATTTAAACCCAGAAAACGCAGAAAAGGGAGAACTACGACCCAAGGAGTGCCAGAAGCACAGGAAACCTCCTGAAACCACGAAAGCACAAATCCTGAGACCACCCCTCTGCAGAGCCAGCAATCAAGTCCTGGGTTCAGCAGGCTACTGAGATCCAAGCAAGGATTCAAACACCTCTTAGCTGCCAACCATCAGCTTTGTTCCCTACTGGAGCAACCCTTAACCCTGCTGGCCTCTCTGAGTATTTGTCATCTGAGAAACCACTGCAAATAAAAGCAATGTGTAGACACACAAATCCCACCTTACATGAACACTGCCCTTGCTTGGACCACATTAAACCGATATTTGGAGCAAAAATCCACCACCTGTGTGCCCCCTCCCAAAAAAAGCAGCAGTTTGGGTCCTGATTGGCAGGGAGGTGGCATACCTGTGCAGAATTCCTTGTGAGGGTTCTGGGGTACCACAATCCTCCTGTAGACGATGGGCTCTGACTCCAGGATGTTCTCGTCGTGCCGGTAGCGAGCGGGTTTCTCGTTGGGGGTCCCTCGGGAGCGGGTGCCGCTCCTCCTCTCGTAAGTCTCGATCTCCTCAAACACAGCTGCCTTGTCAAAAAGGGCCAGGTTGCCCTCAAAATCAAAATCAGTGTCTGGGATTTCGTCGATGTCGTCCCCAAAGCACTCGTCGTCCTTGCTCTTCATCTGCCCGTTCTTCAGCCCACTCTTCTTCGGGGTCACCTGGTTCGGGTGGCGGCTGCTGGAGGACCCTAAGCCAAAAGAAAAGCAAGTTGAGAGCGTGTCCTAAATGGAAAAAGGCACTTTCCCAGCACATTTTGGGGGAGAGGGGAGCCCCTCCTTGCAGTGCCCTAGCTCAAGGGGTACTCGCCGTGGAGCTCATCCCTGGAGTCACTCATGCTCAGCTCAGCCAGCAGAGATCAGAAGGAAAGCATCAGCAAAGAGACTTCTGGGGACTTCCCACCAGCAAGGTTGCACAAACAGCTTGTCCACGGCAGCAAAAGAGCTGTTTCACCATGTCTGACTGAACCCCAGCCAGTGTCCCATCAGTAGCAAGGTCACCAGCTGTGACCCAGGAGTTCTCCCACCCCCAGCTCGTGTTCAGGCAGGTGTGTGACCCAAACCACCCTCTGGAATTTCCCAGAGTTTCATAAACTACTGCAGGTGTTTTCTTCCACATTAGTGGTCTTTAAGGGAGAAATCCAAACCCTGGTGTAAGGGGATCTCTTTCTCCTCACCCTTGATATGATTTCTGTGATATGACACATAGTCCACTGCCTCATTCCTGTTTCATTCTCCTCCTTATCCACCACCCTGCATGTTGGAATACACCTCTTTCCAATCACAAGTCCAGATTCTCTGGAGTGAGACTGCAGAAAGCCTCCTGATTATGGCTGGAGATTGGGAACTGATGCAAATGTACAATTATAATGTATCCTTTAGCTGCTTATTTCTCCCATTATTCTTCAGCTCCAGACAGTATTAATTTGTTGGCCATTCCCAGTGTTACATTTGCAATTAGCAGAAAATATTTCAGGCCAATTCCTGCAGTTGCAGGAATCCCCTACAGCGCCCAACAGATGGAGTAAGTTCTCAAGCCAGAACTGCTTGCTCTACTAAACTATTTCCTGTTGTTTAAGATAATCCCCTTGGTGAGGGATTTATACAAACGAGTTTGAGAGAATCCATTTGATAACACAGAAACAAGGAGACTCAACAAACATCCTGAAAGATTTGCAATAACACAAACTCCTCAAGCACCCTTCAAGTCAGCTGTCCCCTCTAAGTGCAGACAGGTCCAGTTTCAGCTCATCCACCTCCAGCCAAGCTGAAAGGGGACTTGCTAAGGATGTGAACTTGGTTTATTCCCAGTCAGGGATGCACTGTCTCAGCAAGGATTCATTTCAGACAGTGTGGGACTTGGTTTTTCTGGAGAACTGGTTAATGACTAACCCAAAAGGTTTCCCAGTCCCCACAGTGAGATCCCAAATCTCCCAGGCTTTGCATTAATTTCCCATTAATAAAAAAACCCCAAACACCCTTCTCAAGTGAGATAGTGTGCACCATTTGTCTTGGAAGGACAGCAGAATTCCAGAATTGTGGTAACAAAACAGGATTTAGGAGAGAGGAAAGGGTAAGGCTTCCCAAGAGGGAAAATTTCAGTAGGCACACTCATTTCTGTGCATAGTTTTGAAAGCTTTTTGGTAACAGCTTCCTCTCTGTCCTAGATAAAGGGTTCCCAAACCAAAGGTGACACTTAAACCACTCCAAAGCTGGACAGGACTTGGTTTGGAACTAAACTGCCACTGCTGAGGGAATCACAGCCATGGCTGCTGCTATGAAGGAGGAAGATGAGGAACGGAAACACAACAGGTTGAGTTCTCCCAGCACTCAGGAACTGCAGGTCAAGCAGGAGTCAGGGGACTCTCAGATGAACAAGCAGGAGCCTGCACTGCCACAAAGGCAAACCAAGGCCTGCTCCTTGTGTCAGTGTCAAGTGTTTGGCCAGCTCAGGCTGTTCCTGTCACACTCCTTGCCAGATCCCTCTGCAAACAACCCCACACTCCCCCCTGAGCTGCCCCGAAACTCCGAACGTGGGGCCAGACACCGCCGTGCAGCAGGACAGGAGCAGCTGATGTGAGCAGAGTGTAAATGCTGATGGGATAAAGAGCTGCCCCAGAAAAGCTGCACAACAATGGCTGGAAAGCTCCCTGCAGCCACAAACAATGGGAGCCAGGAGCTTACCTCATCAAAATGAGCCCCGCTGGCATTGGGGTGGGCAGCTCCCTAATCCCCCCCGAGGGGTGCCAGCTCTGGAATACTGCTGACCCCACAGCTCTGCCCTGCCTGCCCCACAGCCCCACATGGCACAGGCCTCCAGCGAGATGGGAGCAAAGTTAGGAGTTGTTGCTCTTCGAGCACCGCCCTCTAGGCAGGAAAAATGGCAGCTGGTTCTGCTCAGGGGACAGAGAAGAGCCAACAAAAGGGCAAGGGGAGGAAAGCAAAGTCAGACTGCAGAAAGCCACATCTCCTATTCCAGCTGCTTTTGGGTCACAACTTCCAGTGCCTCTGCCCTGCACGGAGCTCGTTGAGGGGAGCAGCTCCTCAGCTCCTGTGCTGCACAGAAAAGCCCCTCCCTCACAAGATAAACAATCCTCCCCGGGCTTTTTTTTTGTTTCTACGGAATAAAAACCCTTTCAGGTACAGCACACAAGCAAACAAAGTCTCCAGCGAGCTGGCTGCCTTCCTGAGAGATCCCTGTGGGAGTGTTTGCTGCCAGCCCTGGCACGGCGAGCCCGGTGCCAGCGCGGCACCGGAGCCATTGTTGGGAAACCTGTGCTGGTGTTTGTTGTTTATCGATTCCGGTCACACCAGTGCTCCAAAGGGGAATTCTGGCCCTGACTTGGCACGCTAGAGGCCAACAAGAGGTCGACTTCCAGCTGTAGGACTCAAGCTGTGGATGGCATCTCAGCCTGCTCTTCCCTGGACTCCTGCACCCACCACCTGCACAAAGCCAGGCCTAACTGGGCCCCCTCCCAAACCTCCCACAGCACTTACCCTACGCTCCAAATATACACATTTTATAGGGTAAGACATCCTTCTCCACCTCCTTCACCCCAAAATAAACCCAAGCTAGCAATCTACACCTAGGACCTCGCTCAAAGTCTGTAAAAGTGACCTGCTGTGCTCATGCAAACCCAACACGAGCTGTCTGGGGATTGAAGCACTCCCAGCTCACCCCAGGTCTGCCAAACACCCTGAAAGGGATGAAAACAACCCAGCTGTTGGTGGGCTAGAAAGAATTCCAGAGGTGTAGGAGTTTCACCCCAAAGACACAGCCTTAGACCTGTTTAAGTGGCCTGGCCTGCCCTGGGTTGTTCCTTTTCTGACTGCAAGGAGGGGGAAAATGAAGTCATGGAATTATGCTGAGGCTTCAACAATTGGGTCATGGAAATATGCTGGACACACACTCTGATGTTTCAGGAGCTGGATTACAAGGATCTGGAAAGGAAGATGGCTCAGGGGGCTCTGAGGGGAAAAAATAGAGTGAACAAAGGCAGCTTTGGCCCAGTTTTGAAGATTTTATCAAGAGAAATAAAAATAATGGACGTTTGACTTTGGGATGCTGTGACTGTATCCTACATCACCCTCATTAATCTGTATTTTCAACAACACAGCCCAAACCCCTCTGTAATTCTGTATGGGGTGATGCTGTAATAGGTTATGGGTATACAAGCCTTAAATAGAGAAGCCTGATAATACTGCAGCTCCTTTTAGAGGAGAAGACTGGAAACTGGGCAATCTTCAAACAGGAAGGACAGCAAACTGAGGAAATCTTTGGCATTAGACATTGTCCATGCAGACAGAAACACATCCTGTGCCAGAATAACACACAGGTGGCACGGGGGGCAGCTTCCAGCCCCGTGTGCCAAGCTCTTGCTGCAGAAAGGAGGATGCTGGAGCAGCAAAGCCCCAGGATATTCCCATACTCACAGGAATTGTGCCTCCGACGGAAGCCCTTGGACTGGGGCAGCGTTTCCACGTGTCGGTCCATGTAGCTCTTGGAGCACTGCTGCTGGGGGGAGATGACAATGTCCTGGCTCTTCATGTCTGTCCTCCTGGGGATGTTCTGGGGGGCACTGCTGGATATGGGCTTCTTTAGGACCTTCCCAGTGCCGTTCTGGCTGGGCCCCACCTGGCAGCCGACCCCGGGCATGCCCGTGTCCATCTGCTGCGAGTCCCCACATTGCCTGCTGTCCCCAGGCCCTGGGATCTCCAGAATCTTCAGCTCAGTAATGTCACCTGCCCTAAAAGCAGCACAAAGAAAACCCCCACAGTCAGGAATTCAGCCTGCACCCTGGTAAAAAAACCCAACAACTCCTGAAGAAAAACATCCAATGGGATCGTTCCAATGCCATTATCAATAGGAACAAGGTTTTTAATACTCAAACACACAGGGGATTTCCACAGACAGCAAAATGTTAAACTGAAATGGCAAATCTTCAAAATAACCAGACAGCACCTGGATTTTGTTGGAAAGGTTCTGCCCCCAGCTGAAACAGGAATTAGTCAAGCAAAAAAAAAAATGGAAGCAACTGGCCCAGACCTTTGCAGAAATCTGCATTAATTTAACAGTTTCTAGCTAATTAATTGCTCTCAGCCTCGAGGCTACTATCACTTTTAATCTGTTTCTGCAGACAGCCACCCTCAGACGAGTGCAGTTCATGCTCAGACAAGGATGGTACTTCCCACTTCCACAGAAAAAAAAAGGATAAAGAAAACTAATCTAGCACTGGGCACAAGCCAAAAGGAAACAAAGGAGTGATTATAAAGACCTCCATTTGCACTGACTGCAAGAAACACATCAGGAATTAGGCTCTTCCAGCTCTAACTCAGCATTTGTCCAAGTGGGATGTGAAAGCAGAGAGACTTCCACACATCCCTGGAAGGATGTGGCTGTTGTCCTCCCCCACTGTCTCTCTTGAAAATCCAAGGGAAAACAAACACATTAAGAGTGTTGACTTTGTGGAGTCAATCTTATTTAAAAGTGAGTGACTCAGAGCCTTAACTGCAATATTCCAGGGAACAGGAAAATATCCAGTGATGAGTGACCTTTTTTTTCTGTTTTTTAAGCACAGAGTTACCAGGAACTGGTGGAAAAGAACTGCCAAGGGCAAAGCTTTAAAAAAGTATTTCAGCCCCCTAAAAGCCCAACAAGAGAATGTACACACACAGTAAGAGATAAATAGATATAGACACAGTCTGACCCCCAAATAACCCCTGAGCCTGAGCTGCCCCACTCCAGCTCCAGGATCTGAGCCAGGAATTAATCTCCCACACACCAACACAAACACCAGAGGCACTCAGCAGCAGCAAGGAAATTTAGGGCAAAGAGGTCACATCAGAGGGGTAAAAAAAACCCAAAAACCCATCCAAAGCAGCCCAAGCACGAACCTGAAGGTGACTTCTGGCACGAGGCATTTGACCCCGTTGTGGAAGGGCCGTGTCAGGGAGATGGTCTGGCTGACCTGATCCACAGCAGACACCCTGCCTTGGTACACGCCCAAGCTCTCCCCGCAGTTAATTGAGACGATGCTGCCCAGCCAGTCTGTGGCCATTATTTCTGGCACGGAGCTGCTGTGAAGAGACACAGGCCTGGCTGTAACAAGAGGCACAAAGTGACAACCTGAATCAGCATCAGCGTGTCCCCCCCAGCCCCGCAGCCCTGGCTCCCTCCCCGGGCTTTGTCAGCTGCTCTCTGCTTTGTGGGGAGGAATCACATCCCCTACGGACACCACTGAGCCCAGCAGGAGTGCAAATCCCTGCATGGGGCTTTGCCTTTCCCAGATCTTTGTCTGACTGCCTGGACTCGATGCTGCCCGAGAGGAATATTCAGCACGGTGGGTTCCAAACTGGGAATTTATCTTGGGTTCCCCTGAGAAGTTTTGGCAAATGGACACTGGGGCAGAACAGTCAGCAGTGAGAGGGAGGATCCTTTCAGGGAACAGAGATACAGGGCAGGAGAAAAACCCCAACCAACACCTTTGAAGGAACACAGAAAGGGGGGAAATCCCAAACACAAGTCCAGGACAAAAGCAGCCACACTGCACAGGCAGGGTTAGCACCACTGCCACAATTAAATCAATTAACTAAGAAATAGTTAATAGCTGTCCTTCCCAGCGCTCGAGTTCTGTCAGAACCAGGGAGGAAAGACTGCAATTTGTTCAGACATGTGTTTCCAGTGCTCCTGGAAGCAGCTAAACAGCTGCTTTGATCCAGGATTTCCCAGTGACAGGCTCCACGAGCACCACGGAGAGCGAGAGATGTGACAAGCTGCTAAATGTACAGATTTGCCTTTCATGCTGCAATCAAAGAGGGAGAATGTTTGATATTTTACTGTGAGCAGCACAAAGAAACCCAGGAGACAGCACAGGGAGAACAGCATCCATGTAAAAATCACATTTCTGGGAGAGGCAGTTGGATCCTCTGCAAGCTGAACCTCTTGGAAAAAAGATACAAGGAAAGAAAAAAACAAACCTGGATGAGGGAAAAAAAAAATCTCACTTTCCCCAGCTTTTGCAGGAATGAAAACAGGGGATGCTTCAAAGGGAAGAAAACACTGAATTCGGTCACTAAGCCATAAATCCATCAGGAGCAGCCTCCTCTGCTTCCTGTGGCTGTGTGTTTATACCAACCCCCCGATGACGAGGTCTGCATTCCAAGGAGATGGCTGATAAAAAGCACTCCCAAAACACAGATAACACATCCCTGGGTATCCACAGAAAAACGAAAACTTTCATTGCCTTCCCTGCTTTCTTTTTCATTTCCCTTAGGAAACGCGTGAAAGAGCTCAGCACGCACCACCACCTCACACAGCTTCTTTCTCAAAATAAGAGCCCCCTCTTAGCAGAAAAACAACAAAACCCCCCAATAAATCTATGTTTGAGTGCAAATACAAATTAAACTACCCCAGGGTTGGATCAGGGGCGGGGAGGGGCTGTGTCCAGCCTGATCCCTGCAGGGAAACACAGCGGACCCCAGAGGTAAACACAGCCCCCCTAAGTACATACAGCCCCCCACAGGTAAGCACGGGGACCCCAAGTTAAACCCCACGGAGCTCCCGCCCCCGCGGCTCCCGCGGCTCCCCCGGCCCCACCTCCCCACCACGGCCCCTTCAGGCCGGGCAGGGCCTGGCGCCGCGGCCGCGCCTCACGGGAGCCCAGCAGAGGCCCGGCCTCCCGGGAAGGCGCCCTGCCAGCCCAGCGCGCTCCCTCCGAGCCCCCC
>JACBWW010000021.1:109796-123006 GCA_020086605.1 Lanius collurio
GGAGGCCCCGGCGGCGCCGCATGGAGCAGCCGGCGGCGGGCTGAGCCCCTGCCCGGAGGGAGGTGAGTGACGGCGGCGCGGGGCGAGCGGGGCGCGGACAATGGGGCGGGGGGGGCAGGGTGGTGCGGGGGTCCGGCCCCGCCTGACCCGCGGTGACCCCGGCACAGCCGCTCCCGCCCCGCTGCGGTGCCCGGGGACCCCTCAGCCCCCCTCCCCATCCTGCGGGGAGGAAGAGAGGGACCCCCGCAGCATCCCCGTGCCGTGGTGGGGGTCCCGGCGCGGCCGAGCCCCGCCGGGGGTACCGCCTCCCCGTGCCGCTGCATCCCCATCCCGTACAAAGGCCCGCGGCAGCGGGGGCTCGGGGGGAGATCGGGGGCACCCGGCTGTTCAGAGGGCTTGGCGGCGCTTTGTTGGTTTGAATGTTTTAAAAATTTGGGGCTTCTTTTTCTTTTTTTTTTTTTTTTTTTTTTCCTTTTGGGCAATAAGGCGGCGGCGGGTTATTTATAGCCGCGGCTGTTGCTCGTTGGTTTAGCGAGAGCGAAAGGGGCTGTGCCCGTTGGGCGGAAAAAAAAAAAAAGTCCCAAAAAGATCAAAACGAGGAGCAAAAAGTCCCCCCCCCCCCCCAAAAAAAAATGAAAGGGCGAATGGAAGGTGTGAGGGCGGGAGGAGGAGGAGGACGGCAGCCTTCCTCCCGGTGGAGCCACGCAGGATCACGGCCCCATCCTGGCAAGGCAAGGAGTGTCCGGAGAGATCCCTGGAGAGCTGCGGGAGGGTTTGGGAGCATCCCCATCCTCCCTCACGGAACATCAGTGGGAGGGGAGTGATGGAGCCATGGGATCACCCCTGGGAGTTCTGGGGTGCTCTTTGCCCCGTGGCTGCTGCCTCCCCCCACCTTTTCGGGTTTGAGTGAGTGTTTGCCAAAAAAAAAGCCCCTTCCATGCCCCACTCCACGTCATGTGCCCGTCCCTGGGGACGCCCTGACACCCTCCAGCGCTGGGAAGGGGACACTGGGGTGATTTGTAGGCGGAAAATCGCCCTGCTGAGGTTTTTGTAGGATAAAGGAGGACCAGGAAAACCTCTCCACAATAGGGGGCCAGGAGCAGCTTCTCTACAGGCCTCCAGCTGTCCCCTGGGTGCCTCCACCCCTCTGACCAGCAGCATCTTCTCTTTCTCTTCTAAGAGAATTTAAAGAGCCCTGAAAAAGAAGCGGGGCCCCCCTTCCCCCCTGGTTCACAGCAGGGCACCCGCCTGGGGCTGCTTTGGGGCAGCAGCTCCGAAACGCTGCGAGCTGGCGGGTGAGATGAAGGAGGAACGTTTTTCTTTCGATTAGAGTAATCGTAGGTGTTCTCTGTAATAACAGGAGATAAGATCTTTCAGAGGCACTGAGGATGTTGTCTGGTTCGGGGTTGGTTTGGGATTTTTTTTTTTTTTTTTGTTTGAAGTTTAAAGGGCTTTGTCGGGAGATGGATGAACGGAAGGGGGTGGATGGTGCCCACGCACCTGTTTCCATTGGGAATGAGGGTTCTCTGCCACCAACAGCTGAACTTCATTTCAAACAGAGTCATCCTGGTGCTGGGCAGGTGCTCCCCACTCCCCTGGCTGCATTTGAAACGGAAATGCAGCATCTTTCACCCGCCCCATCCCACGGTGATGGTGCTCCTCAGGTGGGATTTGCTCTGGAGAGCTCTGGGGAGGGGGTGAGGTCCCACATTCCTCTCCCACCCTGCCCGTGGGTCTGGCACAACCCGATTTTGGCTGGTGATTAATGAGAGGCCCGGCGTCCCCGGCTCATTTCCCTGGTGCCCTTTGGATTGTCAGAGGTGTTGGCTGTACCTGCCCTGCCCCAGCTCCTGCCTGCCGGGCTGGCCTTCCCGCAGGGAAGTGCAGGAGCGGGGCTGGGGATGCACCTCGGGCTCAGCTCCAGCGCTGGGCTCCTGCGCTGAGCGGCTCCGGGGATGCTCTGCTGGGGAAAAAAAAAAGAGAGGTGGGTTTTGGCAGGGGCTGCATTCCCCTGGGCACATCCCGAGGCCCAGTTTGGGAACAGGGAGCTTCCAGAGGCAGCAATCTCTCGCCTGGCAGGGCTGGAAATGGCCAAACCCAGCGCTCTGCTCTGCCCAATCAGCCAGCCTGCTCCCTGGCTAATTTTGTTAATTATTATTAATTTCTTTCATGTGCTGCTGCACATCCTCCTGGAGGAGAGAAGGGGCGATGCCCGTGTTTTCCCGGAAGGCACAGGCTGCTGCTTTTGAGCTGTGGCTCCACTCCACCGGCATCTCCACATCCTTCTCCCAGCCCAGCATCCCCCAGGGACGCGCGGGGCCGGCGGAAGCGGGCGCGAGGCCGGGGCTGGCCCGGGTGACGCACGGCAGGAACCGCTGGCTGTCACATGAGGCCTTCGGGGGGCTGCTTGGCAGCTGCCCCGTGTGGTTTCCTCCTCCTCCTCCTCCTCCTCGGAAAGTCTCGGCTTTGAGGCAGAAATTAGGTACCGATCGAAAAGAAAATGAGGAGGAGGAAGGTCTGAGTCGGGGTGAGGGGAGCAGTTGGTGTGGTAAACACCTCCCTCTTCAAAACTGAAAGGCAAATTTATTGTGTGCAGCTCTAACAATGCCACAGGCCGGTGCCATGAATATCCACGATCCGGGAAGATAAAAAGGCCTGGACTGGCTGGAGCGCGTTCTTGGTGGGGTTTGCTGAGGCGATTTCCTCTTCAGCAGGGAAAAAAAATTCTCTTTTTGAAGGCAGGCTATGAATTTTGTATCCTCCCTGCATTTATCAAATATAAATGCTGGTGACATCCGTGAGCTGAAAGCCCAAACAAGCAGCTTTTGGGATTGGGAAGATTCAGCTCCTGCCTGGGGTTGGCAAACGGCTTTTCCAGCCTGTGGTGGTGGGGTGAACCTTTGGGCATCCCTTGCAGGGGATGCTCCCCAGCATCCCCACCTGGCTGCAGGCTTTTCCAGCTGGGATGAAACCTCCATCCTGCAGATTCTTGGGGGTTTGAAAACAAGGCCTGGCCGGTGGGAAGCGCTGACTCAGGGCTTTGGGCCCGAGCTCTCCCCGAGCAGCACCCGGAACCGGCTTGTTCTCGGTGTCCCCGTGGGACGCTGGATGGGGAACAGGGCTGAAAGCCCCAGCAACGGGAAATTCCCTTCTTGCACCCCCTTCCACGCTCCAGCTAAATCCCTCCACGGCCTGAGAGTGTTGTTTGCTCCCTGGCCTTCTGGAGCAGTTTCGGACTGGTGGGATCCAGACCCGCTGGTGAAGTTTTTATTCTGTGCCAGGTGTAAATCCAAAATTTAAGCAAAAATCATCTCGGAAAGGCAGGGAGCTGGAGCTGTTCTGGGGGGCTGCACTCCCAGCTGGTGCTTCCCAGCCCTGCATCACCCAGCTCAGCCCTCCCCTGGGTCCTGGCACTCCGTGGCAGTGTCCCCAAGGCTCATGGGTGCCATCAGGTTGGGTTTGGGTGCATCTCCAGAGGCTTCTCGTGGGCTGGCTGGGAAGGAAACCAACCCAACGCTGTGGTGTTGGAAACCCCCCAGATCCCCAAACTCTGTCCTTGGGGCGAACATCCGAGCCTCGATTTCTCCTCTCCGCTGCCAAAAATAGAGCGGCGTGTGCCGTGTCCCCCACCCTGGAGGTGAGGAAGGTGGCTGGGGGGGCAGCGTGACGCCTTTTCCGGAACGCTGCGGGCACGAGGTGGAACCAGAGCCGCGTTCTCACCGCGCTCTTCCTCCCTGCTCTTGTGCCCCTTATCTCCTTCCTCCTCCCGCCGCTCAGCCTTGCCCCCCGTTTCACTTCCTCCTTCCCAAAATACTCCGAGCTGCTGACGGCGGGGCTGGCAGCGGTGACCGCCGATGGCCCCAGCGGGTGCCGTGGATCAATAAATATTGGGGTGGTTGCTCTGCCTGTGTCCCGCTCTGTGCCCCCAGCCCGGCACGACCCCACTGCCCCAGCCCAAGAAAGCCTGGTTTGATTCCGGGGCCGGTGACTTCATCCCTTCCCGGGGGCTGGAGCGGCGGGAATAAAGCCGGGTTTGTTCCCCTCCCACACACCCATCCCAGAGCACGGCACCCCCGGTCACTGTGTCCCCCTGGGGTTTGGGAGCTGCACGTTCCAGAGTCCCCGTGGTTTTTAGTCTGCAGGGAGCAGTTTTGGTTTATTTCTTTTGGATCCCGGGCCTGGGAAGCTCTCAGGGCTGGATGTTTCCACTTGTGGGTCACCAGGGAGAGCAGGGCTCTGGCTGTGTAGCCTGGGAGAGGAGTGGGATGGGCCTCCTGGAGGTCATCTCCGTTCCCTTCCCTTCTCTGGGCATCTCCATCCGTCCACACCGTGCTGGATTTTTCCTTGGTGCAGATGCTGCACTCCAAAACTCCGTTCTTAAGAAGCTGTATCCGTGCAAATGCCTCCTAATCCGGGTGAGCCGCCCCGTGCTGGTCCCGCCCCGACTGCAGGGCCTGAGCAGGCCCGGAGCTCTCACTTCCACCTCCGTCTGGGGGTATTTTGGAAGCAGCACCTCGGGCAGGACCTGCTGTTGGCGGGAGAGGAGATGCTCACCTGGCCTGAGAGTGTCCTTTGTGGGGGCTGCCCCCTCCTCAGGCCCCATCCCCGCCGTGCCCCGTTCTCAGCCGTCCTTTCCCCCGTGCAGGTCTCATGGTACCGAGTGACGCGTCCCCCCTGTGAGACTCGCGCCCCAACCTCCGGAGAAGATGTCAGGGATGCAGGTGAGGGGTGCAGGATGAGCAGAGGCGGCCATGGAGCCCTCCAGAGGCTCCCTCCCAGCGCTCAGGAGGGACCCGGGGACGGGTTAAACAGACCCCACAGGGACCCGCTGTGTGTGTGAGGGGGGTGGGGACCCCCCGAGGCTCAGGGGGTGCCGGGGGTGGGTGACACACCCGTGTGAGGCTCTGATGGCATTCCCCGCTCCCGCCAGGCCGTGTGGCCGTCCGGTACAGAATGTATCGCCAAGTACAACTTCCACGGTACCGCCGAGCAGGACCTGCCCTTCAGCAAAGGAGACGTGCTCACCATCGTCGCTGTCACCAAGGTGAGGAGTCCCCGCCGCCCCCGGGATTTCCGTGGGACGCCATCCCTGCACCCCGTGACACGGGACGGTGGCAGCCCCTGGTCCCGCTGGGCGGGAATCGGGCCACGCGCTCGGTTAATTAATTCGTGGCCTCGTTAGTTAAGGTTTCTCTGAAATCTAAGCGGCTCCCAGGAGGTGGAGGAGGGATGGGAGAGGCAGCGGTGCTGGGCTGTGCTCTGGGGTAGGAAAAGAAGGGCTGTGGGTTTGGGGGGCTCCAGGATGCCCGGCAGGTTGGGAGAGGGATCACAGGCAGCCCTGTGGGGCCACCAGCACTGGGGTTTGCTGGTCCCAGCACCGACCCCGCTGCCCTGCTCATCCCACCCTCCCTGCAGCCAGCAAGGGGGTACCGGGGTGCCTGGGGAACCCCCGGGGTGGCACTGACACCGCCGTGGGCTCCTTGGGTGGGATGTGGCCGTCCCCAGAGGCCACGGGCTCGGGGTGACACGGCGCTGTCCCCACAGGACCCCAACTGGTACAAGGCGAAGAACAAGGTGGGCCGGGAGGGCATCATTCCCGCTAACTACGTGCAGAAGCGGGAAGGGGTCAAAGCTGGGATCAAACTCAGCCTCATGCCGTGAGTATCCAGGCAGGACTCTGCCGAGGTGGTGGGAGGAGGTGGCTTGGGCTGCAGCATCCGTGTGGCCAGATCCGTGTCCCGGCAGAAGGGATGTTCCTCACAGGGTGCAGCGAGGTCGGAAGGCAGAAGGGGCAGCGGCTCAGGCTTCCCAGCAGCGTGGATTTGGGATTGGGGCTTGCTGCTGGGGAAGAGCTCTGAGTGTTTTGGGAGCTGCCTGCAGGGCTGGGAAGGTGCTGGATGGTTGGGTTGCAATTTAAATTGTTGTTGGTTTTTTTTTTTTACCCAAAGTTGGGGTTGTAAAGACTGCTCTGGGAGGAAGAGGGAGGGTTGGAATGGGGTCTGTACAGGAGGGAAGGGAGATGGATGGGTTTGATATTCCTGCTGCATCCCAGAGCTGCCAGTGTCTCCCAGCCTGGAGGAACCAGGGGAGGAACCTCCTAGGAGTGTGAGAGGGGCTGAATCCCAGTTCGGGGCCGGGAGGAGGGGAGCAGGATGCCGTGGAAGGAGCTGTGTCGTGGGGTGGGTGGGGACAGCAAGGCAGAGCTCAGACGGGCCGTCCCCAACGCAGGCAGGGACAAAAGCTGCTCCACGTCCCAAGGCAGCCCCGCTGGGCACATCCGCAGCCCTTGCCCCGCTCCGTGCCCCGCTGCAGGTGGTTCCACGGGAAGATCACGCGGGAGCAGGCGGAGCGGCTGCTGTACCCCCCCGAGACGGGGCTGTTCCTGGTGCGGGAGAGCACCAACTACCCCGGGGACTACACCCTGTGCGTCAGCTGCGAGGGCAAGGTGGAGCACTACCGCATCATCTACTCCTCCAGCAAGCTCAGCATCGACGAGGAGGTCTACTTCGAGAACCTCATGCAGCTGGTGGAGGTGAGGCCTCGGCTGATGACAGCCCCGGCAGGGGGCACATAGGAGGACATCAGAGCTTGTGGGGCTGCAGGTCTGGAGCTTGGGAGGTGCTGGGACCTTCTCTGCTGCCCCCCTGGGGTGGGGGTGCTGGGGACAGACCCCTGGGGCCAGCGGTGGGGTGGGCAGGTGACAGAGGGAGGGACGAGGACCCTCGGTCGCCCGCGGGCCCGTCCGTGGCCTCGTGCTGCCACCTGGTGGGACCTCGGAGCCCGGCGCCGCCTTGGCGGGACCCCCGGGCCGCGGTGCCACCCACCCGTGACCCCCCCAGCACTACACCACGGACGCGGACGGGCTCTGCACCCGCCTCATCAAGCCGAAGCTGATGGAGGGCACGGTGGCAGCGCAGGACGAGTTCTCCCGCAGTGAGTGGCCATTCCCCCCTTGCCAGCCCCTGGGCACCCCCACCAGCACCCCCTCACTCCCCCTTCTCCCCCCTGCAGGCGGCTGGGCCCTCAACATGAAGGACCTCAAGTTGCTACAGATCATTGGCAAAGGGGAATTCGGAGGTGAGCCCGCTGTCCCCAGCCCGTGGTGGCCCTAAGGGAGGGGAGGGGGGTGGGTGGCTCCTCTGCAGCCCCCCAAGGGTGATGGTGGGGCCCCAGGAGGCTGGGATGTTTGCCAGTGCCTCCTGTGCCTGTCTCTCCCGGCCCACAGACGTGATGCTGGGGGATTACCGGGGGAACAAAGTCGCCGTGAAGTGCATTAAAAACGACGCCACAGCGCAGGCCTTCCTGGCAGAGGCGTCCGTCATGACGTGAGTGTCACCGTCAGCGGGGGGACAGCGCCAGGGAGGGGGCACCTCTGTCCCTGTGAGCTGGGGGGGTGGTCCCTGATACCCCACGGGCACCGTGGGAGCCCCAGTTGTCCCCCAAAGCCCTGCCCTGAGCCCTCCTGTGCCGCGCAGGCAGCTCCGACACAGCAACCTGGTGCAGCTGCTGGGGGTGATTGTGGAGGAGAAGAGTGGCCTTTACATCGTCACCGAGTACATGGCCAAGGTGAGACCCTGCCCCGGCCACCTGCCCCCCCCACTCTGTCCCCTTTTCCCCCCCACGGTCCTGGGGCCTCACCCTGGCAGACCAGCGGGGTCATCCCAACTCAGGTGGCATCTCCCCGGGGCCACAGTGGGGCTTGGAGGTGGCCGTGCCAATCCTGGCTTCCAGGGAGGGTTGGCATCCCCGGATCCACCCCTGGGGGAGGGAATTCCTTGTGTCCTGCCCCTCTTTTGAAAGGGACGTCCCCCCTGGTGCTGTCCCTTCTTAAAGGGACATCATCCCCGCGTCCTGCCCTGCACAGAGGGGCATCCTCCGTGGGTCCTGCCCCACGAGGGAGGGCAGCAGGTGGGCTGCTGCCCCTGATGACCCCACCTCTCTCTCCATCCCTGCACCCAGGGCAGCCTAGTAGACTACCTGCGGTCGCGCGGGCGGTCGGTGCTCGGGGCAGACTGCCTGCTCAAGTTCTCCTTGTAAGTACCGGGCAAGGCCATGCCCGCCGCCCTGACCCGCCCCTAAACCTGCATTTTGGGGCCGCCCTGCCAACCCCCTTCTGCTCCCCACCCTTCCCAGAGATGTGTGTGAAGCCATGGAGTACCTGGAAGCCAACAACTTCGTGCACCGGGACCTGGCGGCGAGGAACGTGCTGGTCTCGGAGGACAACATCGCCAAGGTCAGCGATTTCGGGCTCACCAAGGAAGCCTCCTCCACGCAGGACACGGGCAAGCTGCCGGTCAAGTGGACAGCACCAGAAGCACTTAGAGAAAAGGTGAGGGAGCAGAGAGAGCCCTGGGGTGCTTGGAGACAGTGGAAGCCACAGGAAGGGGGAACACTGCCCCAAATTTTCCATCCAGAGAAGGGCTCTTGAGCACCGCTTTGCACTGACCCCAAAACCAGCTGCCCTGAGGGTGGGGGGAGATCCACTGGCCCCCATCTCTGCCTGAGCCCGCTCACAGAGCTCCTCTCCCTGCAGAAATTCTCCACCAAGTCGGACGTGTGGAGCTTCGGGATCCTCCTCTGGGAAATCTACTCCTTCGGGCGAGTGCCTTATCCGAGAATTGTAAGTGATGAGCACCCCTCGGGGCTGGGTTTTGGGTGAGCTGAGCCCCCATTTGTGGGGGGCAGCCCTTCCCTCACATCCCAACTGCCCCCCAGCCCCTGAAGGACGTGGTGCCCCGTGTGGAGAAGGGCTATAAGATGGATGCTCCGGACGGTTGTCCGGCCGTCGTCTACGAGGTGATGAAGAAGTGCTGGACGCTGGACCCCGGCCACCGGCCGTCCTTCCACCAGCTCCGTGAACAGCTAGTGCATATCAAAGAGAAGGAGCTCTACCTGTGAGGGGGGGCTCTGCCACCCCACAGCCGGAGGGGACCCACGCTGGGGGGGACCAGGGTGTGGGCAGCCCCCTTGCCCTGCCCCGGCACCAGGAGGGAGCCCCGGGGGTGTGTTCTCCCCCCTCAATTCCCCCGGTTGCTTCCAAACTTCCAAATCTGTCAGTTTTTATTTTTATTTTCTAGGTTTTGGGGGGGTTTTTTGTTTTGGTCTCCCACGCTCTTTTTTTTTTTTTTTAAATTTTTGTGGGTGTTTTTTTTTTGTTGTTTTCTCAGTTTTGGGGGGCATTTATTGTTCTGGTTATTTTTTTTTGTTGTTATTGTTGTTGTTGTTTTTTTTTTATTATTTCAAGCAGGGCCCAGCTGAACATTGGGCATTTTACTAAAGTACGAATCTTATTTTTTAATGTAATTAAAAGAAGAAAAAAAAAAAAAAAAAAAAAGACAAGAAAAAAGAAAGAGAGAAGAAGGTTGTTAAAAGGAGAATAATAATAAATAAACCAATGAAACGGACACATGAAAAGGAAACCCCCAGCGACAGAAGTGATGGTTGACGGGGAGACGCTGGACTCGCCGCCCGGTCGGGAGAGCGCGGCCGCGTCCCCGCCAGACGCTTTTTTTTTTGGGTTGTTTTGCTTTAAACTCGTTGCAATGTTTGCATGCTGTCTCCAGAGGCCTTTTTTTCCAGTCCTGTCCAGTGCTTTATTCTCATGTAATGCTACCGACTGTGAGATTAAAAAAACTGTAATAAAAAAAAAACCATTCCATACGGACGCGGCATATCCTGCCTCAGCTCCCCTCTGTTGCCAGCGCTGCTCCCCACGGCTCCTGGGATCCCTTGGCAGGGGAAGAAGTGGGGATGGGCCCCCCCTCTCCTCCCAGGGTCCCCAAATTGTTGGGGACCAGCAGCTCGGGCTGCACTTGGCTCCGTCCTGCCCGTGAGGACTGGCACGGCTGTGGCAGCGGTGAAGCTGCCAGGTGGTACCAAAGCCCCCCTTTAGCCCAAGCTTTCTGATGCTCAGACCGGGCACTTCGGGGCCGATTCCTGGTCCTCATGAACCTTGCTGCCTTCCCTGCGTGTCTCAGCCGAGGGGCTGATGCCACCTGTGCAGCAGGACCCCCTCGTCCCGGGGCCCCGAGCCCCAAGTTGTCCCCGTGGAATCCCTGGAGGGAGCCGGGTGGAGGTGGTGTCTGGCACGGCAGGTTTAGAAATAGTTCCCCTCATCCCCAGGGAATTATTCAGCGTGAAACGATGCTCAGAGCCTCGGCTCTGCCGGCTGCCTGCTTGGCAAGCCCCGGCCGGGAGCTCTCCGCCTGCTTTGGACCAGCATTGAGACCGAGGGGGTCTCTTGGAGGGGGGTTAAAGGGAAAAATGGGGAGTGCTGGCACACGGGCACAGCTCGGGGGGTGTGGGATGGGAGGTGGAGCGCACAGAGGGGAGAGGTGCTGCTGACCCCCTTCTCGGAGCCCTCGGGGTGTCCCAATGGCCGCAGGGGACAGGACAAGGTTGAGGGATGTGCTGTGGCTCTGTAGGGTTTCCTGTCCCTCGGACTCGCCCCCTCCCCCGTCCACATCCCCCCCGTTGCTCCCAGTGCTCCGGCAGGGCCCAGCCGGATAAGCAGCTTTACTTTTTGGGCTTATGAAGATTAAAGTCATTTACAGGCCAAAGCCTGCAAGAAACGGCTTTGGGAATGGCAGAAATACCCAGAACGTTCCCGTGATGGGAGGCAGCAGGGAGAGGTCTGCTCCTGTCCCCCACCGTGTCCCCTCCTGTCCCCTTGCCCTGGGTCACTGCTGGGGACGGACCCCTGCCAGCTGTCGAAAAAGGGGGGGNGATGGCCTCATTGTCATGGCTCTGCAGCTCAAGGTCACCGAGCCTTCCCCTCCCCGGTTCCATCCACGGGATCGCTCCAGGAACCGGCCCTTCCAGGGATCCGTTTAGGGATCTCTGGAGCACCGTCTGAAACCCTGGTTGTGGTAACTGCGCCTTTGGAGCCAGTTACCTGGGAAGAAGAGCTGGTGTGATCCCTCTCAGCATGGCAGAGGGAACTGCTTGCATCCAATTTAAATCAGGTGTCAACGCTGAGAGAGGATCCTCTTAACTTCCTCCGTCTTGTCTGAGGCTGTGGCGGGGGGGACGTCTCATCTCCCTCCCGTCTAATCCATGGAGATGTGTGATATAGCATAAGCTAATATAATAGGTCATGCAAGGATTTACATCTCATTACGGCAGGTTAGAGTCCTGGCAGGAAGGATGACTCATCCTCACTTGAATATATTTCAGGGATAAGGAACGCTTCAGCTGCCCAAGGAAGAGCAAACGGGGAGATCAACCACCTTGAAGCATCATTTACCAGCTCGCTGCACCCTCTGTCCCCCCAGCTCTGCCTCCGGGTGGGACACTGACCTCTCCAGGAAAAGCCAAAGGGGTGGGGGAGCTGCAGCACCTCTCCGGAGCTCCGCTCCTTTGCCTTTTGCTGCGTCCCTACAAAACCTGGGCTGCAAGAGGCTGCCGAGCCCAAGCTGGTGAGAGCGTCCCTGCCATGAGGAGCTGCAGGGAACGCCGGGCTTGTTTCCACCTAGTTGGCTTGGCCGAGTGTTTCTGCTCGTCAGGAGCTGCCTGCTCTTAGTTCCTCAGACAGGGAGGCTCCGTGGGAGCTGACCCATCTAACCCAGCTGGAAAAAATCGGTCCTGACTTCCAGTCTCTTTTTGTTAATGGATGCTCACAGCGAAATTCGGAGTGAGCCAAGCTCCCGGGACCAGCCGCATCCAAAATCTGCTCTGAGCCCATACGAGGCTCGGAGCAGCACCCATGGACACAACCAGGGGTGCTTTTCCTTCTCCCTGCCCCTCTTTTCAGCCAGAACGACAGCCAGAATGTGACCAAGCTGTTGGCAACGGGACATCTGTGGAGCGCCCGGGGCTCCCAGCCCACTTCTCAGCAGGCTGTGGCAGCTCATTGTGGGTTAAAATTAATTTTCCATGGATTTTCCATGGGAAAGTGCTTAGGGGGGCCTGCAGATCGGTGTGAAAAGCAAAAATCATCACTTCAAGAAGCTGTTGAGGCTCCTGAGCTGCCAGCTCGGGGTGAGCAGCAGGCACAGGGGCACCTGCGTGGTGGGGGACGCTGTGGGTGATGCTGGAGTTGTGCCAAACGGAGACCCCTCGGAGGGACCTCCTTCATCCCGCTGTCAGTTTGCACATTTGGATGAGCTCAAGGGAACTGCCCTCTTGTCACCTCCAAAAGTGTGTTCCAATCCCGAAGAGCAGCAGTCACAGCCAAGCTGGTGACCTGATTATTATCCAAGAAAACCGCATTATTTTTAATCTATTTTCCTCTTAAGACATAATTTTACCTTGGACGGGGGGGGATGGGAGGAGATGGGCCGACTCCCCCTCCCCCTGCCACTTTGTTCTGTCACTTCACAGCTGTTCCATCATTTTAATCTGCAGAGATTGTCTTTATATTTCGGAAATGAAATGATTTCCCCCAAGCTGGGATTGGGGTTTGGATCGGCGCTCATTTTTCATGAGCGGAGAAGAAAAAAGGGAGAAATGTCTGTTAAAGCCAGGCTGGCCATCTGGAAGGGAGGTGCGTTGCTGATGCCATTAATTGCTCACTCCCCAAGGCCTGGAACGCGGCTGCAGTCAAAGGGAAGAGCAGGAGTGGGAGTGGGGTTGGAGCGACCGAGGGAATGATGCAACACAATCAATGCCTGCTCCGTCCTCCTGATTTGGGTGATCGATGGACGGTTCCCTGCCCGGGTTCTGGGGACTGAGAGCAGCTTTAGTGTTAATTAATATCATAAAATCGTGGAATCATAGAATCCCCGAATGGCTGAAGTTAGAAGGGATCTGAAAGCTCTTGCAAGTTCCGAGCCCCTGCAGTGGGCAGGGACATCCTCTGCTGGACCAGGTTGCTCCAAGCCCCATCCAACCTGGTCTTGGACACTTCCAGGGATGGGAATACTTCCACGGATAACGTTAATAGGATAAACGGGAGGGAACTTTTGGGCACGCCAGCCCTTGGATCGATGAGCAAACAACAGTTGTGACTGGTGCTGGTACATATGGCTTGTTCTGAGTGTCAAGCCTGCCTTTTCCTCCCGCCAGACCCGAAGGATGGGGAAAAAAGGGGGAAAAGGGGCTCCGGAGTGGGTTTGCTCCTCAGTGGGATGAAGCAGGCGGGAATCACAGAGGAAAGGGTCCCCGCAGCCGAGGCTCCATCCACCCCCGGTGTCCCCGGGGGGCTCCTGGGGGCTCCTTCTTCCCGCGGGGGTGGCGGCACTGGCGGTGCCCCGGGGCGGGTCGGGACGGC
>JACBWW010000021.1:123402-152573 GCA_020086605.1 Lanius collurio
GGAGGCGGGGCCGGGCGGAGGGCGGCGGGGCTGGGCGGGAGGCGGTGCCGCCGCCGCCGTGCGGGGACACACACACCGGAGCTGTGCGAGCCCCGGTGCTGCAGCCCCGCTCCGCTCCCGGCCGGGACCGCTCCGCCATGGGCGGCGGGGCGGCGCGGCCCCGCTGAGCCCCGCACAGCCCGGCGGAGACCCCCGCATCCCGTCCTCCGGCATCCCGGCAACTCGGCACTCCGGCATCCCGGCGACTCCGCTCGGCTGACGCCGGCATCCCTGGAGCTCCGGTCTCCGCTGTCCCGGGAACTCATCTCCACAGCATCCCGGCTGCCCGGGAACTCCGCTCCGCTGACCCCCGCTCCTCCATCTCTCAGTACACTCCGGGAACTCCGTTCTCCACTGCCCCGGGAACTCCGCTGCGCTGACCGCTGCTCCCGGCTCCTCGGGAATTCGGTACTCTGTCATCCCGGGAATTCATCTCCGCTGACCCCATCTCCTCCATCACCCCGTGCCCCAGCTCCCCGGGAACCCACCTCCCCCGTCCCTGGCTCCTCCACCGCCCGGTACTCTGGCATCCCGGGAACTCAGTACTCCGTCATCCCGGGAATTCATCTCCGCTGAGCCCCTCTCCTCCCCTCACCGCGGCTCCGCGGGGACTCGGCTCTGCTGACCCCGGCTCCTCCATCCCTCGGTGTTCCGGCTCCCGGGAAATTCAGCTCTGCTGACCCCGGCTCCTCAGGAATTCGGTACTCCCGACTCCCTGTGAGCTTGGCTCGGCTGATCCCGGATCCCCCATAACCCAGCATCCCAGCTCCCCGGGAACTCGACTCCGCCGACCGCAACTCCTCCCCGGGAACTCATCTCCCCTGTTCCCACCTCCTCCATAACCCCGCTCCCCAAGAGCCCAGCTCCGCTGATCCCGGCTCTTCCATCTCCCGGTATCCCAGTTCCCGGCGCACTCCGTACTCCAGCTGCCCGGGAGCTCCTCTCCGCTGACCCCCCTGCTCCATAACCGGGCGCTCCGGCTCTCCAGGAGCTCCCACCCACAGCATCCCGGCTTCCCGGTAATTCCCGGAACGCCAGCACTGACCATTTCTCGGCTCCCCGGCCCCTCAGCTCACCCTCAGCCCCGTTCCTCGGGGGCTCCTCACACTCCTCATCCCCGCCTTCCCCGGGCCCGCCGGTGACCCCGCGTGTCCCCGCTGCAGAGCCGCGCTGCCCCCCGGCCCCCGGGCCCCCCGAGGGCGCGGCCATGGCGTTCATGGTGAAGAGCATGGTGGGCGGGCAGCTGAAGAACCTCACGGGCGGCCTGGGCGGAGAGGAGAAGAGCGAGGGCGAGAAGTCTCCGGCCGAGGCGCAGGGCATGACCCGCGAGGAGTATGAGGAATATCAGCGGCAGCTGGTGGAGGAGAAGTGAGTGCGAGCGGCACCGGGCACCGGGCACCGGGACGGGCTGGAGCCCCCGGGGTCCCTGCGGAAAGGGGGTGCTCCCGCTGCTGTCCCCATCCCGTGCATGGGAGCTGGGGGGAGCCAGCGCTGGGGACAGCAGGACCGTGAGGGAGTTTAATGAGCCCCCTAATCCCTTAATCCGCTTCCTCGTCCGGGAGATGGGATTGTTTTCTCCTTCCAGGCTGCGCTGGGGGGAGGAAATTGTGGGAAACCGGGATTTTTTCAGAGAAAATGGGGGGTACTGAGGGTGGGAGGAAGCGCCAGCCCGGGGATGGGGGGCACGGGCTGTTGGTAAGTGCCCTGTGTGCTCCGCAGGATGGAGAGAGATGCCCAGTTTGCCCAGCGCAAGGCGGAGAGAGCCACGGTCAGGTCCCACTTCCGAGACAAGTATAGGCTCCCCAAGGTATGGCTGTGCTGGGAATGGGGGGCACAGGGGCAGCCAAGCTCCGGATGGACCTCGGGGTTGAGGGGAAGGGACAAGGACCCCCTTGGCTGGCTGGGGTTTGAGTCACAAAACCCAAATGCAAATAAATTCCCCTCAAAACCATCCTTCTCCCTAAACTTCGGCCCCTTTCCTTCCCCCCTGAGCACCGCAGAGCACCAGCCCGAGACAGCGGGACTCCCAGCCTTGCTCGATCCCCCTCTTCCTCACTTTTGCCCCCTAAATCCAGCTGGGTGAGGGAAAGCCACCTTCACCCCAGACTCCCTGGAGCTGGGAGTGGAGCCAGGGTTATACCTTTCTATCTGGATTAGCCAGCTCCTCTCCCCGGATTATTTGGCAAAGGTTTGGCACCTAAACTCCGATTCTGGAATTTCCGCACGATGAACGATTCACTAAAAACAATTTAATCAAGGGATAATTCAGCCTCTCTTGGAATTGTCACAAGCTCTCCTCCCTCCAAACCCACCCTTTATTCAGGAAGAGTCGCTCAGTGGTGAATACTCCAAATTGGAGCCGGGCTAATATTAGTTCCAAAGGGTCAGCTAAGCCAAGTGAGATTGTTCTGATTGTTTGGCGTTGTTCAACCAGCCTGGATTCACCCTCCTGCTTCCCACCCCCCTTTTATATCCAGGAAATAAACAGCCGGAGAATTTCTTTTGCCCCCTGCCAAAAGCCAGAAAAGGCAGAGAAAGAAGAGATGGAGATTTTTTTATTCTCCAGGGGAAACTGGGATTTGTTGGGATCTGGCCCCACAATCCTTTCACTGCCTTCTTGTGCTTGAGATGTCCCTTCTCATCTTTTGACAAGTTTCTTCTGCTCATTACTGATCCCGCTTGGCAGCCGGGCTGCCTCATCCCGAGTCTCCCGGTGGCTCCCGGCGCAGCGCTGATCCCGATCGCCGGTGGGAGCAGTCCTTAAGCAGACGCGGGGTTTAATTAAGTGCCTAACCCCCCGCAACGCGAGCTGAAAACCAGTTCATACTGGTGCTACGCGTGGGTTTTCATCTCAGCTCTCGCTGTGAGCGCCCGGGCTCCGCTCAGCCTGGATCAAGGTCCCACCCTCACCCCCAGGCACCTTCCCTTAAAGCGGGCAGACAGCCCAAAGCCCCTCCTGGGAGGTTGCGCTTGCTTCCAGAAGCCCCCTGCCCGCTGGGACATTTCCCCCCTCCCGACTCTCTCCCGGCCCGTTCCAGAACGAAACGGATGACAACCAGATCCAGCTGGTGGGAGGCGACGTGGAGCTGCCCAAGGAGCTGGCCAAGATGATCGAGCAGGACAACGAGGAGGAGGAGGAGAAGAACTCGGTTATCGGCCAGCTCAGCAACATCCAGAACCTGGACCTTGATTCCTTGAAGGACAAAGCTTCGGCCACGCTAGAGGACCTGAAGCAATCGGCGGAGAAATGCTCCGTGATGTGACGGGGCTGAGCCCCCCTCGCCGCCGGCGAGACGGTGGGGGAGCAGGGAGGGGACGCAGCGCAGGGTCTGGCGGGGGCTGCTGCCTGCGGCGGGGACCCCACCGACTTTGTCACCCTTGCCGTGTGTCACTCGGGTCCTCCTGAGCCGTGTGACCCCTCGAGTCCCTGTCCCAGATGTCCCTGATGTGTGGTTTTCGTTTCGTTCTCCGGGCTGAGGTAGAGCCAAGAGCCAGCATGTCCCCCTCGTACCCCAAGGGCTCCTCCCGTGCCCGCGCAGGGGGTGTCCGCAGCCGGAGCCGGGGAGGCTGCAGGGAGGGAGAGCGACCTTGGAGTGTTATTGACCCACGCCAGCGTGGGCAGGACGCTGCGTGGTGGCCGCACGCTGTGGCTCTGCCTCCCCATTTCCACTCAGCCTCCTAGAAACGACCGGGAGGCTCCGATTTGCCTCGCAAGGACGAGGCAGGATGTGGAACACCCCCCTCCCCCGCGTCCCGTACCCACCACCTGAGAAATGTCATCCCATCCCTGCAAGGAACACCAACCCCTCTGCCCTTGAGGGCCCCTCTGAAGGAGCCAGCCGGGAAGGACCTGCCATACGATCCCTTCATCCCTGTGGGAAGGGGGTGCCGAGGTCCGGAGGGCTGAAAGCCTGAATTGGCACCAGAGAGGAACAAAAGCCCTCCCTGGTGCTGAGGCCTTCTCCGGAGCAGTGGTGTCCCTGTCCTGGGGTGGGATCCGTGCCTGCCCTGGTTCCTTCCAGGAGAAGAACAAAGTGATAAGGGAATATCCCCTTCCTCCCGCTTGTCGTGCTGTGGTTGTGCGCTGTGCTCGGCTGAGTGTCCCTGCACCTCCTGTGCTGTCCCCGTGCCATGGTACTGTTATAACCGGTGGAATAAATACCAGGAGATGTCTATGCATTTCTTTCTCTCCCCGAGCTCTTTTCATGGCCAAGGCTTTTGGGGTGTGCCTTCCCAAGGCAGTGCAGGAGTTCCAAGGAGAACTCCCTGGCAGCAGCATCCCGAAGAAAGCACCGCTCCTGGTTGTGCTCACGTTTGGGACCAAAGGGATGCTGCGAGCAGCTCGTTGGCAGCAGTTGGGTTTAAAAGCAAACAAAATTCCCATTTTTTCGGCAGATTTTGGCTGTTTTAGTATAAAACCTTCAGAACACTCAGTCTCACGGGCGCTGCAGGATGGCCACAGCAGCGCTCCGAGCAAGGACGCTCTGCAGGGATGAGCCCGTGGGAGTACAGGTGTGACTCCCAGCCCTGATGGCATCCCGGCAGGCAGTGGGCCCCCGTGGTGAGGCTTCCTGGAAAAACCTGGCATGAGTTGGAAATTTATCGCTCCAAATCCCGTGGGAGCTGATTAACTGCAGTTGGGTTTTGCAGGGGAGGGTGGGTCATCCAGGAAAACACAGGAGAGGGTGCTGGGAAACTGATCTTCTTGTTATTATTGTTATTTTTATTATTAAGGGTGCTGGATCTGGCCATGGCTGGGGCTGCTGTGCCAAGAGATTCCTTTCTGCCCCCAGCCCCCTGATAATCCTGTGCCAGGGCCAGGTGGTTCTGGGAAGCTGCTGCTGTCCATCCCTGAGAGCACAGGCAGACAGAGGCAGCTCAGGCGTGATGCTCTGCCCATGGGGACACATCCCCACAGCCCTGCAGCCCCTGGGACCAGGAGACCTGCCAGCAGCTCTGGGGACATCTGCTCCCTTCAGATCCCCAATGCAGCCCCACACAGCACTGGGGACAAACGAGAGGGGAGATTGGCAGGAGCAGCTTTAGCTCTGGGAGGAGATCATACCTGATGAGGATCAGCCCAAGCTGATCTAATCCCTCACCAGGAAAGGGATAGCAGGGAGCAGGCACGGACCGAGCCGAGCCCTTGATGTTTAAATCCCAGGCCGATGGCGAGGCACGATCCACAATCACCCCACGGGAGAGCGGCATGCCGAGCACAGCGGGGAGCCGTGGGGCCGGGGATGCAGCGCTTCATTCCCCCCACAACCAGCTAGGATCCCATCCTGCACCTTTCCCTGGGCCCCCCTTCCCCTGCCCCCCAATGCCCGACCCCTGGGCTGCGCTCCGCGCTCTCCCGGCCCACGTGCCGCCACGCAAAGGCCGCGTGAAGCTCAGCGGGTTTATTTTAGGAGGCACCATGACCCCCAGGCATGTGAAAAGCCAGGCAGCGTGTGCTCCCCCCGCCCGGCTCCACGCCAACGTGTTAAACCTCAGCAAAGCGTTCCCGGCAAAAGCGTTCCCGGCGAAGCATCGGCAGCTCCGAGGATGCTCCTCCGAGCCTGCATCCCTGCTCCCATCGCTGGATCGCTGCCTGGAGCGGGGAGGAGAGGCTGGGATGGAGGCAGGAGAGGCTGGATTTGGAGGGAGGGGAGGCTGGGATGGAGGGAGGGGAGGTTGGGATGGAGGCAGGAGAGGCTGGGATGGAGGGAGGAGAGGCTGGGATGGAGGGAGGAGAGGCTGGGATGGAGGGAGGGGAGGCTGGGATGGAGGGAGGGGAGGCTGGGATGGAGGGAGGAGAGGCTGGGATGGAGGGAGGGGAGGTTGGGATGGAGGGAGGGGAGGCTGGGATGGAGGGAGGAGAGGCTGGGATGGGGGGAGCAGCGGCAGGCAGCCCCCTCCTGCCTTTTCCCTGCCCACCAAGGGATGTATCCCAGTTTCTGGCGGTTCCTGCTGCTGTACCCCGAGGGTTGTGGCTGCCTCCATGCCATACGGCTGCTCCGGGCATCAACATGCAGACTAAAAATCTTGAAGCAAAGAATAAGTGTGGATTAAAGCAGAAAATGTGGGTTTTTTTCTCTTTTACAGGCCCTATATAATTTCCTTACCTATGGGGCCAGGATTGAGATGGGTTTGTCCAAGGAAGCCCTCGCTGGCTGCTGGAAGGTGCTGGCAGGAGGGAATGTTGTCAATGAAATAAAATAAATTTTATTGATCAAATAACACAAATTTTATTGACAAAACTCCTGCCGTCCTGCACCAGCCCATTCCTCAGCCAGCTGCAGGATCTTCCCCATTCCCACTGGTGAGTGTGGGATGAGTGAGTGGTTTCTCCAGTGGATAAAGCATTAAATGAGCAATTGTTAAAGCACTGAAACAAATGAGCTGCCATGGAAGGCTGGGATGGTGGTGGGGGAATCTCCCTCATTCTTTTTGCAGGCAATTAAACCTCCCTGCGAGCCGCTGTGGGAAGGGATGGCCCATCCACCCATTCACCACTGGTGCAACAATCGAGATTAATCCAGACTAAAGAGCCCTGGGAAAGCCCAAGGTTGGCTCCACACCCTGACCCAGCTCTCCACAACCCACGCGTGTTCGACCTCACATCAACTCACGCGCTGGCACCACGAGGGTGACAACCCATCCGCCACTCCCGCACCTCTCAGGGTGACAGCCCGGCCCCAAGAGCCACCCTGTGAGGGCTGCAAGAGCCCTTTGGGAGCGCTGGGTGATGGCATGGACAGCACTGAAGCGGAGCAGCCGAGCCACAGCGGCCACACTGCCAGGCTGGGCACTGCTCGCACCGTGCCACCTTCCCTCGGGGACGTTTGGGCAGCGCTCTGCCCAAGCACCCCGGCGCAGGAGACACACCCACCCCGATGCCAAGGCGGCCCAGCCCGGGCTCCGCCAGCCCCGGGGAGCAGCTGGAGCCTCGTCCTGCTGCCGAAGGCAGGGGAATGGGCTGCGCTGGCGGCCGAGCGTGAAGGCAGATGCGATTATCCGCGCCGGCTGCCGCAGCCAGCCGGTGCAGCCGTCCCCGGCGGCTCCGCGCTCGCCACGGGCCGGGGGAGGACACGGGCTTGGAAAGCGCTTTAAAGCCTCGGGATATAATCTCTGCTCAGAGTAATAATAATAAAAATCTAAAAAAGATACAAAAAATGCCTCGTCGCATCCGCCCGGGAAGATTTGTGCCTGTTTGAGCACGGAGCAGCTGCAGGGCAGGATCTGGGGGGGAAGGGTTCTTGGGAAGAGGTTGTGGTTCAGAATATCCATGGGGTACCCCAAAAATCACCCCGTTGTTTGCTCCAGCCCCTCTGCCTTCCCTCATGGCCCAGCCCGGCCCTTCCTCACCCGCCACAAAAATCTATTGGAGAAAACAGGATTTTACGTAACGGCTCGTGTTGTTCTGCTCCGTGTTTTCCACACATGCAAAAAATAAAAAGATGGGAAGTGAAAACAAGGTCAAACCTTGCTTTGGCTGCCTTGTGTCCCCGGGGAGCACAGGAAGGGAGGGCACTGCTGGAGCAGAGGAGGGGACACCCCGGCTCTGCTCCTGGGGGAACGAGGGTCCCCAGCCCTCCTCGATGGCTCCAGGATGCCAGGCTGGCTCTGGGTCCTGGGCTTGCCTGGGGACCCCCTCTTAGGCTTAAATCACAAACCCAAGTGCAGAGGAGGTCAAGAAACCAAAATTAGAGTTTAATAAAGACAATAAATTAAATTCCCTTGAGATACAGTAGATTTTGAGACAGGTACCTTGTTTTGCAGGACAGGCAGCCTCAGCACCCCAGACAAGTGACCCCTGGGAACATGATTTGGATGCTGGGGTTGTCACGAGCCCTGAGGAGTGGAGCAGAGCAGGCAGGATGCTGAGAGTGTCTCCCTGAAGGTGATTGATTGCTGCTCGTGTCCGACTCATCAGTCCCTGCTGAGCACTGCTCACGCTCATGACACTGGTGACACAGTCCATACCTGTCACTCTCCAGGTTTAGGAAGGAAAAGCCTCATTCCCAGTGCTCCAGCAGTGGGAGGGAGGGAGGTGTGGCAGGGCTGGGACAGCAGTGGGGTGCTGGAGGCTGGATGAGCAGCGGTGGATGCAGAGGTAGATGCTGGGCGAGGAAGGCACAGCGGAGCATCCCTGTCCACCCTCAGCTCCTGGCCAGATTCATGGCCCTGGGCCCTGCAGGCTCCCCCAGAACTTGGGAGGTGGAAGAAGCACCCAGCCACAAAAGCAGAGGGGATATCCTGCCAGAGCCCAGTGCCAGGGTAAAAATACCCTTCCCGTGGCAGCCAGCGGAGGGAATTAGAGTGGAATAACCCGCCCGCTGTGGCAGGGCTGGCAGGGAATTGAGCCAGCGCCTGGGAGAAGGGCAGATGGCCCCGTGGAACCCCCTGGGGCTGGGAGCCCGAGGGTGACCCCCGAGGTGTCACCCTGGTGGTGGGGAAGGAAGCCTCGTGTGTGCCCTGGCACCTCCTGGCAGGGTGGTGAGCGGCGTCCGGCTGGGCAGCTCCCGGGAGTCACTGCAGGGTACAGGCTGCACCGGGGGACACAGGGACTCACCGGGCTGCACAGGGCCGTGCCACCCCCGGGAGGGCTCCCGGCAGGGGAGGAGCCCGTGCTGCGGGAGACGAGGGCGTGCAGGGGCGGGATCAGCCGCGGGCAGGGGGATCCCCACGGCTGTGGCAGCTGGAGGGAGTTCCGAGGGGGACTCACCACTCCGTACGGACTCTGCCAGCGCCTCCTTGCCCATGGATTGTGCCTCCCGCATCTGCCAAGGGAGAGGGGGCTTTTCCAGCCTTTATCCCCTGCCAGCACGCTCCCGACTCCTCCCCAGTCATCATACCTTGATCTGATCCTTCAGGTACTCGGCTCGGGCCATCAGGGTCTGGATCTGGGGGACAGAGAGAGGACACAGTGGCTCTGGAGCCAGGCCACCGGGCACAGCTGGGTGTCCTGGGGCTGGCTTAAGCAGTGGACAGCTGATAACCCCCCCCACATGGCACTCACCTCCGCATGGAGCAGCTCCCGCCGCCGCCCTGCCGGCTCCGCTGCAGGGAAAAGAGGAACATGCCAAGGGATGAGGGATAGGAGCAGGATCCATCCTTGCCCTAAAACGCCTGCCACAGTCCCAACTCACCGGCCAGGAGCAGCAGCAGCTCCCCCAGGCTCTGCTGGTACAGCTCCAGGGCATCACTGTCATCCCTGCCTTCCTCCTCCTGCAAAGACCCCGGGGACTGGCTGTGGCTGGGGGGATCCACCAGCCCCCTCCCCACCAGGTCTGCACCTTCCCCTGCCTTTGAGGGGTGAGGGGACCCCAAGCCAACCCCCCCAAGCCCACCCCCCCAAGCCCACCCTCACCTTGGCCACAGCAGCCGAAGCCACTTCCAACGCTGCACAGAGCCGAGGCTTGTCCTTGGCCATCTCTGTAAGGGGACATGGCTATGGGGGTTGCCCAAAACCATCACCCTTCAGCCCCAAACCCCACCACTGCCCCCTGCCAGCTCCAACACTGGGGGATGCTCAAATATCACCACCTTTAAGGAGCTCTCTGGCGGGGTTTCCTTTCTCCAGGAGGTTCTTGTTGCTGGATGTGACCAACACTTTCAGCTCCTCTGCTCGGGAGATGTACTGCCCCACCTGTGCACATTTTGGGGGGGTGAGGAGACTCTCGATATGGGGTGCAGATGATGGGAGTGTTGCCCCCACCCCCCCAGGGGTTTTGGCTAACCTTGGCCCGGATGGCTTCTTTGCGCCGCGCATCGCTTTCATCTGAGGGGCAAAACCACCAAACACTGGGGTGGGTGGGCTGAAAACCGACCTCCCCCAGGGTGCTGCCCCACCCCAAAATACACCCAGGCCCCACAGAGCCCCTGGGGGGACTCACAGTGCAGGGCTGGCACAAAATACTCCAGGGCTTTGCAGTAGAGGGAGAGGGCGGCGTTGGCGTCTCCTTCCTGATCCTTCCTCACCGCCTCCACCACCAGGTTGGTCTGGGGGACACAAGGGGAGGGGTCTCAGGGCTTGGAACCCCCCATTCCCAGGGAGCAGCCCCCCCAGTCCCTGCTCACCGCCTTGCTGAGGCTCTCGGGGCCGGGGACGTGCTCCATGTCCACAAAGGGGTGCGCAAAGAAGCGCTCGAAGGAGATGCGTTTCAGGGGGTCCCTCTCCAGGAGCTGTCCCAAGAGATCCCGGCATTCCAGAGAGAGCTGGGGCCGGCTGGGGAGCTGGGGAAGGAAGGGGCTGAGCCCACTGAGCGCTGTGGGAATCCCCCCTCAGCCCCATCCCATGCCACGTTACCTCCACAGCCCGCTCGCTGCGGATCTTCTCCTCCAGCTCGGCGAAGGAGCGGGAAGCGAAGGGCGGCTTTCCAAAAAGCGCTTCTGAGGGGGGAAAGGAGTGGTGGGCGGGAGGTGGAAAGGGGGAAACCAGCCCTGGGCAGACCTCCCTGGGGGGAATAAAAGCCAAACCCACCGTAGAGGATGACGCCCACCGACCACAGGTCCACACGGGCGTCGTACTGCTGCCGACACACCATCTCGGGGGCCATGTAGAGCGGGGAGCCCCGCAGCACGTGCTGCTCGTCCCACGGGGACATGTACTGAGCAAAGCCGAAATCTGCCAGGCAGAGAGCTCGTGGGGGCACAAGGAGAAGGGATTTCCCCCCTGCCAGCCCCTCCCAGGGAGCTGCCCTGACCTGCCAGCTTCAGCTGGGGGTTCTCTGGGGCACTCAGGAGGATGTTCTGCGGCTTCAGGTCCAGGTGGGAGATGTTGCGGTCGTGGAGGAACTTCAGGGCACAGGCTGGGCGGGTGGATGGGGCACATGACAGCACAGCCCTGCACACCAAAACTCCCGGGAAGGGTCCCCACTGGAGCCGGAGTGGGAGCCAGGCAGGGTGTCCTTACCGAGCTGCTGCAGGAAGATGCGCGCCACCTTCTCGGGGAGCAGCCGGCGCATCCGGATGAAGCGGGAGAGGTCTCCCCCGGCACAGAACTCCATGATCAGGTAGATGTGGTCACTGTCCCACTGCCAGGCAACGAGCCCCCGTCATGCCACCCCAGCCAGTCCCACCCACACAGGCTCCCCTGGACCAGTTTGCCCAGTTGCTGGCACCGAGCCCCATGGATACACCCTTGGGAAGCCGGGATGGGTCCGACCCCGAGTAGTTCTGGCTCAGAGGCCCCCCCGAGAAGCCCCCAGCCCACCTGGAAGTCCTTGAGCTCCACAATGTTGGGATGGCGGATGGTCTTGAGGATCTCGATCTCTGTCAGCAGATTCTCCACCGATGTCCGGTTCAGGCTCCTCTTGTTCACACACTTGATGGCCACCACCTCACGCGTGTCCCTCTGCCAAGGAGGGGGGCAACCCTGGAGCCCCCCACCCGAGCAGCCACGCTGGGCTGCTCCCCCAGCCCGCCGGATGGGGACGGGAGGGAAGGAACCCCTGCAAGGGGGCTGCAGGTGCCATGAGGGGGCTATAGGGGCTGGCACCCCACGTGGGGTGCCATGAGGGGGCTATAGGGGTGACACCCCACGTGGAGGCCCGGAAAACGGTGGTCCCACAGGAGTGGGGGGTCAGACCGGGGAGCAGAACGGGAACCCCCGCGGCGGGCTCGGCCCTACCTTCCTGTAGGCCTTGTAGACGGTGGCGTAGGTGCCGGAGCCGAGGCGCTCGGTGAGGATGAACTCGTCGAGGCGCGGCGGGGCCCAGCCGGGCCCGGCCATGGCCTCTCCACCCCCGGGGCCGGCACTCGGGGCCCGGGAGCCGCTTCCGCCTTCCCGGCGCGCCACGGCACAGGCCACGCCCCCAACCGCGCTGGCCACGCCCCCAGCAGAAATGACCACGCCCCCAGCAGCCATGGCCGCGCTCAGACCCGATTCATCCGCTGCACAGGCCACGCCCCCCGACCACGCCCCATCCGCACAGACCACGCCCACGAACACACCCTCATTTGCATCAGATCACGCCCCCGTCCCCCCTGGCCACGCCCCATCCGATGGCCACGCCCCCTCCCGATGGCACGGGCACTGTGTCTGGACCACGTGAACTTTTTTTTTTTATTAATAAGTTTTTAAACATTAAAAGATCAGACGCGGGGAGAAAAACCCAATAGTACAGGAGGAAAAGGGTGTAAAAAATGCTGATTTCTGTATCCCAGCACCCCCCAGCCCGCCGCCCCTGGCCAGCACAGGATGGAGGCCTAATACACACCCCCACCCCGGCAAAGGGGCACCACAAAGCCAAATCTGCATTAAACCCCCTCCCCGACACCCAAAGCACGGGGCTGAAGGAGGGAGAGGTGCGAATCTGCTCCATCCACCCCTGTGTCCCACGGGACATTCCCCCTTGGGATGCAGCTGAACACACATCAAAGCAGTTCCTTCCCAGCTAAAAACTAAAATTAAACTCGTGAGGAGGAAGGCAGGGAGGAGCCTTCCCCGGAGAAACACTCATTCAAGGTTAGCTGGAGAAGGGGCGTCACAGGCACTGTGTGACCCGGTGTCCTCAGCTGCCCCAACTCAGAGCTGGGAGCCAAACCAAAATCCCTTTTCCCCTCCCTCCCCCTGGTTTTGAGTCACTGAGAAGACTCAGCCCCCATTGATCCCTTCTCCCCCTCTCTGTGCCCAGGGCTGTCACCTGCAGGATCCTCATGGAAGCAAGGGATGTGCCCTGGGGGGACCAGGAGAAATTCATCCCCCCACACTCCCCCTTGCCCCCAGATTTTCCTTCATGCCCCCTTATTCTGGCTCTCAGGAAGCCGAGCAGTTATGAGGTCAAAATACAGCATCGTGTGAGTGTAATAAACCAACAGTACAGTTTCTGTTCTTAAAATTAACGACATAAACTACATGCACATTACAAAACCCTCCCAAAACCAGCAGATAATCAAATTCTTCGTAGCAAAGGCCAAGAGAAGAGAGAGACTAAAATCAAAAACCTGCTTCCCCCTCGTCTTCCTGCTACAGACAGAGTGAGGGGAGGAATAGACAAACACCCAGAAGGTCCTGGAGAGAGGAATATTTGCCTCAGAGAATGTCTTCCCCCATCTCCCCACACCCAAAACAAGACAGGGAAAACCAATCATTGAAACCGTAGCTCAGCTGAAGCCAAAAAAAAACCTCTTCCCATCAGGAGTGTCGGCATCACAGAGCTCACACAGTACCCCCAAAAAAGTGCATTTTCAGAAAAAAAAAAAAAAATTAATGAAGGTTGGGGAGACGAAGGCAGAGGAAGCGAGAGGGAGGCAGCCTGGGAAGGGCTGCTTTTCCTGGGCAGGGCTAATTTCCCCGGAAAGCACTCTGTGCAGCTGAGGAGGCCGCCCCGGCCGCTGCGTTCTGGAAGCTCCTGTTGGTGAGGATGCCTTGGGAAAACTCTTCCTGGGCCCTTTGGAAGCTGGCTCCTGTGCGCCGATACAGGGAATGCACCTGCAACGGAAGGGGAGGCACACAATGAATCCAGGCAGTGCACACCTCGCTTTGCCTTGGCTCTGCTGCTACACCAGCTCCCTTGGCAGCTGGAGAGGATGGGCTGGAGCCAGCAGCTCTGTCGCTCCCAGCACGGGGGGCTGCAGATTTCTGGAGACCTTCGTTTGCTGTAAAATGTGGAGTTCTCAGCAAAATCGCCGCTTTCTGACCCAAAACTGCCCACGCTGTGATGGCACAGGCTTAACCCAGCAGTTACTGGAGGGCAGGACCTGAAGGTGCCAACAGCATCAGGTGTTTCCTTCGAGATAAAAGTAGGAGAAGAGAAGGAAGCACCAATGCAAGCAGGATCAGTCCAGGCTGTCCTCGCCTTCCCCCAGGCTCCACTCCTGCTGTGCCTGCACAAGTCCAGCCCTGCTGTGGTCAGGCAGGAGGAGGGAGGAGGGCTGTATCAGGAAAATACCCTCCTGGGAGGGTGGGCAGGCCCTGGCACAGGGTGCCCAGAGCAGCTGTGGCTGCCCCTGGATCCCTGGCAGTGCCCAAGGCCAGGTTGGACAGGGCTTGGAGCAGCCTGGGATGGTGGAAGGTGTCCCTGCCCATGTCGGGGGGCAGAGTAAGATGAGCTTTAAGGTCCCTTCCAACCCAAACCACTCCATGATTCTAGGACTCCAAAGGGAGGCTCCTTCCCACTTGAAGAGTGTCCAAGAAATGTGGCACCAATGCAGGAACCACTAGCAAAAATACTTTAATTGAAACCTCTTGACCCACCAGTGCCCCGATCCCGTCACCATTCCCAGATGGGCGAATGGAGGTGTCCAACCCGGGACCCCTGGGAGCAGCCTGAGCCCCACTGGCCTCCGAGCCACTCACCTGCTTGAGGAGGAAGAGGGAGAGGACGGCGCAGAGCGTGAAGAACGCTGCCACCACCATCATGATCACCACCACGGCCAGGTTCCTGTGCACCTCCGACAGCGCCGCGATCCAGCCGCTGCCAGGGAGAGGAGAGCGGGCTGAGCATGTTCCAGAGGGAACACACGAGGGACAGGCACCCACACTGCAGGGGAAGGTTACAGGGGAGGGATAACAAGCTGTGGAAAGAGGAGCCTGGAGCTCCTGCAGGGCCTTGTTTTGGGGGATAGGGTTTCCATTAGCATTGTGAGAGGAGGATTGTGCTCATCCCACCCACGTTCCAGCCCTGTGCCCTCCCCTCAGGCAGCAAAATCAATACCCTTGGCGCCAACAGTGACTTTTCCATGAGCACCTTCTCAAAATTCAGTCAAGTGGGGTAAAGATAGGATGGAACAGCTAAATTGGAAGAGATCAGCTGGCAGGTCTGGAGCCAGGACCTGTGTGTCACCCTGACAGGGATGTAAGGGCTGGGAGCAGAAGGAAGAGGCAGGAAGGGAAGGAGGTGGTGAAACCCTGGCACAGGGTGCCCAGAGAGGCTGTGGCTGCCCCATCCCTGGAGGTGTCCCAGGCCAGGTTGGACAGGGCTTGGAGCACTCTGGGATAGTGGAAGGTGTCCCTGCCCATGGCAGGGGAGTGGAATAGGATCACTTTTGAGGCCCCTTCCAACCCAAACCAGTCTGTGATTCCACAATTCTCAGTTACAGACACTGGGAGCTGTTGAAGGCAGGGAGAACTCAAGGAGTTACCAGCACTTGGCTGTGGCTGAAAATACCAAGACACCTCACTGTGAACACCTTCCAGGGTGCTGGAGAAGGGAACCTTTCCAACTGCTAAGCCAAGCACGCCGTGTGCCACCAGGAGAGGGGGACTGGAGCGAGCCAAAGGGTCCCACCCGACGTGTGGCACGGCTTCTCGCGGCACAGCGAAGGGGAAAGGCACACCATGCGCTGCAGCCGAAAATATCCGGCTGTCTGTCGAGAGGGAATGGAGCAGAAAGCTCCAAGCAGCCTCTCCAAGCCAGACTAAACCCAGAGGGCCCCCTCCCCATGACTTAGGCAGCAGGGGGAGGCCGGGGACAGCTCTGCCCACGAGCCCTTCTGCAGGGAGCGGGCAAAAATAGACAGCAGCTCCCACCCGAAGGCTTCCCCTCGGGAGAAGCACCACGGGCTGCTGACCTTTTCCCTGGGCTCCCTAACTCTGCAATGGGAGCTGCAGCCGAGGCAGCAAGGCGAAAGGAAAGGCTGTGCTCGCCCTGCAAGGCACAGCTGCCGACACGAGGCTGCTGGAGCCACTCCAGAAGCCCAGGCTCACCCTTCTGGACAATGTCACCGAGGGCAAGGTGACAGGGCAAGGCTAAAACCCTCTCTGCTTATCTCAGCCCACCACCAACACGCTCCAGAGAAATTCAGGAAGAGTTTGGGGACAGAGTCAGGCTGGTGGCAGCAGTATCTAGCTGAGCAGCACCCAGATTTCAGGTCAGGGATCCCTTAGCCCCACACGACTGTCCAGTTTAAACAAGGCAGATCTGGTTCACACCAGAGGAGCAAATATGATCCCTGCTGAGTGAGGGAGAAGGCAACAGGAGAGGCATGGAAGAGTTATCACAGATTCACAGAACTGTTTGGGTTGGAAGGGGCCTCCAAACTGATCACATTCCACTCCCCTGCTGTGGGCAGGGACACCTTCAACTGGACCAGGTCACTCCAAACCCTGTCCAACCTGGCCTGGGACACTTCCAGGGCTCCAGGGGCAGCCACAGCTCCTCTGTGCACTCTGTGCCAGGGCCTCCCCACCCTCACAGGGAAGGATTCCTTCCCAATATCCAGTGATTCACATCCTCCCCTCTGCACTGAAGGCGCCAAGGAACACGCTTTTCTGGGATTGGGATGGGAAGAGCAGAGCAGGGAGGTGGCCCAGCTGGGACCTGCCACGGCTCTGCATGGGCTGAGACAGGAAAACCACGGGAGAAGGAACAGGCAGCTGTCAGAAATAGGCCCCAGAGCTCCTGCCAGTCACAGCCCTGGTGAGAAAAAGGATCTGTGCCACAGCAGGCAGCGAAGCCAAGCTCACCTGTCACCCCAGCCAGGAATTCCGACAGCCTGGATGATGTAGATTGCTATTTGGCAGAAGAAGACGAAAAAGAAGACGAAGAAGCTGAAGGAGCTGTCAGACCTGCGGGAGAGATGGCAGCAGGAGTGAAACCCATGATCTCTGCACTGCTCCAAGAGGAGGGGAACAACTTCAGTGAACTCCTTTCTCCAGGGAAGAGCTCCTGAGGAGAGGTGATTTGGAGAGGAATTGGGCACCCAAATGTGTCCACTGCAAATCCAACGCTGTGCCCGGTGCAGGATGGAGTGAAGGCAGTTCCCTCCACAAATGCAGCGTGCTCAACATCAGTGAACCAAACAGGGTCTCAGAAATGAATAAAGCAAATAAAAAATGAATCAAAAGCGTCCTGCATCTGCCTAGGCTTGGATTTCAGGATGAAAAAGGATCACCATAATTAAGTTCTATCAGACAGATCTAATATGTTTAGCAACATAGTGGTTTGGGTTTATCTAATGATGCAAAGAGCTGGAAAAATCCTGCAGGCAATACACGATGGGAACAGATAGACTCAAAGCTCCTCCCACCAAGAGATACATCCCCATCACAGAACAAAAACCCAGTACTTGCCTGAAAGCCTTGTAAATTGGTCGGTACCAACAGAGAAAGGCACAAGGGGTGAATAAAATTAACCACAGAATCGAGAGACCAAAGTCTACTCCTCTGCTACTGTCGACTGTGAACCACGCCAGGCAAGCAAGCAGGTTTAGGAGCAGGGTGATGGAATGCACTGTTTGGGGTGGGAGAGAGGGAAAAAAAACCATCAGCAAGCTCTTGTGAACTCCAAGGCATCCCTAATCTCTCACTGAACACACGGAGAGCTGCAGAAATTAAGGTGACTTTGGGCCATCTAATTTCCCTGCCCCCCTTGGAGGGCAAACAGTTTGACCTAAGCAGCTCATCTGATCCTGCTGCTTACAGCTAAATCTTAAATAGCTGATCAAGCTCCATTAAACAATTAAAATTCTGTCATGAATGAGCTATTCCCAAAGCATAAACTTGGGGTTCTTCCCATTTACCTTCCTAAAAAAGGAGGGAAACATGATTTTAGCCTTGCAGACACCACCAACAGAATTCCCTGTGTGACAGAGCTCAGCTTTTCACACAGAACCTCCTCAGAAAGAATTCTGACTGCCCTTCAAGCCATCAACTTACACATCCACAAGTAGTAGAGCATCTTGCATATCCGCTGGTAGTCAGCTGGGATGTCTGCAGAAAAATCCTGATAGAAACACGGCTTGATGGGACATTTCTTGGGAAGAGGCGGCCAGTTGTTCTGCCTCGCTGTGGAAGGGAGGAAGGAGCAGCTCTTCACTTGCTCTTCTCTCATTGAAAAGGCGAATTCACACCCCAGAATTTCTGAGCGGCCGTTCAGCTATCGTTTAATTCATCTGTGAAACCCTTGGCAGAGCCCAGGGGGTGGTCAGGTCCTATGGCTGAGCAGGCAGCACAGCAGGAAGGGGATAAACTGCTGGCAGACCAGCCGTGTGTGGGGGCTTTCCCTTGAGGAAGGCAGAATTCCGCCCCACTGGCCAAAGGGCCACCACAACCACCATCCCTCAGCCCTGCACGCCCAGACTCAGCCACTTCAAACCAAGATTAGGGGGAAATACTGGGTTCCTGTGGTTGAGAGAGCCTTGAGGCTGAGAAGAAGAGCTTTGCTGCTCTCAGTGAGAAGCCTCAGCGTGGCAGAGTCACCCACCAGCTCTGACATGGTACAGAATGGTGTCTGAGAGCTTTTGGTGGTGAGAGGCAGCTCAGAGCACACTCGAGGGCAGGGACCCAGCAGAGCTGCCCCCAGCACCCCACCTCTGAGCTGCCTTCCCATCATGGAAGCTGTGGGAGGCCAGGCACTGTCCCAGAAGGGGAACTGGAGTTTTCCTGGCAAACCAAGCAACGGAGGCTGCCCCGGGCCCCCAGGGAGGGCGGGCAGGAGTCAGTACTCACGGTCGATGCTGGCTGCGTGGCTCTGCAGCTCCCTTTCCTTCTTCTCCAGCTCAGCTGCCTTCCTCTCTAGCTCTGCCTGCTGCTGGAGCAGCCCTGCCTGTGCTGCTGCAGCCACGGCCTGCAGAGGAGACAGAGATCAGAGGGGTAAGCCCTGCCCGGGCTGCGGTGGCACCACCAGGTGCCAGGCTGGGAGGAAAGCAGGGCACGGGGGGACATGGAAGCTCAGCCTCAGACGTCTTGGATCTGCCACTGGAGGACAAAATCAAGTTATCCTGCAGGGGGATAGGGCTGGGAGAGCCATCAGGAGGCTCATCCACAGCTTCTTCTACCCCTCAGCTCACCTCAGTGCTCTGAGCACCTCCTAAGATGGTGAGCAGGGCTCCTGGGCTTACCAGGACAACTCCCTTCTGAGCTGGGAGAAGAAGGGCAAGACAGCTGCCTACCACACCTCTTAAGGAGCTCTTCTACCTGTTTTGTATTCTGAGGAATGATTCTTTCTCCCAGCAGCCTGAGCTCTTTGGATGAAGCAGTCCTGGCAGTCAGGTACTTGCATTTATGCTCCTGGCATGGAGCGTGCCTGACCAGACACCAGAACTAAGCTAAAAGCATTAGCAGGATTCATTCCAGGGCTTCCAGAAGGAAGCCAGAGCCAACAGGACAAGGCAAAGCGAGCTCTGCCACCAGAGGGACAGGGAAGAACACAGAAGGACTGCACGAGTGCATTCCCTATAAAGATCCACCTCGCAAATGCAAGCTGAAAAGATCCCCTGCAGCTTCCCAGGCACCACCCCGGGGAACCCTGCTGCCCTGTGTTCCCAGAGGCCCTGGGAGCTCATGGGGGCTGGGCAGGCAGCAGAGAAGGGCCATACCTGTGGAGTGGGCTCCACGGACGTCTGCAGAACGGCCGGCTGCGAGTGGCCCGAGGGCTGCGCCGCCGGCGTCGTCCGCGCCGCATTCGTCTGCACAGAGACCACCGGTGAAAACACGGCAGGAGAAACACAGAGGGCTCCTGGTGAATGGTTTGAACCACAGATCCCAGCTTCCTGTCCCCTTCCTCCCACCTGGCTCGTGGCAGCAGCCGGGGAATAAGGATGAGGCTCTCCCAGCCATCCATCAGTGGCACTGCCAGGACAGCTCAGCTCCCAGCCCAGGGACCAAACAAATCCTGCTGTGTCCTGCCACAAACCATCTTCCCCTTCACACTTCACGTGGCCTCCCTGCGAGTCAGCAGCCTGCTGGAGAGGAGCTGTTCCACACCAGTGGAGAGCTCCAGCTGGGAGCCTATTAGAGCTCCAGGGCAGGAGCAATTGCCCGCCACGAGCCACATTCCATAAGGAAATCGGCTGAGAATTCCTCTTTTTTTAAGCTGCATCTATCAAGGGAACTTCTACACCACTAAAACCACCACCAGGTACGCAGAGCACAAAGACACGTGGCACGTACCAGCTGGGAGCTCTCAGAAAAGGGGTTGAACTCATCCAAGCCACTTTGGCTGGTGTTTGTGAGCTGTGTCACCGAGGGGTCCTGCAGGGAGAGAGCACAAGGATAAATCAGCATCGCATACAGGGTATCATCATGTACAGCATTAAATTGTTCAGCCTGGAAAAGGCCTTTAGGAACATCAGGTCCATCCTATCTGTGCTGCCTGCTTTCCATCTGCTCATTAGCTGGGAGTTGGAGGAGTGAAACACATCCCTGCCACAAGGGGATGGCCCTGGCTGGCATGGAATTTAAATATCCAAGGAGGTGACTACCAGCAAGGAAAGATTTGTGAGCAGAAATAATCTCCTGTTCAGCCAAGAGCTGTGTCTGAACAACCACAACGTGCTTTTGGCACAGCAACGCTTTGTGCAGGTTACTTCTGCTCACCTACAGCGAGTTATTCCTAATTTCCAGGGATCTGGATTCATCCACCCATGATCAGAAGGTTGCTGGGCCTCACAAAGCAAGCACAGAGCCACAAAGTACAGCAGAGCCACACAGAATGAGGTTTTAGATATGACTGATCCTGGCTGAGAGATGCCAGCAAGCTAAAATGCCAATGATTGCTCTGGATAAGCGAAACACACAGGAAAATTGAGCTGGAAGTGTGACACCAATTATTTAAGGAGGTTTTAATGCTGCTGGCATAACAGCTCTCACTTCTGCTCACAGCACCTCCCACTCGTCTCCATCAAACCCTCTGATGTTTAAAAACAGGCTCTCTGCACCTCTGAGAACACCTCTCTCCCCTCAGCTGCAATGCACGCAGCTGGTTTTATCTCCTCTTTTCTACACACTGCTTTCCACACAGAGGTTCCTCTCAGACAGCCAGATGTTGCCCTCTGGAGCTCCTCTCCCCAGTCATTCCAGAAACTTTTTGAACTCGGAAATCCTCCTGCCCGGCAACCCAAGAGCTGGGTGTGGGGCAGAAAATTAAAAAGTGGCTCCTTATCCCTCCCTCAGCAACTCGAGTGTCCAGATCAGTCCTTGTGTAATTTAGTGTTTAATGGGGTGAGAAGCAACCGAGGCTGCACAGGGGCTGGTGGAGCAGGAAATCCCCTGTGGAGCCATTCCTGGGGTTGCAGCGCAGCCTTCTGCCGGGCAGGATGCACACGGATGTTAATGAGAAGCAAGGCAGGCACTCCCAACAGGTCACACTCGTTTGTGAATCACCCCAGGCTGAGGCACCGCGCGTTCCCAGCGCCCCGGTGCTGCTCGGGGAGCTTCGGCTCCCCAGCAAGGAAGGGCTGCAAAAAGTGGGGAGAAGCGGCAGGACTGCCATGCTCGAAATGAAATGTGCTTTCGTTTGGCTCCTGACTCCTCTGGAAGCATCAGCTGTGCAGAGATAAGGGCTGTCAGCACAAGTTTACACTTCCCCTCACACAGCACAGTGCTGCGCATCAGCACAAACCCTCTGGTCTGGAGCACAGGAGCCCCAGCAGAAAACAAGTGCACAAGGAAGAAGAAACTCCCTTCGAGGCATGGGAGGTGGAAAGCCAAAGCTGGACAACCCTCTGGAGAGCCCAGGTGGTCAGGCTGGGAGGAAAGTGCTTGGGAATAAGGAGGAATGCTACAGTACCACTGTAAAACACACATTTTACTTCCCTTGGCTCACCTCCACCCCAAAAAGAAAGCTGGAGGCTGTCCAAGGGCAGGGAGAGCAGCACCACTGCTTCAGCTGCACCACAGTTTGATTCCCAAGGCAGACAAGCTCTCATCTCGCTGCATAGCTTTAAAAAAATCACTTAATTAGGCCGTACGGCCAAGGCACAGCAGCTCGGCTTAACTCGCCTGCTATTGTGCAAGTGTGTCTAAAATAGGAACCCGAAGAGGAGGGAATGTGCAACAAAGCTGAAGTGTTTGGACACGTGCCTGGGTAGGGCAGGAAAGAAAGCAGAGGGTGATGCAGAGGCAGCAGCTTCCATGGGCACGGAGCAGGCAGCACGCGGGGTGAGCGAGCACCAGGAATGCAGAGACACGAGGAGGTGCCCACAAACTTCACGTTTTACAGTTATTTCCTGCCAGCTACGCAGCAAAAGGCAGCTGACCCTCGTGAAACAAGCAGGGGTCTGGTCCTTGGAAGGGATCAGGAGACAGGGATTTAAGTGAGACCCGCTCAGAGCCACAGTGAGCGTGTCCAGCCACAAAGCTCGCGCTGACGAATCAGCGGCTCGGCCTGTGGGATGCCAGCCAGCACATCCCTTCTGCTGCCCTTCCACCGGCACTTCCTCAAGTGCCACGGACGTGTGATGCCATTTTTCACGGCTTCAGGTGCCCCAGCACAGAGTAACTCCACATCTCAACCAAACTGCACTGCCATGGGTATTAAAACTATTTTCAACTGCAGCAAAATAGGAGGTTGTTGTCGCGCTGCAGAAAGGCTCTGATACAACAGGTCTGTGAGAGAAATCCCAGTTTTTCTTTTCTTTCTGTTCCCACAGATTAAAGAAACAAAATGAGAGGCCTCTCTAGATGAGATCAAGGAAAAAGAGCTCAACCTAGAATCACCTGGAACTCAACACAGTTGTCAAAATATCACAGGGTTGCCCCAAATATAACCAGTCCTGCAGACTTTGAGTACTGCCACTGCCTGCAGGATGCACCGAGAGAAATCTTCAAGATTTTATTATTGATGTCTTTGAAAAGGATGGAAGTTTCCAGCTCTGTCTGAGGCTTGGACCAAAGTTTTGGAGGCAGCTGCCACTTCCAGCAGGTCACTAAAGGAAGGAAGTTAATCATCTCTCATTAACTGGTTAGAATAAGTAACAGAGAAGCCACAGATATTTTTAACAGGATCACAGCAGCTTGTTTTACACGGAGCTTAATGAACAGCATGAACAAAGTCCCCTGAAAAGGCAAAGATCCTGGAAGTTTTCTTGGGAAAAAAAAAAGGCAAGACGAAATCTCACAGTGCTGAAAGGAGGATACAGAACCTTCCAGCAGGAGCTGCAAAGAGCTGTCACAGGGGAATCCACAGTGGGACAGATGTCAGTCCTCGTAAGAAGTGAGCCTGACATGGGAGTTACCAGCTGGAAATCACCTTCGACCATTTTTTTGTTTGAACAGTGAACAAAGAGTGAGCACAGCCCTGTTCTGTCAGATACCAGGACAGCTTTAACGTGCACAAAGCACAGGGAGATGACAAGAAAGATGCAGATGGGCTTTTTATAAGGGCCTGAAGTGACAGGACAAGGGAAAATGCCTTCAAACTGACAGAGATTAGATGGAATATTAGGAAATTCTTCCCTGTGAGGGAGGCGGGGCCCTGGCACAGGGTGCCCAGAGCAGCTGTGGCTGCCCCTGGATCCCTGGCACTGCCCAAGGCCAGGCTGGACACTGGGGCTGGGAGCACGCTGGGATAGTGGAGGGTGTCCCTGCCCATGGCAGGGGGGGACTGGATGAGCTTTAAGGTCCCTTCCAACCCAAACCATTCTGTGATTCTAGGAACATGTACTCCCTCAGAGCCAAAGCAACAAATCCCACGTCCATGAACAGCGATACATTCCACCCCTCAGAACAAACACCTGAGGAACACGACCGTCCCAGCCCCTTCCATTCCTCAGAGTCACAAGAGCGTGTTAAAGCGAAAGTGAGGAAGAAGAGAAAGAATTTTTTCACTCTGATTCCTCAAAAGACTCAGCTTCACCAACAGAGAATTTCTGTTTGGCTCAGCCCTGAAGTCCAAGGTCAGGAAAACACTCCTTCTTGTGGATCACATCCCAGCAGAGGTGAGTGGGGCTGAGCTCACAGACGGGAGCCAAAGGCCAGGCACTGATTTTCACACCACTGCACAGGCACCGTGTCCCAGAGGCCGTTTCAGGCCAACTCCCTGCATAAATGACCCCAATTTGCAGAGGTTAATCCCAGAGAGGAGAAACCCAGTGAACACAGACCAAATCCTCAGTGACCTTAACAGGAATCTCCTGCTTCGAGCCATGAAATCTGCAGCTTTGCCTTAGAAAGTCACTCTTAAGAGCTGAAGCACCCTAAAAACAGACCCAGAGAGACCCAGCGGACAACCAGACCACCGGGCAGCACGACCAAGAGAGCTCCAGCAATGGATTCTCTGTAATGAGCCCACAGATCAGGCATCCTGAGAGTCAGGAAACCCTCTTCCCGCTGCCCGTGGAGGTGAGGCTGTGCCTGGCTGCAAAGGTGCTGGGAGACCCCTCGAGGTGGGGAGCCCAGCCTGGCCCGGGGACGGAGCGGGAGGGACCGCGGGGGTCACAGCGCCCATGGGTGACCTGCGGGGAGCTGGGGAAGGGCGACGGGGGACGGGACCCCCTGTCCGGGCTAGAGGGGGACATGGGGATAGAGAAGGGAGATGAGACCCCCCTGCTCCGGCCAGACGGGGGTGCAAGGAAGGGGAGCGGGACCCCGGCCACGGCGGGAGGGCGGGGAAGGGGAGCGGGACCCCCGGCCACGGCTGGGGGACGGGGAAGGGGAGCGGGACCCCGGCCACGGCTGGGGGACGGGAAGGGGAGCGGGACCCCCGGTGCGGGCGGGGTTTCGGGCAGCGGGTCCCAAGCCACCCTCAGGGCCGAGGGTCGCGGCCGCCGCACGCCCCCCGGTCCCGCCCCCTCGCTCTGATTGGCTGCGGCGCGGAGGAGCGGCTCTGCCATTGGCCGGCGGCGCTTCAGTCAGTGCCACGTCCCGGCGTGCGGGTACGGCGGGGCCGGGCCGGGCCGTGCCGGGCCAGGGGGGGCCGCCCGCGCCCCGCGCCCACCTGGAAGGGATTGATGTCCACCGGGTCGGCGAACGGGTTGGTGTCGAAGCCCGACATGGGCGCGGTCCGCTCCGCTCCGCTCCCGCCGCCGCCGCCGCCCGCCGCTCCTGGTGCTTCCGGGGCAGCCGCGTGACCGGGAGCCGCGTGACGTCACCGCGGCGCGCACAGCTCGCGCGGGGTTAACCCCATGGGCGTGGTCGCGTGACGTCACAGCGGCGCTTATAGACGGCGGGGGAGGGGAGGGGGCAGAGGGAGGGGGGCAGGCCCTGCCCGGCCGAGCCATGGCGGAGATCCGGGGTGAGCGGGGCACGGGGCACTCACCGCCCGCGCTGGGGATGAGGGCCCCGGGCGGGGCCACGGGGATGGGGACCCCCCACCGGGATTCCCCCCAGGGCGATGGGGCAGTGGGCCCGTGACACTCCTGCCCCCGGCCCGAGCACCCCCAAATCGCCGTGTGATTGTTGAAAATCATCCCCCCCATACACTCGCCCCTCCCAAGCCCGTGGTCCTCTCCCTCCCTGACACCCCGTCACCCTGCCCCGGGGGCTTTGGGAGTGTCCGGGAGGATTTTGGGGGGTTCTTTCTGTGCCCTGCTAACATTTGACTTCCCTCCCGCAGTGTTCCCCCTCTCCTGCGTGGTGCAGAACTATTCCTGGGGGAAGGTGGGCCTGGAAAGCGAGGTGGCCAAGCTGGTGGCCAGTGGTGACCCCCTGGTCCAGATCCAGCCTGACCAGCCCTACGCGGAGGTGAGTGTGTCTGTGTGTCCCTTCCGTCCGTGGCTCCGTCCCATCTGTGTGTCCATCCCTGTGTCCATCCCACCCGGCTGTGGCTCTCACCATCCTGTGTCCTGTCAGGATGTGATGCTGGCCCCCAGCTGTCCCATGTCCCCTGGGGGGTGCCTGGGTTGGAGAGAAGCCCGGCGTGACTCAGCCCCCGAGGGAGCTGCCGAGGATCATCTCCGGGGCCGAGCAGCCCCTGGAAAAGCCCAAGTCATCCGCGTTGGCTGCCCGGCTCAGGGTGCCCTGTGTCTGTTGGTGTCTCGCAGCTGTGGATGGGCACGCACCCCCGGGGCGATGCCCTCATCCGGGATAACCGCATCCCCCAAAAGACCCTGGGCCAGTGGATCTCTGACAACCCTGCCTGCCTGGGGGCAAAGGTGAAGGACGCCTTCCAGGGACAGCTGCCCTTCCTGTTCAAGGTGCTGTCGGTCAACACCGCCCTGTCCGTCCAGGCACACCCCAACAAGGTAGGGAGATCCCCGGGTGGGCAGCCCAGCTGGACCCCGTGTCCCTGGGGAGGTCACCCAGCTCCTTTTCCCCCCTCTCCAGGAGCTGGCAGCGAAGCTCCACGCCCAGTTCCCTGAGCACTATCCCGATGCCAACCACAAGCCCGAAATGGCCATTGCCCTCACCCCCTTCGAGGGCATGTGTGGCTTCCGGCCTGTGGAGGAGATTGTCTCCTTCCTTCAGAGTAAGGATGGAGGGTGCATGGTCAGACCCTGGAGTGGGGACGGTGGCCATGCTCCCTTGGGATGGGGTTAGGGTGGGGATGGTGGCCGTGCTCCCTTGGGATGGGGTTCAGGGTGGGGGCAGTGGCCGTGCTCCCTTGGGATGGGGTTAGGGTGGGGACAGTGGCTGTGCTCCCTTGGGATGGGGTTCAGGGTGGGGGTGGTGGCCGTGCTCCCTTGGGATGGGGTTCAGGGTGGGGATGGTGGCTGTGGTCCTTTGGGATGGGGTTCAGTGTGTGGGTGGGGGCTGTGGTCCCTCGGGATGGAGTTCAGGGCGAGGGCATTGCTCCCCAGGGATGGGATTCAGGGTGGGGATGGTGACTGTGCTCTCCTGGGATGGGAGTGCTGGGGCTGTGTTCCCCTGGGATGGGGACTGGCTCCGACTGGGGCTGGCCCCACAGATGTCCCTGAGCTGCGGGCGCTGATCGGGGAGGTGGCAGCAGAGCAGCTGGAGCGCAGCGGGAGTGACGACCCCCGCGGGGTCTCGGCCGCCCTCCGCGTGTGCTTCACCCGCCTCATGAAGAGCGAAAAGAAGTTCTTCGTGGACCAGCTGAACATGCTGGTGAGGAGGATCTCCCAGGAAGGTGGGTCCTGCCTGTGACACCCCAAACTGGTAGGAGGGGCTGTGTTTAGGGGAGAGGCCGGGGCACCCCCAGCTCCCTCCCCACGTTGGGCCTGGTCTCTTCCCGCTCAGCGGCAGAAGGGAAGGACACGTCGGGGAGCAACGGGGACCTGCTGCTGCGGCTGCACTCCCAGTACCCAGGGGACATCGGCTGCTTCACCATTTATTTCTTGAACTTGGTGAGGCTGGAGCCAGGAGAGGCCATGTTCCTGGGAGCCAACGAGCCCCACGCCTACCTGCACGGAGGTGAGCGTCGGGGGGGCTCTCCTAACCCAGCATCCTGCACGGACTGGCTGCGGGAACGTGTGGAAGGGCTGGGGTGGGCTGAGAGCACTGCCCTGTCCCTGCAGACTGCGTGGAGATCATGGCGTGCTCGGACAACACGGTGCGTGCTGGGCTCACCCCCAAGTTCATTGATGTGCTCACCTTGTGTGAGATGCTCAACTACACACCAGCACCCTGCAGCTCCAAGGTCTTCCCGGCCGCACAGAGCCAGCTCGATCCCAATGTCTACCTCTACGACCCGCCCGTGCCGGACTTCACCGTCATGAGGATAGAGGTGAGCGATGACAGATCCGTGCTGGGGACACCGGCTGGGCGCCAGGTGGGACACCCTGGTGCTGGCTGGGGTTTGCTCATCTCTGTGATCAGTGTCCCGGCAAGGAGGGAGGGATGCTCAGGCAGAAGGGGCTGCTTGGCTCTTTATGCCTCCCCTGCTCCCTCTGCCTGGAGGAGCCTGTTCACCTTCTCCAGCAGCTCTGGGCAGAAGGAGAAGCAGGAAGAGGTCTTGACTGTCCTGGGCTTGGGCTGCTGCAGGCACAGCAAAGGGCTGGGAGTGGGGACAACCCCCTTCCAGCTCTGCAGGGAGGAGGAAAGCTGAGGGAGACTCCAGCCACAGTGCCATTTCCCTTGGCAGATCCCTGCCTCCATCAAGCTGTACCTCATCTCTGCCATGGACTCTGCCAGCATCTTGCTGGTGATCCAAGGGACAGCCGTGGGCACCTCCACAGCCGCAGCCTCCGAGATGTCCCTGCACCGTGGCTCCGTGCTCTTCATCTCGGCCAACGAGAGCATCTCCCTCCACCTCTCCTCGCCCGATGGGATGCTGCTTTTCCGAGCCTGCTGCCTCCTCTGAGCAGCACCTGGGACACTTCCTCCACATCACTCCATGTTTGAGTAGATAGAAACTGGTGTGGGCAAAGTCTTCTCGCTTGAAAGTTTTCCCTCCACCTATTAAATCCTCAAACCAGCCCTGATGTATAGAAAAAGCAATTCCATGGATAGACTCCTTGGATGAGGCTGAGGCTTTCTGCTGCTTCTGGCGGGCTCTTTCCCAAGCCTGGCTGATGGCAGCCACTGTCACCCTTCCCTGCTGTGAAAGGGAGCTGCGTGGGGGGGTGATGGAGCAGGAGAGCCTCTGGTGCTGTGAATAAAGAGGTGACTTTGTCCCTGGCAAAGGGCAGCTGGTGGGGGGAGCAGGAGGATGGAAGGGGCCAGAAAGGCTGGGAGCAGCTCCAGCATCCCCCCCAACACTGGCTGCACCTCCCCATTGCTCCTCAGGCACAGGAAAGGGATAAAATGTGATGAAGGAAAACAGGAATCCCCCTCAAAGCACCAGCTGAGATATGAGATCCAGTTTATTGAGTGCTCCCTTTTACAAGTAAAATACAAAACCAAACAAACATGCCCCCCACCCAACCAGTTCATGTCTCTTGACATGAAATATTTAAATAAGGATTCTGAATAAGAAGCTGATTGTCCTCTATGTCATAGAGCAGGACCATGATTTAAGGCAGCGTTTATGGTTTGCAGCAGAGGGGCTCTCCAGCCCCCCCCCAAATCCAGGTCCTCTGTGGAGCTGGGATGGGGGGTCTGGGCCATGCCTCACCTGCATCAAAGCAGCATTGAGGAGAATGGGAATAAGCCATTAGCCCAACCCCAGAAACTCCCAGATCCTTCCCTTTATACCCCTCTGGAGGTGCCAGGCTCTGCCTGTCCTCCCTTCCCACCCCAGCCAAGTGCCAGATCCCATCCAGGTCACCAAAATGTCCCTGTGCCACCTCTCCCTGATATTGCTGAGCGTAAGGAGAAGTCCTTTGGGGTCAGTTGGTCTCTGCCATGAGCAGCATCACTCAGTCCTTGTGTCACCGTCCTGGCGTGGGACCTGGACACCCAACAGCCATCCCACGGGACCAAAAAAAGTGCTGGAATTTGACCTGTTCTTGTGCAGCTACTGGATCACACAGGAGAGATTTTCTCCAAAACAACAGGGGCAAGAAGAGGAGGCAGCAGGTTTTGGGGGGATGAGATCCAGGTCTTCATCATCGGGGACCTCGTCGAGATGGTACCCGTCCTGCAGCAGCTGCCGGCTCAGGTCCTGGTTCACCTGCTGCGGGGACAAAGTGGGGCTCTGCAG
>JACBWW010000021.1:152972-237290 GCA_020086605.1 Lanius collurio
CACCCCATACCGCCCCACAGACACCCCTACACCGCCCCTATTCACGTACCCCACACTGCCCCACACTCCCCTCAGCCTCAGACCCCCAATGCAGATATCCCATACAGCCCCACGCTCACCTCCCAGTCCCGCACCCCCAGACCGCCCGTACACCGCACGTACCCCCGGGCCCCGCCGGCCGCCGGCTCCGCTCGCAGCGGGACCGGGACCGGGACCGGCACCGGGACCTGCCCCGGCTCCGCCGCCGCCCGTCGCCATGGCCGCCCCTGGCCCCGCCCCTCGGCCCGCCCGCCAATGGCAGCGCGGGGCTGGTGGGGCTCAGCCAATGGGAAGCGGGGAAGGGACACGCCCCTCTGCCGCGCATGCGCCGCGGGACGGGGAGGGCGGGGACGGGGACGGCGGGACGGGAGCCTGGGACGGGAGCCCCGGGACGGGCACCGCGGGACGGGCACCGCCGGGACGGGAGCCTGGGACGGGCACCGCCGGGACGGGAGCCTGGGACGGGCACCGCGGGACGGGCATCGCCGGGACGGGACCCCGGGACGGGCACCCCCGGGACGGGCACCCCCGGGACGGGAGCCTGGGACGGGCACCGCCGGGACGGGCACCGCCGGGACGGGCACCGCCGGGACGGGCACCGCGGGACGGAAGCCCGGGACGGGGACCCGCGGGACCGGCACCGCCGGGACGGGCACCGCCGGGACGGGCACCGCGGGACGGAAGCCTGGGACGGGGACCCGCGGGACGGGCATCGCCGGGACGGGCACCGCGGGACGGGCACCGCCGGGACGGGCACCGCCGGGACGGGCACCCGCGGGACGGGCACCGCCGGGACGGACACTGCAGGACATCCCATCCCGAATGGCTCTTGCCCTAAGCCCACTGTGCCGAAAAAAAAATCCCATTTTCCGAGAAAATTTCCCTCTTCTAGGAGGAAAAACCAACAGAATTAAGATAGTGCCCTTCTCCTCCCATCCACTTCTGGTTTCTTTTCTTTCCCAAGCCCTTGCCTGGGCCAGAGCTGAGGTGGAAAACAGGGACAATCTCTATCCCAGTTCCCCTTCCCGGTGAGGACACAACTCTTGCAAACAGGAGCCTCCCACATCTGAGGCTTGGGCCATCATCCCAGGGAAATGCCTCCTCCCTCCAAGTCCTTGCTCTCCTCCCCAGAGCTGGGCATTCAGGGCAGTCACCGTGCCCTCCAAAGAGCTCCTTCTCTTCCCCTCCCAGAGCCAGGTGCTTGGGAAGACTCTGGACACAGGCTCTGCACAGCAAGTAACAATTTATAAGCTCCTGAGAGCACTTTTATGGTCTGTTCCTTCTTTTTCCCTAGGAAAGCAACAAGAAATAACCACACGAGGCACTGGTAACCACATCAATCTAACCAGTTTTTCCTTTATTAGGCCCAAGTCCACAGCACTTACATTGTGACTCAATAAAGGAAGCAGTTACTTCAGGTAAGATTTAAAGTTTGTCTCTCTGTGTACAATCAGGTAGCATCAGTAAAATGTTTGAGTAATGCACCTGGAATAGAAAAGAACAGGAAAAAAAAAAAAAAAGCCATTAAAGAAGCAGCCCAGTATCTCCACAAAGTTTCCATGAGGTCCCAAATGATTTCTTCCCATCCCTTTTACCTTCAAAGCCCTGTTTAACCATCCTAAGCTCAGAAACACAGGTACTGCATTCCCAGCACAGCTGATTCAGGACCCACAGCACTGAGACATTTTATCCCAGCACTTAAAAGTTCCAGAATCAAGTACTATTTGCAGCAGTCTGACATGCAGTGTCTCTATTCTAAGCATAAAATTTAAAAAAGGGAATATGACACTGATCATCTCCTAAGGAAACTGAGCTAAGAGGCTTCACTTCCATGAGAAATTTTATTTAGGGATTAATTTTAGTCTGGGGTTACAGCACATTTGGTCTTGCCTATCCTGTCTTTGCCAGGGGTTTTGGGGTGCAAGAGTCCCATGCCAAGAGTCTGGGAGGCAACATCAAGCCTTACCAACAAGGTTTATGCTTTATCCAAGCCCAGTTCCTCTGGAGTGGAGATTCCAAGTTCACTCAAAGTTGGTCTAAGCTCCTGGATAACGTAAGGATAGATTTCCTTGTGGGGTCCTGCCTTGTCCTGAAAAAGACCCCAAAACCAAAAAATTGAGTTATTTCAACAGGTACATCTCCAAAGCCTCCTACCTCAGCCCTCACCTGTGGCAGAGCAGAGCTCCTGCCCTCTAGGGCTGAAATAAAAGCCCTGGCTTCTCTCAGCTCCCTGGGGAGGCTGGATTCGGGTTTCAAGGAGCTGCTTTAAGGTGTTTTCCATCACAGCTTTCTGAGTCACAACTCCCAACCAGCCCAGTCCCTCAAGAAGCCAGGAAGCTTCGTGCTCACCACAGAGCCATTGATTCTGACAACAGGAAAAGTGTGGTTTCCCTCTGCAGCAGGAAAAAGCCAAGCCCCCTGCCCTGCTGCCAGGCCCTGGGGATGGGGACAGAGCACTTCCACCCACCTTTACAACTTCCAGGATGCGGACAGCGCTGGCAAAGTCATTTAACCGCCTGCAGGCCCTCAGAGCCGCGTCGATGATTTTGGGCTCGGGGACCAGGTCATAACCCACCAGTGTGTTTATGCCTGTGGAGACAAGGAGACAACAAGGGGAACTGGGAACCAGCTTGTCAGGCCCTCCACAGGAACCCTTTGCTGTCTATTCCCTTCCTCTCCAACACAGAAAGCCACCACCTCGTCAGCCAGCTGCTGCTGCAATGATCCCTCTGGCTGCAATTATCTGCTTATGCAATCACATTTTTAAGGCCTAATTGGGGAAGTTTAATAAAACTTGGCAACTCCACTGCAAACGAGTGGAGACAATCAGACAAAAAGTCTGCAGGGAGTGAGGCCAAGACAGTAGTCAAAGTCCAAAGAAAAAGGAGTGTAGTGGAGCCCAAGCACACCTTCCCTGGAGGAAATGGTACCCTCCCTCCCAACAGGATGTTAAAATCATGGAATTGTGGAATAATTTGGGCTGGAAGAAACCTCAAAGATCATCTAGTCCACCATTCTGTCATAGGCAGGGACACCTCCTGGTTAAGCTGGAGACCAGGTTAGTCCCAGCCTTGGACACTTCCAGGGATGGGGAGTCCACAAAATGCCAAGTAAAGTTGTTATTCCTGATCACAAAACTCACATGTACTGCAGGTTACACATCCCTGCTTCCAACATACCTTTCCTGAGCTCCCAAGCATCAATATCTGGCTTGTTGAAATACGTCACCCAGCGAGCATCAAATTCTTCATCTGACTCTTGTGACCCGTGAGAGTAGCAGCGGGCAGGAAGCACAGCTGAATCCAGGAAAAAAGGAACAAACTTGGAGCAAAAGGGAAGTAACACTACTTTAGTCCTGACCCAGAAGCCAGAAAATACAGATTTCCCTTCTTACAGTTGCTCTGGATCAGTCCTGGGTGAACACTGGGTGGATCTAAAGTTATTAAATATCACAGTTTGTGTTGTGGCCAAGTGTTAGTTTTTTCACCCATCAGACTTCCAAAGAGTTCCCAGAGCATTGGTCAGAGCAGGAGCAACACACACAAAAATCAGCTCTGGATGCCAGTACTTAGTAGGTTTTCTGGCATTCCTGGTTCTGTAAGGCCAGCGAGCCAGAGAAGCTTCAACATGCACATGCTGCATCAACAAAATTCCATGCAATTCCTACAGGGGCTCTCAAAAGCAAAGGGATGAGAGATATTCCCTCCAACAGAAGGGTTAGAAGAGGAAAAAAAATGATCACTCTGTGTCTATCCAAGAGAAAACTCCGAGATCTCAGGGTTGCAATTGCATTAATTTTTGGTAACTAATCCCAAAAGCGGATTGTATGCTAATGCACAAATTAGTGTGATATGGTTATTAATTCATTTCTTCACTCAGCACTATCACAAATTCCTGGGTTTTTGAATGAACTGGTCTTTTTTTACCCCACAAAGGTTAGAACAGTTTTCCAAGAGAACTAAACTAAAGGACCACAAGCCTGGTGCTTCCTTTCCCCACTGCTAATCACTCCACTAATATTTGCAGAGAGGTCTCACATCAGATACGACCTTGGAGCTCAAAGCTCTGCTTCACAAAAGTCAAATTTAGCTCCTGACTTTTTCTTTCTTAACCCAGCATGAACCACTGTCACTGGTCAACTACAGAGTTTTATTTAAAAAAAACAAACCAAACCAGAACTGGGTTGTATTTTTGCTGATATCCTTCTCTTTGATCTCACCAATGACAACCCAATTAGCAGGCAATCTGCTGTTTAAACAAAATTTAACCTGGTCCAACATTTCAGCTACAATCCTGGTTTATGCAACGGAAGCATGAAAATAGCTTTATTTATTTTAGCTATGGAAAAGTAAATAACGGACCAAGCCAGAATTAAAGCACTTTTTCAGCTTCTGTAGGGAAATTCCCCCTCCCTTCCTCAGCTCCAAAGCAGACCTTTGACCCTGCTTTCTGCAACAAGTCACCTGCACAGCTGAGCTCAGAGCTCAGCTCTGTAAATGCTCCTGCTCCCAGGACACTGCTGAAAACCCTTCAGGTTTCAGCTGGTTGAAGGAGAATCCTTATTTTTCCTAAACAGAAGGAAAATCCTACAGAGAATCCTACAGCAAATCTCAGCTGGAGAAAAGCCTAAACTGAAGTGCTCAAATGCCATCTTTACGTCAAAATCTGAAATCATTCCCTGGATCCAGGAGGCAAATAGAGACCAGAAGAATTAAAACCCTGGATTTCCAGGGTGTGTTTTTCAATTGCTGCTGCTGTTCTTTTCCACAGCAATGTTTATATCTGTATTTGGAGACTGGACTCTGACAGTCCCTCTGCCCTGAGTTTCAGCGGGGTCCATCAAGGTCACTGCCACACACATGAGGTGTGTTTAAAGTGAACTCAACAGGCATTAAGAGCCTGAGAAGCCTAAAATCACCTAATATGACACAAAAATATACTTAAAGCTTCTCCACAAGGGCTGGAATCGGCCAGTTTTCCCTGGTAATGAGCACAGAAGGAGAACACACATGAAGAGAAACATGAATTTACTGAAAACCTGGGAACGAGGAGCCCAGGGATTCCACAGGGAAGTTTTTGCAGCAACACAAACCCCCCCCAAGGCCACCCTAAAAGCAAAGGGGTCGCAGCAGTTTTAAGTGGGATGTTTGCAACACAAGACCTTGGAAAAGAAGATCACAGAGCCTGCTGGAAATGAGGCCCACAAGCAGGCGGGGTTCAGCAGCTCAAAGCAACAGCGAGCAAAGACTTTTAGGGGATTTAAAATAACAAAAGACCAAGGCTTTTACGAAGCATCTAGGAAATCCTGTGCTTATTACTTTAAAAGACTCAGCGACAGGCTCCCTAAGGCAGCTGTTTCACACTCATGTGCCGCAGCAGAGGCACACACGAGTCTCCAAGCATTTATTTGTATCTGTTAATGAGGTATTAATTGTGATGCAAAAGTTAATTAGCTATTAATTGCGATGCACAGGCAGTGCGTTCTCTGCAGTCTCTGTCTTCCAACCCTGCCACTCCGGCCACCATCACACCACGCTGCCTGGGGCTAGTCCTCCTCCTTTCCCTATTAACTGTGGCGTTAATAAGGTGTTAATATTATAAATAAAATTAATTGGGGTGTTGATTAGGATGGTGAGGGCTGGCGCGGAGCTGGACCAGGCCCGGGGGTGGCCGGCGCCTCGGAGGTCACCGCCGCCCTCCATCAATGTCACCTTGGCGGGGGGTGCAGAGAAAGCGCCGCCGGGCCCCGCTGCAGCCCCCGGGAGGTGCCCGGTGCCCCCTGAGCCGGTACCGGCGAGGGGGTCCCGGTGGCGGCGGCCGGAGCGGCGGGGGCGGCCCCCGCTAGGCCGCAGGGTCACGGCAAGGACACGGCGGGCCCCGCCGCCTCACACCGCGCCGGGCCGGGACCCCGGGGGCGAACCGCGGCGGGAGGGACGGAGACGCGTGCGGCCGCTCACCTGCTGGGCCGGCGGGCCGGCGGACGGCGGCGCGGAGGCCGGAGACAGCGCAGCGGCGGAGGAGAGAGGCGCTGGCGGCCAGCATGGCGGCGGGGCGTGAGGGAGGGAGACGGCACCGGGCACCGGGGGCGCGCCGCTGGCCACCGCACCGGGAGGGAGGGACGGAGGTGAGGACCGGGGGGGCCGCGGAGGCGGGTACGGCGGCGCGGCGGGGACGGAGCGGCAGCGCGGGAGGGCGGGAGACGGCGGGGACGGGATGGGGGCGCGGTGGGGCGGGGCCGCCGCCATCTTGGGGCGGGGCCGGCCGCCATTTTGTGCGTGAGGGGAGCGGCTGGCGGGAGCCCCTCAGTTCAGCGAGCAGCGGCTTGGGAGGGTCTGGGCTCGTTTTGGGGTATTTGGGCTCGGTTTGGGGGCTTCTGGCTGTTGCTGCCTCCCCTTTAGCCCAGCCCGCGCAGCTGTGTGCAGCCTCCCCGTCCCTATCAATGGACGCCTCCCCGACTCGGTCCCTGTGAGAGAAATGGGTTCCCCGTCTCCCTGACAGCGTCCCTGTCCCCACACCGTGGGCTGCTGCCCTCCGCCACCATCGCACCGACCCCGCAGCGAATTCGTCCCAAAAATCGTCCCTGGGGCTGTGGCTCAGCAGTGCCGCGTAAAACCATCGTGATTATTCAAATCGCCATGTCCCCTGATACCATCATTCTGTTTAAGTACTTATTTTTTTGTGTTACAGTCATTATTTTCTCACGAAGGAAGCCGCCAGTCCACAGCCAGCAAAGCAAGGAGGGAGAGATCCCCAGTGCTGCCTCCGTGATTGGAAACCACCTGCCTATGAAGTCAATTAAAAGAATTTTGAACATTAACAAAATAAGGAGAAATAGATGATATTTTTTTTTCCTTATTCAGAGAAATGTGAAGTGGCAGCAGTGGAAGTAAAGGGCTGTTAGTGTTCAACTGTGTGGCTCCCACAGTCTTCAGGCTCTGATTAGAGTGTTTACAGAGGGATTTATTAATTACAGGTTTATGAATTAATTTTATTAGTTATTTTTAAGGTATTTGCCTGCACCTGGTGCTCTTGTGTGGCATGGAGGGTTGATCCTGAATGGGTTCTGCGCTGGAGAAAGAAATGGGAAGAGCTGGATGGGACAGACCCCAGAGCTTTCTCAGCCCCAAACCCACAAAAAAAAAGATTAACATAAAAACCAGTTGGAAATTAATGTTCAAGTGAAGGGAATCAATCTGCAGCAAGGCAGATAAGCACAAGCCTCTGGCCCGAGGAGCAGCTGCCTGCTGAGGGAGATAACAAGGTCATTGCCACACAAAACAGACCCTGCTGCCTTCTCCTCCTCTCCTTTCATTCCCGCTCCCGGCCAAGCAAGCCCTTGACAAAGAGGGAATGCTGGCTGTCCCTGGAGAGCGGGAGTGAGGCAGGGAGATAAGGCAGCTGCAGCAGAGAATCCCTCACACATGGATTTTAGGAAGGGTTTGCTCCTAAATACCGATTAATTCATCCCACAGTGCCCCTGGGTGCTGGGCTGAGGGAACCAGGTGGATCAGGGCTTGGCATCCCATCACCCATCCCCCCAAACCTCCCCTGCCCCTGCTGGAACTGGGGTTTTCCAGGTGCTGCTGTGCCGGCACAGGAGACCCCAATCCCGTTCTTCCAAGGGACAGAGTTTGGCTGGATCCCTTTGTCCTGGGTTGGCAGCAGCCTTCACTGTGCTGATCCGTGCCATGGCCAGCAGCCCAGATGGTCCCCCCATTTTCCCATAGACATATCTCCACTATTTCTAAAGAGCTTTTATTATCCATTCATCTCCTTTACCCCCTGGAAGCAGCAGGGATTTTGCTCCGAAGGGCTCTGCAGCCAAGGCACGATCCCCAAACCTTCTCATCCTGTGCTGGCCACTGCATCCAGTCACAACAACCACCTGCCCAACGCTCCCATTGCCCCCAGCCCCCCACACCATGGTTTCCCCCGAGTCCAGAGCAGAGTGTCTGATGGGGGTTGTTTTATTTCCTTGTGCTGTCCCACAGGCAGGCAGCACAGTGCACTGCTTGGCTCTGTGAGCGCAGGGAGGGAGCAACTCCCGTGCTGGTTTGGGTGGGTTTTTTGGGATGAATCATGGCCCTGTGGGATGCCGAGCCCGGCATTAATAACCCTGACATCTCCTCAGCAACGGGTTTGATAATGAAGGTTTTATTCCAACAAGCTTGGGGCAAACCCGTCTCTCCTGATGGATGAGGCATTGCAGTGGGGAGCAGTGGTGGTGGTCCGGCCACCCCTCGGCGGCTCTGGCTCCATGGGAATCGCTGCAGGATGTGGCTGGTGGTCACGGTGTCCCTGGGTAGCTGAATTAGAGGTCACCATCTCCCCCCCACATCCTCACCTGCTTCAATCCATAACCAAGAGATGGTTGAACCCTTGAACCCTCACGCCAAATCTGCGGATCCCCCGTCCACAAGGGTCAAGGAGCAGCAAGTGGGGACAGGTCAGGGGGAGCCTGCAGCCCACTAGTGACCCCGGAATGAGTGTATATTCCTGCCTCGATACCTGGCTGGTGGAGTGGAGGCGGTGGGGTCAGTGGTCCAGCTGGCCAGCGGTGGTCCCCGAGCTCCTGGGGCTGTCAGACACCTGTACCTGCAGCTTCTTGGGCAGCAGCTCCTCACGGGGAGGCAGCAATGGCCGCTTCAGCCCCTTGGGGGAGGATCCCAATGTTTCTTCTCCCGCCTCGTGCCGGGGCTCCGGGGGCTGGTATCCCGTCTGGTTGGGATCCAGGGGGTCTCGGGAGAGCAGGATGCAGATGGAAGGGACGTTCTTGTGGACAGTCAGGTTCTGTGCAGGGCCGTCGGGCAGCGGGTCCTGGTTCTCCCAGACCTCCAGCACGGTTTTGTAGCGTACCTTGGTGACCTGGTGGAGCCCTCCCAGCTTGCGCTTCATGATCTCCACGCAGGTGATGGTCTTGGTGACTGCCCTGCCGCAGCCGCTGAACACGATCTGCCGGCTGCCCTTCAGCTCCATCTGGGCCATGGCGAAGTTCATCAGGTTCCTGATCTTGCTGCCCTCCTTCACTTTCATCTCCACCACGTCCGGGGGCAGATCTGGGAAGGGCAGTGGCATCTCCTCCTCAGATGTCCTCACCTTTCGGAAGTTCTCCATCCTGGACTGGGCGACGGGCTTGGCTCTCCCTCCTTCGGCAGCCATCCTTCACCTCTTCCCGGTGGATCCACACAGGCTTCTAGCCCCCCAGGACCATGGCAGGGCTGACCTTGCTGCCCTCCAGCCCAGCCCTGCGTCCTGCAGCCACTAGCCCCTTCCCCTCGGCTCTCCAGAGGCTGGCAGTGGGCTCGGTAGCAGTGCCAGAGGCTGTCTCCCGTGGGAGACAGGGCTGCAGGATCCCCTGGGTGCTCCCAGCAGGGATAACAGCCGGCTCCAGCTCTCGGTGATGCTTGGGCTCCTCCGCTCCCACTGCAGCACTCGCTTCTGCTGCTCTTTGCTTCATTCTGGACTTCAGCAGCCCCCAGAGCTGTTCTGTGTAATTAGCAGATCCTCCCCCTCTCCCTCCCCTTCCTCCCCCCCTCCTCCTCCTCCCCTGCTCAGCCGCCCATCCCAGCACCCAGCTCCTGCCTTCATCCCTGCCAGGCAAAGGGGAGGGCAGGGAACCCAGGTCTCTGTCCCGGAACAGGGAAGGGAAGCGAAGGAGGGGAGGGTGGAAGGCAGAGAGAGAAGCTCACTCTTGCCTTCATGATGTTCCCAAAGTCCTGCCCCCTTAAAGAGAACCTGGTCCCTTCTCTCGGCGCTCACTCCTCTCAAGGACACCCACTGCTAACTGCAAATGACACCCTGCCTGTCTGTCCTGCAGCATTCCCAGAGGGATGAGGAATCCCAGCCATGCTGTGCACAGGGATGGCACAAAGATGCAGCAGGTACTCTGGGAAGTACTTTGGAGCCTCAGCTCAACCTTTATTAGCCATCAGAGAAGCCACTGGGACCCACAGCCAGGAGAAAGCCTGGCAGATGGCATCGCAGCCGGGCATGCATCGAGTGTGTCAGGGCTCTGCTCCCCCCAACACCCTGCATCCTCAGCTCCGACTCTGCTGGCAGGAGAACCTCTCAATTCCCAAAGCTCTGAGGAGCAGATGCCGTGGCAGAGCTGGTTTTCACGGGCGATTTCTCTTTTCTCTCCCCTGCTCCTCCTCCTTCTCCATCCCTCCCTCTCCCCGCTGCTCTCCCAGTCCCTGTCCCTCACTGATCTCCACATCCCCAGTGAGGAGCTGCCCACTGTGGGCTCACCATTATACGTACTGGCAACAAATCCCAGAAAATCCCTGTTGCAGGCCACGAGATGTCCCCTTCCTGCCCCCAATCCCTTCCCGGGGCAGAGGCGACATCCCTGCCCCAGGCTGGCCCTCTGCCCGCCCCTGTCACCTGCCTGTCCCCTCCTGCCCTGCCGGCCGGGGGATCATTGCACAGTGGAAAGACATGTGAGTATTCACTTGCAGTCAAATCTTATCGGCCTCTGGAGGCCCCTGGATTGGTTTCACTTGGAGCAGGGCTTGCAAAAATACATGAATAAATAAATCCATCGATCCCATGTCCGTGGAGGTGAAGGTGGGATGTGGCTGTCACATCCCATCTGGGGTGAATCCCACATCCTCGTGGTCCCCAAAGCAGCTTTCTGGGTGTAGCACTGTCTAAACGGGGGTGGATATGGGACCCCCCTGATCCAACCACTGGATTGGGGTCTGGGGGGGAGGTCTGTGGCCAGTGGGGTGGGATAGAGAGACTCCATCTCTGAGCAGTGTGCTGGAAAACCCCAGGAGATGCACAGCGTTGTTTCCTAATCCCTCTAACCCTCCCGGAGGCCCCGTGGGCACAGAGAGGGAAACTGAGGCAGGGCAGGCAGCGCTCCCAGGCTCACTCCCAGCACCAGATCCAGGCTTTGAGCATTCCTAAGTCCCTTCTGGTGCCCTGCAGTAGTGAGCAGACCTATTCCCTGTGCTCCCACCATGGATTCCTCACTGCTACGAGACAAAACAATGACATTTCTCCATCTTTCCACTGACAACACTTTATGGCATCCTTGCAGAAGGCACTTGGCTCCTTCCTCAGGCAGGCAGGGATGGATTAAACCCCTCTGCGAAATTCCTGCCTTCAAAATATGCTAAAATCCCTGGGTAAATAATCGTGAAGGATTTTAGTGACTGAGAAATCACTCAGGGTCATTATCCAGGTAGCCTGGGAAGGTTACACGGACATGGAGGGCTGACAGCTCCAGGGCTCTGGGCAAGCCACATGAATCCCTGGTGCTGGCTGCACCATCTAGCCCTTCTTTCCTGGCCCACAACCAGCTCCTGCCTCCCATGGCCCATTTTCCATGGCGTCGTGGCGCTTCCCCACCAACAGCAGCTTCTCCCCCCTGCCTCTAATTGCTGCTTAACGAACTCCGCTTATCGCAGCCTCCGAAATGGAGGCGGGAGAGGTGCAATCACGGAAAGGCTCCCGGAGGGTGCGCTCCCCCCAGGGCCGAGGCTGCGCCGGGAGCAGGGGGGGCATTAATGACAGGGGCTTATTTTCCCTCTGCAGCGCTTAAAATGTAAATGAAATTCATTATTAGCAACTCCGTTGCTAATTACCATCCGAAGCCATTCATTAGGCTGTCAGCTTATTTGTTGGAGGACAACAGAGTGGATGGGTTACTCCAAACCAGGGAATAGCTGAAATGAGCTCAGCGGGGTGGGAGAGGAAAAGCGGGGATGGGGGGATAAAGGCACAGACAGCTCCAGCCATGGGGGATCGGGGAAACAAAAGCTGGAAAAGAGGATGGGGAGTCCTTTAAAATGAAGAAGAAGCAAATGGGAAAGGCAGGAGTGGTGAAAAAATAAGAGTAAAGGAATTACACCCTGAGTATTGTCTGTCTGTCCTTCCTGAGCAGCCACTCTGGTTCCAGTGGGACCCAGGGAGTGGTTTCTTCTTCCCTTTTCCCATTACAGCTTCTCTCTGAGCATCCCAGTGCCATTCCAACCCCATGCCAGAGGAGTTCCAAATCCCTGCAGGACCCTTTTCCCTGGTCCCAACTCCACAGGAGGTGTGAGATTGGAAGAGCTATTTGGAACAGCAGCCAAGAGGAGAGCTGGTGGTGGCAAGAATGGAGAGGGCTGCTGGGCACGGCATGGAGCCCAGCCAAACCTGGAAAAGTGGGGAAGAAAACTCAAAAAACATATTCCTGGCAGCTGGAGAGGAGCAGTAACCTGAGACCTGTCCTCCACCTGCCCTCTCTATATTTTCTTTCATCTGAGGTGGCCCTGCTCAGGAACGGGACGGAAAGTGGGAGCATCCGATACAAGGAAAGTCTCGGTGCCATCGCCCATCTCTGCGTCACATCGGCCCGGCTCAGGTCTCAGCCTCTCATCACGTTGCACTTGGCAGCAGGTTGATGCCAGGGCTGATTGTAACCCCAGAAAAAAGGGGTACAGAAGGACCCCCAGGATGCCAATGCTGCAGGGATCCCCTGCCCCAATCCTAACCAGGGTCCTGGAGCTGCTGCTACCCCGGAGCAGGCCTGTGAGGATGCACCCCAGCAGGGGCTGTCAAGATGCCAGAGGAACCCTTGGAGCATCCTGGGGCAGAACCAGCTCTCTGCTGGCTGAGTCCTTATCCCCACGGTAAGCAGAAAATTACAGAGCTCAAGATAATCCTCATTTTGAATAGCCCAATAGTAAAAGAAAAGGGAAAAATCCCTTTCATAAGACAAATCCCTTTGCAGAGCTCCAGCATGATGAGCAGAGAGATGTTGTAAGGACCCTGAGGGCATCAATAAACCTGAATGTTCCTCACCAACCCCACCTGAGACCCCCACCCACACCCTGCCTGTGGCCCAGGAACCCTTTTTAAGCTCAACCCATGGATCTTGGTCCTACTCTGAGCTGTGTCAGGACTGGTCTCTGGGTCAGCTGCAGCTGGTCTGGACTCCAACCTGCAGACTGACCCTAAACTGGACCTGTGGATTGATTTCCTTGTTTTTGAACCTGTTTGCTTGCTGGCAATTTGCTGCTTGGTCCAGCCTTTTCTTTGGCTGTGCCCATCCTCCCCAGCCTGCCCTGCTTAGGGAGTGTGGGATGGGCAGGGAGGCTCTTCCCTCTGTTATCCCTTGGCTCTCCAGGCGTTCCCTGTGAAGGAGGGGAGCACACATCCATCCGATTCCTGAATGTCCCTGATTGGGAAACCTGCAGGTGGACTGGAACGTGGTAGTGCTGAGGGCAAGGATTAGCTCTGTAAGTGACCATTCCCGAAGCCTCAGTGGGATGGGAAGGTGCTGGGGGACCTGAGGCAGCAGAAGAAATTTAGGTGACAGAATGCTCAAGAGATAAGAAATAAGGGACAAGAAATCAGCCCCAAATCTCCAGGGTGCTCAGTACCCACAGGCAGAGCCAGAGCAGCTCTCCAAGGCTCCAGGCATCCCCAGTGCTTGGCAGGAGTGGGAATCCATTACCCCATCCCCTCCTCCCTTTCCCTCCCTGCTGCTGGGCAGGGCAGGGAGCTGGATGTGCAGAGGTCTCTGCTCTCTGTGGGAACAGCCCAGGGTCCAAGACCCAGAGAGGGGTCAGAGTGGACAGCTGGGCCCCCTGCTATGGGGTCATCTGTGGCACGCTGGTTTTCCTGCTTCCCTTTATTTGACCATCTGTGAAGCAGGCATTTTCCCTGTTCCTGCCAGCTTTCCTTCCTTGCATCCCCACAGCAATGCTGTTCTCTTGCCGAGGGGGTTTGGCCACCAGGGCTCACTGGTGTAAAGAGATTTGGCTGCTTCCGTGCCCAGCTGTTCATATCTTCCCATGGTGGGATGTTGTCCTTGCTGCCCCTCCATGACCCTCGAGGTTGGCCTCCGGGAAGGGAGGATGATTTGGTTGTCAAATAAATTAATTTTCATAACACTCCACTGATATTCTCACAAGCACGAAGGCAGGAGGGCCAAGTGGTGTGCACAGAACTCCATTGTGTGATGACATTGAGGACAAAGGACACAGCCTGTGGAGTCCTCAGGCTGATTTGGGATTTATATCCCCTCTAGGAACTTTTGATCCCTGTCCTGTCTGTGAATCAATCCAGTCCCTTCCCCTGCCGTCTGCATCCTAACCTTGGCATCGCGGGCAAAAGCAATCCACATATCCTCTGCCCTTCATGCAAGCCATTAATTAATTACTGCTACCAGAATGAAGCACTTCGGGGCGTGGACATGGACTACCCCAAACTTGGCTCTGCCTCCTGGATACAGGGAGCCTGTGTGCCCTCCCGGGGGCTGTCCCCCAGAGCCCCTGTCCTACCGAGGGTGGTCTTCTATGCACACAGTGCTTGCCATGCCCTGGCTAGGGGTTGCCCCACAGAAGCGCCATCCCTATAAAAGACCCAACCCCATAGAGCCCCCCAATATAGGCCCCGCCCCGTCCATCTGGCCCCGCCCCTTCCCTCTCGGCCCCGCCCCTTCCTCCGGCGGCATCAGGACCCTGGACAGCGGCAGGCGCTCTCGCGAGATCCCGGCGCTGCCCATAGCCCGGGCGGCGGCGGCGCCGCAGTCTCGCGAGAGCGCGGTCGCTGCGGCAGGAGCAGCACCGGGCGGGCGGGCGGCCGCCGCCACCCGCCGGGGACCGGACGGGACGGGACGGGTCACGCCACGTGGTGAGTCCCGGGGCTCTGAAGGAGGGAAATGCCTCGGGGTGAGGGCCTTGGATGCTGCCCCCGAGGGGGCTGACCGCCCTTGGCACCGACCTCCCGCTCTGTATCCCACTTGCGGGGGGGGATGCGCGGCGTGGGGGCAGCCGCGGTGACCCTGCACACGCGTGGGTGCACCGGGGACCGAGCGGGGGTTGGGCCGCCCTTCTCCCCGACCCAGACCGCTGCTGGCAGGCTGCGCCGGCTTTGAGGTGAGAATGCGTGGGGCACGCAGCCCTTCATGCGTGGAAACCCAGGGGCAGCGATCCACGGCGAGGCCGAGCCCTGCCTGCCCTCCCCAAACCCACCCCACCCACCAGAGGGGTTTCTTCTCGGTGCCATCACCCATGTGATGAGCATCCCCCTCCCTTTCCATCCACTCCACCATATTCCAACCCCTCCACCATATCCCTAATTTTGCAAAAAATCCCCCCCAACCTACCCGAATTTATCCATATCCCGGTGTTTTCGGCCCACGGTGACGCAGGTGAGGGGTCGGGGGGCGCCCGGCCGTGTGACCCCGCTCCCGGCACACGCGGTAGGGGCGGCCGGGGGACGTCACCGCGCCCGAGGAGCTCGTATTTATAGCACTGGCGGGATGGAAGCATCCGGGGGCTGCCGGGCCCCTCTGTCTTTGGCGCTGAAGGGTGGGAAAAGACTCCTAGAAAGAGCCCCCCAAATCCTACCGGGAGTCCCAGGCACCAACTGCCGGGCCCCCGTGTCCTGGGAAATGGGTAGGCTGCTGCCAGCTCTGCCTGGATAGCTGTGAGAGGGCAAAACCTGCACGCAGGTGGGGATACGCCATCTTCACGCTTCTATTTAAAACCTCAGGTCTTAATTTTTGCTTTAATTTGCCTTAATTTTCACTTCTGGCACAGAGCTGAGCATGGAATCGTCTGGGATGGTCCTGGGATGCTGAGCTTCCCCCTTTCCCACCTGCATGTTCTGGAATGAGGTGCCAAATGACATGAGTAATTGTTAAGCCAGGCACTCAAGCGACTCATTAGTGACAATCGCCACTGATTTATTTTTTTTTCCAGCTGATTTCTCTGCTCTGATTTCCCTGCTCCCTTTTTGGCCTCGTTTTTGGCATGGGCTTGCAGAGATGGCAGCTAGGAGGCAGCCAGGTAGTCAGTCCCCTGTGCTAGAATGCAGCAATAATAATAACACTAATTTTTTAAAAAAGAATTATTTTGGGGCCAGATAATGAAATCGAGGGTTTCAAACTGCCCACAGCCACCTCCTTTCCCTGCTGTCCTACCTGGCCCTCTCCTGGATGTAGGTCAGTTGGGAGTGGGAGGCCCCACATCACTGGATCCCCTCGTAATCTTCTGCCTTAACTGGTACATAAGCCTGAGCCAGAGGAGGCAGGATTTATCTCACTGCCAGCCAGGTGCCAGCCTGGATGTGTGACAGTCCAGAGTGTCACACAAGTGAAGCAAACTGCTGTCCTTGAGTTGTTTTGGAACAAGGGGGGAAGGTGAAGGCTTTTGCAGAGGTCCCTGACCACTTCAATCTCCTTTTCTCTCTTTCTCCTCCAGCTTTGCTAAAGCTCCCACGTTTTTCCCAAGTATTTTTCCTGAGGAGCAGAGAGGCTGAGTGTGTGCCAACATGGCAGGTACGGGGGGGCTCTGAAGACCATCGTGGCCATAATGTCACCTCGTTAGTCACCAGTGGGGTGGTGGGTGCCCTTGGCTGCAGGATCTGTGTGGCCAGTGAGAGCTGAATTTGATCCTTTTGGGTGGTTTGGTGGCGGTTTCTATGGGAAATCCGTAACTCCTGTGTGAACCTTGTCAGTTCTTGGGGCTATTTAGGAAGCCCTTTGGCTTTTGTTCAGCTCTGGGCAGTGCCTGATGCCAGTGAAACTTTTCCTTGCAGAAAAGGTGAACAACTTCCCTCCCCTGCCCAAGTTCATCCCCCTGAAGCCATGTTTTTACCAGGACTTCGATGCGGAGATCCCGCCGCAGCACCGGACCATGGCCAAGCGGCTTTACTACCTCTGGATGCGTGAGTAGCTGGGTGGGAATGGCTCCAGTGGGATTGGTTTGCCTCTCCAAAGCTGCTGCTCCTCTGGGAGCCACCAGCTGAAAGGCCAGGGCAAGGTCAGGGGAAGCCCTTCTCCCCCTCCAGGCCTTGGTGTCTCCTGTTAAAACTCAGGAATGAGAGGTGGGCTGCAGCATCCCACGGATCCCAGCCCTTCCAGCCTCCAGGATAGAGCTGGCTCAGTGCTCCAGGGCCATTGGTGGTGACATTGGTGTCCTGCTGTAAGGAGGAGACAGCTCAGACTGGAGGGCTGGTGTGCCTGCTCCCCAAAACGTGGAGCTTGAGGCTTCCTGGAGCTTGCCTGTTCCTCTTGCATGCCTCTGTGTGTCGTGCTGTGCTAACAGAGCTGTCACCAGCTTCCAGCTCTTCAAACTATCCCAGATCTCTCTTTTTCACCAACCCCGGGCTAGGAATAGAGCCAGAGGGACAGGTCATACTCCAGCTTAGGTGGAAACATGCACAACTCAGCTGTGCACCAGCATTTAATTTCTTTTTAGAAGAACTTAGTTCCCTTATCAGGCATTTCCCCTGAACTTTGGAAGCATCAGTGCCCAGGGGAGTGCCTTGTGCTTTGGGGGCAGGTTAGGAGGAGCTGAGCTAACACCAGAGAGGTTGTGTGTCCTTCCTTTTGCCATGGCACCAGGCTGGCATTCCTGGGGCTGTGTCCCATCAGGAAGGTGACCATCATGCCAGGAGGGTTAGCTTGTTTAAGGAATGGCAGAAAAAAAGCTGTGCTTCCCCAGGGAAGCCCTCTTGGGGGTGTGCAATTCCTTCCCCATCCCAACCAGGCTGTTCTTCCTCTTAATGTAACAGAGCTTGGTCCTTGGCTCCACAGCCAGTTGCTGTCCCTTGGTTTCTGCCTCCGGAGCTCCTCTCCGGTCATTTTCTCCCCAACAGCCCTTCAGACACCCAGCACAGAGTGGCTGGAAGGTCCCTCCGTGTCCTTTAGGGCAGCCTGGGCAGCTGAGCTCCTTCCCTTGCCAGCTGCAGCTCTCAGGCAGGCGGCGGTGGGAGGGCTTTCGTTCTCGTCGAAATAATGAATCATTCTCCGAACTCGGAGGCGTCAGAATGCAGCTGAGCCTTCTCTGCTTTGTCCTGTGTCTGCTGAGCTGGGATTCATAGTCGGAGCCCTTGTGTGGCCTGATCCCCAGCAGGGGTGGGCGAGGAAAATGTGTCACCCCCTGAACTGGCGAGGCAGGGTCAGGAGTTCAGGATTTTGGCCCTCAGTGATGCTCAGGGAGCTCCTGCACAAGCTCCTTCAGCAAAGATGTATCTGGAGCAAGCAAAAAACTTCACCACGATTCCTCCTGTTAGTGGAAATGTGTCCTGGCTCAATAGGAGCGGGAGGATGTGACTGCTGCCAATCTTCAGAGCCCTGGAACAGCTCAGGGCATTACAACTCTGAGCGATCCATTGATATTCTTCCTGTCTCTCAGCTGAGGCCGGACCCCCTTTGGCCCAGCCAGCCTGGGAATGTGCTCCCAGCTTACTTTAAGGGAAGTCCAGCTAGGGCAAGACCCTGAGGCCGCATCCCTGGGGTCGGGGTCCTTGGTGTGTCAGTGGCACCCTTGCGTCCGCGCTACTCTGCTCTGTGTGTGTGTGTTTGCAGTGAACAGCATCACCTTGGCGGTGAATCTCGTGGGCTGCCTCGCGTGGCTCATTGGAGGCGGCGGAGCTGTAAATTTTGGACTGGCAATTCTCTGGCTCATTCTCTTTACGCCCTGCTCCTATGTCTGCTGGTTTAGACCTATTTACAAAGCTTTCAAGTAAGTGGTCGCACCTGAGGCTGGCTTCTTTTTGCCTTGTTTTCCTTCGAAACGGTCAGTGTTTAGCTTGGGGCATTGCCTGACTGACTGGGGGAATTCCTTTCTGTGCAGCCCTTTAGCATTACTTTGTAACCTTCAAAACCAGAGTGTTTGGGATTTCCTGGGGGCCAAACCCCCAATCAGGCGATGTAAGGACACTCTCCATGTGCTTCTGTGCAGTGGTGAGGATGCAGTTGAGATGCCACTTTCCCTCTCATCCCCTTTTTCCATGAGTCCTCGAGGTGTTTGTATGGATTACCCATGGTGCTGAGGTCAATCCCCAAATCTAGAGAACTGGGGGTGTATTTATTCCCCATGTGGGGTGGTGTGAGCTGAGAGCTGTGGCCCAACACAGATGTCTTCAAGCCCAGCTGACTGAGCCGTGGGGAGGGTCTGGTGCCCCATGCCTTTCCCAGGTGTCCTTTGACCACCTTCTGCCTCTTGCAGTTTCTCCTTTGCCTTTAATTTTGCTTTTCATCACCCTCCTGCTAAACCACAGCCAGCTGTGATACGTAGGGGCATCTCCCTTCCCCTGGAGTGCAGCAGGGATGGAGGTGCAGGAGTGACTGAGCCTTCTCTTGCAGGACAGACAGTTCCTTCAGCTTCATGGCCTTCTTCTTCACGTTCATGGCCCAGCTGGTGATCAGCATCATCCAGGCAGTGGGGATCCCTGGATGGGGGGTCTGGTAAGGAAAATGCGGCCGTGTTGGGTACAAGGGTGGTCACCATGGTGTTTTAGCCTCCTTACTGGTTCTCTCCTTGGAGAAGCTGGTTTGAGGAGCTGGGAGGGCTGCTGGCAGTTTGGGAAAGCTGGGGAACAAACCAGTTGTTTCCATCTCCTTGCAGTGGCTGGATTGCAGCGATTTCCTTCTTTGGGACCAACGTGGGCTCAGCTGTGGTGATGCTGATCCCCACCGTGCTCTTCACAGCCATGGCAGTCTTCTCCTTCATCGCTCTCACCATGGTACGGCAGGAAAAACGGGGGTTCCCCATTGCTTTGGGCGGCCCTCGCCGCCACCCCGGGAGCTCTGTGGCGGCTGCAGGCGCTCAGCCCCTCTGGATTTTCCCTGCAGGTGCACAAGTTTTACCGGGGCAGCGGCGGGAGCTTCAGCAAAGCGCAGGAGGAGTGGACCACGGGGGCCTGGAAGAACCCCCACGTGCAGCAGGCGGCCCAGAACGCGGCCATGGGGGCGGCGCAGGGCGCGATGATGCAGCACGAGACGCAGTACTCGGCCACCCCCAACTACACCTACTCCAACGAGATGTGAGCAGCAGCAGGACTCTGTCCTCGGGAGGAAGAGCTGGGGGGGAAAAAGGGAGGAGGAAGGCTGAGCAGAGTTTCTGCAGCTATCTCAGAAAGTCGGAGTGTACCATAATGGTGGTTCTTTTCCCATCTTTGTAACGAGATCCTTTAGGATTTTTTCTTTTTCTTTTTTTTTTTTTTCCTTATCTTGAGCTCTTTTTTTCTTCTTTCTTTTCCATTCGGAAGAGGCCGTGCGTTGACCTGCAGGGCTCTTGTTGTGCGTGGTAGTCAGTGTCCGTTCACGTGTCTTCTTTTTCCCTGTGGAATAGTGTACGGTGGTGGTTTTTTAATTACTGTGGTGATAGGTGTATGTTAGAACCTCATCAGCCAAAAGCCCCCCCATGCCCCCAAAAAGGGAAAAACAGCAACCAGCACCCATCTTCCCTCTTGGAATAAGCCCTGAACCACGGGTTTTTGACGTGTGTGAGTTTTCTCTTTCAGCTGGTAGTGTCCAGCCACTTGCCACTGTCTCAGCAAGGGCAAGCAATCCTGGGAATTCTTTTTTCTTTTGGTTTTTAACTAGCAGGCTGGCTGATTTAGCATTAAAAAAAAAAAAAAAAGAAAAAAATGAAAAAAAAAAAAAAGGAAAGAAAAGATAAGAAACCCTCAATCCTGCTGTTGATATGCTGGAAGCCAAGAGATTCCTAATCTACACCCTGGCTCAGGATCTACAACTTCTCTCAGTGTGTGGTGTTGTGAATAGTTTACACTTTGACGTGGAGGACCAGTGTGTGTGTGTGCGTGTGTGTGTGTGTTGGGGAGCAAGGACAGGTTTTCCCTGTGGGATACAACCATCCCATTCCAGATTCTGCATCCTGAGTCTGTATTTTTTAAAGGCTTCTGTTTTGAAAAGCAGCTGTAAAAGCGGCAGAGCGTTCCTCAGAGGACCTACTCTTGGGCAAGGCTGCGGGTCAAATCTTGCCACCCCCTATCCCAGCACATCCAAGCAGTCTCCCTGATCATGGAAATAGCCAGGCCAAGGTTTGTCCCTGTTAGCTTTGGAGGTTTGTGCTAATTTAAGGCTCTTAAGGAAACCTCCAGGCTGGAGAGAAGGACTCCTGCTCACCTGCGCTCCTAAAAAGCGTGGTGAGATGTGGCCGTGTGTTTTCCTGGTGTAGAAATCCCTGTCAGGCCCGAATCCCTGCCCAATTTGGGGATGTTGGACATTAAATAATGATCCTGCACCCTAGCAGGAGGCAGCTGAGCTCAGACTGACACCACTGGGGGAAGGTGACTGGCACACTCCGGAAGAGATGATGGGTGGGAGCATAAATGGGATGGATGCTGCAGGGCAGGAGTAGGGAGAGCTACTTCTCTGAGATGCTTTTCAACTCTAAATGCACTTTAAATAAGCCAAATTTTTCTCCAAGTCCTGGAAAAGCAGCCCAAACAGAATCCAGTCCAGCCCCTTAGCTCCAGTATCTCCTGCCTGGCACGGGAAGGAGCTCAGTGTGCCACCAGCCAGGACTGTGTGAGTCCCCCGCCCTTATCTGTCCCCTCCAGCCCTCCAGTGATGCTTGGATGTGACCCTTACCCCTGAGAATCACCCCAAAAAGGACCTTCTCCTGCGAAGCACACCTAATTTCCTTTTTAAGGGTATCACTCCAGTCATTCTGCAATAGGCAGTCGTCTCTTGACCAGACTAAAATGCAGCTACTGATAAAATGCCTGTCTGTGTGTGTGTGTGTATATATTTATGTATAAAATGTCAGGAGAAAAGTAATCCTTTGCTAAGCCTATGATGTACTTAATCAGGTTTAAATATTGTGCAATCCATTTCTAGCTCGCCTAAAACTTACTCTGCCAAACCACGTGCTCTGTCATCCGTGTCTGAGGAATGATGGTTTCAGTGACTTCACCTTTTGCATTGACAATAAGATGCATCAATAATAACTGTAACGAGCTGTAACTAACAGACATTGCTTCAGCACCTAACCCTCCTCTCCAATGTGTCTCCTGAGTGTGTGAGCGCTGAAATGCTGCCCCTGTGACTCCAGCCAGGTGGGAAACTCAGCCCCCTGTACTCACCTTGTGTTATTGGTAAGCTGTCCCTGCTCCTGGTGGGGCTGGTGTGGGTGTGATCAAAGCGTGGTGCTCCTGAAGCCCACGGGGTGGGAGAGATGGGATGTTCCTGCTGCTGGGCGAGAGGCACCGAGGGATGGAACACACCTGGGGTGTTCCTCAGGTCTCCCTGTCACTTTCCACTTTATCCTGCAGCCAGTAAAGCAGAGCTCTCTGCCTCTTGCCTTCCTTGGTGCTTGTTCACAGCCCATGTCAGAGGGATGTCTAATTAACTGCTGCTTTTGAGCTGTATCTGCAAAGGACTGGGGACCACAAGCTGCCCCAGATCTGTCGTGCCCACATAATCATGGAATTGTTGGGGTTGGAAGGGACCTTACAGCTCATCCAGCAGGGACACCTTCCTCTGTCCCAGCTTGCTCCAAGCTCAGTGTCCAGCCTGGCCTTGGGCACTGCCAGGGATCCAGGGGCAGCCACAGCTGCTCTGGGCACCCCGTGCCAGGGCCTGCCCACCCTCCCAGGGAACAATTCCTGCCCAGTATCCCACCCAGCCCTGCCCTCTGGCACTGGGAAGCCATTCCCTGTGTCCTGTCTGTGCCTCAGACAATAAACAGTCCTTTAACCCACTTTCCCCTGCCAGCTTTGTGTGGCTGCCCCGAATCCCACAGAAAAAGTTTCACTCCTGGTCTCTAACACCTTCCTGGGCTCACATATCACCCCTGTCACTTGAGGGGCCCTCAGACCCTCTTCTCCACCCCGTGCCCCACACACCTTCTACGCTGAGTTTTGTTGCCTTTTGTTACGTTCCTAAACCTTGCCGTAAGCCAGAATCCCCTTTTAGACTACTTCCTGAAGCAGCCTTGGCGAGATCCCTCGCGTGGGCATGACTGGGGCACAGAGGGGCACAGAGGGGCACAAAGCCCTCCGGGCTGGCAGCGCAGCCGCCATAACCTGGGAGCGGGCCGTGAGGAGCCGCCATGACACCCCTTCTTCCCGCCCGCTGGCGCGCCCGCGCTACCTGAACCAATCAGCGCGGCGGGCGCGAGCAGCGCGCACCAATCAGCGCGGCGGGCGCGACAGCGCGCACCAATCAGCGCCGCGCGCGCGCCAGCTCCCAGCACCCCCCGCGGGTTCCGGTCCGCCCGCCGCCGCCGGAGCCCTCAGGGCTCTCTCTCAGGGCGCTCCGGTGCCTCGGCCGCTGTGGGAGCGCTGCTTGTTACCTTCTGGGAGACTCCGGGGTTTCCCGATGCTGTTGAGAGGCCTTTTGGAGCCGTTTTCAGCGTCATTGCCGCATTAAAAGTCGATTCAGTTAACCCCTTAAGGGCCTGTAAATTGCTTGTTTTCTAGTGGCTGCTTCCCCACAGCTGTGTTTGGGTAAGAGGATAGCGCGGCCCAGCACTTTTTTAATCGTTGTTGTTACGTACACAGCTTTTATTATATTCCTTTGCCATTATTTTATAGCCTTTACCGCCATTTTGCTGGTTTTGCCATTATTTTTTAATTTGCAACATTTTAAAATTTTTACTTTTTACCGTTTTTACCGTTATCTTACGTATTTAATATTATTTTACCATTTTAATAATCGCTTTATAATTTTACCATTTTTATCCTCCTTTATGTCAATATTTTATCATTTATAAGTATTTTGAAAGCTTCCTACTTTAAAATTTACATTTTAATACCCAGGCTTTCATTTGTGGATGCTTTGGCGGAATAAATTGTCATTTAGGAATCGCTCAGGGGGCGTTTTGGAAACATCCTAAGGGTGCTTTAAGCAGTTAATAATTTTAATTATTTATAAATAATAGTTTTCTGATTTTAATTAGATATAGATAAACATGCCAAGCATGGTGTTGGCATTAAGTGGAAGGTGAGGTGTCCCTGCCATGGCAGGGGATGGGACTGGATGGGATTTACTTTCCCTTCCAACCCAAACCAGTCTGTGACCCTCTGAAATTCCTCTCTCTGGGTTACCTGGCCCCCTCACTCCAACCTCCAAGCTGATCCCCGAAATCAGGGCAGCCTGGACATGTCCATCTTCTTTCCACCCAAAGTGATTCCAAGCAGCTTAGTTTGAATAACAAGGGCATCGCTAAAATGGAACAAACTTTACTGGGTGCAATGGTTTTTCCAGAACTGAATTTACTCTTTGCTAATTAATTAATGGTATTTGAGATACTCATGTCAATTCCAATTATTTTCTCCCCAAAACGTGAATTTCTGATTTTTATCAGTGCAGCAGCAGCACAGGGAAGCCAGGAGGAAGCAGGAGACCTGAATTAGAGCTGCTAGGGATTACTTTCTAGTGCTGCTGTAAATGTTTAGGAATATTTTTAATTATTAAGACTCTCACCAGAGAGTGCAAAGGGAAATCAACTCAGCAGGGGGTTGTTTGTCTTTACAGAAATTGGTGTAAAATTTTATCCCAGCTTTGTTTATTTATCTGTCCTAAATTCTGGACCGTGTTCAACATGTCTTAATTCTGGGGGCACAAACTTCTACCAGGGCACTTTTTGGCCTCTCTGCTCAAGTTTTAGCAGTCTGGTTGCCAGTGTCCCAAGAGAAAAATGTAATTAAACATTAAGCTGCCTTTAAAGTTCTGCTGGTGCTTGAAATCTTCGCGGGATGAGTGTTCTGGGTGCTTGTGGGTCCGGGCTCAGATCTGTGCCCTCGGGAATGCGCTGGGCTCGGAGCCCCGCTGTGCTTGGAGGCAGCGTCAGTGCAGTGTCTTTGTTCTCCTGTGCCTGCGCAGTGTGATTGGAGCATGGAGCCCATCGCCCTGCCGGAACCGGGGATTCCTGCAGGAAACGGCTCGTCCGGGCCACAGAAAAAATTCCGTGTCCTGGTGGGAGTGACTGGAAGCGTGGCTGCCCTGAAGCTGCCCCTGCTCGTTGCAGAGTTGCTGAAAATCCCTGGGGTGAGTGAAGCTGTTGGTGGAGCTTTGTAAAGTTGGAGTTACCCTGGTTTTGAGGAGAGATCATGTGGCTTCTGCTGAAATGTCAGGTTCCTCCTTGGGGCCTCCTCTGTGAGGAGGATTCCAGCTGTTTTTAAAAAGTCTTTGATTTTTCCCCTATCATTTCACACTTGAAAAGGTGATTGCTTTGGGTGTTTTTTTGTTTGTTTGTTTGTTTGTTTTTTCTGGAGTTTGTCCTTGTCAGACAAGGCAGCAGATGTGGCTGTAGACAGAGGTGATACTTCTGAAACTTGAAATCTCCAGAATGCTGCAGTTTTCCATGGGTAGGATATGGATTTTCCAAATGTAAATGCAGCTGTGTGATCCAGAAAGGGAAAACAGACCTTGGAGAACCAGAAATAGAAAACACAAGCTGCTCTATGTGTCTGTGTAGTATTTTTTTTTGCTATTTGCTGTCTGGAGTAACAGAGGTGCCCAGCAGAGGCCACTGGTGACTGATCAGGGAGGGAAATGTGCTCTTTTCTGCTGTAGAATAAAGTTAAACATAGAAAACTTGTAGGTTTTAAGACATGGAGGAAATATTTTGGAGCCATGAAATAAAGAGTGGCGGGGTAAGGGGGTGCACTTCAATCTGCAGATTTATTCATTAGATTGTTTCTTGAATGCCCTTTAGGGTGGCTTGGGAGGCTTTACCTCGGGGATGCAGTGAGGAGAGGCAGAGGAGGTGCTGATTTATGTGGTCGATGTTGGTATCCAAGCTGGGGAGGGTCCGGGAGGTGAGGCAATGTGAGGCCTCAGTTAATTTATCACTTGACCTGATGCAATCAGTGAGGTCAAAGGTCCCAGCCTGAAGTCAGAAGAACAAAGGAAAATGACACCAAGGACTGGGGTAACCAGCCCAGAGCTGGAGATAGGGACCTTCTAAGCCTCTCCCTCTCGGATTAGCTTGGCTGTTGCCCATTTTCCTTTGCTCCTGGAGCTTGGAACATCCTTCTGTGCAGAGTGGAGATGACCCGTGGTAGGAATGTGGGTCAAAGCCTTTGTTTGCCTCTGAGTGTTTGTTTCATAATTAAAAGCTGCAGTCAGCTGGACTCAAACTCTCTGTGCAGGCCCAGAGGTCTGTGACATCCCGTGCAGGCTCTGTGGCCACTGGTTTGAGTGCAGAAAAAGCAAAAGTGATGTGGCATCTAAGTAAAATCTTATAAACTGAAGGCCTTGTTGCCTTTGTAAAATTATGGCTCAGGCCTGTTACTTTGGCTTGAAAAGGACTGTGAGAAAAGTCCGTGAGAAGAAAAACAATTCGTTTTTACCCATGAGAATGTAGTATGAACAGGAGCAAGAAAGTTAAACAACAGGAGAAAATAGCAACACATCTACACCTGTTATTTTTCTGAATGCTTGTGCTATAGGTAGCCAATGACTACATGTTTTAGTCTAAACTAATTAAAGTTCAGTAAGTCTATTGTAGTAGTTTAGCAGCCAATGAATCTGTGACATGAATGGCAACATACAAAAAAATGTATAAAAGAGGCAGCTTTGTTTAATAAACAGCTTTTTGGCCCTTGAAACTGTTTGTGTGTGTCGTGACTGCCCCAACAGCGACAAGTGAGAGGAGTTTATAACAATTTATTAATCAAAGTTATTTACTCATTTCTGCTGTGATTTCAAGGAGTCGGTGTAACTTTCCCATGGAGTTTGTTTTGTCCTGCACAAGGCTGTTGCATCAATTTCTTTAGTGCTGGAGCAGAACTTCACAAAGGAGGCAGGGCAGGAGCAGAGGAAAGGGTTTGATACCAGAGGAGATGTGGTCACAGGCTTGCAACCAGAGTGGTTAGTTTAAATTGCTGTTTTGCCTGAAATGGTCTGCGGTGAACACCTCGGCAGAGAGATTTTGCTGCTCGTTAACCTTTAACACCTCCTCGAGGGTGCCAGTGGGTGTGACTGCAGCTCACTGCCTTTTGCTTGACTTACAGATGGGAAATTCAGATGGCAGCAGTTATTGCCCTTGCTCCTGGTGTGGGGGGAGCCAGCAGTGTCTCATCACCTCACACACCTGATTCCCAGTTTTTTAGTGGCTGGGCAGAAACACAATGACAAAAATTGTATTGGGAGGATATTGGCCAGTAATAGGCTTTGGGGAGACCTTGGAGCCTCTTCCAGTGTCTGAAGGGGTTCCAAGAGAGCTGGAGAGGGACTTTGGGCAAGGGCCTAGAGTGACAGAATGGGGTGGGGGAGTGGCTTCCCAGTGCCAGAGGGCAGGGATGGACGGGATATTGGGAAGGAATTGTTCCCTGTTATGGTGGGGGGCCCTGGCACAGGGTGCCCAGAGCAGCTGTGGCTGCCCCTGGATCCCTGGCAGTGCCCAAGGCCAGGCTGGACACTGAGCTTGGAGCAGCCTGGGACAGTGGAAGGTGTCCCTGCCCATAGCAGGGGCTGGAAAACCTTTAATTTCCTTTCCAATCCAATCCAGTCTGTGATCCTATGATAAAGAGAGACAAGAACAAACTTTTCTGTGGGTAAAATGTTTTGCACTTGAAGTTCCAGGATGTCACCTGGAGTTCAGGTTTAAATCACAGCCTGTCACTTCACTGTGCACCTGGCAGGCAACTCTGCCTCAGCTTGTAGGTGCCATTTAACAGAGGAGCTGCTCATGCTCTTGTGCTCAGGCTGCCTGGAAAGATTTTGCCATCAAAACTGAGAAAGCCATTATAAATAATCCCATGCACCTCCTTACCCCAAGCAGAAGGGGCTGTGCCAGGAGAATCCTCTATCAGAGACCAGCAGTGTTGCCTGAACACAGGAGAGCAGTTCTGTGGCAAAGTTTGTTTTGGAGATTTGGCTGAAGCCAAAGACCTCTAACTAATCTAAACTGTCTGCAGTGAGGGAGTTTGAGCGTGGCCAGACTGCCTTTGCTGTTAAAGATACCCACAGGCAAACAGAGGGTGTGCCAGGTAAATAGAAAGAATAGACTATGTAGGCTGCAGTGATCTTGAGAACACTGACCTCTTTCCAGCACAGCCAGAGGGACTTGATAAACTTGCTGAGAACAAGGGAACCAGGAGTCCACCCCAGCAGAAAACCTTCACCAGGGAGAGTATTTTACTCACTGAGAAACTTCCCTGGGGGGTGGTGGGATTTCGGTATTCAGACTCTTTGAACATCCCTCTGGAATGTTCTGGCCTGGAATGGTTGGACGCAGTGCCCGATAGCCAGAGCTCTTCCCTAGTCCTGGGCTCATGCTTGGAAGAAATAAATATTTTTTTTAATGGTACCATTTCAAAGAGCAGACATCCTCCTTCAAACTGCACAGTGCCTTTTAAACCCCCAAATAAATAAATTCTCTTGCAGCCCGAGGTTAACACCTCGCCCGAGGCCCGCGGCATAGCGACAGCACCTTTATGGGTGTCACTGCTTGGCTCGGGCAGCTTCCTGTGGGGTGAGGTTAGTGTGGAAATAATACAGTTAGTTAATGCCTGTGAGTGTGATCTTCACCCTCAAAAACACTGCAGACACCTGTGATTCCAAATCAGGAGTGCTTTGAGAAGAGCAGACGTTTAGGAGAGGCAAAAAAAGCAAAAACACAGTACCAAAAACATGTGCAGCCGTGTTAGCCTATTGCTTTTCCCTTCAGAAAATGGGGAAAATTACCAACGGCCACAATATGCTAAGGCTGGGGTTTTCCACTGCTCCCAGCTGTTATTCTAGTCACACAGGATGCAAGGAGCCCACACTGCCCCATTCCCAGTGGGATAAATGGTGTTGGGAGCTGGGTTAATGTGTTCTGTCACATCACTGCTGCTGTTGCAGAGAATTTCTTGGAGCTTTCCAGCAGTTGATTGTAGCAAGGAGTGCACACACCAAGTGCCTCATCAGTTTTTACCTCAAGGCACAGTTTTCCAGCAGGAAGGAGCTGCTGGTGGGGCTGGTTTCTCCCTATCTCGTGCAGTAGGTTCTGTGAGCTGCTGCAAGGAGCAGGCAGTGGCCAATACCATGGAAAAGGGGTATTTTTCGCTGTAATCAGCAGCCTGAGGTTCATCTTCCTCATTACCAGCCTTCAGAGTGCTCCATCCATGTGTTGGCCTGCCTGTTGACTGGTTCAAGGGACATCCTGGGAGGAATTGCAGCTGGAAATTCCGTTCTATGTCCTGCATGGGCAGTCAGGGCATGCAGAGCCCCTTGGACACTGCCTGATGCTGGTATGTGCAGGACCCCTCTGGTTCACTGCCCGTGGCAGGAGCTGTTGGCAGCACTTACCAGAGCTGCAGGACACATGGAAAATGGGGGGAAGCCCCCTTTTCCCCTTGTGAAGATCTCTGCAGGAGGAAGTGGGAGGTTCACCTCAGCACCTTTGGTAAGTGTGTGTCAGATAAACATCTGAAGGATGGGACAGGCTTTCCCCAGCAGGCAGCAATAAATGAAGGTTCCAGTGGCTTTGCAGGTTTATCTGAGGTTTCAGAGAGAGCCCTCATGTCTTCTCTGGCTCCTGTGGATGTCTGTGGTGGTTTGGCCTTTCAGCTGTGAATAGGGGAGGCTCTCTGAGAAGCCACAACACTTTCCAAATTGTCCTCAAGTGTAACCAGTTGTCTTTTTCTTTCTGCTTAGCTCGAGGTGAAGGTGGTCACTACTGAGAGAGCAAAACATTTCTACAATGCCCAGGAGATTCCTGTGACCCTCTATGGTGATGAAGAGGAGTGGCAGGTGAGTTGTTCTTGCAAATAGAAGCATTCCTCTAAGTTTTCTTGCAAGAAACTACACTTAGTTCCTTTTTAAACGTGGGCCAAGACTCACTCCTTGGTCTGGTAATGTATGTTTGGAATGTGGCTTTTGAAGAATGTGCTGTAGATGAGGAGGAAGAGAAGGTCTGCCCTGATGCATCGCAGGGGTTTGTGCTGCAGCAGGCAGGGAGGGTAGCAGTGGACTCTCCCCACCCTGGGCTCAGCTGCTCTGAGGAGTGTCAGGAAATGTGAAGACAGCCACTGCAGAGCCGTGGTGAGCATGTTTGGTGCCTGTCATGAGTCATTCCTGTCACACAGGCAGCAGCTTCATTCTCCTTAGCTCAGCTGTCAGGGCTGTGAACATCTCTGCACCCTGTGAAATGGCTTTCTCTCCTGACTGCACTTTTACTGACACACTTTGAGAGTCCTTGAGTATGAAGAGGTTCATTGTATAAGGATCAAGATTTGTTTTTCCATACGTTTCATCCCTGCTTTGCTGTACTGATCTGAGCACAAGGTGATCTTTCCCTACCCCTACTCCTGCTAATGCCCTCATGTGTGAGCATTGCTTTTAAGTGAACAGAAACATGCCAGTGGTAACGGCCAGGAAACTTCCTGGCTGGTGTCAGGGATTGGTGGATATCTCCTGGATCCCAGGATGCTACAACCTCGGGGAGTTATTTCTGAGGAGCCCTCTGTGGAGTGATAGAAGTGCAGGTCAGGCTTTGGGATCTGCTGGCACACTGGAGAGCAGGCACGGAGCCCTTGTGGTGGGAAATAATCACAGAATGGTTTGGGTCGGAAGGAACCTTAAAGCTCATCCAGTTCCACCTCCCTGCCATGGGTAGGGCCACCTTGCACTATTCCAGGTTGCTCCAACCTGGCCTTGGACACTTGCAGGGATGGGGCAGCCACAGCTTCTCTGGGAAAACTGTGCCAGGGCCTCCCCAGCCTCACAGGGAACAATTTCTTCCCAGTATCCCATCTAACCCTGCCCTTTGTCAGCTGGAAGCCATTTCCTCTTGTCCAGGCCCTTGTAAATAACTTCCCTCCATCATGCTGGCTCCTTCAGGCATGGGAAGGACACAATTAGGTCATCCCAAAGCTTTCTCTTCTCCAGACTGAACAATGCCAGTTCTCTCAGCCTTTCCTTATAGGAGAGGTGCTCCATCCCTCTGATCAATTGGATGGCCTCCTCTGGGCTCACTGTGACAGCCTGCTGAGCATCTCTTTGTGAGGTATTTCACTCTGACAATAAAACTACAAGAAAGAATAGAAGTGAGTCGAGGAGGTGGGAAAGGTGTTCAGGAAGCCCCAGCTTTTCGGATGTTGCCTTTTTGTTGTGGCTTCCCCGTGACTCAGAGAAGGAGCACTTTGTGGCCCTGACACACACCGTGGTTGGGTGTCCTCTGGGGAATGAGCACCTGGTGCTGTTTGCTGCTTCTCAGGACTCTTTCCCAGTTAAGTGAGCTCTTAAGAGCGAGGTTCTCTTGAGCAATTCAGGGCTTTAGTGACAACAGAAATATTCACCCTAGGGTGAGTATGTCAAGGAGAAGCTGTGGCTGCCCCATCCTGGAAGTGTTCCAGGCCAGGCTGGATGGGGCTTGGAGCACCCTGGGACAGTGGAAGGTGCCCCTGCCCATGGCAGGGAGTGGAACAAGGTGACCTTTAAGGTCCCTCCCAACCCAAGCTGTTCTGTGATTCTAAGAGCCAAGAGAGGAGGGAAGTGCCAAATTGGATAAACCTCATCCATCTTGGAGAAAGCCAACAGGACACTGTTCCCTGCAGTGCTTAGGAGGGTTTCCTTTGCTGCTGTGAGTGTGAATAGGGTTGTGTATGCTAATTAAAAGTGACTTGTTCAGTTAGGGGTCTGTAACTCAGGAGAAGCCAGTGGGCAGCTTCACTTCAGTGTGAAGCTTACAAATCCCATGGGTTCCCCAGGAAACGTGCCCCTGCTTTGGGCCTGCCTGGCTTCAGCTCATAGGAATAATTCCTGCAGGATAGAGCTCGTAGGAATAATTCCAAAGCTAAGGGATGCTGTGGGTGGGGACAGCTCTTTGCTGTGAGTTGAAACCTGTGGTTGTCAGATGTGTGGATTGTGGGGAAAGGATCTCACCACCCTCTGATCCACTGCCATCCCTTAACTGTGCTCCAGAGGCACGGGAGCTGTGTTTGCTGAGGTGTGTGAGGGTTTGGTGCTCCCCGTGTTGTCTCCCCTGCAGCTGTGGAAGGGCCGCTCGGACCCCGTCCTGCACATCGAGCTCCAGCGCTGGGCTGACCTCATGGTGGTGGCACCTCTGGACGCCAACACGCTGGCAAAGGTGGCCAATGGCATCTGTGACAACCTGCTGGTGAGTAACTGGGCTCCCCCTGCCGCTGCTCCCACCCCTCAGGACTGCCTGACCTTGCCTTCCTGGCGTCTTGGTGCCTCTGCAGCATCATGAACAGTGACATTTGCATGTTCTGCTCCCCCTTCATCTGCTCGTCTCTCTCTTCCCCAGCATGGCTCCCCTGCTCCTTCTCTTTCCTTCCCTGACCTACATCCCTTCCCACTCCTCAGCTCTGTCAGTCTCTCATCTTACTTCCCAGTCCCTGCTTTGTGTCTTCCCTGCTTTTTCTGGAGGATGGTATTTCTTTGTGCCTCCATCCTCTGTCCCTCATACACACAAACACTCACTCACTTTTGAGTTCCTCTACATTTTTTAATGCAATCTGGAAAGACATGTGTGAGAGCAGATAAAACTGTTTACTTCCTGCTACTTCACCACCTCCCTCACCTAACAAAACACAGACTTTCAAACACACTCATTCCCACTTACCTCCCAGTCTCAGCTACAGAGGATTTTGCTTGTTCATGCTTGTTTTTCGATATTTAAAGTGCTCTTGAGACTCTTCAGGCTAATCAGAAAGTGTATTAAAAGGGAGTATGCTTCTTTGTTGGGAGCTGGGGACCTTCAGTGGGACTGAATGTTTAGTGGCCAGGCATTAACCACACAAAAGATCTCAGGAAGCTGCAGATCTGCATGACTTACAGCCTTTTGGGTAAGAAGCCCGTATAAATGAACAAAATCCGCCCAGAACAGATCACTGGGGATCTGAGAGTAGCCAGAAAGAGGGAACATGCAGTGTCTTGTCCTTTTGGGTCCCTTGTGGCCATGCTGGTTTAGCAGAGGGAAGAGCTCAGGAAGGATGTCAGGGATGTGTGGACGTGTCACTAAGAACAACCAGCATTTATCTTTCCAAGGGGCTGAGGTGATCCTGGGTTATCTGGTAGTGCTGAGGAGTCACATTTGATTCCCTGTAGCACACAGGAGCTGCCAGATGGTTTGTAATGAGCCAGCATCTCCTGCAGCAGCCCAGATGTGCTCGTGTTCTCTGCTGCTTGTATCCTGGAAGCAGCACTGCTTCCCCTGTGGGGAGTTATGGATCCAGTTGGCATATCGTGTCAGAAGGACTCACTGCCAACTTTCAGTGTTTGGCTTTGCAGCTGGCTTATCTGAAGTGTTGCCCCAGGGGTTTCTTTGTAGCTGATAAGATCTGTGGCCACCTCTCAACTTCTCTGTCTCCCACACAGTGTGTACACATCCTGTTCCAGCTTGGTTTGCTCCAGCCTGGGCTGCTGGCTGGAGCAGGGTGGGATTTATCCTCTGTGTAGCCTCCCTTGTCTTTCCTGCCTGTCAGAGATGAGCTTGGCTGGAATGTGATACAAGTTAGTCTCAGCCCATGGGTTAGCCCAGCTGCGCTGACAAAATGATAGCAGGCTGGGAAGGCACTTCTGTGCAGCAGAGGGATGGGAAGGAATGAGGGAATCCAGGTCCTCTCTTGGCTTCTCCCACAGACGTGTGTCATCCGTGCGTGGGACCTGAGCAAACCCCTGCTCTTCTGCCCGGCCATGAACACGGCCATGTGGGAGCATCCCATCACAGCTCGGCAGGTGGAGCAGCTGAAGGGCTTTGGCTACATGGAGATCCCCTGTGTGGTGAAGAAACTCGTGTGTGGAGATGAAGGTCAGTCCTTTGCTGTGGCTCCTGCCCCTTTCCCTGCCCTGCTGCTGCCCTCGCCCTGCAGGGATGTGCTGCCTTTTGCTGCTTGGCCATGGAGATGTGGAACTGCCACGGTTTGTACAAACAAGCTGAAGCTTTGCCCTGTGTTATCCCTCTTCATTCATTTTTAAGTAGCCTTAAGAGCTTTCAGATGAGCCTGATACTGAACAGAAATGCTGGTTCAGGGAGAGAGGAGATGAAAGAGAAGGAAGGTTCTGTGGTGAGTGCTACCAGCCTGGGATTTGGGTGTCCTGCTTTGCCCTCTGCTGGGACTGGGGGCTGTTTCATTGTGCCTCAGTTCCTCAGCTCCATCACTGGGATTAAATCTTGTCCCTGAGAGCAGACAGTGAGAAAAGCCCTTTGCAGATGTGGCTGAGGGTGTAGCTGAACACACATTGAACATTTGTTGTTGTTGTTGTTGCCTGGGTTACTTTTTAGCTTCCCAAACAAGTTTTGATTTGGGGTTTTGACACCAGAGTTCTGCAAAGTGAAAGAGGGGTGTGGAGGAAGTTCAGATTTGATACATTTGGCTTGCAGTGCTACGAAATAGTGGTCTCATTTAAGTTTTAGTAGCTGCTTTAAATGGAGGTATTTTGACTTTTGAGAAGGGTTTTGATACAAACCATTTGGATGAATGGATTTGCTTTTTAATTAAATTTTATTGGGCAAATCTCTGTAAAATGTCCCCCAGTTCTAGCCACAGCAGCTATTACCTGCACAGTACTATGCTCCTACTTCTGTGTAACATCCAGCAGGATGTTCACCACCTTGTCAGTCCAATGAACAGTCTGTAACAGAGACAGGATGTTAAAATGTCCCTCATGGGTTAAATTCTAGGCCTGGCTTCATTTTGGAATCCCTAGGTAGATGCAATGCCTCTAGAGGTTTGTACTTTCAGAACCGAAAACTAAGAAATATTTACAATTAGATAAGTGTAGTCAAGTTACTCAGACACCAGTTGAAATATCCTGGATGATTAGCCTTCCAGTCAGATTTTAGACATGATTACATCAAATTAATTCATATCCAGCTCAGCTGTGTCATCTGTGAGAGCAAGCTCTTGAAGGAGCTGGGAGGAGAGAGATGTATGGATGGCAGGAGTAGCCACATCTGACTGACTCCACTTGTGTTTGTGAGTCAAGTCACAACAATTTCTTCCAGATGGCAAACACCAGGACTTTCCTGGCACCTTGTAGGGAGATTATGGCAGGGCACTCATGGATTCCATCTCTCTGAAGACCCAAACTAGTCTCTACAACTGAGGTTTTTTCACCCCTTCCCCTTTTCTCAGGTCTTTCACCCCACAACCTCTTCCACACTCATTTTGGTTTTGTGGCTTCCATCCACGCAGGGGTTTCCCTGGTTTCCACACAGGCAGCACGTAGCAAAGCCCACACATCTGGTGCAGGAGAGATTCAGTTTGCACCAGTTTTGTCTGTTGACATTGTGGTTTGTTTTGCTCTAGGAGGTTTCTCTTCCTCACCCCGTGTGGTTGGGTCTCACCTGAAATGCACCAGATCCTCACTGCCCCCAAGTTTTACCTGATTAATTTTTCTCCCTTAGGAAATGGGTGGGTTTAGACAGAAAGTCCAGCTAAAAGAGAGTTAGGATAACAAATTGAATTTCTTAATTGGATACTTTCCATACTGCCATTATCTTCATCATCCCTGTCTGGATTTCTAGAGCCTGGCACACTGGAAGATTTCCACCTGTAGGCACGAGCTGTGCTGTAAGAGTTTGCTTTGCTAAACCAAAGAAGGCAGGCCTTGGAAGTATTCTGGAAGGGTGTAGCTCTGCCAAACCATGCAGAGGCAGTCAGGGAATGTCTCTGGTCAGGTGCAGCTCTTCTCCCTGAGATTAGGAGAGCAGAAGGGTCCAAATCTGCCTGCAGCTTGTCCACAGGATGCTCCAGACTTGGGGGATTTACAGGTCTGAAAAAGAGGAAAACAACACCTCCCAGAACTAATTTCTGTTGAGCAATAAGGCATGTATTTTAAATTGTAGGATCAATTAGCCAGCAGGACAAAATATCGAGAGACTCTTTTTCAATCTTCCAAAAGAGACAAATACCTGTGGGAGAAGCATCTTTCCTCAGCTCCAAGCAAATTAGAAGAGTGAATGGCCTCAGTTCCCAGGGCTGGGTTCAGCACAGGAGGTTAGACAAGGTGATTTAATCATCTCTGGCTTTAAAATTCTGAACCTGAGTTAAAAACTTATTTCGAAGGGAAGCAGCAGCACGGATTGGATATTCATCTGGCAGATAACCAGGCCAAGAGGAAAAGCTTTTCCATTTTGTTCTGTCCAGCACTCAGCCTTCTCCAAGAGTTGCTCCTGAGATTCAGGCTGGTGGGAATCCAGGACAGCTTTGCCTAATGGAGGTCATTTCTCTAAAGCAGAGTCACAGGAATTATATGGATTTGGCAGATCTTTTGTATAGGCAAAGACCATTTCAGAAAGATGCTGAAAACACACAGTGTTTGCCCTGGAGAAAGGAGGGGAGATAGGGAATTATGCTCCACACACTCTTTTTTGGTTGCCCCCACCCTGGATTTCACAATGTGGTTTTGCTCTTGCCCTGCAGGCCGAGGTGCCATGGCAGAAGTGTGGACCATCGTGGAAAGAGTTAAAGGGCTCCTTGAAGAACGGGATGTGCCAAGGCAGAGCTGATGTTTTGGCATGTAAATGCTGGTTTTGTGCCTTCCTGATGGTTTGGAGCTAGACCCAGCAGGAAGCTGGGCTCAGCTGCCCTGGTACCCATGGCATGCATACCTTTAGCTGCTCTTCAACAGAAGGAGCCAACAGTTGTCTTCCAGCTGGTGCCAAACTGAAATGTGGTGCCTCACCACAGACTTTCAAAAACCAGAGCCAAGAATGTGCTGCTTTAGTGTGGAAAACCCTGAGGTATCTTGCAGAGAGGGAGTAACGTTCCTGAGGCTGCTCAGCCCCCAGTGCTTCACACGTGCTCCATTCTGGGGAGGCTGCAGAAGGTGTTTGAGCTCCTGGTTCTGGAGAGGAAAAGGCCCTGCAAATTCTGGTGCAGGGTAATTCCAGCTCCTTCCAGCAAGTGTCTTCTGGACCATTCCTGCTTTCCAAAGCCTGGTCTGTATCTCTTCTGGCTGCACATTCTCAGCAGGAGTCACTGTCCAAAGAGCATTTTCCCTCTGGGAACTTAATAAAAGAGAGATTTTAATCCTGCCCCAGATGAGTTGCCTCTTGTAACTGCTTTGGGAGGTGTTCCCACCCAGTATCTTTGCTAAGTTGCTGTGTCTGCTTGTGGTTTTTTTATCAGATATGGAGAAAAATTGACTGAACGGAGCTCTCCAGTCCTTTCACCCTTTTGTAGCTGTTGTCTGGAGAGGGATGCAGGTTATCAGCCTCATTCCAAAGTGCCTCCTGCCCATCTGGGTGCCCCAGTCAGGAAACGAGCAGGCCAGGCCCTCTGGAAAGCCAAGGGTGGGTGTTTCCCAAGGGAATGAAGTCAAGCTTCATCTTTGATGACCTTTTCAGCTTGACAATTAACTGCCTGGCATGAATAAACTGGGACATCCTGTGCCCTTGTGGGCCAGACCAGGCAGAGCTTCCCCCAGTCCAGCCTTTCCTTGGGAACATGATCTTGCTCCTTAGGGGAATGGGAGCTGTGGAACATGCTGCTCTAGCAGAGCACTGCTGACCCACAGAGTTCGTTTTTGACTAAACCCAAACAAATTTAAGGCCTTGAGTACAGCATGTGCATCCTGCCTGTGGGGGAAACCTCCAGCCTGCTGTGCATGAGGGAAGAGGTCACGAGGTTACATTTGCTTGGCTTAGCCATCCCACACAAATAAAACCTCTGAACTTTCCCTCTTTTGACTCTTCCACTGACAGAGATCCAGGGAGTAAAAGCTGCTGAGAAGGATCTCGGTGTGAGCAGAGCTTGTGGCTCACATGGAGGGCTGTAGTGATGTTGTGGCTGTGACTTTTGCATTTTGCCAGGATTTATGGAGTGACCTGCATCGTTTGCTCGTGTTCTCGGCCCTCAGCCTCTCAGAGAACCTTACCTTAAACTCACTGACAGTGGCAGAGATGTTTCTTGGCTTTCAGGAGTTTTGCTGGGGAATGTTTCTCCTGCTCAAAGGGAAATGTGTGTTGTGGCTGTTACAACTGGCTTGTCCCTGGGGCTCTGTCGTGGCTATCTCCTGTGGTGGGAGTTGTTTATCCCTCCTCCTGCTCCCTGACTTGGCAGCACAGAAAATCCAACAGAGATTCCCCATCCCAGAACAAAACACCACGTCCCTGATAAGAGCCTTCCTCTCTTCCAAGCCTGCCTTAAGCTGCTCCAGAAATGTTGACGAGTGATCCTCTGCATAATTGCTGTGATTTTTTTAATTGGAAGCAGGTTCCGATACCGTTCCAGGCTGGGATTAACCCGTGCCCCAACCACCTTTCCTTCAGGGCAAATAGAAGAAACAGTTAAGTTCCTTCTGGGAGGCAGGGGCAGCTTCCCGCCTGGCACAGGTACAGGTCCCCACCCATGGCCAGGGAGGTGTGGCAGCCCGCAGGCAGGAGCTGCTCCCTGTGGAAAAGGAGCAGGAGTAGAAGCTGGGGGAAGCCCTGTCTGCTTTAGGAGGCAACTTTGGGACAGTGTTTTTCTAGGACGAGGCTTGGGGTGGTGATGAAGGACCTGAGTCCAAACCAGGGCTCTGTGCCAGCTTGGGGAATAGGCACTGCCAGGCTCTCCTTGGGCAGTGAGATCACCAGGAGGTGTTGAGGGATGGATCCCTCATGGCATTCAGGCTTCTACCTCCATCCCTCACAGCTCTGTGTGTGACTCAGATTCATGGGGGAGGCCCGAGACACTTTCCATGAACTTTTTCTTTTCCTTCAGCTCTTCTTTTTAAGCCACACACTGATTTTTTGTTCCACTTTCCCATGAAACTCTCGGATGACCGAGGCAGCACCCCCATGAATCCTGCTGTGTTGCAATTTCATTCATCCTGCTTAAAACTTTCTCTCAGCATGGCTTGGGAGTGATAAAGAGCTGGGACAAAAGCTCAGCCAAGGCAGCAGCCCAGCTCCTTTCCTGGGCTTGGATGTGCCTCAGCATCCCTGTCTGGCTGCTTCCCCTCCTCCCAAACTTGATGGGATCCTTTTGCTGCTTGGATTCAGGGGGCACTGGAAGAGGATGGAGGTGCCATGGTGCTGCTTTGGTCTGGCTTTGATCAGGAGCTGGCTCCCCAGCTACATCTTGGGATGGGAATTACATCATCTCGTGTGCCTGTCCCATCCCACTCCTCCATCTTGGGGGCCTGCAGCAGGAAAAAAACATCTTAAGAACCTCCCCATATTTAGAGTTTCAGCAGCGGTGCCTCCGTGATGCACCTGGTGCAGTGGCTTTGCACCCCAGGGCTCCGGATTTGGCCCCCACCCCCCCTGGGAGTGGGGGTGCTGCCCACTCTGGCTCCCCAGAGCACGTGAGGTGGCAGGAAGTGGGTTTGTTCATCGACCACAGCTGAGCCGGGCGCTGGGGGAGGCCAGGGGTTGCCACGGGGTGACAGATTGGCGGTGGCAAGTGAGAACTGGAGGTGTTAGTTGGTTTTTTCCTTTCTTTGCTCTGGCAGGATTCAAAACAACACCACGAGACATGAATTTTCCTCCTGTAAGATTGCAGTGGCAGTGGGAAAGGGAGATGATCCAAAGGAATAGTGGTGGTTCCAATCTCTGCCCTCGTGTTTTGCTTTCCATGTGCTTCATTTCTTTGTCTCACCAGCCCTCCTGACTTGGGGGATGTTGGGAAGCAGCTGCCTCACCCTGACTGGTGATAAGGCTGGAGCCAAAAGACCGAGCAGGGCTTGGAACAGACTCCTTGGCACCAGCAACACGATAGCCTGGCTTCAGTGGGACAGCCTTCCAATTAAAACTTGCAGGTGCTGTGTTCTTCCCCTGGCCACCTGCCTCGGTGGGTGCTTGAAGAATTGTTTCCAGGAGTAATTGAGCTTAATTAGAAGCTTGAATTCCCTGGAGCTGGGATGCTTAGAGATGCACAGGGGACTGAAATAATCCGATGGGGCAGTTCCCTGCTAGGGCTCACCCTGTCTGGGATTTTATTCATGGGATCTCATGTTGTCCTTTAGATGGAGACGGGGATTTTTCTTTGGGAGTGCTGCCTTTGATGTTGGACCTCGCTTTTCTGACTCTGGAGAAAACAGGATAAATGGGATGGAATGACCAAAAAGCCTTTGTGCTGTCCAGGGAGATGAGGAGTAAAGGTCGCTTCAGTCATCACAGTAAAGATAAAATGAATATGCTCTTGACAACAGGCTCCTGGGATCCTAAGGGGAACTGGGCTCTGCATGGAGACTCCTAAAATCGGGCTTAAAATCACGCTCCATCTGTGATCACAAAGACCCCCTCAGTCTGAAATCGGGGAGTGCCTGCTGTGCTCCCAATCCCCAGTCCCATGGCATTCAACCTTTGGCAAGTCATTGCTGGCCACTGCCACCTGTGGAGGGGTGAGCACCCCAGGAGCCCCTCATGGCCCTGGTCCCACAGGAGTATCCAGAAAATCCCCCCACACCCTGCTTCCAGCGCTGGGCAAGTGTGCCAGGACAGGCAGTACCAGCTTCCCAGTGCCAAAACGAGCTGGGGGAGGGCCAAGCACAGCGATAAAAGCTCTAGAGAAGGGATTTATTCCTATGTGGCTCCTTGGATGGCTGGAAGAGCCTTTCCCCAGGATATCTGTGCCCCTGGAGCAGCCTGAGCCCCCGGGCCTGTCTCTGCTCAGTCTCTGCTTGATTTACACGGGGTGCTTGGGTGGTTTATAGCTTTGGAGAAAGATGATTCATGAACTCCAGTGTGATAAGGATGAGGGAAGAAAGAAAAGCCACGTCAACCTGAAGGAATGTGGCCGGTAGAGAGCCCAGCCACGGCTGCCAAAAGCCCTGGGAGAGGGAATTGGGTGTAAAAAGGGATAAGATGAGAACATGTACCTGAAAAAATAGCTGAAAGCCTCCCATCCCTGCTTCAGGGGCTCTTGTCCCCCAAGTACACTGCAGCTCTGAGGCCATGGGATGGCTCCAGATAAGCTCCACGGACGTAGGTCAGGCAGACTTGTAACTGGGGATAATTTATGGCCTGAGCTGTTGTGTTTGCCCAGGGCTGACTGCGCTCCCAGGGCTCCAGCCTCCCTCCACACCACTGCTCTGCTTCCCTGAGGATCAGGAACCCGTGTGGGGTCTGGGAACTGTGCCAGAGCCATCCCAGCCATCCTAAAGTGAGCTCCTGTATGAGTGGCAGGCAAAGGAAGCATTGTCCCTTTGTCCCCTCACTCTGCTGGGCACATGGCTTGGGAAGCCAATGCTGGGCCAAGATTTCCTTCCCCAGTGGGAGTGAGGGTGGCAGGGAAAGCCCTGACCTGGCTCCTGCTGCCCTCTGTGCAAGCACATCATGTTTGCCATCCTGGCAAACACAGCCCCTCTATAAAGGCGGCAGAATTTGGCTGTGAGGAGAGAACACAGCCAGTGTCAGAGAGAATTCCAGCTCTGGGATGTGCCAAGGCACAGGCAGACCTCTGCCCTTCGTTCCCATCCAGAATATCCTTCCTGAGGGCGGGGAGCTCCTGTTCTTGCAGCATCCCCAGGGAATCTGCATCCTGCATACCCTCGGGGTGAGTCCGCTCTGAGATACTCTGCTGGATGTTATTTACAGTAGCATTTTTTTCTTCAATAGGAAATCACTCTTGGTGCCGGGAAAAAGCTGCTGAGGTGCTGGCAGGGTGTGGGCAGGGTGCAGCTGGAGCACCCAAATGCCTGCAGCCCATGAACCCTGCCGGTTGCCTCAGCAGAAAGTCAATATTGACCCTCCATCCACGCTTGCACGCACCGGCACTCCCGCTGCCAAAGCAGAACAAAGCCTGGCACCATCCCTCCAGCACCGGCTCTTTGAAAATAATCATCAGTAAATAGTTGGGTCTGCTGGGGCTTTGTTGGAAGTCAAATACCTGGGAAAAGCCATGGAGAAAGAGCTCCAGCTGGTCTGCTTCTTACTCCTTACTCTTGTCCCTCCCCTGACTCAGCGTCCATCCTCCCCCAGAGCACCCATCCAAGCTGGATCCCCGCAGGGGATGTCACCTCACATCCCCATCACATCCCCATCACATCCCCAGCTCCTTGGAGGGCACAGTTGTGCCAGAGCCAGGACATGGGAACGGGCAGCACCCCAGGGAAATAAAAGCTGAAGTGGTTTGAAGGTTTGGCCTCCGAAGCAGGAGGGTGATGGGGGAGCAGAGAGGAACCAAAACCCAGTGGTGGAGGAACAGGCAGAGGGCGAAGGAGAAGTGAAAGCAGCTGTGATTACTGAAAGCTCAGATGTGAAAGAGTGGGAGCGCTATCTTTGGGGCTCTCACTTCCTTGTCTGTGCAGGTTTTCTTGGCTTTGGGCTATTTTTAACTCCATTCCTGTCTTTGCTCATAAATTCCACTCTGGGGTGGTGGGTGGGGTTGGTGTCACTGGAGGTGGGTGCTGCTGGTGCCATCGGAGTTTGGGGATGGACTGCTGAGCATCCCTGCATGGTGGGGTTTGGGGGGTCACCCAGCATTCCTGATGTGCTGAGTTTTGGGAACTATCCATTCCCTGCCAGGGATGCAGATATACCCAAGCTGCATCACCCCTCTCCATCCTCTTTCCACCCCATGGCACATGGGCTGCATCTGCATGTTTAGTCTCCAAATAAGGAGGTATTTTAATCTTTTAAGCAGAGTCCCAAATATATGGTCCCTGTCCCCAAATATTTTCTGCAGGTCTAGGCACCTGGTGGTGGGGCAGAGTGGGGAGTTTGGGTACATCAAGTACCTCAGTAAAAGCCATTTTAAGATGAAACGCTGTCACCAATGTTGAAAGAGCTCCTAGTCTGGTGTCAAGCAAGGGTTTTCTTTCTCCAAAAATAATTAGGGATGCTTCCCTTAAGTGGTCCTTATCCCTGCAGCCTCCGTGCTTACTTTTGGGTAACAAAATCCTGCAGGTGTGTGGATTGAAGCAGTTTAACAGCACCAATTAAAACAGTGCACCCCCCTATCCCTGGAAAGAGTCAGCGTCACTCGGCCCTGACCTCGGCTGGGCTGTGTGACTACCGTCCTCTGTGGGACCCCAAACCTGGGCTTAAAGTTAAGCCTGGGATTAGAGGCTGTGCTGAAGCCAGCGGGGTGAGTCCCTCGCTGTCCTGATTCAGCAGTGGCTGCACAGGGAAGCCCCGGAGCGGGGAGGGGTTTGGCAGCTCTTGGGGCGTTGGGTGCTAAAAGGAGGGAGCTGTAGGGGGCAGAAACCGCAGTGAAGTCTAAACCCGTCCCACACCCCCATCGGGTTTAACCCGCCTGAGCCTCTGTGCCTTGTCCTGCTGTGGAAGGGGCATCCTCATTCTCCCAAAGCCTCTCTCCCAGGGGTGTCTGCCTTGCTTTGAAAGCCTTTTTCTCTTCCATCTGCTCCTTTAATGCTGCTGGGTCAATTTGCCCCCGTTTCCTCCGTACCGGCTTTAAATTCCGTAATTACCAGGTCAATGCAGTCAGTCCTATTCCAGGGGTGGAGAGGGAGGCAGGTCCTGCTCCGTGTGAGAAGGGGATGCAGAAGGAAACAGCTTGGGGCTTTCCCTCTGAATTAAACCAACACAAGAAAGAAAGAAAGAAAGGATAATATAATTAGGTGGGGGAAAAGGCAGGAGAAAAGTCACTCCCTGAAACCCAACCCTTTTCATCCCGTGGGAGCTCGGCCCAGAGATCACAGGCAAAGCTGGGTCAGATGCAGTGGAACTTTTCCAGGCCCAGAGTGGTTTAAATAGGAAGGTTATGTACCTGGGCGATTTATTTCATCTCTTAATTGGTTGTTTGTTTACATGACTCGGGAGCTCTTTGCTCATGTTTGCTTTGCCGGCTCACTCAGCTGCTGAAAATCCCGTGTGCGGCCGCATCCCAGTGCTGGGAATGGGGCTGTCCTTCGGCTGCGGCTCCTCCCAGTGCTTCCCCATGACCCCTTCCCATCCCCCCGGAGCCAGCAGCCCCGGGATGTGCCGGTGGGATGCTCCAGCTGAGGTTCCACCCTGCCAACACCTCCTCTTCCCTTGTGGAAACCAGGAGATGGTGGGGATGGAGCTCTCTGGGCCAGCATTTGAGGCTCTCCCTCTCCCGAGCATCCTGCCAGGCCCAGCAGAGGATGAAGTAGTTTGGGTTTGGTTTTCTCCCTGATCTTGGTTCTCTGCTGGCCTCAGCCTGCACAAAATTTTGGAGGAAAATCAGCATTCTCCTACTGTGGCTCTGGAAAGAAGAGTTTTGGAAACACCTGGAGAAGTGCAACAGCTTCTGTCTCACCCTCCTCTCTTGGCTGTAAATGCATTTTATGTTAATTTTCTCTCAGTTTTATCTGGGTTTATGTTAATTTTCCCCTTTCCAGGCGTGCCCAGACAATTGGCTCAAGGTGCCCTCGGGCTCTTTGGCCCAGCGGGTGTCCCGATGGCATCTGGTCCCCTCCACCTCAGGCTTGGACGGGAGAATCTCTTTCCCTCCCCCTCCCTGGAGCCAGTGGATCCTTATCTCAGCCTGCCATGCATCCCTGGAGGGGAGAGGGGAAGCTGCGCTCCTGGCTGCCCGTAAGGAGCAGCCACCCAGATGGATCAGTGGGACGCCCTTGGGAGGAGCAGCCTCCGAGGTGATGGGGAAGCCGAAGATAAAGTGGGGGATCATGCCCAAGATGAGCTGGCACCGCCCTTGGAATGAGGAAGGTGTTTCCAAAACAGGCGGGTTGGCCCCAAAACACCTCCCAGCTCCTGCGGCTCTCCTGGAACTGATGTCAGCAGTGGCCACTGGGTGTTTGGGAGGAGCTGATGGGTCTCAGTGCAGGAATGCAGGGATTTGGGGCTTTTTTTCCATGGGTTTTTGGGTTGCAGATGTGTTAACATCTGTTTTTTTCAAAATCAGTCCCTTTCTCAACCTTTGCTGGATGCTGACGAATATGAATTGCTAAGAGATAAATCAGAGCTGCCTCTTCTCCTCCTCACTCACCTCTTCTTTCCCTCCTCCTGTTGAAGTCTGCATCAACACTGATAATTAAAACCACGTTTGGGAGAAGTTTATTGATTTATCCTCTGGAATTTCTTTTTCCTCCTGGACTTTTGAACTGCTGACATGGGGAAGGACTTCCCCATGTGCTGCCCACACTTTTTTGTGGGGATGTGATGGGGATTTTAGGAAAGGCACCATCTTACAACTGTGAAAAACAAGGTTCACTTATAAAATTTAAGAAAAGTTGAATAAAATAAAATAGGACAAATGGGGAGACAACCACACAAAGTTATTATGTGGCCGGGTGCTTCTGGTGGAGAACCACAAGCACCCCTCTACATCCAAAGGATAGCCTTTAAAATACATCTCTGATTGCATATTCATCACAGTCATGCATTATTCATAAATTCCTTGCAGTTTCTCTGTATCATTCCATCAGATTAACAGTCTTCTTTGGCTCCTTGGTGTCTGCTTTTCCTCCATAAATTCTTCTCTCCGGTTTTTGGTTTTTCTTCTTCTCTGATAAGATAATCTAGGAATGTGAGGACTTTTTCTGCTTACTTTTTCTAAATTGACTGCTTAAACTGTAGACATTCCATATCATTATAGAACCTAGGTAGGTTTTCTAATGCATGACAAAGCCAACACCAACACATTTATAACACAGCCAGCCCAGGCCATGATGGTATCTCCAAGCTTTGAGGCTCTGAGGACATCAGAGCCTCCCCAGACTGTTCCCCACACCTCAAGTCAAATCCAGCAGGACACAGCAGCCCAGCCCCAGGCCATCCACTGAGCCACATGAGATGTTTGGGGCAGCAAGAAGGTCAGGAAGCCTCCAAGCTGCTGCTGGCCTGAGGTGCTGGGATGGGAGGACCAAAGGCTGTGGGGAGTTTTTCCCTCTTGCTGCAGGGTATTGGGGAAAAAAATATGGCAGGATGTGGTGATGGGATGGTCACAGCCATGCTGGGTAATGGAGCCTTCTCAAAAATTCATCATTGCTTGGGGCTGGAAAGTCCTGCTGGGGCTAGAAGGCCCAAGGTGGACTCGTGAGCTGGGAAATCACCTTCTGGAAAGCTCTGGGACCTTGCACTGAGCACAGTTCTGCTGGTGCTGAGCTGTGATGGGAAAGTGCTGAGGTTTGGGACTGTGGAGAACAGGGAAGTCTCATCCAGGATTTTCCTGGGCTGGGATTTATGTATGCCACTGGCCAGCTGGTTAAAAGTCTGGAAAACCCAGGACCTGCCGTGTCTTGCAGAGCCACTGGCTTGGCGTAGGCAAAGCCCAGGCCACTAATTACCTGCCTGAGGACAAAAACTTGTGAATTTGTGTTTTCTTAGTGTCTGATCCAAGGAGGTCCCCATCCAAGTGGCACCAAGAGTGCCTCAGGGAGATCTGGCATCCTTCTGGAGAGCAGGCAAAGCAGGAAAAGCTTTGAAAGCGAGAGAAGGAGGAGATCCCTGGGTGTCACTGAGTGGCTTCTCCAGGCCTGGCTGATGCAATGCGAGCCCTTCCAAAGGCTGGGAAGCCCTGGGAAGTCCCCAGGAACTTTGGTGGCATCGAGGTTGTCTGCCAGCTGGGGCTGGGGAGTCCCCAGCCCAGGGGCAGATGCTGAACTGGGGCCAAGCTGTGGTTCCCTGTGGGAAGGGCTGATCCAGCTGCTGTGGATCAGAGGGTGGCAGGTATCCCCGAGGGAGGGTCAGCTAGGAGTTGACCTCCATCAACAGGTTTGCATGAGCTGTAAGATGATGAGGATGTCAGAAGGTGTGGGGTTGGGATGGGGAGCAGCAGGGCAGAGCAGCCCTAAGCCCTGAGCAGCCATCCTCCTCTGCCTGCAGTGGTGAAGCTGTCCCTGAAGTGGCAGCATGGCTTATCCCAGCACCACCCCATTCCCAGCCCTCTTTGCTGAGGGTTTCCACAGGAAAAGCCCTGCTGAGGGAACAGGTCTGCCCCAAAGTCGGTGTCCCAGTAACAGAGGGATGGAAAAGGACAGCCTGTGCATCTGAGCAGCTGGTGGGATGTGCTGTCCCACTCCAGGCTGCAGAGGGTCCTGCAGCCCCATCCAGGGATGCTGCAGCAGGCACAGCCAAGAGCTTCACTCATTTATTGTTATTTCTTTTCCTTCCCAGGCACTGAAAATTGCTGCGTGGGAAGAAAGGTGTCTGAAGGTGATGAATGGCTTTGCTATGTTTGCCAAGCAGATGTTTTCCTTTGATGGGCACCAAAACACCTGTGCTTGCTCTTCCTGGCTGGAAGAGAGAAATTCCCTAAAACTGCTCACAAATACAGGCCAAATGGGTAGTTTCAGGAGGAAAAGAGGAAGGCTGGAGGTGCCATTGAAGAGGAGGGGATAGGCCAGGCTCAGCCATCTGAGTTATGTGATGTCCATGTGCTGCTTCTGTCCCAGCCATGGGGATTTTCCAGTGACCTGGATATGAGCAGGGCACGCTCCATCCCTCCCACCGGTCTTGGCTCGAAGGAACTGGGTTAGAGGAGCATCCCTGAGCCTGGAGGTGGCAAACCACGCTGGGATGGATGCTCACAGGTCCCAGGGATGCAGCACCCCAACCTCAGCTCCTTGGTTTGCATGTTGAAATCGGGGTTTTCCCATAACAGGAAAATTGGGATGTTCCCTCTGCTTCCTTGGAGGAGCAGCATGTGGGCTATGAATTAGGCCTTGGGTAGCAGAAAGGAGATCTTCAGGGCTTGCTCCCTGCTCCTCTAAACATCCATCCATCCATCCATCCATCCATCCATCCATCCATCCATCCATCCATCCATCCATCCATCCATCCATCCATCCATCCATCCCTGATCCCTCCCTCCCTCCATCCCTCCATCCCTCCATCCCTCCATCCCTCCATCCCTTCCTGAGTCCCTGCACCAAACCCAGGTGCTCCCTGTCATCCCAAGCTCTCAGCCACTGCTGCTTTCCTCCCTGTGGGTGGGATCACAGGGATTTGAGCCTGTGGATGTTGGTGCACATCATCTATCCTGGTTTATCTGCTCTGTTTGGGATGTATTTGTACTTTCTCATAGTCCTTCTGAGGAACAGAACCCAGGCAGCTGTTGGGCTGCAAAAACTTCAGTGGGCTGGGATGGACAGATCTCTTCAGAGAAACATTTTTAAGCTAAAAAAAAAATAAAAAAGAGATTTATTTATTTTTAATAGCTTTCTTTATGTTTTTTTTTTTTTTTAAATTACTTAGCTGGTTCTTCAAGGCATTCCAGCCCCAGCAGCATCCTGTGGTGAGAAGTCCCCTGGCTGAATGCACAGCCTTAGCTCACCTCTGCCAGGGCAGGGACCTGGCACTGGAGCATCACCAGTAATTTTCCATCTGTCTCCACGCTGTGGAAATACACCCAGGCACGGAAAAAGCCTAGAAGGCATTAAAGAAGACACTTGGCCAGTAGAGCTTGGCCAGCTCCCAGCTCAAGGAACGGCTTCAGGTTCTTCCCCAGCTCTCCAGCACTTGGCAAGCTCGGCTGCCTCAGCTCCTACAAATGGGACAGGCCAGCAGCATCCCTGCCAAAACCCGGGGTGCTCCTGCTCCAACAGCTCCCTGTGCCCACGGGTTTGCTGCAAGACAAAAGCGGGGCAAAGTGGCTTTTCTGTGGAGTGAGGTTGGGTTTGGTTTTTTCCTTCATTCTCACTGCAGAGAGAAGGAGAAAGAAAAACTTGGCCCTGAGGGTGGAGCGAGGGGGAGGTTGGGAACAGCGGGGAAGAGGAGGTGGGAGCCGAGCTGTCCCTTTACGAGGCTCTAATGGCTCCAGCCAAATCCCACATGAGCCCGATGAGTGAGAGGAGGTTTTTACGAGGGCAGTGAGATGTCCCAGCCTGCCGGGCAGTGATTGCCAGCCTGTGGCCTCGGGCTCTTCGAGGAGCTGCTGGTGCTCCTGCTGCAATTCGACTCCCGCTCGGCAAGAGGGTCCAGCCTGTTTCCCAACCGGCGGTGCTAATCCATCTTACCTCAGTGGTGCAGCAATAACCCCCAGAGCCATCACCACCTCCCACCAGTGGCGGCTGGAGAGCACAAGATGTTCCCAGACAAGGCTCCTCACGCCCTGCACAGCCCTGGCAAACAAGGGTGGCTTCCTGGATCCCACGGGCATCCTTCCCCCAGCAGCTTTCCGTGGAAAACACCCTCAAAGAGTCGCTGTCCCCAGCCCACCTCCTCGAGAACTCAGGTTCCTGTGCAAAGGGTGGTGAAACAGGCTGGGAAGAGGGCACCAAGGGCAGAGGTGACAGATCTGTAACATCCTGTTGAGTCCAGAGAAGATAAGTGATGAGAAGGTGATGACTCACTGCCTCTTGTGCAAAACCCAGGACCATCCAATGCATCCAGCGTGTCCAAGGAGGTGTTTCTCCACGGGGTTTCTCCTGATGCAGGAGGATGAGGGCGGCTTCAAAAAGCAATTCCTGGAAGAAGAAGCCATCCAGGACACAGAGAACATTGCCAGCTCACTCTGCTGGGTGTAGAAGTTCACTGAGGTCTGTTGTTTTCCCTGGGTCCTCTGCTTTAGCCGGTGGCTGTGGAGGAAGAAAACCCATCAGCGAGGTGGTGCTGCCACATCCAAGGCACAGGGTAGCAGGCCAAGCTCCAGGGTCAGGACTGGCAGGCCTGAGCAGGAGCAGGAGCAGGAGGGGGTTATTTGGTGGAGGGGGACATGAAGGAAGCAATAGATCCCCATTCCCAAGGTGGCTGAAGGGAGCTGGAGTCACCAGGATTTAATCCCATGGGAAGAATGAGTCAGTAGGAGCCAGTCACAGGGGTGACCACAAGGATCTGTTATCACCAGGATCTGTTATTGGTGGAAAACCTGTCTCATGAGGGCATCAAAACAGCTCCTTGTGTGCCAAAAGGAAGGGGGAAGGGGAGGAAGGGAGGACAAAGATCCTCTGTGCCGGGCAAGGAGAGTTCTGTGGCCTCCAGCCCCGCTGGGATGGTACAGGCAGGGGTTCAAAGCCCTGTGTCCCTCCATTTGAGAGCTGCTTCAGCCCATCCTGACAGCCCAAGCTGAGGAGCTGGGAGGGGAAGGTCTTGCTCTCTGACAGCGCCATGGAGCCAGAGCTGGGCTGAGAGCAGGTTATTCACCTTGAAACTATGTGAGTAAACAGAGGAGGCTCCTCTTCCTGGTCCCACCTCAGCTGCAGACTGGGGCAGACGAGCCCAAATCCACCCTGGCAGATCACAGGGATGCTCTGCTCCCTCCTCTGGTCCTCGAGCCAAGCCATCCTGGAGAGGAGGATGGTGAAGCTCCACTTGGCCTCCTGGGCCATCCCCTCCTATGTGGAGCTTCTTGGAGATGTCTCACCAGGAGAAAAACATCCCCTTCTCACCACTGCTGGTGTTTTTATACCCATTTTTTGTTGCTGAGCAGCAGTGACACTCATGGCTTGCTCTGACATGGGAGAGTGGAGCCAACTGGGAAGAGCCCAGTTGAGAGACCCAGTGCCAGCTGGGAGGGAGAAGGAATGATCCTGCAGGAGAGGGACCTCTGTGCTGGCACAGCAAAAGCCTTTGAGCTCCAGGGATTTGGTGGCCACTACTGCAGCCATGAGTCCCACTGGATCCTGGTGCCTTCCACCTTGGTCTTTGGGCTTCCCGCAGGAGCTTGGCTCTTCTCTGTGGAAAAGCTTCATCCATCTTGGTGTCCTCTTCCCCATCAGTGCCACATGCTGAGTGTTCCTAGAGGAAGAGAAGACCCTGGACCATCCTAGAGGAAAGAGGGCAGCTCCAGAGCAGGGCTGGGGCCAGCCCAGAGCCAGGGAGCCTTGCAGGAGACTGAAATTTCCAGGACTGACAGTGGTTTCTGCAGGCAGGAGAGGGAATGAAATGGTCAAATTCATCACGGTTCTGTGCCTGTCCTCCCACACAGAGCGGAGGAATGTGGGAGATACCACAGCAATGGCATGCAAACACCCTGGAGAGGTGGATCCACTCCTGAACCCCAGCCAGGAGGGAACAAAAACTGGTTTAAAGACTTTTTAGAGCATCTCAGTGCGTCCGTGGGAGGCTTGTGGGCACTGGCCAGGCGGGAGGCAGCTGATGGGTCGATAGCCTGAAGGAACACCAAACACACGGACATCAGAGATAACTGGGGGAAAACAGTGTCCAGAGGTGTCACAGAGTCTGGTAGCCATTCCCACACTGGGAATCGTGTAGAAATAAGTTAATTAACCATTCCAGAGCTTTAGATACAGGCAGCAGCATCTGTGCTGGCACAGACTCAGGGATTCTCTTTGGGAGCGAGGCCACAGGTGGGAGGAGAAGGGAAAGAAGGTCCATGTGTTGCTGAGGTTCAAACTGGGTGACCTCAACCAGAGCAGAAAAAAAGGGAGAGGCAAAAAAAAAAAGAGATAAGAAACTGCAGCTTCCTCAGGCTGATCCCTTGCAAGGCTTACTCGGAGTTACATCATGGTGCTTATTAGGATGCAGATCCCTGAGAGCCGTGGCTCCAGAGCCTCTGGAAGGGCAGCACCAACCCCTGGGGATGTGAGGCCCCCTGGCCAGCAGCCAGGGCAGGAAGGGTGGCACCCCAATGCCAGCTGTGCCAGTGAGGCCAGCTTCCCAAACACAGACACTGCTGGTGTCCCCACAGAGGGACTTTGTCACTGTTGAGATGGGTACGACACATACAGACCCCAGAACAGATCCAGGCAGAAAAAACCATTTGTTCTACGAAGCCAGTGTCATTTATACACTTTTGTATGTTTATCATTCATGTCACTTATCCATTGGTCACTTCACTAATGCAATGGACTTATTGGCTATTTTGTAGCTATAATATAGTGTCTATATAGTGTATATATAATATAGTGTCTATAATATTGGTTCTATGCAGCAGAAGCATCCTAAGCATTCTAAGCATTCAGAACAACACCAGGTGCACGTTTGTTGCTGTTCTCTCTCTGTATTGTTTGGATTTCTTGTTTCTGTTTCTCACGGGTACACACGGACTGTGCTGAGATCGATGTCGGCACCAGACAGGCTTGCTGAGCTGCTGGTAATTCCCCCAGGACTCGGCTTCGTTTCGGAGCCCAGGGAGGTGAGGGGGGTTTGGGCATGGGGCTGGCTCCTGGCTGTGCTCATCCTGGGGTTCCTGTGGCTGGGAGCTGCACAGGCTGCTGGCCAGAGCAGGGGGCAGCTCGCCAGCTTCCCTGGCTCTGCTCTCACCACAGCCAAGGCTTTTCCAAGACCACAGGTCTATTCCTCACCACACAGCTCTGGGCAAGGTGGTTTCCCTGCCCTGCCTGCTCACTTCCTGCAAGCCAGGATGGCTGGGGGTGTCCCCGGAGGTGCCCAAGGAACAAACCCGGGCAGGGGCTGCTTCCCAGTGGAAGGGCAGGATGCGGAGGTGGCAGAAGGAGGGGGGGCTCACAGGGGAATCCCAGCCCGGGAATCTCTGCTCCTGGGTGTGAGATTGCTGCTGAAGACCTTTTCTCGTGCCCCAGGGCGCTCCTCCTGTCGTGGTGCTGGTGAGAAACTGCCGTGGGACTGCCCTGGATGTTCCGTGGGTATCCTTGGGTTCGGGGGTGTTTCCTTCCTGCAGGCAGGGAGCGGCTGAGCCGCCCCAGTGCCTGCATCCTGCCTGCTGGAAGAGCAGGGAGCGTGTCGGGAGCGTCCCCAGAGCTGCCACCATCGCAGGACTCCCTGGAGCATCCAAACATGCCAAGCTGAGCAAGCCCAGCGCTGGATCCATGGACCTCAGGCACATGTCCTGATGCACAAGTGGCTTTCCTCAGCTTTGGATGGCTTCCATCAGCCTGGGGGCTGCTCCTCGGGGCTTCTCCCTCCCTGCATCCTCCCGCAGGGCTTTGCAGGATTTCACCTCCCAGACTGGGAAACAAAAGCAAAAAGAAACACCATGGCTTTTTAGTATTTTTAAGTGCAGGAACGGCGTGTGAATGCCAGGGCAGGCAGTAATTCAAGTGGGAACATCGAGCTGGAAAACTTTCAGCTCCCAAACTCAACCCAAGCCTCAGCAGTTGGCTTTGTGCTGCTCATTCATCCACAGGGTTATTTTTGGATTCCTCCTCCTGGGAGAACAGGATTCATTTTGTTTTCAGTGTTCCTTGGAGAGCAGCTTGCTGAGGGAATGACTTAGCAGAGAAAAACCCTCTTGGCTGGTGGGGTCTGCTCAATTCCATGATTCCGGGTGGGGAGGTGATGATGTTTCATGTCCTTTGGGAATTTATTCCCACTCTGCTCTTGCTGGGGCTTGGATATCTCATTACCTACAGATAATTACCAGGAAATAATGAGGTACCTGCATCTCTGGGTTGCTGGGCCTCGTCTTTATTGCTTTCCTGGGGCAGCAAGCAGTGCAGGTTGGGATTTTTATTTATTTACCAATAACTGTAGGCCCTGACAGGATCCAAGCCAAAGTTTCAAAGGAGGCAAAGCTGGAAAAATGTTGGATGAGCAACCAGACCTTCCCGTGACTTATTTTTTTAGAATCATAGAGTGGTTTGGGTTGTAAGGGACTTTAAAAATCATCCAGTCCAAGACCTATTTTTTCCTAGTTCAGCCTAAAAGGGGATCTTACCCTGGATGGAAGGAGATCCAGAGCAAGGAGGGGTGGGAGAAGCTGCAAAGACCCACCCCAAAAAACCTCAGCACACTGGGCTCTGACTTCCAGGACAGGGAGAGATGTGGAAGTGTTTCCGAGGATGTTTGAGTGTCCTCCCCTCGCTGCCAGCGCTCAGTGGAGGCTGGGACAGAACTGGCAGCTTCCAAGGTTTCAACTCCTTCTTGGCTCCAGAAGAAATGAGTGGGATGAGGAAACCCTGATCTCTCCCTTCACAATGAGTGTACTTTAAATTTAACCACAATGGCAGCTGTTGGGAGCCCTCTCTGTACCCCCCCTAATCCTCCTCCCTCTTGCTCTGCCCCACCACTCCATCCCTTCTTCCCTGTTTTCCTCTGCCCCTCTCCTCCAGCCAGGCTGTGCGTGGGAAATTGGGACTGTCTGTACAGCTCTCTTACTCCAATTAGCTCGATAATTAGCGCCTCATCAGGGGTGCTGCTGCCGCCAGGGATGTCTCCAAGGCGAGGGCTGCTAACAAGGCCGGGAAGTCCCCAGCAGGAGCCCTGGGGAGGGTGAGGTGGGATAAAGGCCCCTCTTGTCCTCTTGGACAGAGCAGCAGGTGCTGGTGTCCCACATTCCCAGGGGATTTGCCTTCATTCCGTACGTGGGACGTGTTTCAGGTGGAGAGGAGGAGCCCTCCATCTCCCACTCCCCTCCAAATGGCTCCTGAGCCAGAAAAACCATCTCTACTTTGGCTCTGGTGAGTAATTTGGGGGATTGCCGGATGATTTGAGGAGTGGGCAGGGGTTTTCTGGTCCCCAGGAGCAAGCCCAAGGTGTTTTTGGAGGGATGCTGTGGGGTTTGTGGTGGTGGGTGACCTTAAATGCCACCTCTCCCTGTCACCGGGGGATCAGCTGAGTAGCTGATCTCTCCTGAAGCTGGAGCACAACTTTGTGGGGAAGCAAATCAAAGAGAAGAGGGAAAAGGAGAGGGAAAAGGAATGAAGGGAGGTGTTCCTGGACAGATCTGCGGCAGGAAGAGGAGATGGACAGGCCTGCAAGCTGGGGGCTGCCCACCCTCCTCCATCACTCACACCCCTGGCCAGCATCACTTCAGGTTCTTCCCTTCGAGGGGAATCCTTCTGAGAGGCTTAATTAGCACCAGGGTGAATTGGGGGCAAAAGCTGGGACAAGAACTGAACCCCTTGTAGGGGTGTGGGGGAAATGGGGTGGCTGGGGAGCAGCAGTGAACCCCCAGGGCTGCCTGGGATGCCTTAGGTTTTACCTCTCATATTTTTCAACTCCTGCCCTGCCCAGTGTGTAACTCTGAATTTTCCTGTGGCCTGTTCCCTTCTGCTCTCTGTGCCAGGCAGACACAACAAAGCCTCTCAGGCCTGCTCTGCAAGGACACCCAGACTGTCCCAGGCCCAAAAAGTACAACCCAAAAGCCTCCAGAGGCTTGGGGAAATTACTCATTAGCTGAAGCTTTAAGTGGAGAATTAACCCTGATATGTGAATGAACCAAACTTATAAAAGTGTGAAGAACTCGTGATCTGCTGCCCACCTTGGGGTCCATCTTGGCAGTGGCCTCAGGCTCCCCAGGGGTACCTTTGAAGGCCTTTCAAATAAATACCCACCTTTATTCCCTTACTCCTGTTGAGTCTCTGTTTCTAGGATGCCTCTCAAGGCATCAGAGGGGCAAAAAAAGAGGGAATGGCCATGGGAATCACCACCCACCTTTACCCCAAAGCCCCATTCCCAAGTCGTTGTGTCTTCAAAAATTACATAAAAATTAAAACAATAAAAAAGAAATCAAATAATGGGAGTTTGTTTTGAAGTTGGTGTCTCCTGTGCTGGTGGTGCCAGCAGGTTTGATGCCTCAGCAAGGAGCTGCTCAGGTCATTTGAGTTGCTAATGCAGAGATGAACAACACAGGAAGTTGAGGGAAGGAAACTCACAGGAAAAAGAACCAAATTCCAGGTATTTGCTGAGACAGCAGGTAGAAACTCCCCTCTCTGCGCCCAAGAAATGTAAGAGTGAGAAAACATTGTTGAAATTTAGTTGTAAGAGTCCAGCTGGATGCCTGGCAGCAGGAATGTGGCCAAGCTGGGATGAGGAAAGGTGTTTCTTGAGTAAAGTTATGTGATGTATGAGCCAACTCAAGCTTAAAGGGATTATCTGCCATGCCCAGGGAATTGTGATTCTGTTCAGTGAGGTAAAAACTAACACTGATCATTTTAATGCCCACAACTCCAAATAACAAGTAGTATCTAATCCACCCATTTGCTTGTTTTAATACAAACTGTTCTGTGTTGCACATTAAACATCTCATAATTAAATGTAATAACTCTTCTGTAATTGCTGCACCGTTTGACCAAAGAAAATATTAATGGCAGCACCTGATCGATGAACTCCAGAGAAAGCAGTGGTGTGGAAACTTCGGAGCCAAGGGACTGGGAATGCAGCACCAGCTCCTCCCAGATCCTGATTTTCTTTGCTGCTGCCACAAAACTGCTATAAATTAAAGCTCTAAGTGGAAAATAATGCTTGTGAGGCCAGCAAGAGGAGAATTCAAACCCTGCCTTCTCGGTCTCTGTTCAAAAAAAGTGATGAAAAAGTGGAATTCTTTCTTTTTCACTTGAAATCTTTATTTCTCACTGCCTGAGGGAGCTGAGCCTCAGCCACTGCTTCACTCCACGGCCTTGGGCAACGCGCTTAATCTGCCGCGATCTGTGTCACTGGGTTAATCATATTTACGTGCCTTTTATGACGGTTAATGATTAGTCCGGGAATGTTTGTATGGACTTTTCCAGACGCGACTCCTTAGATAAACGCGACGTGTTAATGCTTGGGGCTGGTGGGGTTAAATCCAGGAGGAGGGGCTTTGCTTTTGGGGCGGGGAGTGACTCTGAGTGGGCTCTAAAGCCATCCCCAGCCCCGGCTGCCAGCAGATCCCTCGGCTTCCCTCTGTCCCTGCGTACGAGATGGGAAAGCGACTTTTTTTGTGGAGCCAGGGACTTGTGTCCGGCCAGACCGGACCTCCGGCCACATCCCGGTGGGCTCAGCCTGGAGGAGTCCTCTGTAAAGGGGGGGTTGCTATAACGGGGGGTCCTGTTTCGCAGGGAATGCCCCCATGCTGCAACGGGGGATCTTCTTTATGAAATTAGGAATAAAACTCCTTAACACGCGTGCAGTATTGAGAATCAGACATTATCATCTGCCCGGATACAGGGCACTGAGGTGCACCCACGGCTCAGGATGTCTTTATTGGCAGCGCACGGCTCATCTGAAAATGTTACATCCCGAGTTCGTCCCTGTCTGGGTGAGCCGTGCACGTGTTTTTGAACAATTGGTGGCTGTGGCGGCCGTGGGGCCCCGAAACTGCATCGGGGTGCGTGGAGCTGTCCCCGAGCCCTCGGCGTTTCAGTCACATCCCGTTCCAGGAGCTCTGACTTGGTTGTGATCCGCAGCACCTGCACTGGGGGGTCCCTGGACGGGGGTCCTCTCTAATGGGTCTGCCTGTAATTGGGGGTCCTTAATGAAAGTCCCTAATGGGGACTGTGTGTAAGTGGGGGGTGCTTAATGGGGATCCCTCCCTAATGTCGGTCCTCCCTAATGGGGTCTCCCCTCAGTGGGAGGGTAGTTCCGAATGGGGACGGCCCGAAATGGCGGTCCCTTTGCTGGGGGCTCCGTTCAGTGGGGGTTTCCTCAATGAGGCACCATACAGCGAGGGCTGTCTTAATAATAATCGGGGCTCCTCAAGTGGCCCCTCCTCTTCAGCGGGGGCTCGCTGCAACGGAGACCCTTCCGTACAGGGGCTCCCCGGCTGCGGGTGTCCCCCGTAACGGGGGCGATGTCCCTGTCTCGGGAGTCCCCGCTCCGAGCGCACGGGCAGAGCCCCGAGCAGCTCAGCGCACATGTGGCTGGGCTGTCCTCTCCTGTCCCGTCCCGTCCCCTCCCCTCCTCCGGCCGGCCCACACGCACACCCAGCCCTCCTCCTTCTCCACCTCCTCCTCCCACTTCCTCCGCACAGCGCGGGCTGCCGGCCGAGGAGGGGCAGCGGTGCCCCCGTTCCCCCCGTTCGCGCCGAGCCCCCCAGCCGAGCCCGTAGCGATGCGCCGAGGTGAGTGCGGGGCCGGAGGGATGCGCGTCCCGCAGGAGCCGCGGTGGAGCGGAGGGATGCGGGGGCAGCGGGGCGGGGGGACCCCCAGCCAGCCCCGTGCTTGTTTGGGGCTCCCTCGGCGGGTGAAACCCTCGAGCAGGGGGGGAACCCTGCACGCCTTCCTCGGCATCGTCTGCTTCTCGTTGAGCCGTGCAAGGAAAAACGGGTTGCAGGCTCCGGATCCCGGGATTTTACCCATTTATGGACACTTTGGATCATGCGGCTGATTCGCGGCGTGAGTGAGCTCAGGCTCCTGCGAGAGGTTTATTTTGGGGGCCGCCGGGGTGTTACCCACACGCAAGCGGTGGCCGTGGGTGTGCGGAGAGGACAGAAGGACGGCCACGGCCACCCACCCCTGCCACATCCGTACCTCTTGTCCTGGCAGGGGCCTGCGAGCGCCAGGTGGGGTGGGGGGTTCCAGCCGTGACCGCGGCCGACCTTGGATGTGATATCGAAGGGTCGGAATGGGATCGATGCGCTTTGGAGGGGTTTTATTCCCCCGAGTAGAAGGGGACGCAGTCACTGAGCCCTTCTGGTGACTGCTCAATGCTCCGTAAAGTTGCTTGGGGTTTTTTTGTTTTGGTTTGGGCTTTTTTTTTTTTTTTTTTTAAATAAAAGTGGATATTCCTGAGGGGGTTTCAGCTTAATTCGCAGACAGGCCGTGGCTTGGTGCATGCATTCCAGAAGGATACTGCCTTAAAAAGCAGCTGGCTTGGTCCACGGGAAGGCTCCGGCAGCCCGCCTGGGAGAAGCTCGGCAGCTGCAAACTTTCGTGGGAAAGGGGCGAGATACGGAATGAGGGAGCTGGGACCGCTGAGGCCTCTTGTTCCTTCCCCCAAATGACCGAAGCTGGGGGGAGCGGTGCCGGTGAGCTCATCCGAACCCGCCGGAGATGGGAAAGGTGACCTCCTCGGCAGGATCCCAAAGTCCCCGAGATTGTGAAACCAGGATTGCGGCCGGCCAGGAATCCGCCTCCTTACCGGTGGAGAAGTCCCTTGGTTTCGGGGAGACCCCAGGAACTCCCCCCTCGCCACAGCACCTCGGGGGGGGGGGCTGGGGATGCTGGATGGCTGCGGGTTTAGGAGATTTCATTTCTCGATTCCTGCGGGTTGGCCGGGAGTTGGCGGCTGTTTTCGGCATCACGTGGCGATGGAGGAGGCGGGAGGCTGCGGTGGGAGGCTCCCGCTCCGGGCATCGCATCCCGGGGAGGAAACTCGGGGGAGCCTGCGTGCCGCGCCTGGCTGCCCCGCTGATAACAGGGGCGCGTTGTTCGGAGCTGTCGGAGCAAAACGACGGGTCTGAGGTGTTCCCAGCAGCCTTGGCAGGCCGAGGAGTCCTGCGGAGGGGGCACGGGAGCACTCTTGTGCCCTTTGGACACCCGAAACGCGGCAGATAAGGCTTTCTGAGGCCCGCGGGCGCTTATCGGGGAGGTTTCGCTGGTGGTGGCACGTGTTCCTCTGCGTTTGGTTTTACTTTTACTCCCTCCTGGCCAAACGGCCCCGTGTGGGAAAAAGCGCTGAGAAGAAGGAAGAGAGAAAAAAAAAATGAAAAGGACGTTAAAAAGGAGGAATAACGCGTTGTGTTTATTCCACCCGCTGCTTTTCCCAGCTCTGGGGTTTCGGAATTACTGGCTGCATGTGTTGGGGCTCTCCCAGGCGTCCCCTGCCAGCCCTGATTCCCACATGTCCCTCTCCTCCCCCGCTGGCTGCAAGAGGGATAGTCCCAGAGAGAAAAAGCTGATGGTGACAGCAAAAGCAGAGCTGTTTTCCTGGGATGGCGCAGGTGTGGGGATGGCACCGGCTGGGCAAAGTCCCGGTGGACTTCATGGAAAGAGGGAGCCCATGGGTGCCCTCACCCTAACTTGGTTCATGAGCTCAACCCTATTGCGTGCGCCTGGCTCCGGCCGCCCCTGGGGGACGAGGATGACTCGTCCTGCTCTGCATCCCTCCGGCAAGAATTGAAGTCGGAGCTGGGTGAAACAGGGCGATTGCATCGTGCCCAGTGGCGTCACCCGATCCCGCGGTGACAGCAGGGCCGGTGTCACAATATCCCCGCGCTGGGGAGCTGCGGGTCCCCGGGGCTTCGGGGAAAGGGGAGGAAGCAGCGGGGAAACGTCGGGGACTCGCAAGATGCTGGATTTCTGTCACAGCTGAGAAGGGATCCCATGCCTGCGTCCCCCTCCCATGCAGCATCTCCCAGGGAGATGGATTAAAACACCACCCTCCCAAGAGATTATTTGGGAAGGAAAATAATCCAGTCTGGGGTTTTCTTCAAGCTTTTGTCAGTTTGAAGGGAGCTGTTTTCCCTGGGTCTAAGTGCTAGCAAATTTAATTGGTTCTGCATGTCTTGGCAATGACCCTGAGGACTTATCCTGTGGGTAAAGCTGCTGGAAATCATGTGGGGGAGCTTCTTCCAAGGGTGCAAGCAGGAAGGGAAGCACCGAGCCCCCCATGAGGGTTTTCAGAGGATTCCAGGGCAGCAGTGTCCATCCTGGGAAGCGATAAATTGTTGAAGCTTGCATGAGAAACCCACCAGGAAGGCTCAGTGGGGGTTACAGCCTCAGTTGTGCTGTTTTGGGGTGAGCTGGGGCTGGGGAGAGGCAGCTCATGCTCTGGTCCCCTCCCGGCAGAGCTGCAGCACCACCACCCGCTCTCTCCCTTATCTCTCCCCACAAGTTCCCCCCCATATCTGCTCTGTTTCCCCCGCTGTTGATGGGGCTTTTATCTTATCTCCACGTGCTCTTCCTCCATTTCCTCCTTGGCTGCTCTGCTAGAGCTGCCACGAAAGGAAAAAGAAAACCAACATGGAGGAGATCCTGCTGCAGGGAGTCTGGCCTGGCCTGGCGGTCACTGGGCTGTACTGGGAGACCCTGGGTAACATTTGGCCACACTGGGAGTGTGCTGAGTGATGATCTGGTGTGTCCTGGGGCTGCTTGGGTGATGCACAGGACGCTCAGGTGGTGCTGGGGGGACACTGGTTGGTGGTGCAGTGGTGCTCTTGGGGCCCAGGGGTCTCAGTGAGGGATGCTCAGGAGATGCTGGGTGAGGCCAGGTGATTTTGAGAGAAAACCTCGGTTCTCAGGGATGCAGGACTGTGCTGGGACAGGCTGCCAGCTCCACCTGCTGGCACCCACCCCCTGTCACTGCGGGCCAGCAGGCACCCCACAGCACCCCCAAACCAGAGGGCACCCTTAAGGGAGCAGGTGAGCTGCTGCCTTGGGGTGAAAACCCCAAACTGCTTTAAAAGGTGAAGCCGGGGATGTGAGTTTTGGGCCCTCTCTGTCTGCTGGCTCCTCACCTGAGCTGACCCAGCTCTGCTCCCTGCTGCACTAAAAATTCATGCTAAGATTATCGGTTTATTTGTAGTTGTTTTGTTTGTGTTCTCATCAAAAGAAACTCGTTGGGAGGCCAAATATTAGTCAAACAATTTTTATACGTTGTTAGCTTGATTTTTGCCAAGTTTATTTTGTCTTTTTACTGGGAAAGAAAAATGATGTGGGAAAAGCTTTTTATCTTACGGAAGTATAATTTTGTCTCAACCAAAACCCAGCCTGGGAGTTAGTACAAGGATTTATGCATATTTAGAACAAAAAAGGTATGTACTAACCTTCCGTGTTCTTCCTTGGAAGGCTTTACATTTATGATGATGGGGCTAAATTTTTCAGAGATATCAACAGGAGAACGAAATAATCTGGGCAAAGTAATAGAAAACATCACATGACCTTCTGTGCCATTATGTAAATATGTAAATATATGTAAATCGCCACCATCGGAGAAGATTTGGAGTGAGCAGCAGCAGAAGAGAACTGATGGAATGTTTGAGTCACGGGCTGGAATGTTCATGGTTAATGACTCAAACAATCGCAGTAACTGCCCAGGTGCACACCCCGGTTGGACGAGATAAGGGAAGAGGCTGATAAGAGACAGATCTGCCAAGTGGGATCGTGCTTTTTGATCCTGCCGATGTCCCTACACAGTGGCTCAGCTGTGAAAACTCCGCTTTAGCAGCACATTCACAGTTAGCCTGGAATTTAGGAGGAATTTATCCCCTCTGAGGGGCCATCATTGGCCTCTCAACTACAAACAAACGCTCGAGGTGTCCCGTGTTCGGCGGCATTACCTCACCCGGTGTAAAACTCCTGCCCCAGGGGAGGTACCTGGGCGTTCCCACCAGCCCGAGTGTTACAACAACCCATGGAATTTGGGTTTCCTGGGCTTCCCTCACCCCAGGGGTACCAACACAGCCGCCATCACCGTGGAATTGCAGCAACCCTCTCGTGTTGGAAGATGCATGGGTGGTGGGATCTTTCTACTCTTACCCTTTTCCTTCCCTTTCTTAGGCGTTTTTGGAAGTGTTATTTTTATGCTTTTGTATTGCTGTGTTACAGTAGATAAAAACCAAAACGGCTCCACTGCAACCAAATTGCTCTGAAATAAGCCCTATATATATTTATATTTCTAACCACCGGTTATTCAGCATTGCTTTGCTCTAATCAACCCCAAGGGATCCATCAGCCAGAGCCTGCTTACCCTCCCCTTATGGGGTGGGTTGTAACGCTGTCACCCTGAGCCACCACGGGCTGCTGGCTGTGGGGACTTGCTTTGCTCACGGCTTATTCTCTCTCTTACCCAGGAAGGCCAGCTCACCTCTCCCGTGGGGACATCGGCAGCAGCAGCCTATAAATGGCCTCAAAACGGTACTTGCACTCTGCGGACCCTGGGATTTTCAACAAGCTACCTCGTCCAGAGCCTGCCTCCAGCTTCCTGCCCGGCAAAATCCCAGGCAGATCCAGCTCCGTGCCCCACCCTGGCTCTGAAAACCATTTCAGCTACAAGGGCTCCTACTTTGCCTGCCCGCTGCAGAGCCCCGAGGGTCCTGAGCAGCCCCTGGCTCACTGGAGCCCTGCGCCCCCCTACCTGCACCACGGTGCCAGCGCCATGAGCCAGCCCCTGCCGGCCGAGGGGCCACTGCTGGGCTTCCTGCTGCACCCATCAGAGACCCTGGGCCCCAGGCTGCAGCCCCCAGACACCCTGAAGGGCAAGGACAGCCTGAGCCAGGAGCAGCTGATGGCCAGGAAGAAGCTGGACAGCCCAAGGTGCCCCTTGCCAGTGAAGAAGCCAGTGCTGGCAAACAAGGCAGCCCCGCTGGCGGTCCCCAAGCCGGTGTACGGAGCCCCCGCCTCCTTCCTGGCTCCCAGGATGGCTCTGCTCCTGGGGACACGAGCGGACAGCCTGCAGCAGCGACCAGGGGAGGCAAACTGGGCTTTGCCCCCCACCACCCACCCTCTCCACCCCGGCGAGCCCCACAAGAGTAGTTCCTGCTCTGACCACAGCCTTGCGCCGCTGCCTTCCAGCCTAGTGCTGCCTTCCAAGGAGCAGCTGGGCTCCCCCGTTGCCTTACCCCCCTACTATGCCACCTTTGACAAGTATGGGCCACCCCCCAGCACCTCGTTCCTGGAGGCAAGCTGTGCCACTGCCCAGAGCCAGAAGAAGGTGCCGGAGGTCCCCAGCCTCAGCCCGGACCCCTGGCCCAAGCTCCAGCCACCCGAGGCCAGCCCAGTGAACCAGGAGAGGTCGGCGTTGTGCTACCCACCCCCGCCCTACCCACTGTCCCCCCACAGGCCTGGCCCCCTCTGCCACCCGCCAGCTCCCACCACGGGGGAGCCCAGTGCCCTGCCCAGCTTTGGCTATGTGGGAAGCAGGGAGCTCTTTCCCAGCACCTACCTCAAGGCCCAAGCCCCACAGAGTTACTTTCCCAGCCCCCTGGACCCCTACGTGCCAAGGACAGCGGGTGCCAGGCCAGGGGCGGTGCTGAGGGATGCTGAGCCACTGAGGGATGCCGAGCTGCCCAGGAGCACTGGGTACCCAGGGTTTGGTGCCAGCCCAGGCGATGCAGCCGTGTTCCACACCTCCTTTGCTGGCACGGAGCCGGGCTCTGAGCAGCACAGGGCGGACAGTCCGCAGTGGCGAGCGGCATCGAGGCACAGCAGCGCTTTCCAACCTGTCTGCACCTCAGAGAAACTTCCTGGGGGCTCTGCTGGGCTCGCTGAGACGTTTCCCAAGAGAGAAGGGAGCTGGGAGAAACCCAGGCAAGGGGAGGAGGAGCCCCTGTACTCGGGGAGGAGGAACAGCAGCCCGGCCCCTCAGGACACCTCCTGTGGGGGACCAGGCAAAGGAAATGCCTGCAAGGTCAAGGATCCAGCCAAGGAGCTCATCCACCCTGCTCTGTCCGTGACCCCCACAAAGGGGCTGGAAGACCAGAGGGACACCAAGGCTTTTTCATCCTCGCCACCGATGCCAGTGATCCACAATGTCTTCAGCCTGGCACCTTACCAGGAGTACTTGGAGAGGGCCAGGGGCTCAGACCCCATCCTCTTCTGCAGGAAGCATCTGTGGGAGGACTCCCCACCCCCAAACACAGCTGGCAGCCAGGAGCCTGCTGCCCTCAGAGACATCTTGGTGGTGCCCAACCCACAGTCGAGCAGTGATGCAGTGCAGAGCCAAGGGGAGAGCTGTTACAGGAGTGTCCCTAAAAAGCCAAAGCCTGTGCCCCAAGAGCTGGAGTCTCAGGAGGGCAGCCCTGATGGGGTGGGCACTGAGGAGCTTCCCTCTGAGGACATGGTGCTGGACCTTAGCTTGAAGAAGGAACGGGTGGAAGCTGGGGAGACCCCGAGACCCACTGGCTGTGCGGAGGGGACACTGGACCGAGAGGTTAAGGAGGAGAAAGAGGCTGTCGTGGGTAAGGTGGGGTTGGGAGAGAGTGCACAGCCCCGGCTGCCTGAGGCGGACTCTGGGGACAGGAGCAGCTTTCAGAGCTCAGCCACCTTCATGTTCCAGAAATACAAGCTCCCGCCCTCCCTCCTGCCCAGCACCGAGCCCCCTCGGCAGGATGGCAGCCCCCACCCCCCCCCGCCCAGCCCTCCCCGCAGCACCCCAACGCCAACTCAGCCAGCCTCCTCCCCAGCCAGCAGCCCTCTGGTCTCACCACCTGGCCCCCAGCTCACCACCATTGTAGTCCCAAACCCTCCCCAGACCCTGCTTCCCACAGCTGCCTCCACCCTTGGGGAGGAGAAGGTGTCAGTGGTCAGGCAGGCTGGTGGTGTCCCCGCACGGCCCCCCTCCGGGCAGTACTTCACCACCCTGCACACCTGCCTCTGTGACACGATCTCGGGCTCGGTGTCCCGCTCCTCCCCGGAGCTCCTGCAGCAGTGGCTGAAGAAGGCTGGGCCAGCAGAAGAGCTGGGAGAGATGCCTGAATCCCGGCCCAAGCCCAAAAATGGCTCCAAGGTTCCCAATCCTCAGAAGCCCACCAACGGCAAGGAGATCTGGCTGGCTTTCCAGGACGTGGCTGTGCTCCTCACCAACCTGCTCTCCCAGCTGGAGACCTTCATGTCCGCTTGCCCTTTCCCCCACGTTGTCCGGGCAGGAGCCATCTTCATCCCCATCCACGTGGTGAAGGAGAAGCTCTTCCCAAAGCTCCCCGGGAGCTTCGTGGACCAAGTGCTGCAGAAGCACAAGGTGGAGCTGCGTCCCACCACCCTCTCGGAGGAGAAGCACCTGAGGGACCTGGAGCTGAAGAGCTGCTCCTCCCGCATGCTGAAGCTCCTGGCACTCAAGCAGCTTCCTGAAATCTACCCCGACCTTCTCAACCTCCACTGGCACAGCTCCATCCAGCAGCAGCTCGGTAGGTAGCCGGGCATCTCCTGTGGGTGGGTCCCTCGGGCTCTCCCAGGGAGATTCCAGCTGCACCTGCCTTCCAGGCACTGCTGTTCTTGGGGAGCATCCAAAGGTGCCTCAGCATCTGTGTCCTACCAAGGGTTCTGCCCAGCTTCTCCTCTGTGGGTTGTGGAGGGGAAGGTTTGAGCTGGGAGGGAGAAAACTCATCCTGGGGGTATCAGGCAGGTTTCAGTCACCTCCATCAGGCAGGTTTCAGTCACCTCCAGGCCACCTCTGCCCCTCCAAGGGCGCTGTGTCAGACCCACCACCCATGGCTGTCCCATCCAGCTGGTGACTTCACTGCTCTGTGCAGACAACCTTTTCTTGCTGCTCAAGGCCGTTATCAGCAACTTTATTTCTTCCAGGTTCAAGCTCACAGACTGGCCAGCACCCTTCCAAGTAGGTAACTCCTCTTCTACGTGGGTTCATAGGAGTTCATGGGGTTTATGTGTCATTTGTGGAGGTGTGTGTGTGGATTCCATGTGATGGGTGAGCAGCTTGAGCTGTCTGGGGAGGATCCAGTGCCTGGGCCGGGCTGGAGCGGGGAATATTCGGGACACGGAGGTGGTGCCCTCCCTAACCACTCCTTCCTCTTGCAGGTAGCCCTGGCATGGAGGCGCTGAAAGCTGGTGGCAGAGCGACAGCCTCGGACAGCTCAAGGAAAAGGAGGCACTGAGGAACGTGCCAGGGACAGCAGCCAAATGATGATGGGGATGGGAAGGTCCCTTGTCCCCGAGCCGTGGATCCGAGACCAGCAGCAGCCGCCCTGCAGGCAGATGCTCGGCTCCCACCAGCATCAGGGATCCTCCAGGATGCTGATACCTTGCAGGGACCCTCTGAGGATGCTGCTCAGGGTGGAGAACAGCTCAGTGGTGCTCCAGGGACACACTCGGATGCTGGGCCTGTGGGATGGGCTGGAGCCCCTCACGGCAGCTGGAGCTGCTTTTCTTTGAATGGATCGTCCTTCAGTGCATCTCCCACCTCCATCTGTGACTGCCCTGGTGAGCTGTGAGGGCATGGCTGGAGTTCCAGTGGAGCTGGAGCAGGAGGAGCATGGAAAATGGCCCCAGCACCGTCCACAGCCTTGGGGAAAGGGAACTGCAGAGATGACATCCTACCTCCTCCGTCCTCTAAATCCCCTCTCCTGCTTTATCCATGCCATTCCCAATAAATGCCCCCTTCCTCTGGGATTTTGACCTTTAAAGTGTCACCAAGATCTGGCACAACATCAAGGGCAAGGGAATCATGACTTTGGTAGTCCCAGACTGTTTTTTTTTGGTTTTTGTTGGTTTTTTTTAATGAAAACATTTTACAAATGTTCCGGATTTACCTTTATAAGGAGCTGCTGCCTTCAGGTCATGTGTTTTGGCTTGTTTTTTCTTTAAATACAGTAATTTATACCTGTCTTTTTATTTAAACTAAAAGGCTGCAAAAAAAAAAAAGATTTAAAGACTCTTAAAGAAAAGAAAACCAAATCGCTTTACATCCCAGATCCTGTCCCAAAGGAGAACGTGGGAGATGCACATTTAGGGATTGCCTTGATGGAGACTGAAGGGGCAGGGAGGGGAGTGATGCTGCCAGAGCTTGGAAGGATCCTTTCCATCCCAAAGGGTTATGGGCATCCCAGGAGGGATGTGGGCATCCCAGGACTAATGGACATCCCCTCACCCTGGGGGGCTACAGCAGAGGCCTTAAAAACTCATCTCTCAGGTGGTCTTCCAGCTGCTGCAGGGCACGGAGGAACAAAACAAGGGTTATTAGTTTTTTTTTTTTAATTTCACTACAGGGAATATTTATTTTAAACTTAAAAAACAAGAGTGGGAGGCAGGGGAGGGGAAGCAAAAAAATGACCCTACCCAAACTGTACTTATTTTAGCCAAAAGGTGTGTTTGCTACTGGGGGATTTCTGTGGGTGCCTTCCTGGTTTTCCATGGGGACGGAGCGGCTGTGGATGGGACGCGTAAGGGGGAATGCTGCTGTTCTCCTCACTCCCCCTCACCACTCCATGTCTGTGCACAGTGGTTCAGAAAGCAGTGTTTGTTAATAATATGGTTGGTTTTGTACATATATCCAGGGAAGAAAGTGCCTTCCCTTTATTTAATTTTTTTGTAAGAATATGAAGAGTTGCCTCACCTGGTTAAAAGAGTTCGCCTTGTTTCCAGACATGCCCTGCTTCTGTCTCTGCTTCCTAGGGTGGGTGTGACCTGCCTGGCCTTGGAGGGTCCCCAGATCCCCCACCCCATGCACTTGCCTGCCTCTCCCTGTGCCCAGCCCCTCTGCCCCACCATCAGGGGCTGGGCCTGGTGCCCAGGCTGCCATCGCAGGAGCACATCCCAGCCTCCACAAACCCCCCGGGTGACAGCCTGGGAAGAGGGTGCTGGTGGATGTGTCTGAGCACCAGAAACCAGGCAGGAAAGTGTGGGGTGCTCAGGGATGCACTCTGGGCTGATCCAGTGGGGACCCCTGAGGCACCCTCCTCCCTGTGAGCCTCCATCAGGCACAGAATCTGCCTGATCCCAAAGGCCAAGTACTCCAATCCAGGTGTTTCAGCCCTGGTTAGTGGAGCCCAGCAGGTGAACAGCACTGCCAACGCCCTCCTCACAGACAGGGGGGTTTGGGGACCATCAGCAGGGTTTGGGGATCGCCCTGCCTGTAGGAGCAGGCTCACCCCCTCCTGCTGCCAAGGGCTCAATGAGGAGCAGAGGGAAGCTGAAACCCCTCCAGCTTCCTCTGGGGGAGTGCTAATGAGTTTGGGTTAATTGGGAGCAGCTGGAATGGAGCCACATCCCCCCCGCCCTGCCCCCTGGGGAAACCAGATAAAAGCCAGGGCTTGGTGGAACTTTGGTGCTCTCTTCTCCTGGGGTGCTGCCAGGTGAGGGGTGCTGGTGGGTTGGTGAGCCTGGCTCTCCTCGGGGAGGTTACTGGGGACAAGGTGGGTGTTTGGGGCAGGGAATGAGGTAATGCCTTGAGCCTGGGGCTGGTTACAGCCCTGTGCTGCACTGGGAGCTTCCCAGGAGGTGCTGAGGCTTGGCACAGGCTTTCCTGAGCCGGGAGGCTGCTGGAGAGAAGGGAGGTGTTCTAATAAGGAGCCCTGGGGATGGGCCAGTCACGGGTGTGCTGTGCTGGGGAGCTGGAGGGACCCACCCTAAATCTGCTGTTCCTCTCCACAGCTCAGCTCTCCCAAGATGAGCCGAGGGGCTGGACCCCCAAACCCCCCGGGCACTGCTGCCCCACAGCCAGAGACGATGCTCTGTGGTGAGAGGGAAGGGGCTGTAGGCACAGCCCCGTGCCCTGCTGCCCGTGTGGCTGCCCCTGCCAGCCGGCTGTGGTGCAGAGCCTTCCTGATGCTGGCCGTGTGTGTGTGTGCTGCTGCTGTCCCCTATGGCCTGGGCGCTCTGGCTGCTGTCACCTGGGGTCCCCCGGCCTCGGCAGCCTCCCAGCAAGGCATGGGTGACAGTCTGGTGACATCATGTGGGGACCTCCACACCTCAGGTTGCTTCCCAGGGGTCCAAGGAGATGTGACCCATGGGACAGATGCTGGGGGATGGAGCCTGGGGACATGGACTGCAGCTACACAGACATCTCCGACCTCCCTGCAGTGGCAGCCTGGCTCTAGGGACAGGGACGGGCTCAGCTTGGGCACAGCAGCGGCTGTGACGCTGCCCCCCACACAGTGGCTTGGCAAAAGGGTGCCTGCTACCTCAACTTGGCCATTCCAGACTGAGGGTGTCCCCAGTCCTGGCTCCTGGCATCCCCTTGCTCTGGGAGGCCTCTGTGGAGCAGGACCAGGCTCTTGTGATGCCACACAGATGTCAGCAGTGACTTCAGCTGGTGGCCTGGGGCAGCCAGCGGGCACAGCAGAGCCCCAGAGCCCACAGAGGGAGTCTGAGGGCACCTCCAGAGCTCAGAGTGAGCCAGCTGCCAGGGTCCCTGCCACCTCCCAGGTATGGCTGCACCCTCCTTCCCTCCCCACAGCTGCTTCTGGCCCCTCTGCCGTGCTGCAGGTGGCACCCAACCAACCAGTGCCGCTCCAAGGGGCTGCTGGGGGGGCTCAGATCCCATCTGAAGTCCCAGCATGGACACTGATGGATGATGATGCTCGCTCCTGGAGTCCCAGCACAGCACAGCAGGTGGAGGCCTCTGCCCTGCCAGCACAAGGCACGCCTGGCTCGGCTGACCCTGGCATGGCGTGGGTGCCCCCTGCCCTGACACCCGAGGGGCTCTGGGGCACTGCTGGCACCGTCCTGCCTGGGAAAGCGGCTCTGTCAGTGGACACTGCGTTGGCACAAGTTCCAGGAAGCGGGGCTGGACTCCTGGATGCAGTCCTGGCATCGCTTCCTACCACTGCCACGGCTCCTGATGTCCACAATCAGCAAGTGCTGGCTTCCTTCCTTCCCACAGTGGAGTCTGGGGGTTCTGTTGTCCCTTTGGGGATGCAGAGTGACCTGCCTTCTCCCACAGCACAGCCAGTGTCCACCGAAGCCTCCCCAGCTCAGACCAGGCCTCCCAGCCCTGCAGGTCCCACCATGACAGGGATGAGCTCCATGGCCACTGGTGTCATCCCAGAGCTTGGGCAGGTGTTTGTGGCGGAAGAATCCAGGAGCAGCAAGCCCAGGACAGCGTGGCTGGGACCCACTCCAGCAGGACCTCCAGGGCCCACCCCTGCCAGCCCAGGCTCTGTGCCTCCCCCCTGCTCCACAAACCCGGCTCTGGAGCGTGGCTCTGAGTCTGGGCACCACTCTGCCACCACCAGTGGGACATCTCCATCCTGCCTGCTGACTTCTCCTGAAGCTGGGCATGCAGCCAGCTCCCTGCTCAGCTCCCAGACCCTGGCTATGCCCACAGGAGTGACCCTCGATGCCCACATCGTGTCCAGTGGCTCCATCACTTCCCAGCACTCCTCCACAGCCAGGGAGCATCTCCCTGAAGCCACCAGAGAAGCCTTCAGCCCAGCTGAGCCGGTGACAAAGGGCAAACCTGGCTCCACAGGGATGAAACCCCCTGCAGCCCACCCCTCCAGCCTCCCCTTTCCCACACAGCCTGTGCACGTGCTGCCCTTGCAGTTCCGGCTGCTGGGCATCGCTTACACCCCGGCTCTGGGCAGCAGGAATTCGGACAGCTTCCGGCAACTGGAGGGAGACATGAGGCTGATGGTGGGTGCTGGAGGTGCTTGGGGCAGATACTCACACTTTGGGGTGCAGGCTGGTGCCAGGCCCTGCTGGGGTGAGAAGCCTGGGTGCTGCCTCAGCCCTTGGTTGGTTTATTGCCCACCTGAGCATGGTGGAGGTGGGTGAATCCCGGGCACTGCTCCACTGGTGCTTGGTTTGAGGTGGGACTGGGCTCCCCTCACCCCTGGCTGCCAGCAGGGCTGGGGTACACCGTGTTGTTGCAGGAGTAGAGGTGGCTGCTCTAGGCATCCCAGCTCATCCATGGGCATTCCCAGAGGGAAGATACCCACTCCCTGGGGTGCCAGCATGCCCTCTCCTGTGCAGACTGAATTGACTCCCTCCTATTTATCACCTGCTTGCTGGTGTGTTTCTCCCTCACATGGGGGAGCTTGGAAAACCTTCTCAGTTACCAGGTGCTTCTTCCTTCCAGCTAAACCAGATACTGTCCAGCTACGAGACCTTCCTGCAGGCAAATGTCCTTGAGTTCATGTGAGTGTGCAGCTGATGGGGAGGGGTGGTTTGGCTTGGAGGGAAGGGTTTGCCCAGGAAAATGCTCCAGACAGGGCATTGTGAGGGGCAGTTCTCCCTCATCATCCCGAGGGATTTCTGGATAAATGTACCTGGGGAATAAAAAAAAAAGCAGGTGTGCTGCCCACTGTCTCTTCTCCCTCCCAGGAATGGCTCGGTGGTGGTGCGAGGGGAGGCTCTATTCCAGGGGGATGCTCCTGCTCCCACCAACTCCCACCTCATCCGGACAGTCATCACAGAGGCAAGCAAGGGAAGGAGCATCTTCAGCTGGCAGCTGGAGCCCCAGTCTGTCCAGTCTGGTGGTAAGTCCCGAGGGCCTTCCCACAGCAGGGCTGCTGCTGCCAAGTGCCCTCCTTGTGCCTCTGTCAAAGCCAAAACCTGAGCAGTTTGGATTCCAGGCTTTCCCTGCTCTTAACATCCCTTCTCCTGACCCGTGTAAAGCCGTTTTAAGGACATTAAGGGTGGTGGAGGGCACATCTGAAGTGGGACCTGTGTGGGCAGTGCTTGACGCCCTGGCTTCCCCTCTGCCCCAGCTCTCCTGTGCTGGGAAATGGTACATCCTGACCCCGTCCCACATCCAGAGGAATTCATCCTCACTGAGCTGCCCTCCTGGTTTCTGCTTTTGGTGTGTGGCTGGGGATGAGCTCAAGGCTGAACAACATCTCCCAAGGGAGGTGGAGGAACAGGTTATGAACAAAACTCTTCCAAACTCCCTTAGGCTTCAGCCTGGACAACCTGGACCCAGAGAAGCTGTCCATCTCCCTCACTGGCTCCCAGCTTGGGATGAGCAGGATGGAGCCTCTGGAGAGGCTGGTCCGTGAGGTATGCCAAGCCTTGGGGGCTCCTCTGAAGGGTGGTGCTGGGGGAGTGGGCACGGGCTGCCTGGGTGCTGGGATAACCTGTACTAAACAGGGCAAGTTGTGAACCATTGTCTTCTCTCTCCTCAGGTAACTTCCTCTGTCAGTCCCCTCTATCACGTGAGGAACTTCACCATCTCCCAGCTCAGGTATAGGATGAGGCTACTCCTCTGCCAACATCTTAATTTAATTACCTTTGCTATCTCTTGTGCCCTCTGCAGCTCATTAGCAGTGCTGCAAGGATGGAGAGGATGGGAAAAGCGGTCAGGGGATGTGCAGCTGGAGCTGGAACTGAGCACCTTCTGTGGGCTCTTAGGGGAAAATCACCAGTAAAGGTGCTTGAGCTGGGTCCCAGCCCTCCTGCCTTGCTCAGGGCTCTTCTCTCCCCTCAGGAACCTCAATGGGAACACGGAGATCACTGGAGACCTCTACTTAGACACAGTTGTCCATGCTGATGTTACAGAGGTTGTGGAAGCCCTGACTGCACTCTCAGCCCTCCACACGGACCTGACGTCCCTCTCGGTGGAGGGTAAGGGCAGTCCCTGTGTGTGGTGTGGCCGGGGCTGCTGCCAAATCTGCACACCCAGCACTTGTTTCTTGTTCCTTTAGGGTCCAAGCTTGGTCTGCATGTGTACCCCCTCTCCTTCCTCGTCACCAACAGAGAGTTCAGCCAGAAGCTTCAGGATCCACTCTCTGTCGAGCACGAGAATCTCTCCAGGGACCTTGAGGATGCGGTAGGAATGGGGCTGGTGGGAGGAGGGGATTAAGGTCCTCCCTGTGGGGTGAGAGGAAGAGCCATGGGAGGAAGAGGGGCTGCTTTGGGGTGTCCAAGCACTCCCAAAAGCTGGTGGAGAGCTGAGCACAACCTCTCTTCCAGGTGGCGAGAGCCCTGAGGGATTACCCAACCTTCCTGAAAGCGCTGATAACAGAATTCATGTGAGTGGGGGGGTCTGCTGGGGCAGGGGTGTACAGGGGCACGGAGGTCTCCCTTCAGATGTCAGCCAACAGGTCATGGCTGACAGGTGCAGATTTCTTGGCTACAGAAGGCTTTGCAGAGGAAGCTGAGGTCAAGCATTAACCCATTGTCTCAGTGGTGACTTGCTGGACCTCCAGGGTCCCTGAGTGCAGGGCTCTCTTCCAATTGAGCAGACCCCTCTGTGAGGCTGTGTATGCCCACTCCATCCCAGTGTGGGGTCATGGTGGAACTGGCAGCTGCTGGAGCTCTTTCCAACCCTTTCTGCAGGCCTGGCTCCTTGATCTGCCACGGGAACATGATCTTCCGTCGCCCTGCTCCAACCAGCGTGGAAGTTTTGCAGACACTTGTGCTCTCCGTTGGGCCAAACCAGGCTTTGGCTGACTCTGACATCCATGTGGATCCATACTCTCTTTCTGTGGGAGGTAAGCTCCCCTCTGGGACGTGGGTACATGAGCTCCACAGGCCCCGTGCGAGCACTGTGAGCAGAGCAGATCCACAGCTGCCCACATCCTGATCCTTTGTGTGAAGAGAGGGTGAGATGTCTGGTGAGGTGACCAGAAAGTAAAACTTGAGTAAGAGTTGTGCCCCTTTCCTCTGCATACCCTGAGGGATTGGGGCTGGAGACCTGCTGGAGTAGGATGGTAGGATAGGGCATGATGGGTGTGGAACAGATGTTTTTGTGTCCTATGTATTTGTTCTGGAGCAGAGTGGGTGGCTGGCACCGCGTGGGCCAGAGCCCCTGGTTGCTCAAGGCTCTGAGTTCTGTGTTCTACTCCAGAGGACACCCTGGAGCCTCCCTCTCCCCAGCCGGGCTTCCCAGCCTACGGAGTGGCCTTCATGGTCATAGGTGGCCTCTGCATCATCATTGCACCCATCGTGCTCGTGGTAAGGGTGAATTCTGTCTGCTGGGGTGGACAGGCAGCCCTGGGCCCTTGTGTGGGGCCAGGCAGGGCTACAGTCCCTGTGCTCTCCCCCCAGTGCCTGGGGCCCAAGAGGCTGGGCTGGCAGGATGGAAGAGCCCTTTGGGACAGAGGAGACCCTGAACTGGGGAGCCAGATGGTGGAAATGGATAACCTGGGGTTCTGGACAGAGGTGAGCAGCGTTTGCATCCCTTGATATTTCTGCAGGTCACAGTTTCTTCTGTTACCTGGTGATGATGTCTGGGATTGGGGTGGAGAAAACTGTGGGGAGCTGGAGGGCAGGGGCCCTCATACCTGCCTTTGCTGGAGGTGTTTACAGTTACTTCTTCCCTCTGCACCTGCAGGACCCTGAGGATGGTCACATCCAGTGGCAAAGCACTGCTGCCTGAGGAGAGAGGCAGCAGCTGGGGGGAGCTTGGAGAGGGGCTGTAGAGGGCAAGGAGATGCTGAGAAAATGTCCCACCTGTAGCAGCAGCTGCCAGGTGCTCCCTGAGCAGAATGCAGACTCAGGTGTGTAAAGGAACAATTTTGTATCTTAAATAAATAAACTCTTTATAGACCGTCAAACCCAGTTCTGAAGGATCTGTGTTTGGGGCTGGGCAGATGGTGTTGAGCCCTGGGCTCCCACTACCACCACAGTCATGGTCTGCTGGTCTAATTAGTGCCAATGAGCTGGTCCTGGTCCTCTCCAGCTCTGGGATAACAAGACCCTGGTGCCAGGGAGTTAAAAAAAGCAAGAATGTGCAGGCCAACCCCTGAGTGCTTTTTGTTACAGCACACTGGTTTTTATTTCAGATGCTGCTCTGGAGAGTTTGTTCTATCCCTGTCCCGCAGGCCATAGCTAAGCTCCCGTCCTACAGCACTGATGGCAGCTCCTGCTGTGCATGCTGAGCACCCCCGAATCTTTACTGCAGATACAGCCTCTGCCCCAGGAGCTTTATTTTGCGTCTCCACAGCCACAACTTTTATTTCACGTCCCCATCCCCCCCCAAGGTCTGTATTTCAGGCAAGCCCCGAAGGCTTTTATTTCAGTTCCACCATTAGCGTTTCAGCCCTAGCTCAGCATTATCTCCCCCTGACCTTTAGACACACCTATATGAGATCCCAGCCTTACAGTCGCTATCCCAGCTCTAGAGTAATCGCAGACCCAGACTCACAAAGCTTTAATTCATTCAAGCTCTACCTCTTCCCACTGCGACTCAGGGACGCTGCTACGGCCGCAGACCAAGACCTTTATGGCAGAGGCAGGCCCGTGAGGCTCCAGCCCCATCGCGGCGCTCCACGCGCGCCTCGTGGCGGGCCGGGGGAGAGAGGGGCTGAGCCTGAGCCTGCAGCCCCGCCACTCACGGCCCGACTGTCCCCGCCCCGCCCAATCAAAGCCGCCCTTCCAGCTGCAGATCCGCGTTTCTCCAACACCGACAGGTGAAGCTGCTCCAGGTTCAAACGACAGGATTTTGGGTTTGGCTCCAGCTCTTAATCGATGCAGCTCCAGCCCTGCAGTCTCCAAGCCCACCCCACACTATGTATTCCAGCCATAGGGAGATTTCAGCTCCAGCCCTACAATCGCTATCCCAGACCCAGAGTTCATTTCCCAACACAATCGCAACCGCAGCTCCAATCCCACAGTCCCTAACCCGGCTCTACAGCTTCTTTCCCATTGTTACTCACAGTCCCAGCCCCACCGCCAATATCACAGGCCCACAGTGACGTCAGCTTCAGCCCTACAGTGACTATTACAGACCCGGTCACTATCCCTGCATCACCACTATTTGAGGCGCAATCTCACAGTCCCTGTTCAGCTCTACAGAACCTGTTCCATTTTCACTTACGATCCCAGCCCCACACTAAATATCACAACCCCACAGTGATTTCACCGCACAAATGCCACAGCCCTATTACAGTCCTACTGTTTCTATCCCCTTTCCAGTCCCTTTCCCAGCCCCAGTGATTTCAGCTCCAGACCCACAAGCTTTATTTCACTGCCATCTCGGCTCTTCCAGCTGCAGATCCGCGTTTCTCCAACACCGCCAGGTGAAGCTGCTCCAGGGAAAAAGGGCAGCATCATCCTGGCTCCAGCTTGGCATGGAATCAGCTCCAGCCCAGCAGTCTCTAAGCCGACGCCACACTCATAAGGCCAGCCCTAGTGGGATTTCAGCTCCAGCCCTACAGTCTCCAAGGCCACCCCATAGTCAATATGCCAGCTATACTGAGATTTCTGCTCCAGCCCAGCAGTCGCCAAGCCCACGCCACAGTCAGTATTCCAACCATAGGGAGATTTCAGCTACAGCCTTACAGTCACTATCCCAGACCCAGAGTTCATTTCCCAGCCAAACCATGATTGCCGCTCCAATCCCACAGTCCCTAACCCGGCTCTACAGCTTCTTTTCCATTGTTACTCACGGTCCCAGCCCCACCGCCAATATCACAGGCCCACAGTGACGTCAGCTTCAGCCCTACAGTGCCTATTACAGACCCGGTCACTATCCCAGCATCACCGCTATTTGAGGCGCAATCTCACAGTCCCTGTTCAGCTCTACAGATCCTGTTCCAGTTTTAGTCACAATCCCTGCACCACTCTCAGCAGCACAGCCCCACAGTGATTTCACCACACCAGTGCCACAGCCCTATTACAGTCCTACTGTTTCTATCCCCTTTCCAGTCCCTTTCCCAGCCCCAGACCCACAAGCTTTATTTCACTGCCATCTCGGCTCTTCCAGCTGCAGATCCGCGTTTCTCCAACACCGCCAGGTGAAGGTGCTCCCGGCTTACTCAGCAGGCACTTGCTTTTGGCCTTGGCTTGGAGGTCTCCCCTTCAGGTCTAGCATCCACATTCTAACCCCAGCTAAGAAATCATTCATATTCCAACCCTTTGGGTTTCGTCCCGTCCTATGGTTACTACTGAGTTTTAAAGCCTCAATCCCTCTGGAACAGTGGCTCCAGCATTGTGGTGCCCTCCCAGCCCAAGTGATTTCAGCTTCAGGCCCACAAGCTTTATTTCACTGCCAGTCCTTCTATCTTCCAGTTCCACATCTTCTCTGCAGCCCCTGTTAAAGCTGGCCCTGTTCCTCAGGGTAGGATCTCGGTTTTGCCTCTAGCTCTGTGTGGTTTCAGCTAAGCTCTTGAGCCCACAGTCCCTATCCCAGCCCCGCATCATTGCAGCTCCAGCCACACAGTTCCCATCCCGGCTCCACAGTCCTTATCCCAGACCCACAGGGGTTTCACCCCCAGCCCTACCATATTCCAGTGTCCTCCTGCTCTGCTGCCTCAGCTCCAGCTCCTCAGCTTCTCACTGCCTTCAGCTATAAGCTGCTCTTTCTCCTCACTGCCTTCAGCTACAAGCTGCTCTTGCTTCTCACTGCAGCCCGGGGCTGTTGGTGACGTCAGAAGTCAGTTACTGTCAGCACTTAAACGTCTCTAGTTGTCCCACCCACCCAAGGGGATCCCAACTTGGGGGACACATGACGCCTGAACTCCAAGACGTATCACAACAGAGTAACAAAGTAATACCTAATGAAATAATTATTGTTTCAAATAAAAATAATATTAAATAATGAAAAATAGACGATAAACAACTTTATTCCCTAGATTTTTAGCGTTATTTTAACCACAGAAAGTCTTCTCCCCGGCCATCGGTAGCAGCAACCAGTTCCCCATGCGCCGCTCCACGCCCCGCAGCAGCCTCCGGCTGCCCGAGCCCCGCAGGGCGCAGCACAAACAACTGGGCACGGCCGGCACCGCTGCCCCAGGACACCGCTCGCCGCACGCCCAGGCAGACGCCCCCTCCGTGCTCACCGCCGCTCTCCGGATCCGCAGCCGCAGAGATCCCGTCCTGGCGGCGCGGCGCTCCCCGGATCGCGCCTCTGCAGCTCCCCCGCCGCTCTCATCCGCGCCGCCGAACTGACGTTCGCCCCGCCTGCGCACGCTATTTATGCCCCAGGCCGGGCCAGCCCGGCCAATCACAGCCCGAGGCATTGCCGGCCCCGCCAATCACAGCCCGCTCGTTCCCGCCACGCTCGGCTGCGCGCGCCCCTGCTGTCCCCTCAGGACTCGCTCCCGCCACCGCCGCTGCGGGGGCCGAGTCCGTCCGCTCCCCGCCCTCTCCTCTTTTCCCAGACAGAACTCCCGCCCGCCTTTCCCGGGCCCCAACAACATGTGCCGGGGCTGCGGCAGCGGGGACGCGGCTCCGCCGACTCCCAAAGCGGCGGCGGAGGGAGCGGCGCCTCAGGCGAACGGGAGAGCGGGGCCGGGCTGAGGGGCCGAGCCGGCATTGAGCGGCCTGAGCTTGGCGGGACCGCGCCCAGACTGAAAGGGCGGCTGTGATTGGACGGGGCGGGGAAAGGCGGGCCGTGATTGGCGGGGCTTGGAACCTGTGTGCTCGCGGCCCATGGGAGGCCGAGGCGCTCAGTTGGGCGACTCCCGGGGAGTTTGAAGGGTCCGCCGTAGCCCTGGGTCCGGAGATCCCCTCCCCCGACCCTCTCCTGTGTCACAGGCTCGGGCAAATGCTCCCGCAAGCCCCTACCGCAGCGCCCCGTCGGGACTCGGGGCAGGGGGCGGAGAGGAGCGTAGCCGGCAGCCCGCCTGGGAGTGGTTCCGGGTCGCAAAGGCGGATTCTTGGGTAGCACCGCGGAGCAGGGAGCGGCGGCGACATGGTGGGGAAGGGGGGTCCGCGGTGGGGAGTGGGGAGGGCGCGCAGAGCCCGCGGCGGGCTCTGATCGCCTCTTCTCTCGCAGAGGTTCCGCTTCTGCGGGGACCTGGACTGCCCCGACTGGGTGCTGGCCGAGATCAGCACCCTGGCCAAAATAGTTAAGTTCCCGTGCCCCCCCCGTCCCCCTGCCCGTCCCCCGCCTGCTCCGGGCCCGCTGCTCACCTTCCTTCTCCCCCGCAGTCCTCGGTGAAGCTGAAGTTGATCTGCGCCCAGGTGCTGCGGGACCTGCTGGGGGAGGCCATCGAGGTAAGTGTGAGGCTACCGCAGTGGAGGCCAAGTGTTTCAACACTGCACTGGCATGATCTGCAACCTTAATTAATCTTGTGTTCTTCATGCAAGCTTCAGCGTTAAGAATGCTACCGGCATCTACTAGTAATTATAATATGCATAGTAAGTGTTATTAGTATTAATATTTAGGTAAGAATTGTTAGTGTTAACACTTCTAGTGAGTGTGTTATCTGGTGTTTACTGTGATGCTCTGCTCTCCCACAGTATGACAAAATCCTGAAGCTGACCTCGGATGCAAAGTTAGGTGAGCACTGCTGTCCTTACCAGGATCCCCCAATAGAGCCATGCTCCAGGGATGGGCAGTGATCCGCCTGGGGATGCCTTCCCAAGGTGACAGTGCTCACCCTCCCTCCTGTCTGCAGAGTCGGGGGATGTGAAGGCAACCATTGCTGTCCTTGGCTTCATCCTCTCCAGTGCAGCCAAGCACAACGTAGACAGTGAGTCTCTGTCAAGTGAGCTGCAGCAGCTGGGGCTGCCCAAAGGTAAACTCTTAGGGTGGCACCATGAGCCAGACCTGGTGGGATGTTCATGACAATTCCCAGTCCTGCCTTCTTCACATGCAGATGGAGGGCAGGCTGGCTGCTGTGCTGTCCTCCATCACCTCCCTTCTGTGTCATCAATCCCTGGGGGCTCCTCAGGTGCTTTAATGGAGTTTGGCAGCTGCAGGTCTGGTGTGAGCAGAGGGGTTCTTCTCTTGTCTCCCCTCATGAGCAGAGCATGCCAGTGGGTTGTGCCGTTCCTATGAGGAGAAGCAGAGCTCCCTGCAGGACAGACTCAGGGCCTGCAGCCTGCGATGTGAGTGGGGTGTTGTGTCTTAATAGGGGTGTGGGAATCAGCATCAGTCACCCTGCCGGAGCGAGCAGGGTTGCTGACACCATCCCACTCCCCACCCTAGTGAGCCAGCTGGGCTCAGTGTGCTGGCGAGTGGATTACACCCTCAGCTCCAGTGAGCTGCAGGAGGTCAATGAGCCAGTGGTGCACCTGACCTTCAACGTGCGGGACAGAGAGTGTGAGAAGATGACGGCTGTCCCTGTGACGGTCTCGGCCGACAAGTTCCGAGTGCTGCTGGCAGGTGAGGCACCAGGAGGGGTGGCAGCAGGAACCCCCATGGGGGATTCTACAGGGGGAGATGCTGTGGGAGGCATGCTGGGAAGGGGATGCTGTAAGGGATGCTGCAATACCAGCAGCTCCCCCACATCTCCATCCTCTCTCTGCAGAGCTGAAGCAGGCCCAGACCCTGATGAACACCCTTCTTTGAGGAGCCAGGAAAGGGTCACACTGGTGCTCCTGGCTAGGGAGGAGGACGTTTCCCTGCCCTCCGGGTTTCCGGGGGTCCACGGGGCAGCTCTAATAAAGTCCCGGTGACAAAGCTGAGCCGTGTCCCACTGTACGCCCGCGTTGTGCGACGTTTCCCCGCGGCGGGATGGCCTCGGCAGGACAACAACCTCCGGTATCACCGCGCAGCCAATGGGAGCGCGCACCGCCCGCCGCGCAGCCAATGGGAGTGCGCACCGCCCGTCGCGCAGCCAATAGGGGCGGGCCGTGCTTACAGGCGGCGGCGGCGGAGCGTTTGGCCTCCGCTGTGCGATCGCGACCATGCCCGAGTGCCCGGAGCTGCACCTGGCCGGGCGTTTCATCAACGGGGCGTGCGGAGGGCTGGTGTTCGCGGGCGGCGTGGAACGGTCGGCGGTGGGCCGCGGCCCGGAGGTGCCTTTCCGCAGCGAGGCCTACCGCATTTCGGCCATTGCCCGGGGCAAGGAACTGCGGCTGACGCTGAGCGCGCTGGACCCCGCCGGCGCCACACCCCCGCAGGACCTCGTGTTCCGCTTCGGCATGTCGGGGTCGTTCCGGCTGTGCCCCGCCGCTGAGCTGCCCCGCCATGCCCACCTCCGCTTCCTCACCCGCGAGAGCCCCCCGCGCGCCCTCTGCTTCGTCGACCCCCGGCGTTTCGGGTCTTGGCGCCTGGGGGACGCCTGGCAGCCGGAACGCGGGCCCTGCGTCGTCTCCGAGTACCAGGCATTCAGGTGAGCGTCCTGAGGAATGGCCCCTGCTTGCTTTTGGCTGCTTTTCCTGCACAGACATGCCCAGGGGACTCTTGATGCCCCGTGCTCTCTTGCAGAGGGAATGTGCTGAAGAACCTGGGTGACAGAGCTTTTGACAAGCCCATCTGTGAGGTCCTCTTAAACCAGAAATATTTCAATGGAATTGGGAATTACCTGCGTGCTGAGATCCTGTACAGGTAAGGTGGGTTGAGCACTGCTGACCTGCCATGGAAGTTTAGTCTTGAAGAGTTTGCTGGAGCTTGACAGCTCCTTGGCTACGCCAGCTGCGCCTCCTGGCACTGGAAGTGCCAGAACCGAGAGGCTTCAGGCTTATGTGTAACTCTCTCAGGTTGAAGATCCCTCCCTTTGAAAAAGCTCGGACCGTGCTGGAGGCCCTGAAGGATCAGGAGCAGGAGAGGAGGAAGAAGGTGGGGAATACCAGGTGCTTTCACAGGCTGAGAAAGCAGCAGGTTTCCAGATAGATGCCATAAGCAGGGTTTTGGTTGCCTGTGGCCCTTCATGATGAGCTCTGCCAATCTTCTGCCCTAAGGAAGTCTACAAGTGTTTTTTTTGGTGGGTGAAGAGGAAAAAGTGAGGGAAATAAACTCCTTGCAAGCTTAAGATCTCCAAGAGCAAGGCTGCAGTAAAGGCCAAGGCTGATCTTGTGGCCTCAGGGGAGAGGAAGCAGCTATTTTAAAGAAGCCTGAAAACAAACTACATGACCTGCTGCTGGTGTTTGTGTGTGTTAGCCCTCTTTCATGTCTTTGTAGCTGAGGTGGAAGCCTACTGTGTGGTGAACTCAGGGCTGTCATGTGTGGAGAGTGTGGCAGCTCATCCTCTGGAGGGCAAGAGATGGGGAAGAAGATGAGAGAACTTGAGGAGGCAGAGGGAGCTAGCAGGTGACTTCTCTGCCCTTCTCCAACCCTGCAGGATCCTTCCCTGACACTGAGCAAGAAGGTGAAGCTGAGGCAAGAGAACCCGGATCTCCTGGAGCTGTGCCACACCGTGCCCATGGAGGTCATCATGGCAGGTGAGGGGACAGGCAGCTGGGGGATGGGGCTGGCAGGGAGGCCAGGGCTTTGCTTTCTCAGTATCAGAAGGTTTGGGGGGGAACCCTGACATGGTGATCATGGCTTCTGTTCTGATTCTGTCCTTTCCCTGTCTCCCCTCCCAGAGAAGCAGCTCTTTGACCCTGAGCACTCAGATAACTATGCTGCCTTCAAGAACTGGCTGCAGTGTTACTTGGTGCCTGGCATGAGCTCCCTGCGTGACCGCAATGGCAGGACCATATGGTTCCAGGTAGGAGCCTGGGGCTGCTGTTGGGAGCTGGGGGTCCCCAAACCATTTCTCCAAGGGGACACTGGTCTATTTTCTGCTTGCTGAGACTCCCATTACACTGTGTGGCTGGGGGTCTCCCTCTCCATCAAGCTGCTGGGCATGGAGGTGACAAGGACCTCCTGTGTGGTGGGCAGCCAGGTAATGGATGGTGAGCAGTCTGGAGCAGATGGAAGGAATGGTGGGGTTGGGGTGGTCTGGAAGCCCTGTTCTTCCCTCCTGTGCCCTGTGTTTGGGGCCTTGAAGGTACAGGAAATGATGGCAGAGTCCCCAAGACACAGGGCAGGCAGAGCAAGCCCAACTCCACTGCCTTCCCAGGGAAACGTGGCTGTTTCCCTATCACTGCAATGGCTGCAGGATGGAGAAGGGGCAGGGATGCTGCTGCTACTGCCTGCAGAATGACTGCACCCCAGTCAATGCTCTGTCCCTTCCTTACAGGGAGAGCCTGGCCCGATGGCTCCCAAAGGTGAGTCTCCTCTCCCCTTCCCCTTGCTCCGGGAGGGCTGGAGATGGGGAAACCCTCTTGCTGTGCAGCAGGAGGGCACAGGTGTTCAGAGAGCAAAGAGCCGTTCTCTCTGGGGCGCTGACAGGCCTGTGACAGTCATTGGCACCAAGGGACAGAACCCATTTGCCCTCAAAGCTTCCGACCAGCATCCCAACCTGCCTGGGAGCAGCTGTTGGATGGTTTTTCATCCTGCGGTTCCTCACATCACCCAGGGCAGCATCCCTGCGCCATGGCCTGTCCCTTGGGGTGCAGGCTCTGCCCCATCCTCTCCTCACCCCACCTAACCTAGGCACATCCTCTCATGCAGGGCAGAGACCCCGCAAGAAGAGCCCTCAGCTGAAGGCAGACCCTGAGGCACCGACCCCCAAGGTGAGCAGCTTTGTGGCTCTGTCTGGCTCTCTTGTTCCCTGTGCCTTGCTCGGGCTGCTCAGGAATTCATGGTGATGATCCTACATGGAGTTTCTCATCTTGGTGCTCCAAGGACGCTTCTGCTGCTAAGCTCTGGCTCTGATGCCCACTCAGGTCACCCCGCGTGCCTTGAAAAAGCACCGCAGGGCCACAGCAAAGCCCCCAAAGTCAGAGGAGAAGGAGGAAGAGAAGGCAGAGGAGGCTGACAGGCCGAGGAAGGGACGTGCTCTCAGGAGGAGGAAAGCGAACGCTGCTCCAGCCTTGCCTGAGCCTGAGGTGCCTCTAAGCATCAGAAGAAGCCACCGGATATCTGCTCGCAGGGGCAAAGGTGAGAGCGGCAGCCCCTGTGGCTTTGGTGCACTGGTGGGGGCTGTGGGAGAGCTCCCTTGTGGCAAGGGGGCTGAGCGGTGCCAAAAGGCAGGAGAGGAACCTATGGGGCAGAGCCAGATACCCCCTTGCCCTCTGACTCCTCATTTCCCTCTCCCTTCTCCAGGTGCAGCCCCTGCCGTGTGAGTGTCACCCACTGCCACCTCCTGAGGGGCATTTAAGGGGCCAAGAGGAGCTCAGGGAGGGCCTGGCCACAGACCCGGGTTAGTGCTAGGGAAAATGGAGCTGGTCTGTGCCTGTGCTCACACTTGCTGCTGTTGCATCCTGCCAGTGTGGGAGGGAGAAGCTGAGCTTGGTGATGGGGCTTTTTCCTGCTGTCCACAGGCATTTGAGGGGAAGAAGGACCAGGACCACATGTGCTGGACTCTGGCTCCTCCCTCACCCTCTTCCCTTTCTGGCTGCTGATCCCATCACTGTTTTTAGCTGACTAATAAAGTATTTTGGGTAGAAATCACTGTGCATGCCTTTTCGCGCTAAGGATAAATCCCTCTGTGCCCAGCCTCTTCCTGCAGGGGCTGGAGCAGAGTTCCCCTCCACCTCATCCCCCCAAAATAAAGGGAAGCTCTTCCTCTCCAGTCCCAGGAGCGAGATCCTGTTAAGGTGGACACTGAATGAGCAACTACAACAAAACACCTGGGAGGAGGCAAGTCAGTGCAGTTACCTGGAAACAAGTTAAAAAAACAGGCTGGAGCTTGTTTTTATGTAATTCTCCTGATTTTTTGTGTTTCCTCTTCTGCAAGGGCAGTGCAAGGGGCAGGCAGAGGGAGAAGGGAAGGGGTGCAGTGTATTTTTACACTCACTGCTAGACAAGATAAAAGCTGAGACACAGGCATCACTGTGGAAGCTGCTGCTCCCCAAACCCGTAGGGCTGGAGCAGAGCCTGTGCAGGGCCACCAGCCTGTCTTCAACTTTGTCTACACTTAAGTGAGCTCAGAACTCACTCAAGACCACCTACCCTGGTTGGGCAGTGGGCAGGTGTCCTCCTTCCCTGAGGAGTGGGGTGGTTCAAGCGCTGCTCTCTGACAGCTGGGTGCAGGACATGCAGACACTGCCCTCTCATGGAACTGCTGCCTTGCACAACTCTTGGGATCGGGCACACCTCAGTCTATGATTTGAGCTCACACTGTCGGTCCAGGTGGCTGCAGCATCAGCAAGGGCGATGTTTGGTGTCAGCGGCTCAGGACCAGGAGGACGGAGAGCACATGGAAGGGTGTGAAGGAAAGCCTCAG